>CM029664.1:17161275-17888139 GCA_017311315.1 Dendrocalamus latiflorus | reverse complement strand
TATGTGCAGCCTTCCAACACAACGTTTCTCGCAGTGTAATTGTTGAAGAATTTTATCCATGGTGAATTTTGTTAAACAATTCATACAATTTTTATATTTTAACGAGTTTTTACATAGAGCAAATGAACTCTAAAAATTACAAAATTTTATTTTAAGCCTTCTAATATAGTAATAGTTATTATGTAATTTTTTAAAAATTTTACACAATCCAAATTAGCTATGTTTATTCAGAATAACTTAACCATGAATTATACGAAAAATTCCTAAAAAATTCTATGGTTAAGTTAATCCGAATAAACGTAGCTAATTTGGAATGCATAAAATTCTTATAAAATTACATAAGTACTATTACTACATCAGGCGGCTTCACATAAAATTCCGTAATTTTTGAAGCTCGTTTGCTATATGTAAAAACTCATAAAATTATCAATATTGTTTCAATTTTTGAGCTACATTCAAAATGGATAAAATTCTCCAAAAAAATACACTGCAAGGAACATTTTGTTGGGAGACTGTATATGAATTTTCATATTTTTTTGAGCTTATTTTGTATATTTAAAAATTGAAACAACCACTAAATGGAAAAAATTAGGCACGTAATTAGGCCGGCTAATCAGCTGGTCTATTTACCTGCCACCTATTGGCTGGGCGGCAGGCAGCCTGTTGTGCAGCCACCGAGTGGCAGGTAATTAGGCCGGTTACCGGGCGGCGGCGGTAGCCTCACGGGCGCTGCTGCTGGCCGCCGAGCGACAAAAACGATATTTTTGTCAATACGATCACCATAATACTATTTTTGTAAATACGATATAAAATTGTGCTAAAAGTGGTTTTGATTCCGTGTGATACATGTCCTCCCTGTACTCTCTCCGAAAGAAAGTAGTGTATGTAGTCGATGTGCATGTATGTGTAGAGATGTGCGACGTGTGGACGGTGTACATGTGATACATGTCCTCCCTGTACTCTCTCCGAAAGAAAGTACTGTATGGCGATGTGCACGTATGTGTAAATATGTGCGTTGTGAGTGAGGAAGGTGTACGTGTGATACATGTCCTCCCTGTACTCTCTCCGAAAGAAGAAAGTAGTCTAACGTAAGCTATCATCCACGGCTTCCGTGAAGTCAAAACTTTGTACTTGTTTCAGGCACCTTGCGTGTCCGTTATATGCTTCCCATGTACTTGTTACATGTCTGCTTCCGCCCACTATGTAGCTAGAAGTAATGTTATTCATGTACTTGTTATAGACATTATGGCCCGGGCTAAGGTGAATAGATTTTAGCTGTAGTTTATAAGTTTTGACTATACCTTTTAGGCAGCAGTAGGTGATAGAGACAGGGTCGTGCCGTGAAATTTGGAGATCCTGTACAAAGTTCTAAGTGAGGCCTAAACCAGTAACCACAAGGGCAACAATAATACTACTCCAAGGGCATGTATGCGTAGGCGTATAGGCTAACCAGTAACCACATGTGCGCTTCACAGCTTCATAGGGATGGAATACTAGCAGCTCCTAAGAAATTTTGACGCAAGAGGGGGGGGGGGCGCAACCCAGGTTGGCCGATGGGTAGCTCCTCCAGTGCTCCCATGCCATGTGCTTGACCCGTGGGCGAGCCAATGATGCTATCTAGGTGCTGATTTAGGTGGTGAATACTGAATTGAGGTGAGTGACTGAGTGTGTGATGCTATTTTCTTTGATTTGTTTGCTAAATTTTGGATGAAGGATGTCGGTTCAAGTATTTGCTTGCTAGATTGTGCCTTGTTTGCTGCTAATGCAAGAACAGTGTGTTTGACAATTTGCACTGGAAGTGATCGATGAAATGCCTGCTAGAACACTCATGTTTAGTTTAGATATGAAGTATTCAGTGCTGCACAAATTCTGTTATGATGGACCTAAGATGATTCAGCTGTACTGCAACCGATTATTATATTCATTCACCGTGGCATTTTACTTGTAGATTGAGGCTATATACGAGCAGCTGCTACCTACTGCCCTTCATCAGAGCCCCTCATCAGTTAGTTTGTACAAGATGGCCTCTAGTTTCAGCACCCTCCTTCATGTAACTTGCAGCTCTGAACCAATGTGTCTTGACTCCTGATTTTGAGGCCCTGGAATTGGGGGGGGGCTGTACGGTCGTACGGCTTGCACGCTCATGGGCCCGGCCCTGGATAGAGATATCGATGAGAATGTCATATACGGTTTTGAACTTAAAAAGCTGTTTAGAGAATCAACTTGAAGAAGCTGTTCTGTTTCGACGTTTGATTTTTCGATTTTTGGAGAAGTTAAAAGCTAAAAAGAACAGGTGCAAATATGTATTTGTTACACACAACTCAACGCATGCACGTACACTACCAATAAAATTATCCGTCTAAAATGCTCGCTCCAATTAAAAAAGTACTAGTTTTTGACTTTTTGATGTCAATACAATACACTATCACTAAATTTTATCATAGTATTTTTGGAAAAAGTTACAAAAATATAATATTATGAAATTATTTTTCATGACAAATTTACTTGTACAATTTTTTCATATCCAATCTACATATTCTAGATAATATATGTAGTCAAAATCAATATGGTTTGACTAAACGTACGCTACAATGATTTCCTTCGGTGTGTGGAAGGAGTACTAATAAGGTTGGTACTAGGGATGGCAATTGTACTCGTTTACCCGTATACCCATGGGTAAATACCTTAATGAAGCCGGGTATAAGATATTTTCTTTACCCACAGGTATGGAAATGGGGGAACATATTACCCATCGGGTAAACGGGCACGGGTATAGGTAAGCTCCATCCGTACCCGCCCTGCCCGTTTACCAACGATATAGATTGACAAGTGGTGTAATCATAGCAATATCTCTAATTACTATTGATTGTTATAAACTTTTCCATATCTCTAATTGCTATTGATTGTTATAAACTTTTTTGATAGCTATTATATTTCCTAGCAACAGTTATTGCTTATATGTACCTGTCATTAGTTCAACTCTCAGATGGTGTCTCTCAGTTCACCGGTAAACGGGTATGCCCACGGGCGACGGGTACCCGCAGGCGACGGGTATGGGCAAGGTTTTTCACCCGTCGTCCTTCGCGGGTATACCCATGGGCGTAAATCGGGGTCGCGAGTATGGGTATAGGCGAGCACTACCTGTACCCGCCGTGCTCGATTGCCATCCCTAGCTGTAGTAGCCGCGATGAACCATGGTCGGCAAAGCAGCGCCAACGGTGGAGACTTGGAAGACGGTCAAAGTAGCGACAATTGGGAGGGGCTCATGTGCGATTTGGCAGTCGAAGAGGTTGTGCACCCATTCCGAGGTGAGGCCTGACTAGTGGCACGGGCAGTAGACACAGCAGCATTTTCCGGCGGCTAGGCGGCGTGGTTGTCTCTGTAGGTGGGAGGTCGTAACAACAGGCAACACGCTACAGCAGTGAAGCGGCAACAATGTTGCAGCGTGGCATTGGAGGCTAAGGCATGGCGATCAAGCGGAGGCAGCGTGCGTGGCAGTCGGCGGCGCAAGCTAGACGTGCGAGTGGTGGTGCTAGCCAATGACGGAACTAGCACAATGACGGAACTAGGATTTGGTTACGTCCTAGGCTCAGTGGTGAAATGATTTAGGCTATCTGTGTTAGATCATAAAAATATTACCTAGGCTAAACTGAATTTACCCGGACTGCACACTAAATATTTTTTCACACCCCGGACTGAAGCCTACCTTGCCAGGGATGTGGCTCTGCCCCTGGTGCTGGCGATAGCATTCCGATGGGATGGAGGTCGGGTGGCTTCAATTTGACGGTGCACCCCGGATGCGGTTTTGCCGGATCGGGCGACGGCGGTCAAGGCTGTCGTCAAAACTGCCTCACGTGAAGGCTCCACCGGGGTGAGATCAGGGTCGAAGGAGAATTCATTGTTAGTGTCGGCCACGAGGAGACTCCAGAGTGACCCATATTGGGAGGGTATTGGGAGTTGGGATGACATAAAGGGGAAGGGGAGGTGCAACCTGGGGGTTCGAGAAGGGAGGGTGAGGCGAGGTGCGAGGCACTGAGAGCGGACATTGAGGATCCACATGTCAGCACTGAGGGGTGGCAAATGGAGCACTGCCACCACCACTATGGACTAGTGTTTTTAACTAGTAGAGATTATTTTAACAATAATAAATGCTATAAAGTTATAGATAAGATTATGGACTTGTAAAGAACTAGAAGCTAAAAATCTGTGTGCTACTGATAGCACTATTAGAAGGGTCTTTTCATGGAAAGAAAGTCTTAAAAGACTAAATCAAAAGAATCCAAACGTTGATAAGAAAATCCAAAGACTGTAAAGCACCCTTTGATTTGCCATGCTTGGATTCAATTCACCGTTTCCCTCTTTCCCTTCATTTCTCCATCTGGAAAGCAGCAAACATCTCGACCTTTCTAAGTGTACTACGTACCACGAAAATATATAAACCATAAGATTCACATGGCTTTAGGTTGTGCACAGTCCTAATTGTCATGTTAGTGAAGTAACTGATGGCGACCACATGCGTTGTGGGAAGACTAAAAAGTCAGATCAAGGTCACCTTTAGCCAGATGCATCTCTCTTAATTTATCAATAAAAAATAGATATTCGATTAACTAGTTGACAACAGCCAACCCAATTAACCAAAAAGAAATAAAGTTTGTCACTTTCAAACAGTCTCTGAATTAAGTGGGAAAAGAAGAAGAAGATGCGTCGATCATGCATGCCATGTCACGTGATCATTGCTTGCTATTGCCACACAATAACAAGGCTAGGTTCAGAGTAAAGTTTATATGATACAATTAGAGAAATAAAGAAGCATTGTTTTTAATTTCGAGAGCATAATAAAGCAGCATTGTATTATTGCAGACAAAACTAGAATGGTCATAGGCATAGGTCTCTAAATGCTGCTGTTAATTACTCCATTAGATTGTGGATTAACTTGCCAATTACTGTTATGGAAAATTATTAAGCTTATAGCCATGTGAATGCTAACAATTTGCCCTCAAAATGAAGGCAACCATCCATGGTAGTTGTTAGCATCATATGATACATCATACATGCGTACCCTGATGTGCTCGTAAAACTTGGTGCCCTTGCACGGGGCAACAAGATTTTAATGCCGACAGTAGCCGTTTGGGCAAGCTCCGGAGCTGGGCTTCTGGAGAGACGCCTGAGCCGTCCGGCCAAACTCTCGAGCTCCGGATCTGGGCTTCACACGAGCCCGGCTCTAGGAGCCCAATTTGCACGAAATCGGGCTCTTTAGCCCAGCATGTTGGGCCGGATCTGGGCCTAGATGGCTTGGCTCGCGTCCTAGTCAGTCCCCCACGGAATGGCCGGAAGCGGCGTGGCCCACAAGAACGTCGCAGAGCGCTCGGGAAAGCAGTAGGCCGGCACTGCACTTCTTCCCCTGCTTTTGGCCCAGAAATCGCACCGCGGCGGGAGCGAAAGCCTCAGGTTTGGATTTTGGAGGCCTTTGAGCGCCGGGGCCGACCGCAACCCAAGTAGAGAAACATATTCCTCACGCATGACAGGTGTCTCCCTATATTTCCTACAAAATAAACAAAATTGTACAGGTCTTAAGCTATAGTAGCAGAGTGATGTTTGGCTATAGATAAAACCCTCAATTTGTCCTTTTGTTTTGTCGGAGATAATTGGAGTGTTTCGTGTAATCCGAATCCCTTTGTATTTTCCTTTGTATGATTTGTTAAGGGCATGTTTAGAATACAATAATTTTGTAGAAATTTCACATGAGATAGTTCAATCCCGTAAGAACTTAAAAAATTCTTGCATTCGAACGGGCCCTACAAGTTGTGTTTGTTTCCAGGGGTTGTCCAGCTGGAAAATACGAGTTCTTTTAACTGCGGCTTATGATTTTTAGGCTATTTATAAGAGAAAGTATAGAATAACAGAAATTCATACACGGTTTTGATGGATATAAATGAAATCGCTACATAGTATACTACAATCAATTTATAAACCCTTGTTTAAAAATACACTTTACTTAAAAGCTAGTTACTATAAAAAAAACTAAAAATAGTTTTTAAAACCTGAAAAGGAAGAAGCCCTGCAAATCTGCACCCATGTTCATGTGCACCCGATATCCTCACCATCCATTTGTCCTTTGGACCTCAACACAAAAGAAAAAAATCCGAATTGCGATATGTCCTTTCAAGCAAATAATTGTCCTATCAACTCTCATCGAATCAACTTCTCTCTCCTGCCTCATTTCAAATTTGAATCTCCAAACAGTTTCAACTTCTATGTTCTTTTTAGCTTCTGACTTATTTAACCTAGAAGCCACTTGAAACACGTCGATTTTTAATTTCAACTTATTTTGGTTTTGTCAGTTTTTTTTGTTTTCCTCATTTCTTTGCATTATCTGTGACGATATAACAATTTTTTCTTTTTTCTCTTATTTTTTAATTTTTTTAATTGAATTACTCAAAAAAGCTAACAACCGCTACAGTGTAATTTTAGCTAAAAATCTACAGCCGAAGTTATAAGCCAGAAGCTCAATCTCTTTGGAGCAGCCCCTAAACTTCCATTTTTCCTAGCTCTATTAAACTTCCATTTCTATTAAGCTTAATCCCTTTTCCCTTTTTTTTCTTTTCTTCGGCGCACTCTGTTCCATGGCTTTTTTACCCACAACCGGCTAGCTCAAATGGGAGAAGAGGTAGGGTTTCTCTACCCCTGTTGATGCGTAGGGCGGTGCGTGCAGGCGCGGGCTGCCGGTCAGGCTATGGCAACTTGGCTTGCGGCCGGGGCCGACAACGACGGCTTGGGGCAGGCGAGGACTGGCGACAGAGGTGCGGGGCAACCGGGGGCTGCGGGCAGCGACGACAGCTTGTGTGGAGGCAGGTGACACCCCATGCGGCGGCAGTGTGGGGGCCGAGTGGCGGCACACCATTTCGGCGGCAGTTGGCAGCGTAGGGCTGAACGACAGCTTTCGAGGCAGCGGTGGCTCTCGACGCGGTGTATGTGGGCGCGTAACGTACGGCGGCTCGGCGGCGCATGCAGGCAAGCGACGCACGGCTACTTCTGCGGCGCATGCGAGCGGTGCAAGGCGCGGTGGCTCGGTGGTCGTGTGAGGCCAGTACTAACACGTACGGCGAGCAGCAACGGCCATAGCACGACAGGCGGTAGCGGCCGTGGCGCGCGGCGAGCAACTAGTCGATGCGCATACGAGCGCTCGGGAAGCCAGTGGTCGGGGCGTGCAGCGAGCAGCCGGCAGTGGCGCATGTGGGTGCTCAGGGAGCTAGCGGTCGGGGCGCGCACGATGAGCGGCGGTCTGGCCATATGCAGGTGATCAGCGGTGCGGCCGTGTGCGTTCGTCGTGGCGCAGCAGCTGCGGAAGCGCGTGCGGCGCACGGTGCGACACGGCCATGTGCAGGTGCCCGACAATATGGTTCTTGATTTTTTTTCAATTTACAGTGCAATCAATATCTACTCTTTTCATGTAATCTACTGATTAGCATTGTGCCAGCGACTTCAAGTCTGTTCACGGTAGATTAGAGTGGATTTACACAATAGAAAATAGTTTAGAACGTGAAATTTACGGAATTAAAACGGTCTAGATAGGTAAATTAATCTGTGAACGATTATCTTGCGATCCACCGGAGCGATTCGTGCTAATAACTTGTTGAGGAACCATCGCTGGCAAGTCCAGTCCGATCGATTTCTCCTATACAAAGAGATGGATCCATCACAGAGCAGTGTAAGATAATAAAAGATTAAACACAGAGAAAGATAGAACTCCTTTTCTTTATTGCTTTTTTACTTCTCCAAGTATAAGATCTAATCATTAGAAACCCTATTTATAGACTAGGTGGTGAGGTGCCCACTACGGATCAAGCCTACAGGCTTAAGCCCAGGTTTCCCAACACATACCACTCTTCTTGCTCGGAAAGAGATGTACACAATGATCCAAACCGTATTAGTTATTCTTCCCATCGACTTTGACAGTGACATCTGGACGATTAGGGTGGACGGTTTCAGCAGCCGTCCTCACTGCAGCAACCGTTGCCGCAACGCCTGCATCATTCTGTGAAAACTCAACGAACACATGCTTCAGGCTAAGCAAATGCTCTATACCAGACACACCGCTGGACTCATCTGGAAGGCCTTTCTCAAACTTAAGCTCAAGCGCTTCAACCTTTGGCAAAGCACCAGTCTCAAAGGTGACTGATGGCAAGCTGCAGTGAATGCACAACTGCTTAAGACTCCGAAATCCATCGCTGGGAAATGCGACATGTTTCTTATCCCCAGACATTTGAGTAACATCACAAAATAATTCCAGTTCCCTCAAGTTGCCAATTTCACTGATCTCCTGCATGACACTCCCAGAGCTCTTCCCGACATTGGCACATGACAATGTCAGTAGGGCCTTCATCTTCTCGATCCCGCAAGGCAACTTGGCATTTCCGATGAGCAGATGCATTAGCTTTTCCAGCCTGACAATGCTGGGAGGCAGTTCTTTCACCTTTGTGGATCTCACATCCAGTGTCTCCAGGCACCTTAGATCCCCAATTTGTGCCGGGAGCTCACTGACATCAGTTCCTCTAAGGCTCAAGTACCTTAACAGCACCAACATGCAGAGGCCATCGAGGCATATTGAACCCTGACAGCCTTCAAGGTCCAGCACACGCAACACGCTCAGATCAGTCAGGCGAGGGGCGCCACTGGCGTGACCAAAGACGGTCAATGAGCGAGCATGCTTCATCGCGTCATTTTGCGCCACAGCTTGATCTTGTTCACTACTGTTCTGTAGAGATAGCCGTCGAACAGTGCCGTGGTTGGTTGAGACATTCTTCTTCTGAACATCTACAAGAGTGACAAAGTTCTCTTCCATGGACTTGACCACAATGAAATCATGTATTACTGGGTGAACCGTGCAGCTCCTTGGGGTGCCATCATGTTTGAGATGCAATGGCTGGACCATGTTTCTAGTAATTAGCTCATTGAGGTAGCATCTTGCTGTTTCCTCTCTGCTTTCACGGCGTGGTTCACTGATGATTCCTTCAGCAATCCATCGCCTCACTAGGCGCTCTATGGCAATCCCGTAATTCTCCGGAAATATGCTTAGATACAATAGACATGTCTTGAGATGTGGAGGGAGATCGCTGTAGCTAAGATTAAATATTTGTTTCAACCTATCTAGATGTGAACTAGACAGCAAGTTCGATCCAAACCTCTGCCATTCATCTTTTGATGGCTGGTGGTGCGCTAACACGCCAGCTACGCTAGCTATAGCAAGTGGCAAGCCACCACATCTTCTTATGATTTGGGAAGAAACATCCTCCAAATGGGGAGGGCAAGCATCCGTATTCCCAAAAGCTTTCTTGAAAAACAAATCTCTGGAGTTGGCATCACTAAGGAGGCCAATCTTGTAAATGCCTTCGCTCGAACGGGAAGAACAATCCTTTGCCAATGCATCGTTTCTTGTTGTGATCAATATCCTACTACCAAGATTTTTGTCTGGGAAACAACATTTGATTCTTGACCATTCTGTTCTACTCCATATATCATCAATGACGACGAGGTATCTGTTTCTCAAAATAAAACAGAGTGCAAAAATGTAGCAAATTACCAAATCATCCTTACATGATTCTGAAGTCTGAACGATGAAAATTGTAGAAATGCAGCAAATTAATTAGGCGTACCTCTTGTCCTCCAGTTTTTCTCTCAGCCTTCCGATGAGCTGGCCAATGTCGTCACTTACTCCGTAGCCGTCGCCGACCTGCGAGAGTATGTCCTTGAGAGTCTTACCGGCAATGTCCGGCTTCTGTCCCAGTGAAACAAAAGCCAGGCAATCGAAGGAGTTCTGCTTTTCGAGCAGCCGGTGTACCGCCGCAGCAAGCGTCGTCTTCCCGGAGCCGGCCATCCCGACGATGGACACCACCTTGAGCTCAGCCTTGCCGGCATTCATGACCATCTTGGCCACCTCCTCCATCGGCGCATCCAGGCCAACGAGGCTAGTGGTGTCTGCGTAGAGTGCGGTCAGCCGGGGGTCAAATCCTGCAGTGCACCGAGCGCCGGCGGGTCCCGCCGGTGCCTCGAACCTGTAGCGCTTCCGCTGCTGGCTCAACTCAAGAACGCGCGCCTTGAGGTCCTGCATCTCGGTGGCGATGACGTGGCGGGCACGGATCGTCGTGATCTTGTCGATGCCGCGGCGACACCACCGGAATATCCGGAAGGAGGTACCGCCGGTGGTGTCGTGGCTGCCGGCGTCGACGCGGTGGGCGAAGAGGTCGACCCAGTCCTCGATGTCGTAGGCGAGCTCACGAACCATGCCGACCCAGGTGCTGGTCTGGACGTCGGGGTCGTCGACGGATTCGCAGCGGAGGAGCGCGGCGTGCATGGTGCCGAGCTCCAACTGGAGGAATTCGACGTCGCCGCGGACGCCGGAGAGGAGGTCGTACTCCTGCTTCAGCAGCTCGCCGAGCATGCCCGGCAGCGCGTCCACCATGCCAGACAGCGCGCCCACCGCGATCTCCATCTCTCCAGCCGGCTCCGGCCTTCTCTGGATCTGGATTTGTGTGTGTCGCCGGCGGCGAGGATGGGCGCGTGGACTTGCAGTCTTAAGTCTTCGTTGCCTGGTGTTGATGACTGGTTGCGCGTAATATTTTTGGCCGCTAGTACCTGCTACGCAGATAGTGCGTCGCTTTCAATCAAAAGGAAAATAAGTGGGTTCTTCTTTTGAATTTTTATTATTTATGAAAGATTATTACGTGTGATTTTAATCGATGTAATTGAAGTCGGTATAGTGTCAACTATAATCAATTTATAGATCTCACTTTAAAAACAAACCGTTTAAAAATAAATTACTATAGCGCTATATAAAAACCAAAAGGCGCTACATACAAAAACCAAAAGACTAAAGCAGAAACAAACCCAGCCTGTTCCACCATTCTTGTTCCAAGTTTTTTCCATGTTTATTTTTCTAATCTTCTTCTGTGTACTTTGCTTTGTAAGGATTTGCTCCCTTCTCTTTGTTCTGCTTGTGAATCTCTGTTCTGTCTTTAATTGGTCAACAGAACTCTGTCTCCATTTAAAGGCCAAATTTGATATATGCTATTCAGAAAGTTACCACTTCAAGATATACCTCTTAATTTTCTGAAATTAAAAATTTGCCACTCCAGTTTGTGAGTCCTTTGATATATACCATTATCACTCGTTTTCTCTCATTTTCTTTTCTATTATCTCATTTTACATATATTTCAAAGATGTAATGCCGGTTTTGCCCCTTGGCTATCTATTCCTCTCATCCAAACACGACTCAATCCCTAAGGCCAGACTGAATCCCTACAGGCGAGACGGCGCCGCCTCCCCATGCTCCCCGCTAGTCTCACCAACGGCGCCACCTCCCCCCTCCGCCGCGCCTCCCCCGAGCTCCCCTCCAGTCCCCGCCTCCCCCGAGCTCCCCTCCAGTCCCTCCCTATCTCCTCAAGTCCCCTGAGCTCCCCACCAGTCCCTGCCTCCCCCGAGCTCCCCTCTCCTCCTCGCCAATCTCACCAACGGTGCTGCCTCCCCGGTACTCCCTGACGGTCCTACCCTCGAGCTTCAAGCCGCTGCATGGAAGAATCACATTGTAGTAGCTAGAAAGAAGCTAACCCCTAAGAAGAAGTAGATCATTCCTATGTAATGTGATGCTTTTGTGATGACAGAATTCATGCACGTTCCTATGTAATGACAGACTTGTTGCATCTTCCTTTATTTTTCTTTATGGTTAAGACTTCATGTTAGACGTGTGGTTCAGACTTGATGTGATGAGGAAATCTCGATTGGACCAATTACACGAACACGAGTTAAAAAGATTAATCACCATGTGAATTCTCAAGTTTGAACGATGTGAAGCTTTTGAAGTGCAACAATGGAGGAGAAACACATGGGGGCCAAGCAAGGGAAGACACGTACAAGCACTCATGGCCACGTCGGATCATCCGCAAGTCCAATCGAACTCACAAATTTACTCCGGACGTTTGAAGGATTTCAATCGGCATAAAAAACAACCTTCGGATCTGAACGATCGACCTCAGATTCATCCAGGACCATTCGATCAACATCGGGCGCACGGATGGTCTCAAAAACATTCAGACCGGTCCGAACGGCTTTGGCTATCTGGACCATTCGATCAGCTTCGGGGGCTCGGATGGCTTTGGTAACGTTTGGACCAGTCTGAACGGCTTTGGCTCTCCAGACCGTCAGATCAATTTCAGATGCTCGGATGGTTCTCATATACGTTCGGACCACTCCGAACGATCACACCATTCGATTGTCCATGGACCACCCAATCGCCTCAGAGACGTTCGGACCACTACAAACGTTCGCATCATTCGATCGTCCATGAACCACCCGATCACCTCGGTGATGTTCGGACCACTCTGAATGTTTGTGCTGTTCATGTCGTTCGATTGCCTCAGAGATGCAAAGAATCGTTCGATTGACTTTGGTGACAATCGGACCAGTCCGTTCGACCCCTTCAGTATTTCAGCATAGTTCCAAAGGTATACCTTGCATATAAAAGTCAATAACTTTCACATACAAAGACCGATTGAGGTGATCTTGGACTCGTTGGAAAGCTTATTTTAAGGATTACGTAATGAAATAGTATTTATCTTCATAAGAATCATGGATTTTTATTTTATTTTATTTTTAGTTTCAAGGACTACGTAATGACTAGCTGAGAAAAAGTGACTAGTTGAGAAAAATCGACACTTTACTTTGGGCACAACAAAATGCAATTGATGTGTGCTTGGAGATGTTGAAGTAACTGCCTAGATGTCCAGTGTGTGCAATGTCATGGATGAGCGCCCAGTACATGCAGTCTCGCGGCGTCCATTGGGAGTCCAGGAATAGATAGGCAAGGGGCAAAACCGGTATTGCACCTTTGAAATATATGTAAACTGAGGTAATAGAAAAGAAAATATGAGAAAATGAGTGAAAATGGTATATATCAAAGGACTCACAAACTGGAGTGGCAAATTTCCAATTTTAGAAAACTGAGTGGCATATCTTGAAGTGGCAGCTTTCTGAGTGGCATATATCAAATTTGGCCCCATTTAAACATCTCATTAAAATTACATATAAATTGAGTTGGGTGTAGAACTCGGTCATTTTCACATTAGGAGTGTTAGTGATATGCCCTAGAGGCAATCATGAAGATGATTGTATCACTTCTATGTTTATGATCGTTTTAATAAAATATTATTTTATCCCTTGAATAAATATATTTCATACTGATCAACAAGTATGTGACTTGTTCGTGAAACTCTTTATTCTTGTTTTGATGTTACTCTAAATTATCCCTGATTTTATATCATTATGTGGGACCATTATGACTGACAGATCAGCACATGTATTGAGTGATGATCATGTTTCACCGATCATAGATATGAGATATGAAATCAATAATGTGAACACGTGTTAGAGAACATGATGTTAGATTGAGCCATCATGAGACATAGCGAGAATTGTTATATTCTTAAGTGTCATTAGTTAGTCTCATACATAGTATATGTAAGGTCCTTAGACCTGAGATTGTCATTGTTTTCTACATGTATAATAGTTTACTTAGGGGTTATCAAACACTACTCTGTGACTGGGTGGTAATAAAGATAGCTTTCGAGTTTGCTATAAAACTTGCGGAGGAATATGAACGATCAAAATGCAATTTGCCCCTCCTATATAATAGGAGAGATATCTCTAGGCCCCTCGATGTGGTTGGATTAAGAAAGTGCATGGCCATGCCAAATGTAGTTGAAGAGTCAATCACAACTGAGTAATCCACTACAGGCTTGAGTAAAGGATCGAGCTATCACAGGATGGCACACTTATCTCCATGAGTTTGATCTGGTATCATGAGGCAAAGGGATCGGTACACAAGCACTATATAGGTTCGTTCGATATGATCTTTGTATACGTTTATGAGTCGTTATGTCCTGCTAGGGACCGCTACCGACTTATGGACCGAAATGGAGTTTTTGACCTATGGTCAAATATATATGAACCTATAGGGTCACACACTTAATGGGTTGGAACGATAAGAGGCCAGATAATAGTTTTTGAGTGGGATTCGATCTCTGCTCATATCGGATAAGGATTCGATTGGAGGCTATTTAAAGAGGGGCCGGCTAAGGGAGGCATCCCAAAAACACACCTGTCGAAACCCTAGCCGCCACCTCTCATATCCCCTGTTGTGCACTCGGGTGCTAGCACACCGATGCATGGTGCTCTATCCTTGGACATGTTGACCTCAGTAGAGGCGCTACTACGACTGCGGCGCTGATCGGGATAATCACGAGGAGCATACGGTTCAGCAGAGGACGATCAATTACTATTGCTACTACACCGGCATGCTCTTCGTTGAATTGGCTGCTTCAACCCTACTTTTGCTGCACTTCGCGTCTAATGGTAACAATCCATGATCTCTTACTCGCATGGCTTTCTGTTTTACGCGATAGAAAATTTTAATCTGTGCTAGTATAGCCTACCCGTATCCCAACAAGGAGTATGCTCATACTCCCTACATTTCTTTTCTCTAAGCTATGTTTTGGTTGGCCACATATATTAAGGATGTTATAGGATAACAGAAACAAGAGAATGGTAGAAGAGAATAGTAGTGATATTTCTATATTAATATCTTGGGAACAAAGGGAAACATCTAGTGTGAATGCTCATTCATAAATATTGAAAAGAGAGAAAAATTAAATTAGGGTAATGAAAGAAAACATGACAAAATCCATGTGCGCATCATGTATTATGGTACAAGATAAGGAAAATCCATGTGGCGGTGGTGAACTAGAGGCTATGGTGGTGTGATTGTGTGAGGAAGAGAGAGTTGATGATGGCCCCTACTTTTGAGGGAATTAGAGAGGCTAAACACTGGAATAAATAGCAAAGTTAGCTCTTGTGTGATGTGGTGGTAATGTGGCAAATCTAGTTTCTTTTCTTAGATTCGCACAATGTATATACCCCTAGAAGCAACGAGGAAACTTGATGTTTTCTACTGCCGTGTTAGGTAATCGTACTACGTATTATAGGAGTTATGTGTTCATATCGCGCGATAGAATTGGATTATACATATAACTCATTTTTGCAGGGTTGTGTGAATAGTATAGCCCATTGTGTATATGATGCATGTATGAGTTTTTCATGGCCTGCATGTCATGTTGATTTATAACCATGTGCTACATATTATTGTATAACGGCCTGCGTGTCAGACTTGTGATGCTTGATTTTTATATGTAATTCATTGTTAGCTGTTAGGAGTAATAGCTAAGTATATGGATGTGGTGAACTCAAGCATTGATAGCTCGGTGGACAAAAAGTATGGTGATGAAGATTGCCGTTCTAAGGGCTATACTATCTCACAGTTTAATATGATTTAATTTTGAATGTTTTTATGTTCTTGTTATGCTATTATTATCTTGGGTGATTTTAACATGATAGGATGTATCCCTCTAGAAAAAATTAAGTAGAACTTGATGCCCTTTCAATAGTTACACCTATCAAGATTTTGATCATTAACTAGTAGGTCTACCAAAGTAAAGTGCCATTAATTATCTCAATAAGATATGATAAAATGTTAGACACTTCATGTATAATATTGGTTTAACTTAACTAGGCTATCAAAATGGTTTTGGGTCTATGGGCATAGTGTTGAGTCTGGGACATATGGATGTCACCCAACAAACAAGAGTTATATGTGATGTAATTAGCAATGGTTGCTTACCTACATCGCTAGGTTTCTAGCAGTGATGCCAAAGTTCACTAGGACTTAGTGAAATATGGATCTTGACTCAATATATGTTATTAGAGGGTATTTGATTTTTAAACATATAGTGGGAGTATCTTTTGTTAGATTGTTTAACGGGAGATTTCACATAAACATAGTGCTAATTTTTGCATATACTTTTTATGTTGTAGATAATGACACCATCTACTTCCTCCACACCCAGTTTTAACCTGCGATCTATTCTTGAGAAAGAAAAACTAAATTCAACAAAATTTATCTAGATGAACCAGCTATAGATGCTAGTCGTTCTCAAAAGAATGATTATGAGAAACATTGCAATGACTCACTTGATGATACCTGTCTCATGCTTGCCACCATGAACTCTGAGCTTTAGAAGCAATAAGAGAACACGGATGCCTACAATATGATTGTGGGTCTTAAAGGTATGTTTGAGAACTAGGCAAAGGCTGAAAAGTACAAAACCTCTAAGTCATTGTTTGCGTACAAGTTAGCTGAAGGAAGTTCGGTCAGCCCTCATGTGATCACGATGATTAGATACATTGAGAGTTTGAAAAAACTTGGTTTTTCCCTCAGCCAAGAGTTGACTACTGATGTGATTTTCCAGTCACTCCCTTCGAGCTTTGAGCCAGTCATTTTGAACTTTCATATGAATGGTATGGAGATGTCAATGACCAAGTTGTATGGGATGCTCAAGTCAGCCGAGGAGAGTATTAAGAAAAACTCTAATCATGTGATGATAGTTCAAAAGACTATCAACTTCATAAAGAAGTCTAAGGCTTTGAGCAAAAAAAAGGGGCATGGGCAAAACTCAAGATGAGATCTCGAGTATCAAATCTAAGCTTCAGAAGCTCAAGATTGGTGCTACACCTGATGCCATTTGCTACCATTGCCAAGGGACTGGACATTGGAAGAGAAACTACAAGAAATACTTGGCAGAACTGGGAAAGAAGATGGGAAGTAAGACTTCTACTTCAGGTATAAATGTTATAGAAGTAAATCTTGCTACTTTTCATGTTAGTTCTTGGGTATTTGATACCGGATCGGTTGCTCATATTTGCAATTCGATGTAGGGGCTGAGAGTACTGAACCTCTACAGAGTGCAAGATATTGTAGAACCTGTAGAAGAGGCACCAACCCCATGTAGGTCAGAAAGGCCACGTCAATTGCCAATAAGGTATCGGTATGATATTTTATTGTTAGACAATGATGAGCCTAAGAATGTGCCCAGACTTTGAGAAATGGCTTGGAGCCATGAGATCTAAAATTCAATCCATGTATGATAATCAAGTTTGGAACTTGGTTGATCCACCCGATGGCGTAAAAACTATTGAATGCAATTGGATTTTTAAGAAAAAGATTGACACAAATCGAAATGTTCATATCCATAAGGCACGATTGGTGGTGAAGGGTTTCAAACAAATTCAAGGTGTTGACTATGATGAAACCTTCTTGCCCGTCGCTATGCTTAAGTATGTCTGGATCATTCTAGCTATTGCTGCATATTTTGATTATAAGATATAGCAGATGGATGTCAATACGGCTTTCCTAAATGGAAACCTAAGTGAGAATGTGTACATGACACAACCTGAGAGTTTTGTTGATCCCCGAAATGCTAGAAAGTTTGCAAGCTTTAGAGATCTATTTATGGACTGAAGTAAGCTTCTCAGAGTTGGAACATTCGTTTTGATGAGGTAGTTAAAGGGTTTGGCTTCATCAAGAATGAAGAGGAGCCTTGTGTTTACAAAAAATTGATCAAAAATAATATTCCTATGCTTGAATCTATCAAGTCTTCATTAAGAAATAGTTTCTCTATGAAAGACTTAGGAGAGACAACATATATTTTGAGCATAAAGATCTATAGAGATAAAACTAAAAGGCTAAGTGGATTAAGTCAATATACATACATTGACAAAGTGTTGAAGCGGTTTAACATGCAGGATTCCAAGAAAGGTTTTTTGCCTATGTCACATTGTATTAGTCTTAGCAAGACTCAGTGTCCTTCGACACTAGATGAGCGAGATCGGATGAGTAAGATTCCATATGCTACCGCTATTGGATCTATCATGTATACGAGACGTGTAATATGCTCTAATTGTTATGAACAGATATCAGTCAGATATAGGTGAAAGTCACTGGATAGTTATAAAGAATATCGTGAATTACTTGAGAAGGACTAGGGATGCGTTCCTTGTTTATAGATGTGAGGAAGAGCTAGTCGTAAATGGCTATACCAATGCTAGCTTCCAAACCGATAAAGATGATTTTCGATCACAGTTTGAGTTTGTGTTTTGTCTTAATGGAGGAGTAGTGAACTGGAAAAGTTCTAAGCAAGAGACGGTTGCCGATTCTACAATGGAGGCTAAGTACATTGCAACTTCCGAAGCTGCAAAGGAGGCTGTTTGAATAAAGAAGTTCATCTCTGAGCTAGGTGTGGTCTCTAGTGCTTCTAGTCCAATGAATCTCTATTGTGATAATAATGGAGCCATTGCGCAAGCCAAGGAGCCTAGATCGCATCAAAATCCAAGCACATACTTTGGCATTTTCACCTCATTCGCGAGGTTGTTGATAGAGGTGATGTTAAGATATGCAAGGTACATACGGATTTAAATATTGCTGATTTGTTGACAAAGCCTCTTCCACAGCGAAAGCATGAGGCGCACACAAGAGCAATGGGTATTAGATACTTGCATAATTGACTCTAGTGCAAGTGGGAGACTGTTGCTGATATGCCTTAAAGGCAATTATGAAGATGATTATATCACTTCTATGTTTATGATTGTTTCAATAAAATGTTATTTTGTCCCTTGAATAAATATCTTTCATATTGTTCAATAAGTATGTGACTTGTTCGTGAAACTCTTTATTCTTGTTTTGATATCATTCTAAATTATCCCTGATCTTATATCATTATGTAGGACCATTATAATTTATGGATCAGTACATGTATTGATTGATGATCATGTTTCACCGATCATAGATATGAGATATCAAATCAATAATGTAAACACGTGTTAGAGAACATGATGTTGGATTGACACATCATGAGATACTGCGGGAATTGTTATATTCTTAAGTATCATCAGTTAGTCTCATACATAGTGTATGTAAGATCCTTAGACCTGAGATCGTCATTGTTTCCTAGATATGTAATAGTTTACTTAGGGGTTACCAAACACTACTCTGTGACTGGGTGGTAATAAAGATAGCTTTCGAGTTTGCGATGAAATTTGTGGAGGAATATGAACGATCAAGATGCAATTTGCCCCTCCTATATAACAGGAGAGATATCTCTGGGCCCCTTGATGTGGTTGGATTAAGAAAGTGCATAGCCATGCCGAATGTGGTTGAAGAGTCAATCACAACTGAGTAATCCATTACAGGCTTGAGTGAAGGATCGAGCTATCATGGGATGGCACGCTTATCACCTTGAGTTCAATTTGGTATCATAAGGCAAAGGGATCGGTACACAAGCACTATATAGGTTCGTTTGATATGATCTTTATATATGTTTGTAAGTCGTTATGTCCTGCTAGGGACCGCTACCGACTTATGGACCAAAAAGGAGTTTTTGGCCCATGGCTAAATATACATGAATCTACAGAGTCACACACTTAATGGGTTGGAACGATAAAAGGCCGGATAATAGTTTCTGAGTGGGATTCGATCTCTACTCGCATCAGATAAGGATCTGTTTGGAGGCTATTTAAAGAGAGGTGTGGGGCTAAGCGAGGCATCTCAAAAACACACTTGTCGAAACCCTAGCCACCACCTCTCATATCCCCTGCCATGCACGCAGGTGCTAACACACCGACGCATGGTGCTCCATCCTTGGATGTGTGGACCTCAATAAAGGCGCTGCTGCGATTGCGGCACTGATCGGAACGATCATGAGGAGAATACGGTTGGGCGGATGACGATCGACTACTACTACACCAACGCACTCTTCATTAAATCGGCTAATTCAACCCTACTTCCATTGCACTACACATCAAATGGTAACGATCCATGATCTCTTACTCTCATGGCTTCCTGGTTACGTGGTAGAAAATTTTAATATGAGCTAGTGTAGCCTACCCGTATCCCAACAAGAAGTATGCTCGTACTCCCTACATTTCTTTTCTCTATGTGGTGTTTTGGTTGGCCACGGATATTAAGGATGTTATAGGATAACAGAAACAAGAGAATGGTAGAAGAAAATAATAGTGATATTTCTATATTAATATCTTGGGAACAAAATGGGAAACATCTAGTGTGAATGCTCATTCATAAATATTGAAATGAGAGAAAAATTAAATTAGGGCAATGAAAGAAAACATAACAAAATCCATGTGCGCATCTTGTATTATGTATAAGATTAGGAAAATCCGTGTGGCGGCAGTGAACTAGAGGCTATGGTGGTGTGACTATGTGAGGAAGAGAGAGTTGACATGGCCCCTACTTTTGAGGGAATTAGAGAGGCTAAACGTTGGAATAAATAGCAAAGTTAGCTTTTGTGTGATGTGGTAGTAATGTGGCAAATCTAGTTTCTTTTCTTAGATTCGCACAATACATATACCCTAGAAGCAACGAGGAAACTTGGTGTTTTCTACCACAATGAAGCAACGAGGAAACTTGGTGTTTTCTACCACAATATTGCATGCAGACAGTGGTACATGAAACTATTTGTAAAACTTGGTGCAAAGTGAAACTTTCAATAATTTACCTAGTGCAAAGTGTAATTTATTTAAAAAATTATATATCTTATATTTTGAAAAGGTTGGAGTGATGTGTTAGCGTACTTTTCTAAAAATGTAGTACGTAAAGTATCCACCATGAGTATTTCTGTTTGTCTCTCATTTTGTCCAACCATGTGCTCAACATGACAGCTTCGGTTTATTGTCAACTTGACAAGCATGAAAGGACGATAAGAAGGGCTGAGGAAAGAATAAAAAAAAAGTAGGAATTGAAAATTTCTTGGAAACCATTTCTGCCAGACGATAATTGGGAAGTACGATTGGACTTGGGATTGGATAACCGAATTGGACCGCAAAATTAGGTGCCATTCATAGGCTGGAAATGGCAGCTATTAAACAGCAGAATGTGCAAACAGTAAAGTTACATTGGGATTGAACAACGAACACTAGCTAATAACTGTAGTAATTTGGGCTGAAGTATCATTGGCTTACTAAGAACGATAAACTTGAGTACGGAAGAAATCGCTCGGATTTGACCAAAGAGGGAAAGCAGTTGTACAAATTTTAGAACCGCCGTGACTTGGAAATTGCTAAAAGAACAGATGCTCGCTACTTGAGTTAGTAGTGGATGCGCCTCTCTGCATTAGGATCATCTGCGCATACCACTTGGGTCTAGACTCTGTTCAAAGTGTTGTAGCTTTTGACTGATTGCAAAAGAGATTAAGGGAGTAAAATACACTTGCGTTAAGAAGCTACTCCATTTAAAGAGGCTTCTACAGTGACTCCTACTAACGATTTATAGAAGCCACCTTAAGAAATCACTCCGTTCAAAAGCCAGCTTCTAAAAACCAAAAACGAGAAGCTGTTTGGATTTCCTTTGTGGCTTTTAGCATGGTGTCCGCCACTTTGGTACCCGAAGTCTTGGAACTTTTATCACGCTTGTCACAAACAATTGGGGCTACCGTTTGCTACATTCCCTTTCCTTTTTTTGTCAATTCCACTCACATATTCCACTCACTAACAAAATCTTGAAGACTTATTAAGTCACTTTTGATGAGATTAGTCGAAGTATTAGACCCAATAGTGCCGGTACATAGGTATATACTGATCAAGAGAGCATTTTCTACAACGACCCTGACTCAGAGGATGAGGAGCCAGTTCCTCTTCGTGTTACTTCTGAGTTGGTTGGAGAGGTTGCTTCCACTACTCTAACTTCAGTTGAGCAGCTTCCTCCCACTCTCACCAATGCTTCGAGTGGCTCTACTCCTACCTCCACAACCCATGAGTTAGAGGCCATGTCTGCACCAGGACTATCGCTTCATATTCAACGACGACACCCTCCAAAGCAGATGATTAGGGATCTCCATGAGCGAGCTACTTGCTCCAGATTTATCTCTCCATATTCCTATGCTTATTATGCTTTTGTTGCCTTCTTTGAGCCCCAATATGCCATCTATACTTTATCTGATACTTCTTGGGTCAATATTCTGCATGAAGAGCATGAGAACTTTGAAAGAAACAAACTTTGGTCATTAGTTGAACCACCTCCTAGTCATAATGTCATTAGAATAAAATGGGTATTCAAAAATAAGTGAAGTGAGAATGAGTTAGTGGTTCGCAACAAGGCTAGACTAGTAGCTCAGGATATCTCCTAAGTAGGGGGCTTAAACTTTGAAAAGACCTTTACACTAGTTGCCATATTAGAGGCCATTCGCATTCTACTAGCATTTGCTGCATGTAAGGGTTTTAAGTTATTTTAGATGGACATCAAAAGGGCATTCATAAATATTTTCATAGAAGAAGAGGTTTATGTCAAGGAGCTACCTGGTTTTGAAAATCCCAAATTCTTAAACCATGTCTAGAAACACTCCAAAACCTTGTATGGATTGAAGCAAGCCACTTGAGCTTGGTATAATAGGCTTAAGAGTTTTCTATTTAAGAATGACTTTAAAATAGGAATGATAGATAAAACTCAGTTCACTCTCAAGTATGGCAGTGGCTTTTTTCTTGTTCAGATTTATATGGATGATATAATTTTCTATGGCTCTTCTCATGCTTTGGTGTGTGAGTATGATGGACAGCTGACATTATTCCTAGGCTTTCAAATCAAGCAATCGAAGGAAGATACATTTATCCATCAAAGCAAGTACACCAATGACTTTCTTTGATGTTTCGACATAAGAAACAACAAGCCTGTTACTACTCCCATGCCCACTTCTACTATTCTGAATCCTGATGAGGATGACGAGCCTATGGACTAGAAGGAGTATCGCAACATGATCAACTCCCTCCTCTACCTCACCACTTCGAGGCTAGACATACACTTTGTTGTGTGTTTATGCACTTGATTTTAGGCTTTCCCTCATGCCTCTCATCGTCAAGTAGTGCACCGTATCTTCAGGTATCTTCAAGCTACTGTTGATTTGAGACTATGGTATTCTTCTGCTTCCTCGCTTTCTCTTCGAGCATTCTCAGATGTTGACTTTGCGAGGTGTAGGGTAGATAAGAAGAGTACAACTAACACCTGTCACTTTTTAGGCGTATCTCTTATCTCATGGTCATCTAGGAAGCAATGTTCTGTTGCACAGTCCATTTCTGAGGCAAAGTATGTAGCTGTTGCTAGTAGTTGCTCTCGAGTTCTTTGAATCTTATATACTCTGCTGGACTATATGTTTACTTTGGGCAGTGTTCCACTCCTATACGATAACACTAGTACCATTAACATAGCCAAAAATCTAGTGCAACATTCCAAACCAAGTGCATAGACATTATAATGTGACGATGGCCCGATCTTCCGAAAGGTACTGATAAGTCAATTGTGGAGAACTCGATGTTGATGATCTAAAGGCTCCGACCAAAACAGATCAAACCCCTCGCACTCACTACACCACTGCTCTGTTGGTTATCAATCGTGCCAAACACGATTGACCTCGCCAAGAAGGCTATCTCCTGCAAGCGAGTCGAGAACACAAGCAAGAGAATTCAAGATGCAATCTGAAATTGTATTGCGAATAAAGATTAAGTTCACAAGTTAGGGTTCCTCAACCGAACATGCGGTGAAACTGCTAAGCAGAATAATCTCTTAAGAAAAACCCAAGGAAAAATAAAGCGGTGCGACCTCCTTAAATAGGGGAGGGGGAAGCCGCACTTATCTAATGACAAGGGATACGGTACTATTCATGTAAACAGTACGGCCGCGGTACCGGACTCGATTACAAGGCCCAAGGCCCACTTTGACTCGGACTGAAAAAGTGACGTGACTTGTTTGGCAGTTTCTGATCGGCTTGGATGGAATTTGGAGATGAGATCAGATCCATCTGAAAGTAGACTCCAAGAGATTTTCAACAAGTACTCACGGGCCCCAAGAAGACTTCTGGATCAAAAGTTATGACCATTTGAAGTAGATGCCGTTAACAAGGCCGAATCCGATTCGAACTCGCGAACAGGACTTGGATTGCGCTTGACGGTTCCACTTCTACACTTGAGCTCGCGTGGTTCTTCCCCATGGTTTCTAAGGACAATTAAATCATCACAAGAATTAAGTAGTATGCCATTCTTTGAAACATTTGTAAGCAAACTTAGGAACGCATTCACCTGATGGTTAAGTTGACGTGCTCGCGCTTGAGTCATTGGTCCTTGTATCATAGTTTCAGTTTGTTGAGTTTGGATGTCCTCATCACATTAGGTATCACTTCTTTAGGGACCATGTTTAAAAGGGTGATGTTGTACTCTTGTTGTAGAGTCCGAGCACTAGGTCACATATATTTTCACTAAGGCTCTCGATTCTTCTTGTTTTGTTTCTTTGAGGGGTGAATTAGTGGTTATTTATCTTTTCATCCTGATTTGAGGGGGGGTTTGGCTCTTCATCCCTGTATTGTAAAATCTAATGGAGCTTTGACTATTATCCCTGTATGGCGTGGTATTACAACTTGCCATGTCCTATGCTAATTTGATAGATTAATCATGTCTCTTTATGTGTAGCTAACTATTTGTCATGCTAGCTTGCTTAAATGTGAAAAACTAAAACTAAAATATGTCAATGATGGATCTTATGACTAGTTTTGCTTTCATGATCCTCTCATGATTCATGACATATCAAATAGGCTTAACTAAATCTATAATCTAAATTGAGCTTTAGATTGAATTATGCTAGTTCATTGTTGAAGCATGAGTTTACTTCTCTTAGGCTTATGTAGCTTAGGTTGGGTATTACTTACGGACTCGGGAATAGCTCGTTGTTCTTAAACTAGAAAATAAAATAAAAAATAATCTCTTTTTTTCGAAAAAATGATTTCACCAATTTTTCTTATAAGACAGTTTGCCATTGCACTAGGCATAAACTCAGGAGAGTTTTGAATGAGCATGACCATACTTTTAAGCTTATCGCTTTGGGTGGTCAACAAAGGTTTGAGATCTAAATGGTTGAAACTTATGAGGCAGTTATGGATGGCTTCTAGTCTAGGACTTGTATTACAAAGATAACACCAAAATGTATTTCAAAAAAATTCAAAATATGCTATTTGTGCTCAATTCCAAGTACTTGAATAAAATGATTCAATTTTGAACTTGCAGTACTATAGAACAAATTAATTGTAGCTTCTTAATTCTATTTAGCTTATTTACTGAGTTGACTCATTTTTTAATACCTTTGGCTAAATGAAGAATTGGAGCAACTTGACATGCTAAGAAATCTATTTTATTTTATATTCTTGCTCAATTGGCTTAGCTTTGCTATATATGGATTGGCATGATCTAGGTAGCTACTTCATATAATATGGCTTGGTGTAATATTTATAGTCACTTTGTATAATTTTTATAGCTTCTTATCAAGTTAAATATGAATAAAATATAGCCACTTCATTTGATTACATACTCTTTCTTCTATCATGCAACTTGATGAGTTTATTGTCGAAGGGGAAGAGATTGAAAATACAGATTTAGTGCAAAGTTTGAAGTTTTTGTGTGAATTCTTGCTAAGTTGGGGCTTATATGTTTTGCTGTGGTTTTCTTGATCACTTTGATCTCTTCACACCATAACCAAGTTCAAATAGAGCAATTGTTTTTTCATATGGATCTAGAGTGAGATTTTCTAATTTCTTTGATGAAGTTGAAGCTTTTTGTGGAAAAGTTGTTCTATCTGGTTGCTTCTTTCTATTTCTTGCTCATATGGTCACTTTCAGCTTCTGGAATCCTTTTTTGACCATTTTGAGCTTTCTTTCACAAAATTTCCCTCAATTTTCAAAATCAACACAAATTTGCATTTTCTGAGAAATTACCAATGTGTTGATCAAGGGGGAGATTGAGGGACTATGTGAGAAGATCTATGATTATTTGAGATGAACTCTTGTTAATGTTTGTGGAGTTGAATTCAAATTTACAAAAAATTTAGAATTTTCCATTAGGTTTCAGTATTGGTGGTCTGACTAGTGGACCTGTGGTGTGTGGGGGGCACGTGTACACGTTTGTGAATGACGATCTACCTCTACCTCGATCGATCTATCTTCGTCTCGAACGGGCCATTTCGTGTTCTGACAATGACAAGCCCTTGTTCTCGAACAATGACAAAAGCCCTCACCGTACACGTATGTGATAGCCCAACCCAAAATGAGTTAAATTGAGACCATGTGATGTGGCTCATGAGTGAGTATGTGCATGAGTGTGGTGTTTAGTACCACCTTGATATATTAGCTTCAGAATCACCAAAATAGAAACCCAAGGACTCCAATGGTAGCAATAATGGGTTAACCATTTTGCATGAGTTGACTTAGAAAGTGCATATATGTTGCTACGTACGTGTGGTCTATCCGAGTGGGATTGGCCCTGAGCCAACTTGGACCCTAGGGCATTACAATTTTTCACCCTTAAAATTCATAATAGGAAAATAGGTCCCTAAGGTTTGCTATCTCTGCTCACATGGCGAGCCACATGGATCTAGGGGCGTCAACGGATCGAATATGAATCGAATAGTGGTCAAACCATATTAATATTCATATTTTATAAATGAATATGAATACAAATTGAATACTATAACAAATACGAATTCAAATTGAATATCTACTCAATTTGGTTGAATTCAAAATATCTTCATAACTTTGTAATGGCGAGATATTTATGATAATTTATCCTTGTACATAGCATAGTTAATTATTCTAATTTATTACTTCACCTAAAGGCACATGAATTCACATTAAAATAAAAACTCGCCCAACTAATTTAGGCATACTTCAATAAAGTATGTATATTGCTTTATCGAATTCGAATGTGAATATTTAGGATAAAATAGCATTTCGGATGGCAAAACTTTGTACCATATTCATTTCCTTATTTTTTTCTGTGAATTTGAATATGAATATTAACAAGGGAGAAATTGTTAATCAAATAGAAAAAATCTAAATCATATTTGTATTTTATCAAATATGGATAACTTGTATTGCACCCCTACCTGGATTTGCTGACCCAAATCCAATTTCTGTATAGCTGACACATCCCAAGCAAAATGTCTCTTGCATTTGCATCTCGGCCCTTGAAAATATTTGGTATGCCTCCCTTTTTGTTCCAGTCTGTCACTGTCCCTATTTACCCCTAAGTCCTCCCATGGTGAGCTTAAGAGCGGCAGCTAAACCCTAGGGCTACGATAAGATGGGGAGGCATGAATAGGAGGACCCACGATGGGGGAGGAAGTGGAGGTTTCAAAGAGCAAGAACTCCTATAGCTATAGAGGGGGAGTCGTGCTACCATACATTATACCCTTAGAAATGATTCTAACGGTATTGGCAAGTTTCATAGAGTTTCATACTAGATTCATGGAGAAATAAGAAGAGGAATAGTACCTCATCGGTGGTCACCGTCACCATGCTGCCATGGATATCTCCGCGCGCCTCCTTCGCCCCTGCCCCCTCCACCACCACCTGTGGCCGGCGGTGTCGTCGCTGCCTCGTTGTGCCGCCCCCTGACCCCTCCTTACCGTGCCACACCACCCAACCTAATTGTCACAGCCACCATTGCCACCGCCCTCCTACTCCACCCATCACCCTCGTCGCCGCCCACCACTGGGCGCCTCCCCCAACCTTCTTCTGTGCTCGGGGGAAGGGTGAATCCATAGTGGGGAGCCGGATTTCCCTCTTCTGACACCAGATCCGATGACGGCGCCCCTCTAAGCCACCGGATCTAGCGTGCGGTGGGGCCAACGGTGGAGGAAAGTGAGGGGATGTGGCGGTGAGGAGGGAGGAAGAACGAGAGGCAGCAGGAACATGAGAGGGAGAGGGAGCGAGCGGCTGCAGGAGCAGAGCGGAGCGCAGAGTAATAATAGAGCTGCTTTGAGATTTATGCATAACTTTGGATCTAACGGCGTTCGCCTATTCCATCCAAACAGTATTCCGTTCGTTAGTTTTTCTCATATAGGGGGGCAGCCTGGCAGAAGGAGAACACAAATACGTAATCTATGCGAGCAAGAACAAAATGCCGTTGTACACTCCGAATTTCAATCTCCAGCATAAAACTCCGCAATTAAAGGATTCGCTTACATAGCATTCAACATTCGAGTGCCCAAAATAAATAAACAAATAAATAAAATCTATCCAACTCGTTAGATGTGTGGCTGGAATGCTCCGCAGCCACCAGACCAACGCCACTACTATCGCCTCCTCGCACGGTGATTAACGAGTGCCCTCCCCCTTCCACTTTATGCAGCGTCCATTGAGACCCAACCCGCGAGATGGTTGCACCTTGGTCTACCTGCGTCGTGGTCTAGCCGCGCCGTCTGATGGATGGCGCAGCCGCAGTTGAGCCGAGGGGCAGGATGGTCTTTACACATCCGATGACCGGCAAGGAACTCGCGAGCGGCCGCCGGAGGGAATCGTACAGCGTGTTTTGACGAGGAAAAGAGAGGGCATATGCATGGAAACGTGGCCAGGAGGAGGAGGGAGTGGCGGTTCTGTGCATGCATGCACTTGCATGTGGCGGCATGTGATGTGCCCTTGAGCTAGAGAACACATGCCCTCCGATCCTCGAGCGACACCGGCCGTACCAGCTCTCTTGCATGCACACGCAGATGCAGTATCCAATCAACGTGCTCTCAATCTCTTTACGTACATTGCACTCTACTGTTCACCATATGCACATGGATTTATATAATGGCAGAGTTCTTTTGGACTTAAAGTTGATTTATGCTTATAATATCTACAGTAGCTAGGTTTTAAATGGTGTATTTTTTTAGTCAGGGTTAATAGAAAATTATAGTAAAAAGTATATTGAGTTCAGCTGTACCGGCTAAAATCACATGTAACTACTTCCCTCTACATACTACCTCTTATAAACAGTTAAATTTCAAATATTTAAACCATACATTATAAGCGTTCAGCACAAAACAATCCACCCATTGCAAGCTCACAACGAGCTCTATTCTTTATTATCCCAGCGCCACCAACTACGCACATGCATGCCAATGCCCCATCTACATAAACAACCTTCACCTCATGCTGTGTGTTACTGCCATTGTTGGCGACCTCTAGCTAGCTCTTTATCACTGCCATTGTTGAGATCTACGTACATCATGGCAGCTAAGACCTGTTGCGACGTCGCCACTACACCGGCGAGAAAGCGCATCGTCGCGAGGACGAAGACCGTCGTGGCCACAAGAAGGCCATCAACGCCGACGGTAACAAATAAGTTGAACAAGGCCCGCAAGCTGCCGGGGACGAGACAGCCGGCGACGACGAGGGAGCTCATCGTGATCAAGAGGAAGATGGAAGCGCTGAGGAGGCTCGTGCCGACGATGAGAGCCGACGGCGCTGGCGAGCGGGAGGACGACCGGCTCGACGAGTTGCTCCTGCACGCCGCCGGCTACATCCTGCGCCTCCAGATGCAGGTCAAGGCGATGCAGGTCATGGTCGACGTGCTAAACCCGAAGGATTGATTATTAATTAGTTGGGCTTAATTTTGGATGAGAATTCTTCTCTGTTTTCTCTTTAATTAGTGTTTTTTTTACGACGCATTGGTGGTGGGTGCATATATATGATGTGTTGGATATTAATTTAGTGGGATTGGTGATGATATTTTTATAAAAAGAAATACTATAGAAGCCTATACCGTTGCAACGATATAGGTCCTGGTAGTTCGATGCACCTCCCTGCACAAATTATAAAAGTACTGGCTTTGTCTCACGCTCGCGATGCCCAGAGCACTCACAGCAAACGCACTCGAGACTTCCACTGCCCATCCCCCCTCTCTCTTTCTTCGTGGATCCATCACGTCTGCCAGCCGATTCGCCACCGTCGCTACCGGAACTCAGGGCACAGTGAGCGATCGAGCTTGGCAAAAGCAACGGTGAGAGTGATGGCAGACTTATTGTCCACCCTGAGTCTTGGCGTCAGAAGCTTCTGTTCCAAGAGCTCCTAGCTACAGCAGCCGGTGAAGCCAGACGCCCTGACATGCTGCTGTCGCTGCGGCGATGTACTCTGCTTCGCACGAGGAAAGAACCACAACCCGTTGTTTTTGCGACTGCCATGAGACTGGGCTTGTGCCGAGGAAGAAGAGCATGCCAGTGGTGCTCTTTCGCCCGTTAAGGTCGCCGGCCATGTCGCTATCGTTGTAACCCAATAAGGCCAGCCAGCCTCCTTCTCTTGGGTAGGTGACACCAAAACCCCGTGTCCCGACGATGTACCGACGGATGTGCTTCACTGCCATGGGCGGAGCCAGCCCGAGGCCCAGCCTCGGGCCCACCCCATTGGAAAGAAAGATACTAAGCCTTTCACTGTTGATGCTACAGTAATTAGTAAGGGTATTTTTAGCTGGGCCTCGGGCCATGGCCCCGGCGGCCTGAGGCCCAGCTCCGCCCTTGTTCACTGCGGCGAGGTGATCTTCCCGCGGATCCTCCATGAACCGACTCATGCAGCGGCGGATCCAGCGGGGGGGGGGGGGGGGGGGGGGGGGGGGGCTCGAGCCCCCCTACCGCTACCGGACCCTTGGAGCCCCTCTGGAGCCCCCCCTAAATTTTTAGCCATGGATGTATAATGTAGAAGGGGCTGAGGTCGAGCTGAAGGTACTTCAGCCCCTCCAAAAAATTTTCCTGGATCCGCCACTGGACTCATGTACCTTACGGCGAACGTGATGTCCAGCCGGGTATGAGTCAGATAGCACAGGCTCCCTACAATGCTTCGGTAGCGGGTTGCGTCCACAGGCGGTGCCGTTGATGCCTTGGATAGCTTGAGTCTCTCTTCCATCGGCGTGTGACAAGGATTGCACTCTGCCATGCCATTCTACTCAAGGAGCTTCCCGACGTAGGTGCTCTGACAGAGCGTGATTCCGCTGACGCTTTGGCATACCTCAATGCCGAGATAGTAGGTAAGTAGTCCCAGGTCGCTCATGCGAAACATGGACATCATCTCGCGCTTGAATTCGTCGATGCCTGCTTGAGTTATCCCGGTGATGATCAAGTCATCAACGTAGACACCGATGATCAATGTTCCTCCGGGCGCCCGCCGCGTGTACAACACGTGCTCATCCATGCACCTGCTAAAACCCAGCTCCTGGAGGCTGGCGTCCAGCTTGGCGTTCCAAGCGCGCAGGGCTTGACGCAGCCCATACAACGCCTTGCGCAGCTTGAGCACCTTGTGCTCCTGCTTGTCGACGGCGAAACCCTGTGGCTGCTCGACGTAGACCTCCTCAGTAAGGTCCCCGTTTAGGAACGCGGACTTCACGTCCATGTGGTGCACGGACCACCCTTGTGCGCCGCCAGAGCCAGCAGTAGCCACACCAACTCTATTCGTGCGACAGGGGCAAAGACCTCCTTGAAGTCAATCCCTTCGCGCTGCGCATACCCTTTCGCCACGAGACGCGCCTTGTGTCTGGTGATGGCACCATGCTCGTCTCGTTTCACCTTGAAGACCCATTTAAGCCCAATCGCGTGATGCCCGGCAAGAAGCTCAACGAGGTCCCATGTGTTGTTCTCCTCGATAGCTTTCATCTCCTCCAGCATCGCCAGATGCCAAGATGGGTCGTGTTCTGCCGCGCCAAACATGGCCAGCTCTTCTGCACTCACCATGTGCAACTCGGCAAGGGCGACTGGTTCTGGCTCCAAGAACTGTGTTGGGGCACCAGCAGGTGCGGGGCCGAGGATGTCTCGCAACATCCTGAACCGGTGTTCAGCACCGCTGTTGTTGTCATGACCTCCACTGAACCAGCGATGATCTCGTGCTCGACGATCAACGTGCCAATGCCGGTCGTCTTCTCCAGCTCGTTGAGATTCGCCCAATCCTAGCTGGCCTTCTCGTCGAACACCACGTCACGGGAGATGTGGACGCGGCGCGCAACCGGGTCGAACAACCGATACGCTTTCGACCCCAGCTCGAACCCGAGGAGTACCATCTTCACGCTGCATCATCGAGCTTCTTCAGATTTGGGTGAGTTACCTTGGCGTGAGCGATGCATCCAAACGTGCGCAGGAAGGAGACGTCGGGTTTCCTCCCGTGCTAGGCCTCAAATGGCGTCATGCCGTCCAAGCTCTTGGTGGGCGCACGGTTCAGGAGAAAGACGGCTGTGGTCACCACCTCCCCCAAAATTCAGATGGCATCCCCTTTGCCTTGAGCAAGCAGTGCGCCATGCCGATAATTGTCTAGTTGCGCTGCTCAACTACACCATTCTGTTGCAGCGAGTATGGTGCTGTGAGCTGCTATGCAACTCTCTGATCTGTGCAATACTGCCCGAACTCGATTGAGGTGAACTCCCCCTCGATCAGTTCATAGAATGCACAGATGCCGCCCAGTCTCGACCTCGACACTGGCCTTGAACTGCTTGATGACGGTAGGCGCCTGATCCTTGCTCGTCAGGAGGTAAAGCCACATGTAGCGGCTGCAATCATCGACGAGAAGAAGAAAGTAGCGCCGGCCACCATAAGTCACTGGTGAGATGGGCCCACACAGGTCACCGTGCATAAGGTCAAGCAATCCCTTGGCACGGTAGTGGGCCGCTACTGAAAACGAGGCATGCCTTTGCTTGCTAATGAGGCAGCTATCGTAGATCTCACCGGGATGATTGATCACCGGGAGTCCGCGCACCATCACATCTTGAGCCAGCCTCTTCAGGGCATCGAAGTTGAGGTGGCCGTAGCGTGCATGCCACAGCCAAGCCTCATCATCTTGCCGCGCCATTAAGCACACCGGTCTCGCAATGTTCAAGTTGGCAAGTAGTTGACGTTGTCGATCGCGGATCCGCAGCACTCCCCCGTCAATCAGCACCTGGCAGCCACGCTCATCGAGCTGGCCGATGCTGATAATGTTGCTCTTGAGCATGGGAATGTAGTAGACGTTGCTAATCACCCGGTGTTCACCGTTCTGGCAGGTGAACAGCACCGTGCCGCACCCACGGATGTCGACCACCGAGCCGTCACCGAAGTTCACCGATCCGATGATGCCCGTGCCCAATTCCGCGAAGAAGTTATTGCAACCGGTCATGTGGTTACTGGCCCTAGTGTCCAGGTACCACACGTCACTCCGCTATTCTCCATCGCACCCCAGATTCACCTGGGCGTGCATTTCGTCTAGCTTGACGAAGTTTGGCGGCATCTACTCAACGTCATCAGTGAGGGCGCACACCTGTGCCATGAGCAGCGTTTGGTCCCCATCATCCTCCTGGGTAAGATGGACCTGCGCGCGCTGTGGCTGCCAGCAATCCTTGGCCTAGTGGCCAATCTTGCCGCAGTTACGGCACATGTCGTGACTGACGTTGCGCTCGTGCCCTGGTTCGCGCCTGTCACGTCCGGCGTCGCGGCGCCGGTTACCCTTTCCGCGGCGACGACCACTACCACAAGGCCTGCTCGACGATCTCTCGCCACTCTTCTTCTCCTTGAGGCGAGCCATCCATTCCTCCTCGGTCAGCAAGAGTTTAGCTTCCGAGGTAGTAGTCGGTGGCGCCGGTTGCAGGATGCAATGACCATCGGCGCCTTTCAGACACCCGATGACCTCCTCAATGGACAGCTTGGAGAGATCAAGCATGGTTTCCATGGTGTAGACGACATGACCAAACTGGGGCAGGGCGATGCAAAGGTACTTTTCGACGGCCTTCTGCTCATCGACGGGTTCGTCATACTCGGAAAGCTGGCCGACCAGGCAACTCAAGCGAAGTGTCAAATCCTCAGGATCTTCGATTTCCTTGAATGCTAGCATCTCGAATTCGGTGCATAGCTTCTAGAGCTTTGACTTGCAGGCGTGATCGGAGCCAATTCGCATAGACTTGACATAGTCCATGCTTCCTTGGTCGATCGCTTGATGGCGAGCGCGCGAATCATCTCCTACAAGACTGCCTTGAGGAGCGCCTCGAGTGCCGCACGATCCTCCTACAGATCGGCGTCGCCATACTCGATGGCGTCCCACAAGCCCCTCGCTTGGAGCATCACCTTCATTACGAGCGACCAATCCATGTAGTTGTCGCACGTGAGCATCGGATAGGACGCGCCTCCAACCTCCCGCACCGTCTTCTACATCATCAAACCCTTCCCGCAAAGAAACAAACAAGGATCTAAATCCAATCTTGAAGGACGAGCATCCAAACCTTTAGCTAGACTAGAATCATGATTGACTTGACATGCTAAGAAATTCGCCTAATTTTCAGATTATGACTTATTTGGCTTAGCTTGATTATACATGTCTTGTCATGATCTGGATAGCATACTTATGTGTTATGGCTTAATGTAATTCTCATATGGTCATCTTGGATAATCTTCATGGCTCTAAATGCTTAAAATAAACAAACTTTAGCCATTTCATCCAACATCATGCCTTATTCTCTCTTTTGCATCCTTGATGATTTTATTGCCAAAAGGGGGAGAATAGCGGAGAAAAAGCCTTTTGAGAGCTTTCTGGAGCTTTGGAGAACAATTTGCTCTTTCTGTTTTTGCTTCGTTTGTCGACATGGTCATGAGCTTCTTTGTCTTTCTTGAGACCATGCTTGACTTTCTTTCATTTTCAAACTCAACTTTGCGCTTTTTCTGGGTTTGTCAATATACTCATCAAGGGGGAGATTGAGAGACCATGTGGAGGTGACCACATGTTTGTGATGAGTAATTGACATCTGTTTTAGGAAGTCGAGTTTGGTTTGTGAGGTTTGGACCATGTTGTTGCATGATGCAATTGGTTTCGGTCGGACTTGGTCAAACTTGGTCGAAGTGCTTATTCTCTTGGTTCGACATGTTTGGGCTGTTTTATGCTTAAGATTACTCTTAATGCTTTTGATGATTGCATTATGTCGAGCGGTGCTATGTAATGTATTTCTTGTTTGTGATGGCTGGAGGCGGAGTCATGGCGAGGCACGGGATGGCCGGACTAGGTGCAGACGGTGCTGAGGTCAAAACGGTCGAGGTGTGCCGAAGACGGCGAGGACTCGAGGTGATTGCGAGGCTTGGACGACAAGGAATGCGGAAGCTTCCCGGAAGGTGCAGGAGGGGCGTTGTAGGGCCCCAGATATTAACATCCGGATTCCCCTGTGATTTACTGCACTATTCCCTGGATCAGTAGATAGTGCTCACAGTTTACAGTTCTATATATCAAAAATACATATCATGCGAAAGCGTAAATAAAATAGTAAACTTACTCATGGGCCGATTAGGCCGAAATCATTCAATTGCAGCAGCGGAAGAACGAAGCACGCAAGTGGGACCTTCAGGACATGCCCACAGGCAGCCAACTGGAGGTTTGCGACCTAGCCCTTGACATCTTCATCTTCTCGCCAGCTTGTCCAATCTTGTTACTGAGGCGAGGTGATTTGATTTCCTGATTCTGAATTTTGTCGCAAAAGCAAGCGTGAGCACTCCGACCCCGTGCTCCGCGAGCCAATACACAGAATGCAATTAAATAGTATGCATGGCTTATCAAAGGAAGGCTCGGGTTATTTTATTTTTGCGTAGAGTGCTTTTGAATACAATTACTTAAGAAGCCCTATGACTTAGCAATTTTGGAACAAATCATAATGTACAAGGAAATGCATTATTAATATCGATTCAGATTCCATCCACCGTTACATGGCATCTGCACCATATAGCAATTTCTTCAGCGTTATAGCCGCTTAACTTACCACTGGGACGACGCCCAGGACAATTCCAACCAGGGCAGTCCTTCGCCCTTCAAGTTTCCCATTCCCAGTTTCCAATGTTTTTAAAACAGAACTATATCCAGTTAAGTTCCCATGTCCGCCCATGACCGTGGGCACGGCTATTCGAATAGTTTTAGACTCTGCAGAGTTTGTACACTTTCACCACAAGAGATAATCAACTCGTTGCCCCACACGTTTCCTTAGACATGTGGTTGAGCAGACCATCACAGTGACTTTTCAAAGTATCTAGTCCCTTTTGTCATCTCACCTTATGGGCTGCTCCCACTTGCGGTGGGTCCCATCTATGCACGGGATGTTCCCCACGGATACTAGCGTACGGGCTCCACTCCCCTCTGCGCTAGCACGACTGGGAAACGTCACCCTCCACTCGGTGTCCCTTTAGGCCTTCTCTTGCCCTTGCGTATCCACTTCTATCCACTACCAGTGAGATGATTCCAGGGGTTTCGATAAATTTACTTAGCCAAGTTGTAGTTTACAGACTTGTGGTTGTACTGTTTTACACGGGTTGACATGACAAGATTCGGTCCTTAGTGATATCTGGACGGTTCTACCACAAACCACACTCTCGTGCACCACTGCACCATACCCCCAAACCATCCGCCCAGATAAATAAGCAATTCGAGGTTTTTAGGAGTATAAAATAATCATAACCAACATATACCAGTCATTACCACCATGACTGCCCAACCAATTTTTCTCAGGATTAAAAGTGATGCTTGGGACAATTTCTTGCCCCGGGTTCCTAATCAATGCTAAGCATGGCATATAATTAAGGACTTATTTTCGAAAGTTATTCATTATAAAGTTTTCCACTAGGCGACAAGGCTCACATGTGCAATATACCAAAGAAGGGGTAATATTATTCAAGGTAAACAATAGGCACATAACTAGCATATTAAATTAAACATGTATTTGCATATAAAATATCAGCATGCAATTTGATAATTTAAAGCAAAGTAATTTGCAGAAAGTGTAGGTTCAACATGATCAAAGTATTGACTCGCCTGGCGCGGTTTACCGCGGTCTTGAGCTCACACAATGCTTTCTTGAGCTTCGGTCTCTATCTTCACTTTGAGCTTGACCTCGCTTGATCCGCTGGCTCTTTAGGACTCCGATATCTAATTACGTTCTAAATAACTGAATACAAATAAAGGCAAATAACTCAAAAGATCCAAATAAATCCGAATAATTGAAATGGCCGATTTAATTTAATTTATACATTTATTACAATTTGAGAATAGAAGGGTGATTCGGTTTAGTGTGTTGCAAACACAGGATAGCTGGATTTGAGTGAGAGGACCAGTTATCTGAATAGCTTTACCGTGAGGAAAAATTTTAGGATAATAAGAGATCAAAAGTGAGGACGTATCTACAGGAATTATTTGCTTTGGAAAAGAAATGGCCAAATATAGCCGATTGGAGAAAGGCGAGGTGTGATCTTTTTATTACTAACTTCTTTTATTATTTCCGTATTTATCAAGGAAGTTCCATGAGCTAGGTTAGACCTATGTATCGATGTACGAGTCTGACTGGGTATGTATTTCTTGTAACTTAGGTTATGGTAAAGGCAAACTGGACTGATGGATGAGATCTGTACTTATTCTATAAATCTTTTAGTCAAAGGTATTATCACACTTGGATATCTTTATTAAGTTTTTAGAATAGTCTCTGATATAGGCTTTTACTTATTAATTAGGTTAAGATAAATAGCAAGGGCTCAATATTTATTCTTTATATGGTAACTAATTAGAATTTAAATCTCTAATAGTCCCATTATCATATTTTATGTACCTTCATTCATAGCTAGGCTAAATTTAAGTTGAATGAGGATCCGCTCATATGGGTCCTGACTTGCTACATTAAATCATGCCCAACTAATCCTAAGGCTAAGATTTATCGACACATTATCGTTTTGTCTATGCTTCGGTTATTGTTGGGATTAGCTTTATTATAACGTAGATTTATTTATTGACGACGTGCGGATAGCGAGGGTTTTATTAGGGCCTTCTAATTAGTAATCCAATTTCAGTACTTATGAAATCATTAACCATTAATTAATCCTTTGTCTGAACTAATGAGCTTGTTTATATTCAAATTAATCTTATAGTTTATGCTTTTAGCAATTCGAGATGTATGAGTTTAGGTTGTGCTAACATTACCTTGTTCTTTAATATGCCGGATGGTGAGCTTATTTTAATTACAAATGACCTAGGGATTTTAATAGACTTGCCAACATGAATTTGGCTAAAGATGCCCTTTGGGTTAGGTATCACAAACATCTTATGTACATTTTTGTTACTATTATTACTTTTTTTATTTAAATTTATTTATCTAGGACCGAGTATGCCATACCAGGTTACACTTTCGTATCAATATTCGATTAAATCTATGGTTGATATTTATTTATTGATGACACGCTAGTGATGACTATTATTTACATAGCTACACTAGGTAGGTTACTTTTAATCATCCGATGACCTAGGGTGCTTTATTTTTAGTTTAAATTTATTTATCTCGCAAGGCTTGTCATACGAGTTCATATATTAATGTAGCTACTTAATCAAATCTACCATGGAGATTTGTTCGATAATGGCATGTCAAATGTCAGTGCACTTATGATAATTAAGGGTAATCTTTTTTGTATTTAACCAAAGCCATATTTATTTATTATTGCTTTGAATTTAATAACTAGCCTTTTAGACAATTGCTCAAACCATATTAATCATGCATACATGATTTATTCCAAATATTAGTGGCTTAATATCCATATCATCTAATAGTCAAAAAGGGTTCTTCTAATTGTTTGGGACATAGAGATGATGGTTATGTTTTAAACCATGCCATGGTTAATTCTATAACATTTACTAGTATGCCACGATTTAGGATTTATTTCTTTGGACCATCCTCATTTGTTGTCATCATTTCATGTGAGCATAACCTAAACAAGATTATGGCTAAACTCCTCACTATGCCTCCAATTGATAATTGAGTCTCATTAAATATTCAAGCTATGGTTACTGCTCATAAAATAAATAACCAGATATTACATCTTATTTTATTCTGGTTTTATATCCTAATTATTTTCATTACTTCTCTAAATTGTTTTCTAATTTTTCCATAACTTTTCTGGATTAAAAAGGGTTAGAGAAAATAAAATAAAAAGGAGGAGGAAGTTATGCGGTCGACAGGGTTCGAACCCAGGATCTCTGTTGTGAGTGTGTTAGACAGACGCTGGTGACCAACGTGGCAGCTGGTGTTTCTTGATTAAGGGAGGGGGACAAAATAGTGAAGGTGACGCACGGGCATGGGCACAACAGAGCAGAAACAGCGGGCGGCGCTTGGTCAACCGCATTGCCGCCGGTGAGGGCCGGCCGGGGTGGCGGTATTAGCCGGCGAAATGGGTTTCCCTATGCGTGGGGAAGGCTTCGATGGTGTCTTCGTGGGCTGCGGTGGCGTCGGGAGTGGCCGGCGTCGGCGCGAGCGGCCGGAGGCGGGGATGGAGTGGGGCGCCGGAGCCGGCGAGGAGAAGGGGAAGAATTAATGCGCGCACGAGCATTAGGGGACACTAGGGAAGCTCACCTTGCCGCTTTCCGGGCCGAAGAAGGTCTAGGGCGGGCCGGCACCGTGAGCCTGCGGCGGCGCGGAGGAGCTCGCGTTGCCGGCGGGCTACAGCGGGGGAGAGAGCGAGGCGGCGCTCGGGGAGCTCGGCGGTGACTTGGTGGTGCTCCCGGCGAAGGGAATCGAGCCGAGGTGCGACGGTCAGGAAACAGAGGTGGTGGCGGCGGCTTTGACCGGCGTCGGGGAAGACGGGCGGCGCGTGGGCTCCGGTGAACGGAATCTTAATCAACTTGAGGAGGGGGTAGAGGAGAGGCGCGGGCACTCCGTGACGCGGTCTAAATGGTGGTGTTTCGCCGGAGCGGCCGGGGCGGCATGGAGGTGCAGGCGGGCGTGGCCGGCGCTCGGGTTGAAGGGAAGAGGGAGGTAGGGGAAAGGGAGATGGCGTGGGGAAGCAACTTATGCTCACGGGTGGCCGAGAAAAACCGTGGGCGCGCGCGGGGAAAACCTCGGGCGGGGGCTGCGCATGGAGGCCACGTGGCGGAGGATTGCTGCGCGCGGCAGAGGAAAGAAGAGAGGTGGCGCGAGCGCTCTGGGAAGAAAAGAAAAAGGAGAGGAGGGGAGGGGGAAGCGGTCCCGCGCGGTGAAGAGAGGGGGCGGGCGAGGGCGGGCCCGCTGGCAGGGAGACGCGCGCGGGGCGAAGGCGGGGCCACCGGGCAGAGGGAGCGAGGCGGAGTGGGAGCGGCGGCCTTGCCACGCGGCGGGAGAAGAGGCGCGGGCGGGATGCGCGGCAGATCCGGGCCGCACGCGTGGCGAGAGCGGGGAGGCATTAGGCGGGATTCGCGGCGGATCCGAGCCGTCCATGTGGCGGCCGGATGGAAGGGGAGGAAGTTTTTGTTTTTTTTTATTTTTATTTTCTGAAAAGCATAGGAAATTCAATTAAGCTCTGAAAAATATGAAATAAGCTCCAAAAATTCAAGAAAAATACACAGAAGTTCCTGATGACATTTTGGACTTAATAAAAATATTTCCAACTAATGTTGGTATTTAATTTACTTGCTTCCGTTGTTTGCGCATTCCTTTTTAGGGCATTATTAATCCACGTCTTTGTCTTTTATGAAGTCTTCAAATTATTATTATTATTCTTCTTTTGAACCTCAACCAATTCAGAAAAACATCGTAAAATCCAAATTCAAATCGAACATATTTCAAAAATAATTCAAGAAATTCCTATTTTCAAATTTTAAATTTTTGGGATGTTACAGGCGTTTCGGTAAAAGCGGAAAGCTGCATGAGGAAGCGGTTTGGGTCTTTGTTTAGCGGGCAATGCGAGGGAGAAACCCGTTAAGCGAAGGCTATAAATAGGAGGTGTCTCCAGGTGCATTTGGGGCTTGTGAGATGGTTTTTAGGGTTTTGCTTTCAGTCAAATGACCTTTAGAGAGGTTATTTTGCTTTAGGCTTTAGTTGGTATGGAGTAGGTGAGTAGAGACAGGAGATGGTGTTGGCTGTTGCCCAAGTTTTTCTCTCATGTGTGTTATCCCGTGTGGTTCTTGGCTTGGGTTGTTCTTGAGAGCCCTGTGATTGTGGAAGAGAGGAGATGAGTTGATACTTCTTGTAATCATTCCTCTGTATTTAATCTTTCATCGGGATGAATCTATTTGGCTTGTGTTTGACTTTCTATGATGCATTTTACTTCAGAGTTTGCTTTCTCTGTTCTTCCTCTTCTTTTTGATTTGAGTGTTGATTTCTTCTCAGGAATTCGCAAATGAGATGCTCTATGGTGGTAAAGACTCCAGGCCATTTGGCCATCCCATTTCCAAGAGCAATTTGAGAAATCAATGCTTTATGTGATCTTTGTGTCCCTCGTCAAAATCTCTCTGTATTTGGTTTTCTAGGGTTTGAGTTCAGGGCTTCATGAATCTTTTGCTTCCCTTCAAAAGATTTTGCTTTGTTGTGAGATTCTGAAGTACTAATGATATTGCTTTGTTATTCTCTCCTTCCCTTGATCAAGGATCAAAGATTGGCTGGTATTTTAAAAATCAGTGCTGTTCTAGGGTTTGATGTTGTCTCTTGATTTTCCTCTAAAGGATGTGCCATGATTTGTGTTTCTAAGTCCAGAGGCTATTGCTTAGCTTCTCTCAAAATCTCATAATCAAAGGTTTTGAGAATGGCCGAGAATTTGGAAATTGATGTTCCTCTCTGTAAGTTCTTGGTTTTTCTCTCAAATGTTGATTTTTGGTCTTTTGAGTTGTCTTCTCTGATCCTCTAGGGCTCTTAGGTTATTTAGTTTGTAGACTTTTGTTTTTGTCTGAAGATTTCACAGTAGCTCTCATTTTTCTGTTAGGACAGCCAGATTCAGTATTTTCAGTTTTTTGCTCGTCAGACTGCTCTGTTCTCTGCCTTTTGCTCCAGCTGAAATCGAGGCCCAGTCTGACCGTTGTATGGCTTGCGGTCAGACCGGAGTAGACCCACCGGTCAGACCGGCGTCGACAGGGCGGTCTGACCGGCCCATGTCTGGCGGTCGGACCGGCCCTTGTCAAGCGGTCTGACCGGCCTTCCCTGAGTGCTCCTTTTTGCTGCCAGTTCCTCGTGATCCTTTTAATTGCTATTTTCCTTTTGAGTTTCCAGTGTGCTCTAGAGTGTGATCTTTTTCTTTCCATAGCTTCTAATAGCTATTGGAGAGAGACTTTTCGTGAATACTCTGAGGGGAGGCAATTTTTCAAAAGGACGACATTCACCCCCCCTCTGTCGCCGATTTCGATCCAACAATTGGTATCAGAGCCGGTTAGCTCTTCCTCATAGATCTTAACCGGTCTCTAAAGCCATGGCGACAGACAAATACTCGATCAAGCCCCCGGTCTTCGATGGGATCGACTATCCCTTCTGGAAGAGCCGGATGGAGACCTACATCCAGGCTCAGGGATAGCCATCTGGCGCAAGGTCAAGGTCCGATATGTTGTTCCTGCCGATGAGAACATCAACGCTGGAAATATGCTTGATGTTGAGGCGAACGCTAAGGCGAGAAACATCATAATTCAGGGTCTGAGCAGAAGCGAGTTCGATCGCATCTCTCATCTGACGTCGGCCTTCGACATCTGGGAGACCCTTGATGCATACCATGAGGGCACCACCCAGATCAAGACGGTTCGACAGGACCAGTTCAAGCGAGATTACAACAAGTTTGAAATGCTCGCTGGTGAGTCCCTCGATGAGTGCTTTGCGCGTTTTCACAAGATTTTGAGCAACCTCTGAGCGGTCGGTCTCACATACCCCGACTCGGATAATGTTCGAGAGATGCTCGCAGCTCTTGATTTGCGTGTTTGGGAGATGAAGGTGACTACCATCAAGGACACCACCGATCCCTCGACCTTGACTCTTTACGCGTTATACTCACGCCTCAAGACTCACGAGATTGACATAGTCTCTCGTAGGTCGAAGTCGCAGTCGATGGCCTTAGTCACCGATCCTAGTCTGATTTCTGGATCTCATTCTGAGTCGATTTGTGGATTCTCCCTAGCTGCTCTCTGTGACGTAACTGATGATCAGTTAAGGCAGCTACCAGAGGATCCGTTAACCCTCCTAGCCCGAAAGTTTTCCCACGCATACAAGAGGGTGAGAGATCGAAAGAGGAGTGGTCCGATCATTTGCTTCGAGTGTGGTGGCCCCAACCACATTTGGGCGAATTGCCCCAAGCTGGGGAAGGGCAAGAACAACTACAGCGACGTGAGCAAGAACGACTACATCGACAAGAACCGCAACAAAAAGCCCTCAGCTCATGCCCAAGGCAAGAAGAAGTTCCGCGACCTTGGCAAAGCCAAGAAGCTCTTTCACCGCGTCCTCACCGTCTTCGATGACCTCGACTTCAGCGAGGTGGAGGGGTGGAGCGACGACGATGGGACGGACGAGCAAGACCCCAAGGGCAGTGACGACTTCTCCGGCATGTGCTTCATGGCCCTTGAGGGCGAGATCAGCGACAGCGAGCTTTACTCTGACTCCGACGAGGTATACCCCTCCTATGACCAGCTTAATGATGCTTTTCTTAAGCTAGGAAAATTCCATGCTAAGTCTAGAGCTAGGTGTAGCGAGTTGGAGAAGGAAGTAGATAGATTGTCACGGGAGCTTACTTCACTTATATTTGCTCCCTCCCGTGACGAATGTGACACATGATGTGCCTTGCTTGGTGACATGGAGAAATTAAGGACCTCTCATGATAGTTTATCTTCTGAGCTTGACATGCTTAAGGTGGAGAATGTTAGTCTTTTAGCTGAACTAGAGATGAGTAGGATTGTTACTCCTTCATCTACTGTTGTTGAGACTACATCTTGCACCTCATGTGAGGATAAGGACAATGCATTTAGAAGTCTTTATATCATGCTCCTTGATCTGCCCGAGTCTTGTGAAAATTGCAATAATTTGAAATTGAACTTAAAAATGGCAGATCATATCATCATAAAATTGCTGAGTTACATGCCTCCTTGCTTGAGCCAATTGCTTCATGTATGAACTGTCCCAAATTAATTGTTGAACTTGAATCTGTCTCAAAACAGTTTCAAGAAATGATTGACCACAACAAGAAAATGGCTCAATATGCTTCTAAGAATCCTGTTAGCTCACCATGTAATAATTGTGAAAAACTAAAATCTGAGTTGATTGCATTAGATGAAAAATGTGTGAAGCTAACTTGAGAGATCATGTGGAGGTGACCACATGCTTGTGATGAGTAATTGACGAGTTCTTTGGGAAGATTGAGTTTGGTTTGTATGGTTCGTGCCGCGTCGGCACTTGGCGCAGTCGGGTTTGGTTAGATGGTCTTGAGGTATATTCTTCTTCCCGATTGAGTTTTTGGGTCATTTTATACTTGAGTATGATTATTTGATGCTAATTGTGATTACATGTGTCTAGCGGTGCTATGTGATGTGTTTCTTGTCTGTGATGGCTGCAGGACGTCGAGGTGGAGTCGTGGCGAGGCACGGATGACCGGACTAGGCGCAGGCGGTGCCGAGGTCAGAACGGTCGAGGTGTGCCGAAGACGGCGAGGGCTCGAGGTAGCTGCGAGGCTTGAAAGGCAATGAATGAGGAAGCTTCCCGGAAGGTGCACGAGGGGCGTTTTGGTGAATACGCAAAGCTGCACTAAAGGAAGTGGATTATGGATAAAGCACTAGAGTTGGTGGAGGCTTAGTGGGTAAAGAGAGAATCAAACCCATTAGTGGGAGGCTATAAAAGGAGGGTGTCTCCTGCATGGTCTTCAAGTTTTTTGGGGCTGTTTTTGCTTTTCTCTTTAGTTGGTCAGGAGTAGGTGAGAGTAGGAGAGTGGATTTTGATGTTGTGCATGTCTCCCTGCGTGAGTTCTTGATGTAGTGCTCCTCTTCTCTCAAGCATGTAGTGAGGAGGAAGTAATCCCTTGTATCAATCGCGTATGGGGACGTAGCTCTTTGTATCTCTTGCAATCATATATGGAAATGATTTGAGTTTGTGCCTTTCTGTGATGGATTTCAACAGCTGTTCGTTCTTTTCGTTCCTCTGTTTGATTTCTAGGTTTTGAGTTCTAGAGTTTGATTCTCTTGGAGGAGTTACAAAATGGGTTGCTCAGTGATGAGAAAAATCTTTAGACCACTTGGCCATTCCATTCCCAAGAGCAATTGATGGATTCATTGATTTATTTCTCCTCTCTGTGCTCCGTCAAAAGTTTCCCCTGTTCCTGAATAACTAGGGTTTGATGTTGTTTTGTTTTTCTCTTCTAAAGAGGGTGCACTGGGATGAGCTCTGGAGTCTTAGGACTATTGCTTAGATAACTTCTTGGTTTCTTGAGCAAAGGATCAAAGATGAGATGGAAATTCGAGTTTTAGGGCAGACCTCTGTATCTTTTCAGTTCTTGGCCCTAATCTCAAATTCTTGCTCAAATGATGGAATCTTCTGTACCAAAAGTACTTGATACTATTTAGAATAGGTTCTTGATCTTTTTGCCAGAGGGAAATAACAGCATTCCTGTATTTTGCCTAGAATCTGAATTTTCAGGCTTTGCTGCTACGTGTTTTTCAGTCTGCAATCTCTGATTTTTGGGAACCCGGTCTGACCGGTCAGATAGTGGCGGTCTGACCGGGATCAGAACTGCGGTCTGACTGGCTCGTTGGAAGCGGTCTGACCGGCGGCCGTTAACCAGTCTGACCGGCCGGACAGTAGCGGTCTGACCGCCAGCTCCATAGCGGTCAGACCGGCCTCTCAGTTGCAGTCAGACCGGCCAGTTGCACCAGGGGCTAATTTTTGTTATTTTCTTTCATGATTTGTTTCTTCCCTTTTAGTGACTATTGCTTTCTTCTCTTCTCTGCTTGGCATTTAATTTCAGTAAGCATTTGATCTATTTCTCTTCGTAAGTTTCTCATAGCTATCGGAGAGAATAGTCTTTTAGGAGATACTTTTGGGGCAAGTTTTAAAAGTCGACATTCACCCCCCTCTGTCGCCGACTTCGATCCAACAATTGGTATCAGAGCCAGTTAGCTCTTCCTCGTAGATCTTAACCAGTCTCTAGAGCCATGGCGACAGACAAGTACTCGACCAAGCCCCCGGTCTTCGATGGGATCGACTATCCCTTTTGGAAGAGCCGGATGGAGACCTACATCCAGGCTCAGGGCTACGCCATCTGGCGCAAGGTCAAACTATGATATGTTGTTTCTGCCGATGAGAACATCAACGTTGGAAATATGCTTGATGTTGAGGCGAATGCTAAGGCGAGGAACATCATAATTCAGGGCCTGAGTAGAAGCGAGTTCGATCGCATTTCTCATCTGACGTCGGCCTTCGACATCTGGGAGACCCTCGATGCATACCATGAGGGCACCACCCAGATTAAGACGGTTCGACAGGACCAGTTCAAGCGAGATTACAACAAGTTTAAAATTCTCACTGGCGAGTTCCTCGATGAGTGTTTTGCGCGTTTCCACAAGATTCTGAGCAACCTCCGAGCGGTCGGTCTCACATACCCCGACTCGGATAATGCTCGACAGATGCTGTCTGCTCTCAATTTGCGTGTTTGGGAGATGAAGGTGACCACGATTAAAGACACGACCGACCTCTCGACCCTGACTCTTGACGCTCTGTACTCACGCCTCAAGACTCACGAGATTGACATAGTCTCTCGTAGGTCGAAGTCGCAATCGATGGCCTTAGTCACCTATCCTGGCTCTATTTCTGGATCTTCCAACTTTCCTTCTGGATTTTCTCTTGCTGCTTTGTGTGATATTTCTGATGATACTCTAGAGCAGCTTCCAGAAAACCAACTTGCTCTCTTAGCCAGAAAGTTTTCCCACACATACTAGAGAGTGAGAGATCGGAAGAGGAGTGGCCCAATCATTTGCTTCGAGTGTGGTAGCCCCAACCACATTCGGGCAAATTGCCCCAAGCTGGAGAAGGGCAAGAATGACTACGGCGATGTCAACAAGAACGACTACATCGACAAGAACCGCAACAAGAAGCCCTCGGCTCATGTTCAAGGCAAGAAGAAGTTCCGCGACCTTGGCAAAGCCAAGAAGCTCTTCCACCGCGTCCTCACCGCCTTCGACAACCTCGACCTCAGCGAGGTGGAGGGATGGAGCGACGACGATGGGACGGGTAATCAAGAACCTAAGGATGGCGATGACTTCTCTGGCATGTGTTTCATGGCCCTTGAGGGGAAGTGAGCGACAACGATCTTTACTCCGACTCCGACGAGGTATACCCCTAATACGACCAGCTTAATGATGCTTTTCTGCTCCCTCCCGTAGAAAAGCTAGAGCTAGGTGTAGAGCTCTAGAGCTAGGTGTAGATTTCTAGATAGATCTAGAGCTAGGTGTAGCGAGTTGGAGAAGGAAGTAGATAGATTATCACGGGAGCTTACTTCACTTATATCTGCTCCCTCCCGTGACGAATGTGATACATGCTGTGCCTTGCTGGGTGACTTAGAGAAATTAAGGACCTCTCATGATAGCTTGTCCTCTGAGCTTGACATGATTAAGGTGGAGAATGTTAGTCTTCTTGCTGAGCTAGAGATGAGTAGGGTAGCGCCTCCTTCGTCTACTATTGTTGAGACTACATCTTGCACCTCATGTGAGGATAAGAATAATGCGTTTAGAGGTCTTTATACCATGTTGCTCGATCTGCCCGAGACTTGTGAAAGTTGTAATAATTTGAAGATGAACCTAAAACGGGCAGATCATAAAATTGCTGAATTACAAGCTTTTCTACTTGAGCCTATTGCTTCATGTGTGAATTGTCCCAAGCTTACTGCTGAGCTTGAATCTGTTTCTAAGCAGTTTCAAGAATTAGTTGATGACAATAACAAATTGGCTCAATTTGCTTCTAAGGACCCTATTAGCTCACCATGCAATAATTGTAACAAACTAAAATCTAACTTGAGTGCGTTGGATGAAAAGTGTGTGAAGCTAACTAAGAACCTTCTAGAGAAGCCACTTCCTGCTTGTAATGTGTGTGTTGTTGGGAAAAAACATGAGGGTTTGGTAGAGACGCCTAGCGACGTGAACCAATTGGCTAGCAGTAGGACTGTCCATTCCGAGTCAGCTGTGCATGCACAAGTCATTCACTCTTCTGCTATTGGTTCTTCTTCTGCTCCCTTACCTTCTGCTGTCTCTTCTTCCCCTGCTCTTCTTGCACCTCTCTCTTTTGGAAGTGTCAGTATCTTATGAACACTCTCGAGAGATTTGTAGGAGGCAAGAAGAAGCTAAATCTTATTCTAGACCAATCTAAGATTAGCAAATTCCACAAAGAACAAGTACTCAAACAAATGTCTCATTCTTGAACATGTACCACTCTAAATTGACTCAATACTAGCTTCTTGGTTCCACTTAGAATATTGACATGGTTTGCATCATCTTTGGATACCTTTAGCTAGACTAGAATCATGGTTGACTTAACATGCTAAGAAATTCGCCTAATTTTTAGATTATGACTTATTTGGCTTAGCTTGATTATACATGTCTTGTCATGATCTGGATAGCATACTTATGTGTTACGGCTTAATGTAATTCTCATATGGTCATCTCGGATAATCTTCATGGCTCTAAATGCTTAAAATAAACAAACTTCAGCCATTTCGTCCAACATCATGCTTTATTCTCTCTTTTGCATCCTTGATGATTTTATTGCCAAAAGGGGGAGAATAGCGGAGAAAAAGCCTTTTGAGAGCTTTCTGGAGCTTTGGAGAATAATTTGCTCTTTCTGTTTTTGCTTCGTTTGTCAACATGGTCATGAGCTTCTTTGTCTTTCTTGAGACCATGCTTGACTTTCTTTCATTTTCAAACTCAACTTTGCGCTTTTTCTGGGTTTGTCAATATACTCATCAAGGGGGAGATTGAGAGACCATGTGGAGGTGATCACATACTTGTGATGAGTAATTGACATCTGTTTTAGGAAAGTCGAGTTTGGTTTGTGAGGTTTGGACCATGTCGTTGCACGGTGCAATTGGTTTCGGTCGGACTTGGTCAAACTTGGTCGAAGTGCTTATTCTCTTGATTTGACAGGTTTTGGCTGTTTTATGCTTAAGATTACTCTTAATGCTATTGATGATTGTATTACATCGAGCGGTGCTATGTAATGTATTTCTTGTCTGTGATGGCTGCAGGACATCGAGGCGGAGTCGTGGTGAGGCACGGGATGGCCGGACTAGGCGCAGGCAGTGCCGAGGTCAGAACGGTCGAGGTGTGCCGAAGACGGCGAGGACTCAAGGTGATTGCGAGGCTTGGACGACAAGGAATACGGAAGCTTCCCGGAAGGTGCAGGAGGGCATTTCGGTAAAAGTGCAAAGCTGCATGAGGAAGCAGTTTGGGCCTTTGTTTAGCGGGCAATGCGAGGAAGAAACCCGTTAAGTGAAGGCTATAAATAGGAGGTGTCTCCAGGTGCATTTGGGGCTTGTGAGATAGTTTTTAGGGTTTTGCTTTTAGTCAAATGACCTTTAGAGAGGTTGTTTTGCTTTAGGCTTTAGTTGGTATGGAGTAGGTGAGTAGAGACAGGAGATGGTGTTGGCTGTTGCCCAAGTTTTTCTCTCATGTGTGTTCTCCCGTGTGGTTTTTGGCTTGGGTTGTTCTTGAGAGCCCTATGATTGCGGAAGAGAGGAGATGAGTTAATACTTCTTGTAATCATTCCTCTGTATTCAATCTTTCATCGGGATGAATCTATTTGGCTTGTGTTTGGCTCTCTGTGATGCATTTTACTTCAGAGTTTGCTTTCTCTGTTCTTCCTCTTCTTTTTGATTTGAGTGTTGATTTCTTCTCAGGAATTCGCAAATGAGATGCTCTATGGTGGTATAGACTCCAGGCCATTTGGCCATCCGATTTCCAAGAGCAATTTGAGAAATCAATGCTTTATGTGATCTTTGTGTCCCTCGTCAAAATCTCTCTGTATTTGGTTTTCTAGGGTTTGAGTTCAGGGCTTTATGAATATTTTGCTTCCCTTCAAAAGATTGTGCTTTGTTGTGAGATTCTAAAGTATTAATGCTATTGCTTTGTTATTCTCTCCTTCCCTTGATCAAGGATCAAAGATTGGCTGGTATTTTAAAAATCAATGTTGTTCTAGGGTTTGATGTTGTCTCTTGATTTTCCTCTAAAGGATGTGCCATGATTTGTGTTAGGCTATTGCTTAGCTTCTCTCAAAATCTCATAATCAAAGGATTTGAGAATGACCAGTGTTGTGGTTACAGACCAAACAGGGGGAGAGAGTATGGTAGTGGAGAGTTAGGTGAGCAATGGCTTAGGGTTTTTCCCCATGGCCTGTGTTGTATATATATCACATGGGGAGTGCTTTTACAATTATACCCTTACATCCGAGTATTCCCCTCAGGGGTACTCATGTCATTACACACGTCCCATTTTGGGCCTTACATTCCTCTAACAGGCCTGCTGGGCTTAGGTGGGGGCCACCCCTACAACAGGAGTCTCTCATGGTGAAGGGCTTCACGGGCCGAAGCCATGTTGCCGAGCCCTTTGGCCCCCTCCGTCCCTGCGGCCTGTGAGCGTTCCCAACGTTGATCGGAGCCTTACTGCTTGGTGTGGTGTTTGCCCTGCCGCGAAGGTATGGCGCAGGGCGGGTTGGCGAAGTCTTCATCGTCCGGAGGGCCCTGCCGCAGTGGGGTCGAGGTTGCCGTCCGGACCGAAGGTTGAAGCCGAGTTCAATATTGAGATCGGGGACCGACGTCAACGTAGGAGTCGGAGTCGAATTCAAGGTCGAAGTCACGTCCGGTTTGGCGGGGTCGATGGTTGCCCGGGCCGCCCTCAGCCGCTGGTTCTTTGGGTTGCAAAGGCGGAGTTGGAGCGGAGGCATGTAGGGACCCAGATATTAACATCCGGATTCCTCTGTGATTCCCGCACTATTCCCTGGATCAGTAGATAGTGCTCACAGTTACAGTAATGAATATCAAAGTACATATCATGCGGAAGCGTAAATATAATAGTAAACTTACTCATGGGCCGATTAGGCCGAAATCAATAACTTGCAGCAGCGGAAGAACGAAGCACACAGGTGGGACCTTTAGGACGTGCCCACAGGCAGCCAACTGGAGGTTCGCGACCTAGCCCTTGACATCTTCATCTTCTCGGCCAGCTTGTCCAATCTTGTTGCTGAGGTGAGGTGATTTGATTCCTGATTCTGAATTTTATCGCAAAAGCGAGCGTGAGCACTCCGACCCCGTGCTCCGTGAGCCAATACACAGAATGCAAATAAATAGTATGCATGGCTTAACAAAGGAGAGGCTCGGGTTATTTTATTTGCCAAAAATCGCTTTTGGTGGCATTCTCATGAATTAAATTTTAGTATTACTGTTGCTACCTAACTCCACACAACAATTGTCGTAATTGACTTAATCCACCAAAATACACTTTAATTATTGACTGCTGTCTAAGACTCCAAACATGTAGTGTCATCCTTTATCTAATATCACTTAATTAATCCACCAATATCGTTTGTATTCTAATCCCTAACAATCTGATGTACCCGAAGGTCCGATTGTTGGCCCGATCTTTCGATGAGAACGATAAGTTCGGTAGGCGTCGCTCAACTCTCACGATCCTGGCTACGAACACGCAAGGCTCGAAGCCACGCAATCGCTGAACTGCTCGACAAGTCGTTATCAACCGTGCACGAATACCCGGATGACCTGACCACGAGGGTCGATTCCTGCATACACCGAAGAAGCACGCAAGAAAAAGATAAAGCAATCTGAAATTGCAAATAGGAATTGAAATATTGAATTGAGTTGGGATTCTGAAGCGGTATTATGGTTGGTCTAATCGACACAAGCCAATACACGAAGTTGCAACAAGGCTAACTTTTAACTAAACAAAATCCAAGAAAACTAGAGGGGGTGCGACCTCCTTAAATAGGGGATGAGGAGCCACACATCTAATAAAACCAGCGGGGTGGGACTAAAGTCACGGTTTACTGTTCACATGAACAGTAATACGCCCTCCAGGTGGGCCGTCGGCAGATGGGCCAAGTTCAGTATGATTACAAGGCCCAGATTGGCCCAAACAAGTGATCTAACGTCTTCTTTTGATTATTGCGATCAGTCCAGAAGGAATTTGATGATGAGGCTGGATCCGTTGGAAAGAGGACGAAATAATCTTTCAATCAAGTACTCGTGGACCTCCAACGGACTCTGTATGTGAAAGTTATGCCCGTTTGAAATTGGTGCTGTCAGGCTGATTCCGAACTGATCTGACCAAAACGTATCCAGCTTGGCACATGTAGTAGCACCATGGCTGGTAGACATAATACCATGGTATGTAGACGTAGCACCATGGCATGTAGACGTAGCTCGATCCAATTGGGTAATATGGTCTTGCATCAGCCGAAAGTCCTATTGGAGAGGATGTTGTTGAAGTAGAGGATGCAGTGCCACAGGGCGAAGTAGTGGTTGCATCCTTAGGTTTGATGTCCTCATCACAATCAACATAATCATGATATGATCCAATAGAAAAATATACGCGCACAAGTTGAGTTACCTTCAACTTACCACAAGAATTCAACCATTGAATGTAGTAAGGATGAGGGTGTTGAGTTGTAGTCAAGCCAAGCTTCTTGACCATGTCTGTGCTAGCAAGATTGTTGCAACTTCCGCCATCGATCATGACTTTACAGGATCGTTCCTTGATGACGAACTTTGATTGGAATAAGGTGTGATGTTGATTTTGTTCAGCAAGCTCCATTTGAGCACTTAGCACACGCTGGACAACTAAGCTTTGGTACGTGTCAGATGCCTCATGGCTTATATGTTCTTCCTCAGTTTCATCACCTACATTGTTAGTTGCAACCAAAACATGTTCTTCCTCAATGTCGCTAGCAAAAGTGTACTCACCATTGTCCTTGATAAGTAAAGCTCGCTGACTGGGACAATCGCGCATCAAGTGCCCAAATCCTTTGCAACGGTGACATTGTACATCTCTAGATCGCCCTGTAGAAGCAACAGAAGAAACACGTGTTGTAGGGACTTGTACCTTTGTGGATTTGCTTGCAGCAGAGACATGCGCAGGAGTGGAAGGAGCAACAAGGGGTGCACGGCTTGAGGAAGGTGCAACGTGTTGTTGTTGACTTGGCCGGTCTACAAAAGAACCTCCAAAATTGCCCCTATAGCGAGATTGTCGACCCTGCACTTCTCTTTCAGCTTTGCAAGCAAGATGGAACAAACGATTGATAGAATTGTATTCTTTATAATCAATTATGTCCTGAATTTCTCGGTTTAAACTTCCCAAAAATCTAGCCATCTTAGCATCTTCGGTTTCATCTAAACCACAACGCAATAAACCAATTTGCAATGCTTGATAATAATCCTCTACAGAACTACTACCTTGTCTTAAGCGTTGTATTTTATTAAGCAAATCACGTGAATAATATGAAGGTACAAATCTATGTCTCATTGCTCTCTTCAAAGCATTCCATGTCCTAGGTATGTCCTGATGAGTACGACCATATTCACTCCACCAAATAGATGCGAAATCAGAAAACTCACTAGTAGCAGCCCTAACTTTCTTATCTTCAGGGAATTCATGACAAGCAAATTTTTGTTCTACTGTAAGCTCCCATGTGAGATAAGCATCGGGATCATATTTTCCAGCAAAAGATGGCATCGTGAATTTAATTTTACCAACTGCATCATTATGGTCACGTACCTCACGTTGATGGCGTCCCATACCTTGACGATTGTGATGAAGCCGACGATGGTTGCGATCATTGTGAACATTGATTCCATCTGTTTCCGTATCAGCAGTGTAGTTGTTCATTTCTTCTTCTTCCACCTCATCGGCCCAAGAGCGAGAGTGAGCAACAGATGGATTAAGGCAAGGTTGTGCAACGCCAACAGCAGCGGGGGCGGCAGCAGGAGGGGGAGCTCTCTCTAGCTGCTCCACACGTGTAGCAATCGCAGCAAGATCGTTATTGGTGCGATCTAGAACTCGCTCAATACGCTCCGAATGTTGACTCAACAAGCGTGAAAAGCGTTGCATGATGTCTTTCGTGCGAGGCGTGAGAGGTGCATCTTCCTCAACATGGGGCCTGCTATTCCCCCCTTGTGATCCTGAACCTGCCATTGTTAGTAGAAAACAAAGAACATATCACAGTATATATGTCCCTATGAACTACTAGGTTCTGGAGTTTCACAAGTCACTCACACTCAAGCTTATACCCAGTTCTTACAAGTTCTTACCAATGCAGCAAAGAAGTGGTACAACCGGTGGCTGGTTCGTGATACTCTCACTTGCGATCAGACCAACGATTGCGAGGGACGGCACCTGCTGAGTTAGTAGGAAATGGAGCTTGGATAGGCTATGTATTTTGTAGCAAAGGAAAACAATCAATTAATTTCAGAAATTGCACATAATTGAATTATAGTTTGTATCTAGCACTTAGCCTATGTTGCTGATCAACCAAGGATAGAAGAAGGCTAAAATATGTGTATGGTAATGTATAGGAGTGGTAAATACAAGATGATTCAATTGAATGCAATCTAGAATTGAAGAGCACAAGGATTGACCCAAAACTTGAAAACTGGAGATTTCTGTTCACTGGACAGCACGTCGGTATTTTGGCCGTAACTTTTTGTCAGTTGCTTTTTTTCAATGATTTTTTTCTCTGTTTCCTGATGGCTTTTTCTACAACTTTTGTTTTGGGGCCAAGTTCTGGAAACCGACCAAAAAATTCGCACAAAATTCACAAGTGCCAACTGTTGCAGATTCAATCTGGAATTTTAGGTCAACTTGCACCGCAGATATCTCTTAACTTTCTTGTTGGAATGGCATGAAATGTCATAGATAGATGGATAATGAAGTTTTGAATCTAATGGCGGTGGTCTCACTCAAAAATAATCTCGGAATCAAAAGTTATGGCGTTTTTGGTGGCGGCTGCAGAGGAAGGAAAAATCAGCCGAATTGGAATTAGGGTTTGGGGTGGGGAATTTTTTTTTGTTTGGATTTTTAATGGAACAAAGATATGACCAGCAACTAGACAAAGCTAAAACGGACACAAATTCAATTTAGCAAACCAAAACTAACAGATTGAAAGGCACAATGGAGTTTGGACAGCGGAAATTAACTCTTTTTGTTTAATTTTGGCTATTTGGACTGTAGGAAAGAAAAATTCTCACCGATGAACTGTAGCTCTGATACCACCTGATGTACCCGAAGGTCCGATTGTTGGCCCGATCTTTCGATGAGAACGATAAGTTCGGTAGGCGTCGCTCAACTCTCACGATCCTGGCTACGAACACGCAAGGCTCGAAGCCACGCAATCGCTGAACTGCTCGACAAGTCGTTATCAACCGTGCATGAATACCCGGATGACCTGACCACGAGGGTCGATTCCTGCATACACCGAAGAAGCACGCAAGAAAAAGATAAAGCAATCTGAAATTGCAAATAGGAATTGAAATATTGAATTGAGTTGGGATTCTGAAGCGGTATTATGGTTGGTCTAATCGACACAAGCCAATACACGAAGTTGCAACAAGGCTAACTTTTAACTAAACAAAATCCAAGAAAACTAGAGGGGGTGCGACCTCCTTAAATAGGGGATGAGGAGCCACACATCTAATAAAACCAGCGGGGTGGGACTAAAGTCACGGTTTACTGTTCACATGAACAGTAATACGCCCTCCAGATGGGCCAAGTTCAGTATGATTACAAGGCCCAGATTGGCCCAAACAAGTGATCTGACGTCTTCTTTTGATGATTGCGATCAGTCCAGAAGGAATTTGATGATGAGGCTGGATCCGTTGGAAAGAGGACGAAATAATCTTTCAATCAAGTACTCGTGGACCTCCAACGGACTCTGTATGTGAAAGCTATGCCCGTTTGAAATTGGTGCTGTCAGGCTGATTCCGAACTGATCTGACCAAAACGTATCCAGCTTGGCACATGTAGTAGCACCATGGCTTGTAGACATAATACCATGGTATGTAGACGTAGCACCATGGCATGTAGACGTAGCTCGATCCAATTGGGTAATATGGTCTTGCATCAGCCGAAAGTCCTATTGGAGAGGATGTTGTTGAAGTAGAGGATGCAGTGCCACAGGGCGAAGTAGTGGTTGCATCCTTAGGTTTGATGTCCTCATCACAATCCAATCCTTTTTGTTATTGATCCACAACCATAATTTGCTCTTCCAATTAGCACTTTATAATCCATCTCTAACTACTTCACTATTGTACCTCCACCAAGAAGATCATTGATCAAGTCTACGAATCGCTAGTATACATCCACCAAAAATGTCATTGATCAGATCTAGAATTCTCTAATATATATCCACCAAGATTATCATTGATTAGCTCTATGATTCACTATTATATATCCACCAAGATTATCATTGATCAAGATAAATCTCCCATAGTTATTTTCATATTTCCAAATTCCCAAGATTCAAATTATCCATCTAGTTTTTGATCAAATCATATTAATCCCATCATTGTCAACGTCTTCCAAGAATTCATTCTAAGTGTCAGTGTTGTGATCCAACAATTACCTTTATACCCCCTAAATCTCCAAAGATCATTTATCTCATGCATCTAGCCTATATATTCATTTAGGCTCCACCAATTTATTTCTCCCAGAATTCATACTATCGTTATCCCTATTATGATCAACATAAATCCACCAACTTCTTTATGCAATTACCATAAACAGCCATCTTCTTTTCTTACGACTCTATTTATTCTTCCCATATTTTATTTTGTAAGGATAGAAATGCCACTATTTGAAAAACAATATAAAATTTCCTGAGACCTAGCAACTTTGGAACAAAACATAATGTTCAAGGAATATTAACATGATTTTCGTATATATGGCATCACACCTATAACCTCTTTCAGCGTTATAGCCGCTTAACTTACCACTGGGACGACACCCAGGACAATTCAAATCAGGGCTTTCCACTGCCCTCCACTTTTCTATTCCCCTTTTTCCAAACATTTTTAAATAGGAACTATATCTAGTTAAGTTCCCATGTCCGCCCTTGACCGTGGGCACGGCTATTCGAATAGTTTTGACTCTGCAGAGTTTGTACACTTTCACCACAAGAGATGATCAACTCGTTGCCCCACACGATTCCTTAGTCATGTGGTTGAGCGGACCCTCACAGTGACTTTTCAAAGTATCTAGCCCCTTTTGTCATCTCACCTTATGGGCTGCTCCCACTTGCGGTGGGTCCCATCTATGCGCGGGATGTTTCCCACAGCCACTAACGCCGATCGGACTTCTACTACCCGCGACGTTAGGACAGTTGGGAAACTTCACCCTCCACTGGTGTCCCTTCAGGCCCCCTTGCCATAGCGTAGCCCCTTCAAACCCCAACCAGTGAGATGAGTCCGGGGTTTCGATATGTTTACTTAGCCAAGTTGTATTTTACAGACTTGTGGTTGTACTGTTTTACACGGGGTGACATGACAAGATTCAGGCCTTAGAGCTATCTGAGCGGTTCTACCACACTCCATAATCTGTGCTTTCCTTTGCACCACATACCAGCCCCCAAACCATCCGCCCAGATATTTAAGCAAGTTGGGGTTTTTGGGAGCATAAAATAGTTATACCAAGATGTACCAGTCATTCCCACCATGACTGCCCAAACCAGTTTCTCATTATTTAAAATGACAATGATGTTTGGGGCATTTCAGCGCCCCCTGAGTATCTATGCAGTACTAAGCATGGCGTATAATTACGGACTTATTTCCAAAAGTTACTACGATAATTTTACTAGGGTGACAAGGTTCACGTAATCAAGTATCCCAAAGGAGGTGTAATATTAGCAAAGGTAACAATGGGCATATAACTAGAATCTCAATTAAACATGTATTTGCATATAAAATAACGGCATGCAATTTGATAATTTAAAACAAAGTAGTTGCGAAAATGTAGGTTCAACATGATCAAAGTATTGACTCGCCTGGCGCGGTTTTCCGCAGACTTGAGCTCACTCGTAGCTTCCTCTTGAGCTTCTAATCTTTTATCTTCCCTTCGCTCTTGATCACATTGAATCCGTGAAATCTTCTCGACTCCCAATTTCTAATTACGTGACAAACAACTGAATCCAAATAAAAGCAAATAACTCAAAAAGATCCAAATAAATCTGATTAATTCAAATTGCCGATTTAATTTAATTTATACATTTATTACGATTTGAGAATAGAAGGATGATTCGGTTTAGTGTTTTGCAAACACAGCGGTAGCTGAATTTGAGTGAGAGGACAAGTTATCTGAATAGCTTTACCGTGAGGGAAAATTCTAGGATAATAAGAGACCAAAAGGGAGGAAGTATCTACAGGAGTTATTTACTTTGGAAAAGAAGTGGCCCAGCGTAGCCGATTGGAGAAAGGCGAGGTTCGATCTTTTTATTACTAACCTCTTTTATTATTTTTGTATTTATCAAGGAAGTTCCATGAGTTAGGTTAAACCTATGAGTTGGTGCAGGAGCTTAGTGTACAAATTTTATCTCTAGGGTATGCATTCCTTGCAACTCAGGTTATGATAAAGGCAAACTGGACTGATGGATGAGATCTGTACTTATTCTATAAATTTTTTTAGTCAAAAATATTATAACACTTGTCCCAAAAGTTAGGTCTAGGAATTTCTTATATTAGAACTTAAGTCTTTTAAATCATAATTTCCGACGAATCAAGATAACCCACTTTATTCCCTTGACTTTATTTACCTATCTAACAAGGCTTGTTTTATAAGATTGTATTTCAGAATTTGCTATCTTCACAAGGTCTAACCCTAAAATTTATTTAGCGATGGTATGCTACTGATAACTACTATTTACGTAACTGCATTAGATAGCTTACTTTTAATCTCCCGATGACCTAAGGGCTTCTTTATAACTACCACATATATATATATATATATATTTTTCTAATATGACATTTCTACTTAAGGACAAGGTGGTTATCATTTTATGTAACTTTAGTTGTTGGGTAGTGCAGATCAAGTATTAAAGTAAAAGATTATATATGCCTATATTTAAGTGATAGCCTGGCTTGCTATTTAATTAAATTTACCATTGATATTTATTTGATGATGGCATGATGAACATTAGGGCATATATCATAATTAAGGTTAATCTTTATTAAGGTTGAATATTTAATCAAAGCCGCTCTTTCTATATTAATACCTTTAATTAATAATTAGATTTAATATAGACAATAAAGGTTCATTACCTTTTCATATGTGGTATTTAACTAAATATTAAATCCTAAATAACCTTATTCACATCCTAATGTAATTTATTGGCTTCCATGGATTAATCCTAGATTTAAAATCTCTGATAATCTTATTTACCTTCTAATTAAATAATATTAGCTTCTCTACATTACTCCCTAACTTTCACTAATTTTTCTTAATTGGAAGGGACTACAAAAATTTAAATCACAAATGGGAGAAAAGGGTGCGGCCGGCCGAGTTCGATCAGGGGACCTGAGGCTGTGATTCTTAAACGCGCTGAGTGAGCCAAGTGGGCCGAAGGCCTGGGCTGACAAGAGGGGAGTAGGAAATAAAGTGAGCCATGCAAAGGGGAGGGGCCAAACAGAGGAACCCGGCGGCCTTTGGCGCCGAGCTCGCCGGCGGCGAACGGTGGCCGGGGAGGCGTTAGTACCCGGCAAAATGGGTTGTGCTAGAGACGGAGAAGCTAGTGGTGGCGGTGAGTTGGCCGGAGCGGCGGCGAGGCGGGCGTGTGACGGCACGGGGCGGCCGGCGGTGAGGTGGGAACGGGGTCGGCGGCGTCGGAGGGGAGGAGGAGGGGATTTGGGCATGCGTGAGTTGGAGGCGGGTAAGTGGGGGCTTACCGTGCTGTCCATTGAGTTGGGGGAGGTCCCAGGCCGGCCGGCGACGGGAGCCATGGCGGCGTGGAGGAGCTGCTCGGTGCCGACGAGCTCGGGTGGAGGAGGAGCGCCGGCGATGGTCGGAGGAGGTTTGGGACGCCGAGGAGTCACTCCAACCGCGAATAATCGAAGGGAGCTCGTTCGTGGAGGGAACGGCGGTGGTGGCGGCACGTTAGACCGGCGGTGAGGAAAACCGGCCGTGCGGCGAGCCGGGTGCACCGCAATCCAATTAATTTGGATAGGGGGTAGATGGGGAGCAGGGACGCGGGATGACGTGGTTTTCTTGGCCGGGGATTCGTCGGAGAGCCGGAATGGCAGGGCGCCGGCGAGGCGTTTCACGGCGCTGGGCGGGCGTGCAGCCAAACTAGTGATGGGCGAGCAGGGAAATGAGGAGGAGGCGCCAGGAGGCCTAGAGGGGGTCCGAGGTTTCTTATAGCATAGAGGAGGGGATCCGTTATGGTCAACGACTGAAGCGAGGTGTGGCATGGGCGGGCGACGAGCGCGCCCAGGGCATGGCTCCTGACAAGGTGACGACGAGGTGACCCAACGGACAGGGCACGGGCACACACTGCGGCTGCAGGGGAGGAGTTGGCGACGCGACAGAGGCGCTGTGGCTGATGCCAGAGGGCGACGGGAGCAGGTCAGGAGCGAAGTGAAAGCAGAGCAGAGGCAATGAGGAGGGAGAAGGGTCAGCGTAGAGGAGGAAAAGAGGGGGCGTTCGGGCGTGATGGCATAGCAGGGCCGTGCCGTGCGACAGAGAAAAAGGGGCGCCGCTCGCGCTGCATGAGCGCCACGGGGAGGCGAGGCAGAGTGCGACAGAGAGGAAAAGAAATGGCGCTGGCGCACCACGGGGGGAGAAGGAAGAGAGGAAAGAGGGAGGGGCGGTCCCGTGCGTAGGGAAAAGAGAGGAGAGAAGGAAGGGGTGGGCCCGCATGTAAGAGGAAGAGAGGGTAAGGGTAAGAGTAGAAAAAAAAGGCTGCAGCCATGATTTTGGAAAATAGGGGAAATATGGGTGATAAACTGGGAAGTTGAATTTTTATTTCACATTCAAGATTATTAGTTTCAGTTCTTGCATAAATTTAGGTTTAAATTTTCCAACCAATTAAAATGTGAGTTGTTAATATTCCCTTAGTCATTACTTCTTGAATTGGATTTCGAATTTTAATGTCCATTATGTAATACCTAAGTTTTTAGTTTGGATATTATCTTATTGACTAGAATTTGTATTCAAGGTGTGGGCATTTTAATTCCATGATCTGTAGTGACACTTTCCGTTTTATAATTTACAATATTATTATTTGCATTTGGGAGTAATCCTGGTCATTAACTTGTACAGTATAAAACTCAAAAGATTTCAAATAAACATTCAAAAGAAATTGGTGTGCTAGCAAAATGCAAGAAAAATTTTAAAAACTCCACATTTTTGAATTCTCGAAATCTAGGATGTTACAAGGCAGACCTCGCGCCAATGGCTTTTTGTGGGCGCGAAGTGCGGCTCCGCAGTCCGGTGGTGCGCCTTAATGGCTCCCGGAATCGCGCCGACCCCTGGGCTGGCAGGAGCAGGCTGCTGCAGCCGTAGGTGCTTTCCCACTTGGGGCGTACACGCGGCGGGCCATGATTGGCGCGTCGTGGGCTGTCAGCGGTCGCACGACCGCGGCCGTTCACCCCTTTCCTAGAAGGGCGGGATACGTGGAGGGATGCCATGGCCACGTCGTGCGCCGTCTGCCCACCTACCCGCGTGCGCCCCCAGTTGCAGCCGAACCGCTAGGCTCCCGCCGGTTACGCCGCGCTGGTGGGGGGTTGAGCCAGCTCTATAAGGCGTCGCTATCGGCCTGGGTACGCTCCTTCGCATTGGTCATTCTGGTGTCTTCTTTCTTTCGCTGCCCGCGCAATCCACCCCTGCTCCTGCTGTTTTAGCGACCTATCTCAAAGAGGAATGGCTTGCCGCGACGATCCCGCCCGCCGGCTCAGCGGCAGCGCCTCGTCTGACCGGTACGATCTGTCGCCTCCCCCGGGGGAGTACTCGCTGGTGGTGCGAGGAAGAGCACACGTCAACAAGCGGTGGGACGCCATGGAGCACTCGGGAGGCCGCTGCTCTCGCGTGTTGGGGCGAAGCCGCGTTACTGAAGAGATGCTTCAGAGACTCGTCCGGGAGGGGAAGATCGCGGAGCGTGATGGGGCTCGACTACCCGGCCCTACCGAGACGGAACCACAACCGACGAAGGCCGAGGCTATTGTCTTTGTCACATTCTTCGATGCTGGGCTGCGGATGCCCTCGACACTCTTCGTCGGCGAGGTCTTGCGGGCGTACAAGCTGGAGCTGGCGCAGCTGACCCCCAATGCGATAGTCCACCTGGCTGTGTTCGCTTGGGCACTGCAGACAGAGGGTCGGCATCCCAGTGCGAGTCTGTTCGCTATTCTGCATGATGCGCACTATCAGCCAAAGAAGCTCGAGGGGGGAGTGGAATCGAACTTCGGCAGCGTCAACTTCGTGCTGAGGAAGCAGTGTGCGGGGCTCTTTCCTGCATGGGCTACGCGCGGGAAATGGGAGTCCGGTTGGACGCATCGGTGGTTCTCCTACCTCATGACGAGCAAGAGCGGTTTGGCGTGCCAGGGACAGCCGATATCATTCAACAGCTCGCCAGACGTGGAGCCGATGTCCGACGACGCGCAGAAGGCGCAGAGGCTTGCCGGTATCGCCCGTCGGTTCAACATGCGTGACCTTGCCGAAAAGTTCACCATGTATGGTGTGGCGCCGCTCTTCGGCCGGTGGCAGTACGATGTACAGGGCAGTATCCGGAAGGATGGCGTCCGTCCGACCGTTTCCTGCCTTCTAAGACCCTTCGCTCCTTGTAAGTCCTCCGACTGTTGGATATGCACGCATTCGCATGATCACGTAATTTCTTCTAGGTGATGCCGCATTTTTGTGCGTAGTGCCCCGGCTAGAAGATGCAGAGCGCACAGTCGTTGCGCTCCTCGGGCCATACTCGGCGAAGGAGCACAGGCTGCGCGAGGCCGCAACTACCTCGGCGAACCAGGGGCGGATAAACCGGGTCTGCGAGGTCTTGGGGATTAGCGTGCCCGAGTGCGCGGTACCGGTGGAGACCCCGAGCTGCCATGATGACGATGGCGAAGTGGAGGCGCGGCCGCCCCGGCGCAAGGCCCGACCTGAGGCCACCAATCCCAGCCCGCCGGTCGCGCCACTGGGAGGCGGGACCGGCGCGGGTCCAAACCCGCCGGCTCGGGGGGGACATTGCCCGTACTGAGGGTGTAGATGGCGACGAGGTGACTGGCCTTAGTGTTGTTGCCCCTGGAAATGAGGTGGCATCGCCGGCGACGACCACCGAGGGTCTGCTACATGCGACGGCCATCGGGGATCTACCGCTTTCAACCGGAGCAGCTGAGGAAGAGTAGCCCGCGTCCCCAAGGGCGAAGCGCCCCCGGATACAGTCGTCTCCGCCTGCAAGGGGGCGATTCGTGGTTTCTGGCACAGTCACTGGGATCCTGGCGCCCTGTGAGGAGGTCGACGAGACTGGGGGAGGAGGTGCCGCTCCTGGGGTCGACGAAGCCCCCATTCCTTGTGTGGAAGCTGCGCGGGCACCCTCCCGTACCTTGGCCGAGGGTGTCGAAGGTAGGCGCGATTCCTTCTCCTCTCATGACTTCGCGAAACTCTCTCCGATTTGCTCGCTCATTCCGCCGTCAACATCAAGCGAGATGAGGTCTCCCGGACGCGGTCAAGGATCGAGCAATGGAGGTACACGCGAAGTCGCCGACCTTGGTATGCAGGAATCAGCGTGGATGTCCGGTGCTGCAGAAGCTGCTGGGCCGAGGCCCATCATCTCCGACTTCATCCCGCGATCGGAGATGCTTCATGTCCTTAACCAGGCCGCGGAGCGCATCGGCAGCAGCTTGGATATGCCGGCACTGGCGACCTAAGGGGGAGATCTTCTGGCGCTCGCGTTGGGTGCCTCGGAGATAAGGGTAAGTGGTTTATGGCCTATGCCACTATTTGAGGTCCTTCTAACTCGCGCGGTCTTTCCCAGACTCTTGCCCTCAGCCGAGCCTTGGAGAAGACTCGCGTTCGCAAGCGGAGAGCATTGCAGAGTGAACTTCGTGCTGCGGACGATGCTCACACTGCCAAGGACGAGCAAATTCACAGGCTGGAAGCAGAAAAGGTGATGATAGCTTCTGACGCGGAGGACGTCGTGGCGGCGGCGCGACGCGCCGCGGAGGAGGTCCAGTGCGCTGCGACGGAGGAGCGCACCGCCTTTCTTCAGCAAATCTCCGCGCTGGAGGAGGAGAAGACCCAACTCGCTGCATCCCTTAAGGAGAAGACCGAGGCCCTGGACAACGCATCCATGGTGGCATGGAGGGCGATGGAGTCGTTGGAAGGGGCCCTCCGGGACCTCGTCGTTGACGTACCGGAAGTTGCGCATGGCCCTGAGAATCTGTCGGATACGCTTAGGCGGATCAAAGAGGGCTCGGGCCTTGCTCTCCGCGGTGCCAAGTCCTTCGGTGATCACTGCGGCTTCATGGGCGCCTCCTTCGTACTCGCCTTACTTCATGCCCGGGGGTGTGGGCACGTCGGCGAACTGGCGGATTCTCAGCTGGATCTGCCGGCCGAGTCGGAGGTGATGTCTAACGCCATCCGCTTCACCCAGCAAGCCGTACATAATTTCTATGAGCGAATCTGGGGCTATGTTGGGGAAGATGCAGCCAAGATCGCGCTGCGACGCACTTTGCATAACGAGGGGGACCTCCTACGGTGGCTCGAGGGAGTTCCTCGGCGCGAAGGAGACGACGCAGATCAAGAGTGATGCCGGGGCTGGGTGTGTTGCGTCATGTATCCCTTTTTGTATGGTTGCTTCGCAACCTATTCTTTTATATGAACGAGGCAGTGCTTGCTCAACATGTTCTCGTCGTTGCATGCCCCCATTCTAGGCGATTGGCACGTAGGGTAGATCTTCGCGCTCGGCTCTGCCAGACTTGTAGATAATAGTGGCGCGCGAACGCTCCGTCCCCTATCTCCCGAAGGGGTGGCAGCGAAGCTGGCGCCCAGTCAAAGTAGACGTGCGAGCGCTCCGTCCCCTACCATTGAAGGGGTGGCAGCAGAGCTGGCGCCTAGTCGAAGTAGACACGCGAGCGCTCCGTCCCCTACCTTTCGAAGGGATGGCCGCGGAGCTGGCGCCTAGTCGAAGTAGACGCTTATTAGAGCTTGGGCACGTGGGAACTTCTACCACGTCTTATTTATACTCCGGGGAGTACGCGCAAGAATAATGCCTGCGCGTGCGCGGGGATATCCGCGTCTTGTTTATACTATATAGAGTGCGTAGGGACAACATCCGTGTCTTATTTATACTCCGTAGAGTGCGCACGGAGGTAGGCCTCACGTTGCGTCTTCATACTCCGTAGAGTGCGCGCGGAGGCGTCCCCCCGCTGCGTCTTATTTATACTCCGTGGAGTGCGTGCGGAGGCAGACCTCAACGCTACGTCTTATTTATACTCCGTGGAGTGCGTGAGGAGGCGGACCTCGACGCTACGTCTTATTTAGAGTCCGTAAACTACGCGCGGAGGCGAGCCTTCACGCGTTGCGGGCGGTGAGGGTGCGTGCGGAGGCGGACCTCAACGCTACATCTTATTTATACTCCGTGGAGTGCGTGCGAAGGCGGACCTCGATGCTACGTCTTATTTAGAGTCCATAGACTGCGCGCGGAGGTGAGCCTCCGCGCGTTGCGGGCGGTGAGGGTGCGTGCGGAGGCGGACCTTAACGCTACGTCTTATTTATACTCCGTGGAGTGCGTGCGGAGGCGGACCTCGACGCTACGTCTTATTTAGAGTCCGTAGACTGCGCGTGGAGGCGAGCCTCCGCGCGTTGCGGGCGGTGAGGGTGCGTGCGGAGGCAGACCTCAACGCTACATCTTATTTATACTCCATGGAGTGCGTGCGGAGGCGGACCTCAACGCTACGTCTTATTTAGAGTCCGTAGATTGCGCGCGGAGGCGAGCCTCCGCGCGTTGCGGGCGGTGAGGGTGCGTGCGGAGGCGAACCTCAACGCTACGTCTTATTTATACTCTGTAGAGTGCGCGCGGAGGCGTCCCCCCACGCGTCTTTATTTATACTCATGCCCGCGTTTTCCACAGAGAGTGCGCGAGCGAACGCGTGTCTTTGTTTATACTCATGGAGAATGCGCGCTAAGGTAATCCTTCGCGCGCTTTTGCGGGAAGCAAGATGAATTTATGCAAACAGTGAACTTCATTAAATTCCCGTTTGCGCGGGTGGGCGATTACAAAGGGTGAGGTACTAACCACTGACCGCTTAAAGACGGAAACAGCCGCAGCTGCCGTTACTCGGTGATGAGGCAATGCACGGTGTGAGCCTCTAGTGCTGGAGCGGTCCACGCAGGAGCCCGGCAAGGTGTTTCCCGAAGCCGCCAAGAATTCTCGCGCCTGCACACCTGGCTTAGGCGTAGTACCGCCACAGCCTGTCTGCGTTCCATGTATGGCGAAACGTCTGCCCTTCCAATTTGGCGAGGCGGTATGCTCCCTTCTGAAGGGTCTCCGCGACGATGTATGGGCCTTCCCATCTGGATTCCAGCTTGCCTGCCGTCTCCGCGTGGAGTGCCATCTTGAGGACGAGGTCCCCCAGCTGGAACTCTCGTGGGTACATGGAGCGATCCCGAGTGCGCACCATCTGCCATGCATACTTTATGACATGCTGGGTTGCGCTCGCCCGGTCTCCATCAAGGAGGTCCAGGGACAACTGTCGCTCCTCTTCCGGTGCCTGGACGAGGACCCTTCTCGAGCCGGCCTTTATTTCCTCGGGCGTTACCGCCTCGTCGCCGAAGAGGAGCTTGAATGGTGTGAATCCCGTCGGGCGCATCACCGTTGTGCGGAGGGACCAGAGGACGCTGTGGAGCTCGCCCGGCCACTTGCCCTTCGACAGCTCGACGAGGCTCTTCTTGACAGCGGCGGAGATGGCGCCATTCGCCCGCTCTACCGCGCCATTGGACTGCGGATGCCCAACCGAGGCGAACCGGAGCGTGATGCCCATGCTGTCGCAGAATTCCTTGAGCAGGGCTGCGTCGAACTGCAGGCCATTGTCGACGGTGATTTCTCTGGGCACGCCGAAGCGGCATATAATGTTTTGCCAGAGGAAGCGCTGCAGGGCTGCCGAGGTAATCTTAGCCAGGGCCACCACCTCCGGCCACCTGGAGAAGTATTCCAAAGCGAGCGCTACGAACCGCAGGTCGCCTGGAGCCCTGGGGAGCGGTCGTACGGCGTCGATGCCCCATCGTGCCAGTGGCCATACCGGAGGTATAGGGTTGAGGCTCGTCGGGGGCCTGTGGATGACCCGCCCCATCCATTGGCAGCCTTGACACCGGCGCACGAGATCTTGGGCGTCATCGACGGCTGTTGGCCAGTAAAAACCATGCCTAAACGCCTTGCCGACTAGCGATCTTGGTGCAAGATGCGAACCGTAGAGTCCTGCATGAATTTCTGCAAGGAGCGGCTTTCCCACCTCGCGCGAAAGGCACCGCAGAAGCGGTGCGTAGACCCCTCTTTTGTAGAGCACCCCATCAAGCACCTGGAAGGATCTAGCGTGGTGCTGTAAACGCCGGAGCTCGACGGGGTCGTCCAGCTCCGCAATGCCCTGCAAGAAACTGAAAATGGGTTCTCGCCAGTCACCCTGGTGGGTGATCTGGTGGACGAGGGCTCCATCACGGTTGTCCTGTGCGATAGCTGCTGCTAGCAGGACTTCATAAAATGCCCCCCAGGAGTTGGGAGCTACTGGCTGGCAGCCTTTGCAAGGACATCAGCTTGCTCGTTGTCCGCCCGAGGGATGGCCTTCACCGTGACGCCCAAAAAATGCCGCTCCTTCGCTCTTACGGCTGCCAGGTACTTGGCCAGCTCCGGGTCCTTGGCTTGGTACGACTTGTCCACATGGCCCGCCACCAGCCGTGAGTCGGTGCGGACCAGGACGCGCCTCGCACCCAACGCCTTGAGCTTCCCCAAGCCAAAGAGTAACGCCTCGTACACAGCCGTGTTGTTGGTGGCGGGAAAGGCGAGGTGCGCCGAGTACAGCAGGCGGTGCCCCTCTGGTGTAGTGACGACTGCGCCGACACCCACGCCCGCCACGCCGTTGGCTCCGTCGGTGTTAAGCATCCATACCGGGTCTTCTGGCTGGTGGGCAGGTTGAGCTGGAGGAGTCCACTCCGCGAGGAAGTCTACCAGAACTTGGGACTTGATCGCCGTTCGGGAGGCATACGTCAAGGAGAATGGGGCAAGCTCGACTGCCCATTTGCCGATTCGCCATGTGGACTCCTTATTATGCAACATCTCCGCTAGGGGGAACGAGGATGGCACCGTTATCGGATGGGCCAGGAAGTAGTGTCGGAGCTTTCTTGAGGCCATGACCAGCGCGTAGGCGAGCTTCTCGAGCTCTAGATACCGTGTCTTGGCGCCCTGAAGGGCTTCGGAGACGAGGTACACGGGTCGTTGGAAAGCACCCTCTTCGAGGACAAGGATGGCGCTGACTGCCGTCGCTGAGGCGGCGAGGTAGAGCAGGAGGGGAGCCTCTGGGGCTAGGGCAACCAGAGTGGGAAGGCTTGCGAGGTGTTTCTTGAGGTCGTCGAAGGCCTTTGCGCAATCGTCGTCCCAATGAAACCCGTCGCAACCACGGAGAGTCTTGAAAAATGGCAAGCCCCGTTCCGCTGCCCTAGACAGGAAGCGGCTCAGAGCCGCCATGCGGCCGGCCAGCCTCTGGACCTCCCTTGTCGTCTTGGGTGGTTCCATGTCCAGGATGGCGTCGACCTTGTCGGGGTTAGCCTGGATGCCTCGTCCGGACACGAGGAAGCCCAAGAGCTTGCCCGCCTGCACGCCGAAAACACACTTGTCCGGATTGAGCTTGATGCCCGCCTTCCTGAGGTTGTCGAAGGTCACCTGGAGATCCCGACCATGGGAGGTGAGCTGCTTGGTTTTTACTACCACGTCGTCGACGTAGGCCTCCACGTTCCTCCCGAGCTGAGCAGCTAATGCCAGCGCGACGAGGCGGGTGAAGGTTGCATCCGCGTTCTTCAAACCGAAGGGCATCCTGACGAAGCAGAAGGTCCCAACCAGAGTAATGAAGCTGGTTTTGTCCTCGTCGTCCTTGGCCATGTAAATCTGATGGTAGCCGGAGTAGGCGTCCAGGAAGCTCATCAGCTCACACCCCGCGGTGGCGTCGACCAATTGATCTATGCGCGGTAAAGGGTAGTTGTCCTTCGGGCATGCCTTGTTGAGAGCGGTGAAGTCGATGCACATACGCCAGGCGCCGCTGGCTTTCTTGACCAGCACCGGATTGGCGAGCCAGTCCGGATGCTGGACTTCGCGAATAACTCCAGCCTGGAGAAGCTTCGCTACCTCCACCTTGGCCGCTTGCTGCCGGTCCATGGACATACGGCGAAGCTTCTGCTTGACCGGCTTGGCGTCGGGGCGGACCGCCAAGTTGTGTTCGATGAGGGCACGGTCCACACCTTTGATGTCCTCTGGGGACCACGCGAAGACATCCGCGTTACTCCTAAGAACTCGGAGTAAGTCTTGCTCCACCTCCGAGGGGAGGCCTTCGCCGATGGACACGAACTGCCCTTCTGCTTGGAGAGGCACCCTTTTGACCCCGCCCTCTGGGCGGGGCTTAGGTGTCCACCCTGGAGCGGATGGCGTGTCCGGCTTGGATTTGTCGGCGAGGATGTGCACCTTACGGTGTGGACTCCCAGCGCCGGCTTCGACACGCCTAGCAAGGTCCTGGTCGCCGAAGATGGTGATGACACCCCGCGGACCCGGAAGTTTCATGCACAAAAAGGCGTGGTGCGGGACCGCCTCGAAGGAGTTGATGGCAGGTCGGCCCAGTATGGCGTTGTATGGGTGCGGGATGTCCACGATGTCAAAGACGATGTCCTCGCTTCCGGCGTTGTTGGCCTGGCACAAGGAGACTCAGAGGCGTACCTGACCCAAGGCCTTCAGGGGTTGGCCGCCGAAGCCTTGAAGAGGGGTCCCCGATGCCTTCAAGCAACTCCAAGGTATTCCCATGCGATCGAGGGCCTCCGCAAACAAGATGTTTGCGGAGCTTCCTTCATCGATGAGGGTGCGCCTGACACCGCGGCCTGCAATGTCGGCCTGGATGACCAAGGGATCTTGATGGGGGAACTCCACGCCCTGGGCGTCGGCTGGCGTGAAGGTGATGGTGCAGCGCGGCATCCCCCGGGGTGGTTGCGCCGAGGAGGTTTTTGACGAGGAGCCTCCGGAGATGACGTCAATGATGTGGCGCGGGGTCCCTCCCGGGGTCCCAGCTCGCGGGGGACTTCCGTGTGGTGGCTGCACGCGGGCCGCTGCAACGGTCGGTCCTTCCAGGGCCCAAACTCGGGCAGTCGGCTGTCGCAGCGCCATGAGTTCGGTGCATGCCCGCGTGAAGTGGTCGCCATAGCCATGCACCTCGCACCATCTGCCGTAGTCCATGATTTCCTGCTCCGCGCGTGGTCTCTCTTGGTAGCTTCCTCCGCGTCCTCCTCCCGGGCGCGGGACGAGGAGAGGTTCCCGGGGAATGCCTTGTGTGGCGAGGACAGGGCGAGCCTTTTGGGACCTTCGCTAGTTACGCCGGGGCTTGCGCCTGCTACTTGACAAGTTCCCGTGCGCCCCAGCGTCAACGCGTTCAGGAACATCTCCCACGAACGCTTGCTTGTGTTTTATTCTCGAGCTGTCCTTCGCGGTTCCTTTTTGCGATAGCTCCTCCGCTCGATCGGTGCCGGAGTCGTCGCCCTTGCGTCTTTGCGCATCTTCCTCTGCCCGGGCGTACTCTTCCATTTTGCCGAAAAGCTGCGCCACCGACTTGACTGGCTTCCGCGCGTTGTACTTGGCAAGCGGCCCCGGGCGAAGACCCTGTATCGCTGCATTGATTATGGTTGTTTCGTTGGCGTCCTTGACCTGGCAGCGTACCTTAGCGAAGCGCTTGCAGTAGTCCCAGAGCTTCTCCGAGGGTTTCTGCCTGACAGCGAAGAGCTGATCCGCGTCAACACGCTCGATGTAGTTTCCTTGGAAGTTGTTGTAGAGGCGGTCGTGGATCTGCTTCCAGGCATAGATGCAGTTTGGCTTGATGGTGAAAAACCAAGAAAGCGCTACTCCCTGCAACGCGAGGGGAAGTCCATTCGCCTTCGTAGTGTCATCTCCGCCAGCGGCCTCGATAGCAGTCTCGTATATGCACACGAACTCCCGAGGGTCCGTGTCGCCTTTGTACAGCCCGATAGCGTTAGGGAACTCGAAGTCCTCCGGCCACGCCGCCTGCTGCAAACCTGCCAAAAGCGAAGACTCCAGGTCCACGCGTTGCAGCGGGACGCGACTATTCGCCCTCTCCGGTGCAGGCTCCGATATGACCACCGGGGGGTCTGCCGGCTCCGAGCGTCTTGCATATCCTGCACAGCCCCGCGGACGTTGTCCCCCGTGGACGTCACCGGAGCCGCCGGCGCAGCTCGCACTCCTGGGCTGCTTGCTGTGGTGGCGTGGTGGACTCCGATGACGGGATCGGACGCCTCGGCGGTGATGGCGGGATTGAGCGTCGCGGCGGTGGTGGCGGGGTCGAGCGTTGTGGCGGTGGTGGCGGGGTCGAGCGTCGCATTGTGAACACAGGTACTCGCGACCGCCACACCCGCATCGCTACCCCCGCCTGCGGCTGCCAACGCCGAAGCCCTGATATTGACGCGAGATTCCGCCGCTCCCGCCTTCTTCTTTTTCGCCGCCGATGATGAAGCTTTCTTTGGTGCCATCCTTCTTCGGATCTGGAGGCTTGCTCTTGTCCTCCCCACGGACGACGCCACCTGTTGTGGTTACAGACCAAACAGAGAGAGAGTATGGTAGTGGAGAGTTAGGTGAGCAATGGCTTAGGGTTTTTCCCCATAGCCTGTGTTGTATATATATCCACATGGGGAGTGCTTTTACAATTATACCCTTACATCCGAGTATTCCCCTCAGGGGTACTCATGTCATTACACACGTCCCATTTTGGGCCTTACATTCCTCTAACAGACCTGCTGGGTTTAGGTGGGGGCCACCCCTACAACAGCCGGGAATTTGGAAATTGATGTTCCTCTCTGTAAGTTCTTGGTTTTTCTCTCAAATGTTGATTTTTGGTCTTTTGAGTTGTCTTCTCTGATCCTCTAGGGCTCTTAGGTTATTTAGTTTGTAGACTTTTGTTTTTGTCTGAAGATTTCAGCAGTAGCTCTCATTTTTCTGTTAGGATAGCCAGATTCAGTATTTTTAGTCTTTTGCTCGTTAGACTGCTCTGTTCTCTGCCTTTTGCTCCTGCTAAAATCAAGGCCCGGTCTGACCGCTGTATGGCTTGACTTAGTATGCAGTATCTTAATTTCATCCATCTTTTGTAACTCATGAGCCTAAAATAACTTAGGGTTGATATGTTTTGTAAGATGACTCTTCACATAACCTATCTACACTTGTACAACACAAGATGTATTATCTTCATAGATAATTATGAGAGTTTGCATGATATTCAATCCACATGACTGCTGGATATGGTGAATCATTCATCGAAGCCAAGCACATTCTTGTGCGACTTCGTACAGTGCTATGATTTCTAAGTGATTCATCGAAGTTGATACAAGACTTTGCTCAGATGGTCTTTATGAAATTACAGTTCCACCACACAGGAATACATTGCCTATTTGTAACCTACCTGTATGCAGGTCTGACAGGTACCCGGCATCTATATAGCCAGTCATATTTAAGTCTTGGTTCTTTCTGTAGAATAGTCCAAGGTCTTTGCTTCCTTAGAGGTATCAAAAGATGTCCTTTATCCCATGCCCATATCTTTTGGTAGGTTCTGTACTATACCTTACTAATACGTTTACGGCAAATGCAATATCCGGTCAAGTGCAGTTTGCTTAATACATAAGTGCTCCTATTGCACTTAAGTGCAGGAATTCCTATTCCAGGACTTCCTTCCCCTCTTCTCTAGGTCGGTACGGATCCTTATTTTGTTGTAAAGATCTCACGATCATCAATACTTTCGATGGGTACGACTTTTCAAAGCCGAACCTTTCTAACACCGTTTGAGTATATGTGAACTGTGTACTAATATCCCTTCAGGGACATGCTCAAACTGCAAGCATAGAGAATATTTGGTTTTACTCAAATTTTTTCATTTCGAACTCTGACTCCAGGTAAGAGCTCACTTCCTTTATATCTTCTAGGGTTCTGATGATATTCAGATCATCTACATGCACTGAGATTATGTAAAATCCATTCTGAAATTGTCATATAAATACACATGGACAATTCTCATTGTTCGTGTAGCCTTTCTTACATAGAAAATTGCTTAAGCGATTATACCACATTCTTCCTGATTGCTTAATTCCGTACAGTGATTTTCTGAGTTTCACACTATACATGTTTCTATTTTGCTCTATGTTGGTTGAAGATAGAGATATCTTTAGCCACCTTCATGTAAATATCCGAATCCAAGGTTCCATAAAGGTATGCAGTTACCATATCCGTCGATTTCAATTCTAAATTCAAGTTTACCACCATCAAGATTAAATATCTAAAAGTAATGCAACCTATGATCGGCAATACGTTGTTTTCATAATCAACTTCTGGACATTGAGTGAAACCTTGTGCAATGAAGCTTGCTTTTATATCTTACAATTTTATTTTTCTTATTTCTCTTTCAAACAAATACCCACTTATACTGTTGGACCGAAATGGCAATAGAGGGGGGTGAATGTCGACTTCTAAGAATTTGTCCCCCAGAAATCTCCAATCAAAAAGTTCTTCTCCGATAACAACGAGTGCTATGAAGAGTCAAGATTTAGGCTTACTGGAGATCTAAGTACTCAAAAGAAGGAAACACTGCACTCAAAAGGAAAACCTCGAAGGCATAGCAGAGAAAAACATGAAAAACAACATATCCAGTAAGGGGCCGGTCTGACCGCTGGGTAAAAGCCGGTCTGACCGCTGGGTAAATGCCGGTCTGACCGCTGGGTAAAAGTCGGTCTGACCGCTGGGTAAACGCCGGTCTGACCGGTCTTCTGAATTTCAAGCAACCCGAGAACAGTTCAAAAAACTGAATTTTGGGCAAACTCTTCAGACCTCCAAAAACTGACAAATTGAGGGTTTTGCTCCTAACCTTTCCACCTCAAAGCATCACAACAATAATCTAAATAGCAAGGGAGGCTTGGAAAACTCAGGAAACCAACTAAAAACCAAGGATTTCTGATTTGCTCCAAATGACTGAAAAGAACAGAGAGCTGGACAAAAATCTAAAATCCCACTCAATCCTTGAATCTTTGGTCATGAAACCTTGCAGATATATTAGCAATAGCCAAAGGAAACTCCAGACCCAAATTCATGCCATCTCAACAAGAAAAATGTGAATCTCTCCAAAACCCTAGAAATGAAGTAGAACTTCAGAGAGGAGCACAAAATCTTGAAATACTCAAGATTCACAAGACCTTTGCATATGAGATTTTGCAATCAAGTTAGCAATACTCTCAGGGCATAGCAGCAAAAATCTCAGGCCATTTCCTCAAGGGAATCAAGAAATCCATCAAAACCCTAGAAGGCAAAAGATGAACAGAGGAGGAGAAATCTGAAAATCTGAGATTACACTTGATTTGCTCTTGGGAAAATCGATCAAATGACCTTGAGGCACTATCCCATCACAGAGCAACCCATTTTGGGCCTTCCCAGCAAGAATCAACAAGAAACTCAAAAAGTCAAGAAATCACAAAAAGAAGCATCGAAGAGAAATGAACAACAGAGAGCCTGGAACTTAATCAAACTCAACCAAAACCATCTCATATTGATAAAGAGGAAAGGAGATACATGATTGATACAAGAGGAATGATTACAAGATCCTCAACTCATCCTCTCCCTCTCCCTAAACCTCAAGAACACAACTCATACATGCCTTTTTGGAGGAACACACAGAGGGAGGAGCACTCAAGAATACATCGAAGGGGGACAGAGCACCTACCGTCTCCAACTACTCTCCACTCCCAAAGCCTCACCAACTAAAGCCTAAAGCCAAAACAAACTCACAGAGCTCATTTTGACTAAAGCAAACCCTAGAAACCCCTTGGAGTGCATGAGTGGACATGCAGCCACCCACCTCTATTTATAGCCCCTTGGCTAACGGGTCTCCAACCCGTTACGCCCGCTAAACCCGAACGGAGCCCGCTCCCGCTTTTGCAGCCTCGCGAAATCACCATTTCGCCCCTCCTGCACCTTCCGGGAAGCTTCCGCGCTTCTTGTCGTCCAAGCCTCGCAACCACCTCGAGTTCACGCCGTCTTCGACATACCTCGACCGTTCTGACCTCGACACCGCCCGTGTCTAGTCCGGTCGCCTCGTGTCTCGCCACGACTCCGCCTCGACGTCCTGCAGCCAACACAGACAAGAAACACATCAAATAGCACCTCTCGATACATGAAAGCATAAATGCATTAATGAAATAGCCCAAACCTGACAAGTCGACATAATATGCAGTCTAAACCCTTTGACCAGGTTTGACCAAATTCGACCGAGTCCATCGCACCAACGCAACGACATGGTCCGAACCAACCAAATCAAACTCGACTTCCCTAAACCAATGTCAATTACTCATCACATACATGGGATGACCTCCACATGGTCTCTCAATCTCCCCCTTGATGAGTATATTGACAAACCCCGAAAAAGCACAAAGTTGAGTTTGAAGAGAAGTCAAACATGGTCCAAAGGAAGAAAATGATGCTAATGACCATGTCGACACAAGGAGCAAAAGAAAGAACAAGTTTTCCTCATGGCTCCCAAAATGGCTTTTTCTACCACAATTCTCCCCCTTTTGGCAATAAACACATGAAGGATGTAAGGAAGAGAACAAGTCATGGAAATGGATGAAATGGCTGAAGTTTGATTATTCAAAGCATTTTTAGAGCCATGAGAATTATCCAAGATGACCAACAAGTATTACATCAAGCCATAACTCAATAGAATTCTATCTAGATCATGACAAGATATATATAAGGCAGCTAACCAAATAGATGACAATCTGAAATTTAGTGCAATTTGTGAGCATGTCAAGTCATCCATGATCAAAGTCTAGCTAGAGGTATCCAAGGATGATGCAAACCATGTCAATAAGCTAAGCGGAACCAAGAAGCTAGTATTGAGCCTAATTAGAGTGCTACAAGCTCAAGAGTGAAACATTTGTTTAAGTACTTGGTTCTTTTTGTAGATCAAGCTAATGAAGCACAAGTGACATATTTTCTTTTGAAATTCATGGTCGTTGCCAACCAGATTTTTGATTAATCATGTGCTAGATCTCAAGCCTTATGCGATCATGCCAAGCAAGAAGCTTAAGACAATGATCTTGGTCATCCAAAACTCCCTATAAGTTCATGCCAAGTGCAATGGCAAGCCGTCTCATAAGAAAGAATTGGTGAGATCAGTTTTTTTTGCACAAAAGAGATCTTTTTGCATCCATAAAAGATTGTACTAACTTATACATCATCAAGAACTAACATAGCTCAATCTAACGCTCAATAAAGATTCAACGCTCAACCCAGCCTATTTGACATGGCATGAATCACAAAAAGATAACTAGAGGAAGACTAATCTCAAGAGCTAGCATGACAAGTTTTAATTCAAGTCGAGCAATTTTAATAAACTTATCATGGCAAAAGCTAGTCTACACATATGAAGTCATGATCAATCTAGCAAATAAGCACAAGTCATGGCAAAATGTAACGCGATGTAAACAAGTCATGAAAGGATAATAATCAAGGCTCAATGTAGATATTTACAATGCAGAATGACATGCAAGAAATCCAGCTCCCCCTCAACATGAGATACAACTTTTAGTTCAAGTTGAGTTGAGTCAGAATTAAGCTCCAGAAGCTCCCAAATGAACTCCCCCTGAACCAAAGCAATAAACAAGAGAGACTGGCAAAGAAAATCTGAAAGGGCAGTCCTTAAAGCATAGATAAGACATAGAGAGAACTATAGCTCAGACTGACTCTCATCTACCCCAAATGACTCCGGGACTATCAGCTGGTCTACTAACAGCCTAGGGAGCAAACACGTACCCTGTCTACCCGAGGGTGGCCCAACCCTCGCTAGAACCCACAAGAAGTGAGTAAGCTCCACCTAGAGAGAAGAAAGACAGCTAATAAACAGCATCCTGGAATCACAAGATAAGAGCAAGAAGTCTAAGCAGCTAGGCAAGAGAATCACTATAACCTATGCTAGAAGGACTAACCCCATGCACCCGTATGCAATGCAATTAGATAGGAGTAAGAGCATAATAAATATGATAAAGCAATAAAGCACAAAGCTCCCCCTCACAACAGTCCATAAGGACAAACCACCCCAAGCTCTCCCCGCAAAGCTGAAAACCTAGAGCTATCCAATGGCTTGGTAAAGATATCGGCTATCTGGTGGTCACTCTCCACAAACTGGAGCACAATATCACCCTTCTCTACATGGTCTCGAAGGAAGTGATATCGAATATCAATATGCTTGGTCCGAGAATGCTGCACTGGGTTCTTAGCAATGTTAATCACAGAAGTGTTATCACAGAAGAGTGGAACACTGTCGATAACTAACCCAAAGTCCCACAGGGTCGAGACCATCCACAGCACCTGGCTACAGCAACTGGCTGCAGCAACGTACTCGGCCTCTGCGGTGGACTGTGCAACACCAGAATGCTTCCTCGAAGACCAGGAGACGAAAGAAGTGCCAATGAACTGGCAGGTGCCCGAAGTGCTCTTCCTATCTATCCTACAGCCAGCAAAGTCTGCATCCGAGTAGGCTCTCAAGGAAAGACAGGATGAAGAGGAGTACCAGATACCATAGTCTATGGTAGCTCGAAGGTACCGAAGAATGCGCTTCACCGCCTGGCGGTGAGAAACGCGAGGAGAAGCCTGAAAGCGAGCACACAGACACACAGCAAAGTGTATGTCCGGTCTCGAGGCAGTGAGGTACAAGAGGGAGCCTATCATGCTACGATACTCCTTCTGATCAACTCGCTCGCCATCCTCATCTGGGTCAAGTGTGGCTGAAGATGCCATGGGAGTTGACACGGGCTTACCATCACTCATGTCAAAGCGTCTCAGGAGGTCACGAGTGTACTTGCCTTGATGCAAGAAGGTACCCTCCCGAGTCTGCTTAATTTGGAAGCCAAGGAAGAAGCTTAACTCGCCCATCAAGCTCATCTCAAACTCCGAGCTCATGACATCGGAAAACTGGGAAACGAGAGCATGCGAGGAGCCGCCAAAGATGATGTCATCCACATAAATCTGGACGAGCAGAAGATCAGTGCCTTGCTGGCGGATGAACAAGGTCTTGTCTACTTTACCCATCTCAAACCCATGACTCAACAAGTAGGACTTAAGCCTCTCATACCAAGCTCTACGGGCTTGCTTAAGTCCATACAGCGCTTTGGAAAGCTTGAAGACATGGTTTGGGTATTTGGAGTTCTCAAAACCTGGAGGCTGTCGGACATAGACTTCTTCCTCAATGAAGCCATTAAGGAAGGCACTCTTGACGTCCATCTGGTAAAGCTTGAAACCCTTAGAAGCTGCAAAGGCAAGTAGGATTCTAATGGCCTCAAGTCTAGCTACAGGGGCAAAGGTCTCCTCGAAATCTAGACCCTCAACCTGGGAGAAGCCCTGAGCTACAGTCTAGCCCTGTTTCGAACAACCACCCCATCCTCACTCTGCTTGTTTTTGAACACCCACTTGGTCCCAATGACATTGTGACCTCGAGGGGGCTCAACAAGAGACCAGACCTTGTTCCTCTCAAAATTTTCAAGCTCCTCATGCATGGCATTGACCCAAGACTCGTCAGATAGAGCATGACAAACGTCTTTGGGCTCAAAGGAGGCAACAAAGGTAGAATGAAAACAGAATTGAGATACGCCAGATTTTGAACGAATGACTCGCTCAAACAGGTCTCCAATAATCTGCTCAGAAGGATGAGCTTTTTGGATATACCGAGGAGGTCCAAGATGAGATGAAGAAGTAGCCTCTACTTCATGAGCAGAATAGGTAGGAACAGAGCCACTAGCTCCAGAAGAAGCAGAAGGCATGGGCTGATCACCTCGAGGTGCAGTGGAAGAAGGCACCTCAAGGGGTGGATGAGGGACTGGATCGGGTAGACAACCCTCATCTCCATCGTCCTCATCATCCACGAAAATGGGCTCGGACTGCTCTAAAGAACCTGAGACATTGGGCCTAGTCCTCGGACTGGCCTCGTCGAAGGTCACCTCACAAGTCTCTACCATTTTGCTAGACTCGCAGTTCCAAACCCTATAAGCCCGCGAAGAAGTCGAGTAACCTAGGAAGATCCCATCACAAGAACGTGACTCGAACTTGTCTAGGTTTCCGGACTTCAGAATAAAGCACTTGCAACCAAACACACGAAAATGAGATACACTGGGCTTTCGCACATATCTCAACTCATAAGAAGTGTGGTGCAAGTGTGCCCGAAGAAAAACTCGATTTGAAACATGGCACGCGGTGGCTATAACCTCAGCCCAAAACTTCCGCGGTGTAGAGTACTCATCGAGCATCGTCCTGGCCATCTCGACCAAGGTACGGTTCTTCCTCTCCACGACGCCATTTTGCTATGGGACGTGCAGAGAAGAGAACTGGTGCTCTACACCTGTCTCATCACAGAACCTCTCAAAGTAGAAATTCTTGAACTCCATGCCATTATCACTGCGGATCGCTCGCAAGGCACCTGGGAGCTCAACAGAAAGCCTACTAAAAAGACCTCAAAAATATGTAAACGTCTCATCCTTCGAGGCTAAGAAAAACACCCAAGAATACCTCGAGAAGTCATCGACCACGACAAGAACATACCACTTCCCTCCTGCTGACTGCACTCGAGATGGTCCAATTGTGTCCATGTGGAGCAGCTATCCCGGTGCATCGGTCATAGTAACTGTGACCGGAGGGTGAGAAGCGGAAACCATCTTGTCGTTCCGGCAAGGAGCACAGACTAGATCTTTGACCATCTTGAGTTTCGGCAGACCACGAATGAGATCGTGGCCGCTAACTCGGGTCAAATGGTCAAACCCAATATGACCAAGTCTCCTATGCCAGAAAGAGAGGTCGCGGGACTCAGAAGAAACTAAACACCTGAGAGGATCACCAAAAGACTCAGAAAAATCAGCACGAAAGATCCTCCCAACGAGAAATCCCGCAAACCAGACTACCCGAAGAATCAAGAATTTTGCAAGCGTTTTTCTTAAAGCTCACCTCGAAACCGTCATCGGTAAGCTGTGAAACAGAAAGCAAATTATACTGCAGCTTACTAACCAAAGCAACATCTTTCAAAATGAAAGAATCATTAACGCGCACTATACCTTTGGCGATGACGCGCCCAGACGAAGCGTCTCCGAAGGTGATCGTCTCATCACCTGGAGCACGGGCAAGGGAAGAAAACCAACAGGAGTCTCCGGTTATGTGTCGTGAACACCCGGAGTCTACAAGCCAAACCTTTCCCTTCCCTGCCCGTCGAACCTGAGTCAAACAGAGAGTAAAGTCTCAGTACTGGGGTAAATCAAGAGTGATTTTGGCACCCAATACTGAGTAACACATCGAGCAGATGAAGTAGTCAAGCACGACTGACCTCTATCTACCCTACGCTCTCTGTCACTCAACAAGCCAAAAGGTCTGTGTGCAGACCCGAAGCTGTTGTTGGGCTTGACTGCTATAGAGGAGCGAGTCAAGACACCAGTAACATGCTGATCACGCCGCGGGTAGCTATCTTGACGGGGGAAACGAGATCTACCCTCAGGATGGCGGAAGTCACGACCAAAGGGAGCATGAGGACGAAAACCAGAAAACTCAGAAAAACCAAATCCTCGATGCTGCCCAAACACATCAACAGAAGCAAGCCTAGACCTCATGTTGGTCTTAGGTGCACTCAAGGTCTGGGGCTGACCCTGAATACGCCTAAGATCACGAACACGGTCTCTACGTGCATCTTGGCGCGCCTGAAGCATCGATCGATCAGATGTCCATCCTTCTGACAGAAGGTGCAATGATACTTCACCTTCTAAGAGGTAGAAGTAGCATGATGAGGTTTTGCCTTCTGAGAGGTGGAATCACCTTCCTGTCAGAAATCCCTTGGACAAAGCCCGCAGACTTGAATTTAACTTCATCAGATCTGGGCTCAACCTCGATCACACATCCTACTATGGGTCTGAGAATAGCAGGTGGACGCTTCCTAATGTCCTCATAGAAATCATATCCTAGACCTTGATTGAACTTGCAAATCTTGGACTGGTCTAGAATAAGATTCAGCTTCTTCTTGCCGCCTACAAACCTCTCAAGAGTGTTCATAAGGTACTGACACTCCCGAAAGAGAGAGGTGTAAGAAGAGCAGGGGGAAGAAGAGACAGCAGAAGGTAAGGGAGCAGAAGAAAAACCAACAGTAGAGGAAAGAATGGCGTGTGCACGCACAGCCGACTCTGAGGGGACAGTCCTACTACTAGCCAGTTGGTTCACGTCGCTAAGCGTCTCCACCTTACCCTTGGGCTCCTTCCCCACCTCAGCAATCACATCACAATGAGTTGATGGCTTCTCTAGTAAATCCTTAGTTAGCTTCACACATTTTTCATTCAAAGTAACGAGTTCAAGTTTTAGTTTTTCACAACTCATGCATGGTGAGCTAACAAGGTCCTTAGTCGCAAACTGAGCCAACTTATTGTTATGATTAACCACTTATTGGAATTGCTTGGAAACAGATTCAAGTTCAAGGGTTAATTTTGGATAATTGGTGCAAGACACAACAAGCTCAAGTAGAGAAGCACGCAACTCAGCAATTTTATGATCTGCCCGTTTTAGGTTCATCTTCAAGTTATTGCAATTTTCACATGACTCGGGCAGATCTAGAAGCATGGTATACAGACCTCTAAAAGCGTTGTCCTTATCCTCACATGAGGTGCAAGCAATAGTCTCAACAGTAGTAGATGAAACAGGAGCTATCCTACTCATCTCAAGCTCAGAAAGAAGACTAATGTTCTCCACCTTAATCATGTCAAGCTCAGAAGATAAACTATCATGCGAGGTCCTTAATTTCTCCATGTCACCCAACAGAGTACAGCATGTATCACAATCATCACGGGAGGGAGCAGATGTAAGTGAAGTAAGCTCCCGTAATAGTCTATCTACTTCCTTCTCCAACTCAGTACACCTAGCCCCAGACTTAGCATGGAATCTACCTAGCTTAAGGAAAGCATCATTAAGCTGGTCATAGATGGGGCTTACCTCGTCGGAGTCGGAGTACAACTCGCTGTCGCTCAGTTTGCCCTCAAGGGCCATGAAGCACATGCCGGAGAAGTCGTCGCTGCCCTTGGGTTCTTGCTCGTCCGTTCCATCGTCGTCGCTCCACCCCTCTACCTCGCTGAGATCGAGGTCGTCGAAGGCGGTGAGGACGCGATGGAAGAGTTTCTTGGCTTTGACAAGGTCGCGGAACTTCTTCTTGCCTTGTGCGGGAGCTAAGGGCTTCTTGTTGTGGTTCTTGTTGGTGTAGTTGTTCTTGCTCGAACCGCCGTAGTCACCTTTGCCCTTCCCCAGCTTAGGGCAGTTTGCCCGAATGTGGTTGGGGCCACCACACTCGAAGCAAATCATGGGTCCTCCTCTCTTTCCGTCCCTCCTCCTCTTGTAAGCATGAGAGAATCTCCGACTAGGAGGGCCAGCTGCTCATCCGGAAGCTGCTCTAACTGATCATCAGTTATGTCATAGAGAGCAGCAAGGGAGAAACCACAAAGAGACTCGGAAGGAGATCCGGAAGCGGGATCAGTGACTAGGGCCATCGACTGTGACTTCGACTTGCGAGAGACAATGTCAATCTCGTGAGTCTTGAGGCGCGAGTACAGCGCATCAAGAGTCAAAGTCGAGAGGTCCATGGTGTCCTTGATGGTAGTCACCTTCATCTCCCAAACGCGTAAGTCCAGAGCCGCGAGCATCTGACGAGCGTTGTCCGAGTCAGGGTATGTGAGACCGACCGCTCGAAGGTTGCTCAAGATCTTGTGAAAACGCGCAAAGCACTCATCAAGGGACTCGCCAGCGAGCATTTCAAACTTGTTGTAATCTCGCTTGAACTGGTCCTGTCGCACCGTCTTTATTTGGGTGGTGCCCTCATGGTAAGCATCGAGGGTCTCCCAAATATCGAAGGCGGACGAAAGATGAGAGATGCGGATAATGATGTTCCTTGCCTTAGCATTTGCCTCAACATCAGCCATGTTCCCGGCATTGATGTTCTCATCGGCAGGAACAACAAATCGTACTTTGACCTTACGCCAAATGGCGTAGCCCTGAGCCTGGATGTAGGTCTCCATCCGGCTCTTCCAGAAGGGATAGTCGATCCCATCGAAGACCGGGGGCTTGGTCGAGTACTTGTCTATCGCTATGACTCTAGAGACCGGTTAAGATCTATTGAAAACAGCTAACCGGCTCTGATACCAATTGTTGGACCGAAATGGCGACAGAGGGGGGGTGAATGTCGACTTCTAAGAATTTGTCCCCCACAAATCTCCAATCAAAAAGTTCTTCTCCGATAACAACGAGTGCTATGAAGAGTCAAGATTTAGGCTTACTGAAGATCTAAGTACTCAAAAGCAGGAAACACTTCACTCAAAAGGAAAACCTCGAAGGCATAGCAGAGAAAAACATGAAAAACAACATATCCAGCAAGGGGCCGGTCTGACCGCTGGGTAAAAGCCGGTCTGACCGCTGGGTAAACGCCAGTCTGACCGCTGGGTAAAAGCCGGTCTGACCGCTAGGTAAACGCTGGTCTGACCAGTCTTCTGAATTTCAGGCAACCCGAGAACAGTTCAGAAAACTGAATTTTGGGCAAACTCTTCAGACCTCGAAAAACTGACAAATTGAGGGTTTTGCTCCTAACCTTTCCACCTCAAAGCATCACAACAATAATCTAAATAGCAAGGGAGGCTTGGAAAACTCAGGAAACCAACTAAAAACCAAGGATTTCAGATTTGCTCCAAATGATTGAAAAGAACAGAGAGCTGGACAAAAATCCAAAATCCCACTCAATCCTTGAATCTTTGGTCATGAAACCTTGCAGATATATTAGCAATAGCCAAAGGAAACTCCAGACCCAAATTCATGCCATCTCAACAAGAAAAATGTGAATCTCTCCAAAACCCTAGAAATGAAGTAGAACTTCAGAGAGGAGCACAAAATCTTGAAATACTCAAGATTCACAAGACCTTTGCATATGAGATTTTGCAATAAAGTTAGCAATACTCTCAGGGCATAGCAGCAAAAATCTCAGGCCATTTCCTCAAGGGAATCAAGAAATCCATCAAAACCCTAGAAGGCAAAAGATGAACAGAGGAAGAGAAATCTGAAAATCTGATATTACACTTGATTTGCTCTTGGGAAAATCGATCAAATGACCTTGAGGCACTATCCCATCACAGAGCAACCCATTTTGGGCCTTCCCAGCAAGAATCAACAAGAAACTCAAAAAGTCAAGAAATCACAAAAAGAAGCATCGAAGAGAAATGAACAACAGAGAGCCTGGAACTTAATCAAACTCAACCAAAACCATCTCATATTGATAAAGAGTAAAGGAGATACATGATTGATACAAGAGGAATGATTACAAGATCCTCAACTCATCCTCTCCCTCTCCCTAAACCTCAAGAACACAACTCATACATGCCTTTTTGGAGGAACACACAGAGGGAGGAGCACTCAAGAATACATCGAAGGGGGACAGAGCACCTGCCCTCTCCAACTACTCTCCACTCCCAAAGCCTCACCAACTAAAGCCTAAAGCCAAAACAAACTCACAAAGCTCATTTTGACTAAAGCAAACCCTAGAAACCCCTTGGAGTGCATGAGTGGACATGCAGCCACCCACCTCTATTTATAGCCCCTTGGCTAACGGGTCTCCAACCCGTTACGCCCGCTAAACCCGAACGAAGCCCGCTCCCGCTTTTGCAGCCTCGCGAAATCACCATTTCGCCCCTCCTGCACCTTCCGGGAAGCTTCCGCGCTCCTTGTCGTCCAAGCCTCGCAACCACCTCGAGTTCACGCCGTCTTCGACATACCTCGACCGTTCTGACCTCGACACCGCCCGTGTCTAGTCCGGTCGCCTCGTGTCTCGCCACGACTCCGCCTCGACGTCCTGCAGCCAACACAGACAAGAAACACATCAAATAGCACCGCTCGATACATGAAAGCATAAATGCATTAATGAAATAGCCCAAACCTGACAAGTCGACATAATATGCAGTCTAAACTCTTTGACCAGGTTTGACCAAATCCGACCGAGTCCATCGCACCAATGCAACGACATGGTCCGAACCAACCAAATCAAACTCGACTTCCCTAAATCAATGTCAATTACTCATCACATACTTGGGATGACCTCCACATGGTCTCTCATATACCCTACGGGTGCACATGGGGAGACGTGCGGCTCACAGGCCATAACACCTCTCTTTTATTCAGAGATAATAATTCAGTTTTGTAACATCCCAAATTCTAGTGCATGCGAAAATGAGGAAAATTTTAAAGCTTTTGAATGCATTTTGTATCCTTGGCTTTTACTGGAGTTTCTTTGAACAATTTGATTTTCAAAAATCAAAAGTGCATGAAATATAAATCAAATGGAAACCAAATCAAATAAGTATAATTAAATTTAGCATGAAGTCTTCTCAGATTTTTCTAGAAAAATCAAAAGAGGATAAAACTCCAAGAAGCATACGTAATCATTAATAACTCTATGTTAGGAGCATTTGCAAAGATTTTCCTAAATCTTTCGAGTACATCTGATGAGTAATGCCCAAACCTCTCATCTCACCTCACCTCTTTCCCTCTTCCTGCCTGTGGGGCCTGATTGCAGAGGTCGTCCACCTCGCGCGTATGCGCCAGCTTCGCCATGATCATGTCCAGAGTTGCCGCTGGTTTTAGATGCCATGCCTGCAGTTTTCCCCTATTGCTGCCTAACCGTCACCTCAAACACGACGTGTATCTTCCCCTTTGTCCCCTTTGTGGCAATTTTTGACCACGCTGCTCAGTTGCGCTCACAAGAACTCACACTCAGCCTTCCCATGCCTATAAAACCCCTCTAATCATACCATCGTCTCCTTAGCTCACCCTCTCAGTCTCTTGAGCACGATCCTTGAGCACTCCACTCTCTGGAACATCAAGAAAATGAAGTCGTTCATGACGCCGGTGAGCATGCCACCGTGTGCTAGCTTCTCTGGTGAACTTCTCTCCTCCCCAACTCAGTCACAATGTGCCTACCTCTTCCTTAAGCACCCTGCTCAGTTGATCGACCAGTGAATCACTCGAGCTAAGTCTTCTTCTTCATCTCCAATAAGACACCGCCGTAAGACCTTTCTCTCTCTAGTGATCTGTACCTTGACTCCTTCCACTCATGCCTCTGCATGCATGCAAGCAAGCTCATATGCACACTTTTTTATAGCTTCATCACTGCCAAAAAAAACTTTGTCGCCGTGGACCCCTTTGCAGTCGATGAGGTCTTCGACGCTATCTTCTTTCACTTCTTCTCGTGAGCTGTCATCATCTTCAGTGAGCTCCTCCTCCCTCGTAGAGTAATCAAACTCGAAAAGAGAACTAAAGTAATCGAAATAAAAAAGATAACTAAAGCAGTCGAACTCATAAAGGGAACCATAGTAGTCAAAGTTGAGAAGGGAACTGTAGCAGTTGAAGTCAAAATCTGGTAGCCGGAGTTGAGATCTTTGATCGCTGCTGTGTCGAACTCTTCGACCGCTGACATGTCAAAATCTTTGACTACAGTATCGGAATATTTGACTGCAGCCATAGTCAAAATATTTAACTGCAACCATAGTCAAAATATTCAACCGCAGCCATAGTCAAAATATTCAACCACAGCTGTAGTCGAAAATCTTCGACTGTAGCCGCAATAAAAAAATTTTCATCCACCGTCGTAGTCGAAATCTTCAACCACTACCATAGTCGAAACCTTCGACCGCTACAGTAGCCATAATCCTCGACCTCTAACGGTAGTCGTAAGCTATAGGGTAGTCGTAGACAGTAGTTGGTAGTCAAAACCTGCAGTATGTCAATCATAAAGTGCAGTAGGTCAGTCATAAAGTGAAGTGGATCGGTCATAAGTGCAGTAGATCAGTCGTAAGTTACAGTACCTGATTGATAGTCGCAAGTTACAGTACCTGATCGATAGTCGTAAGTTATAGTACCTGGTCGGTAGTCGGAAATCTACAGAACCTAGTCAATAATCGGTAGTTGTAAGCTGCAGTGCTTGCCCGACGCTCAGAAAACCTTTGTGATCAATGACCGATAGTACCAGCTCTGTGCGAGCGATACAATCGAAGTTGTGGTAGATCGAAGACGTGTAGTCAAAGCACCGTGGTCCGTAGTTGGTTTTCGGTAGTCAAAGCATCCAAGTACCGTAGCGGCCGGAGTATGTAGTCGTAAAAAGTATTGTTCCAACCAAGGAGATAATTCAAAACTCAAAACACATATAACTTTTGCATAAAAACTCCAACTTAGTGATCTTTGTTTCTAAATTCTTCTAAAATCATAATCTTCTTGATTGTACAAAAATATTTTAGTCTTATCTCTATTTATTTGGGTCTTATTGGCTTTCATCTGGATTTATCGAATAGACGACCCCGCGCCAAACAATGCTGAGAACGCCTCGGAAACATTCTCTGAGCAACAAGAGCAAGGCAAGCACACCCTTTGACCATGTTGATCCCAATATTTCATGTATTGTACATTGTTTGTAAAACCTATTATGCATGCGTGTATGTTTTAGTAAAAATTGTTATATTGTGGGTAGTGGTAGTTACGAACGCTCGTATGTATTGAACCTCCTTGAAAAAATTGATATCCTCACTATTTTAACCTCTAGTACATGGATTAGACAACATATATTGTCAAATTGGGGATACTATATCGATGTATGGTCTAGATGCTTAGCCCAGCGCTAGTTTCCTGTTAAGTTTGAACAAGTTACACATGGGCTTGATGGTTTCAAAATGTTGGACCAGAAGGGGGATATCTGTTACTTTGGTATCAAATAAGATGAAAAGCCTAGTTTTTGGATGCGGGCAAGTTATATGGTACACTGTGAAATGTGAGAGGGAATCTCGCATGTATATAGGGGGAGACTCTCACCCGGGTCAATTAAGGACCAAATTCTATTGCCGCTTATCTAAGTCACACCGTACTACCACATGTACTATATGGGCTCTGACATTTAGCTGATTAAGTTGTCTCGGTCTAGCCTTGTATTATGGTAGGCAAAGATATAGTAAGGGCACTTCGGTTAGGTTTACTCGTAGGGGCTCCATTCACCAAGGTGTTGGGGCTAAAGCTTTAATATAACGATGAATGCCCACTTAGGAGACAGATCTAAGTGAGGGTCTTCACTTAGGGGTGTACCTAAGTGAGGATTTGAATGCTCTCTTAGAGGACATAAGAGAGGTTAAATGTTCATTGGGTTGGTGCAAAGTTAGTACTAGATGACCCAAAGGCTATAAGATAATCACTTCTGTTGCATGCCCAAGGAAGCGTGTCATGGTCGACAGTATGTTTGATTATCTCTTGTGGGTAAAGCTGAGCAACCTCTACAGTGTTAAAAACTATTTAAATAGCTATGCTCGTGGTCATGAGCAAACTTGTATGTAGCCACAAAGGGTGTAGTTTTCCTTTTCAAAACTGTTTCATTGAACATATAGGATGGCATGTACGCAATCGTGTGCCATGTCCATGGGTGAGAATTATGCGAATGGATGTGTTCACAGCTGAGGAAGACTGTAAATGGTTTTGATCTACCATTATGGAAGTTATATAAATGTTATTTTATTACATGTCAAATGCTCTTTACAATTCCGTTTTGCAAATTATTATTTATCGATAATGCAAAATGTAATCTGCTTTATGCTAAAAACAACTTAGTATAGAGCCTCATCCTTTAACAACCTTGTATATATATCTAAAATTTGCAATACACTACAAGTCTTGCTGAGTACAAAATGTACTCAACCTTGCTTAAATTATTGTTGATCTAAGAATGAAGATTATGTGCCCACCGATGCGTATTTCACCCCTGGCACTGGGAATTTGATGAGTCGTCTTGCTATGGTTTGACTCCAGTCAGTTGCCTAAGGGTTATAATGGCAAATCACTGGATACTTTTGTTATTAGACTTCCGCTGCATTTTGTTCAAGTCTTCCTGTCAGCCTTATGTGTATATACTTTTTATGCCTCGCTTATATATCATCCTTTTTGTTGTAAGCTATTTATGTGCAATGTGTACGGATATGATCTCAATGATGTGAATATGTATACTAGCTATTAATCATGAGACTAGTACAGAACACATGCGGCGACCCTCACTTGGGGATTCGCCCATAAGTTTCTATTGCCTTTTTTCAATCCTCCTAATATGATCTTTTCTTGCATTCAGTGAGCGATGAAAGTGATGGATCAAGATCGATGATTGTACCAATTTTCTTTGTAAAATAAATATCAACATTAGCTATTGTCCTATTCATGGATTCTCCCGTGTGCACATAGTTTATAGCTATTTTAGCATGGGTTGATTCTTCTAGTGCTTCTACTTACTCACCACTCTTTCCAGTTGTGAGGGCAAGTCTCTTTAGTTTTTCAGCTCCGATGTGTGCACACACATCCATCCTGGCTTCTCCTTCCATGGAAATATTCAAATCTAGTATGCCTTTCCTTGAAGGTGTCGCACTAGTGCTAGGTCTCAATTGGCACCCCTGCTTGTTCAGGGAAATTTTGGTGATTGGCAGTGTCAACTCCTTCTTATCCTTTTTCACTAGGCGCCTCCGGTTACTTGAGATTCTAGGGGACGGATTTCTCGTACTTTTATTCTGAGGCCTCTGGACAGGATTAGGGATAGCTTCAACTTTCTTCGGTATTTCAACCCTCTCTGGTGCATTACGTGTAGGCACATGCGACTTGGTCACGCTCTTTAAATCACTAAAGTGTTCAGGCAATAGATTTGCTAATGCCTGCAAATCAATGATCTTATGGACTTCTCTATTTGCTTCACTCATACGCGAGTTATGTGCATGAATTCCCGTGGCTTGCTATGCAATTTTCTGATATTTTTCATCAAGGGGTTGATTTGCTCTCCCTAATGTCAAGAAATTGTCCTCATCAAATATACTATCAGTGAAATGAGCAGTGTGCAAATGTCCTGTCATGGTGTCCAATACCTAATTATGGATGTTGTCTTATAACCAACATATATCCCAAACTTTTAGAGATGACCCATTACAGTACGCTATGGTGGAGTATAGGTACATAAACTTTGTAGCCAAACCTACGAAGATGAGAAATTTTTTGTGCTGACCCTTGCGCTCATTGTATAGGTGAATAAATGTTATATGTCAATGGTCTAAAGTTGATGAAAGTTACTGCATGTAAGACTGCGTGCCTCCAACATGTAGTTGGTAAATTATAATTCAGCAAAAACAATAAATTTAATTCTCTTAATTAATGCCTCTACTAGTCCATTCTAGGTGTGTACATGTGGTACAAAATGCTCAAGTTTAATTTCCATTGACATGTAATAATCATCAAATGCCCTTGAAGTAAATTCTCCAGTATTGTCAATTCTGATGGAGTTTGTATGATGATCAGGGAAATTATTTTTAATTTGAATTATTTATGAGATCAGCTTTGCAAAAGTATAGTTTCTCATAGATAATAAACATATGTGTGGCCATTTCAAGGATGCATCGATGAACACCATAAAATATTTAAATAGCTCTGACAGTGGCTATACATGAAATGAATGACAATTAAAGTCTAAATGCATTTTGTGCATTAGACTTAATCTACTAATAAGTCGAAAACTTTGGCTGGTATCTTCTTAGGGGTGAGATGCTCTTCTAGGAAAATCATGATGGCGATAGCTGCAATGTCAAGAGAGGTGCAGCTGCAAGAGTGGATTCAACCTCTATTGGTGCAGGTAGCTGCTGAGAATTCTCTCTCTCAACGAAAGTAAAGTGAGTTTCATGCTGCCCTTTGCCACCCTTCTTCTTTTTGACCTGGAAGGCATCAACAACGTGTTGTGGCTCTCTATAAATCCATAACAAGTGCCTCCACTTGCCACACTTGTAGTAGGTTTGGTCTTGTTGATCATAGGGCTTGTCATCCCACTTTAGTTTGCTAGCTTTATTTTCCTATGGAGTATTTGACTTGCCTTTCTAGGCTGCGGTTTTGTCCTTCCTTCCCCTTTTCTTCATTATAGGTTTCCACACCTTGTAGCTTCCAGCGTTAGCCTCACAGCCAGCGGAGCTCGTAGGTGGCTGTGCGATAAAGTTCTTGCAGAGAACTTCATCCCGATGCTCTACAACCTGCATAATATCAATCAATTTAGCATACTCCTTGTAGTCATCTTGACAATAGTTGCGTCTAGACTGCACTGCACTGGGTGGAAGGTGGAGAGGGTCTTCTTAATCTTCTTGATGCAGATACAGACATGTTTAACATTTTTCAGTTAAATATATTATTCGACTAGAAGGAATTACTAAGCCGCATTAAATATAATCAGGTGAACTCTAATTTAATTGGATCTTTAACTATTATATTTGGAGATACAAAGCTACTACTATATTATGTATTTATATGCAGGCACATACTCGTTCTGTACAAACCTAAAGTGAAGATGCGTTTAGAAGGTCTCGTCGATACTAGTGCATCGTTCATCACTTCAAGTATACAAGATGACAAGGACATCCCAATTAAACCGATTACATGGGCACGAGCTAAAGAAATTTATCAATAGGTGAACTTGCTCCTAATTGGATTTGGTTATAATTTACGTGAGAACTGGATACTACATCATTTCAATGTGTTGTGTGTTCTCAGGTTTGACTGATGTGAAGGCACGTTCAAGTCCTCATTGCCACGTCGGATCAACCATAAGAATAATTGAACTCACAAAGATGGTCCGGACATTCAAACGATTTCAACTCGTATCAAAAACCACCTTCGGATCAGTCTGATCAACCTCACATGTGTTCAGGAATATCCGATCCAACCATCTGATCAACGTTGGATGCTCAAATGCTTCGGAGATGTTTGGACCGCTCCAACATGGTCCGAAAATCTCTGATACATCACAGACAGTTTGTACTTAAAACTATCTATAATACATCAGATATCACAGATGATTTCTACTAAAAACCGTCTGTGATAGTCAACTATCACAGATGGTTTGTTATTGAAACCATCTCAGATATCACAGATGGTTTCTACTAAAAACCGTATATGATATTAAACTATCATAGATGGTTTGTAGTTAAAACCATCTGTGATAGTTTACATCACAGACGGTTCGAAAGTCGTCTATGACAACATTATGTCATTACTGAACCATAAACTCAGATGGCTCATTAAACCGTCTGTGATGATGCTTTTGAATCGTCTGTGATAACCTTTTCTATAGTAGTGTGTTATGCATCCAGCCCACCTTTCCTCACACCGACGCCACTCCATGTTGGTCTGACATGTGGCTACACTTTCTCATGTGGCACATCAACTAGAGTGTTCTTCCCTTGGCTTGCTCCACCTCCCTCCCTCTCGGACATTGCTTGTGGCTTCAACTCTCCATATAATTAAGCACCGCTTTCTGAAGTAACCTCGGTTTGCAACTAAAAGTAGTAATGCTAATTGGTGCCAAATCATTCCCTCCCCCTTCAAGCGAAGCTGTCCTCAGTTTCGGGGTATTCCTTAAAGCTTTCTTCTCCCAAACAGCAAGTTTGATTTCAGACTTGATTGCATTGTCTGCCATCGGCTTTAGTACATGTCGTTTGCCTCCATTCTTGAACATGTATGTGGTAACTCTCCTGGCATGTGTGGCATCACGATTGTACTGCCACGGCCTTCCCAACAGCAAGCCACACACCTCCAATGGTAAAACATCGCACTCCACTTGATCAACATACTCGCCAACTGAAAATGGAGAGAGGTGGCGAAGCGGCCTCAGCTACGGTAGTGACAACACTATAGTGGTGTAATGGCGACAATGACACCAGCGTAGCAAAATTATACAATGAAGGAGGGCGGCCAGAGTTGAGGAAGATGGGCTTGATTTCTGCGCATGGTGGATGAAACTTGAAATTGATAGAGGGAAAATGTAGATGCAGATATGGAACGCGATTTGACGTGAAATAATTGGAGAAGAGCTCAAGGATGTGACAAGGAATGCAACGAAAAGGTTTCGGGGTTGGCGAAACGTGGCCGGACTCGAGGAAGGCGACTGTGGCAGTGTTGCTCAGTGGCGTCTCCAATGGCGATGGATAAGACAACGGGGGCAGCAGGACGAGGCAAGGTGGACGCGCGGCACGAGGTTGACCGAGGCCTTTTATAGTGGCCTCGGCATGCGTGTCAAGCCAATGGAGGTGGCGGCGTACAATGCTATCAGCGACACACGGATTGGACCAGACACGGCTCTAGGCCCGGTAGGGTTAGAGTTTTCTGGGCGCTAGGCCGAGCGAAAGAAGAGAGGAGGGGAGATCGGCTGCGAGTGAGAAGGAAATGTCCCGAGACCCAACCGAGAAGGGAGAGAGAGATTGTCGGCCGAGCCAATTCAACCCACGAGGCTTTTTGGTGATAAAACTAATTCTTGAATTTAGAAGGGATTTGGAAATCAAGTAACTCCAAACAAAACCAAACAACCTTAAAAAATTGCACGAAAATTTATAGGTGCATATGTAGAACTCAAATCGAATATTTAAGTTGGAAATTATTATTTGATAAACCGCTCTAAATCATTTTAATTCAAAAAATACCTCTTAGGTCTTGATTAATTTCAAAAATCCATGTGAGTTTGGATTAATTTTGAAAAACTCATAGATAATTATCTTCAATAAAATTTTTTAAAAATATATATAAAAAAAGGTATGTCACAACCCCAGGCATGGGCATGGCCGCCGGGGCACAACGGCACGCGACCATGCAGAGTTTTTAGCCATATCCGAACGAGTTCAAGATGATTTTTTTTGTTGAGTTAAAGTTGAATTTTGAGTTTTTTTTAGTCAAAAAATAGAATTTGTTCGTGTTGAAATTTTGAATTTGGGGATCTTTTCAAGTTGGGAGTGAAATCAGATGAGTTAAAAGTCGAATTTTGTTCAAGTTGAAAGTTGATTTTGGAGGATTTCCTTGAGTTGAAAGTGAATCCGGTCAGTTGAAAGTTGAAATCTGTCTTGAGTTAAAAGTTTTCAAGTTGAGGGTGAAATCAGATGAGTTGAAAGCCAAATTTTGTTAGAGTTGAAAGTTGATTTTGGGGGATTTTCTCAAGTTGAAAGTGAATCCGACGTGTTGAAAGTTGCAATTTTTCTTGAGTTAAAAGTTGAGAGCTTTTCATTTTTGTGGATTTTTAGAATGCAACCGGATGGCCAAGGAGTATGGCAGTTGAAAGCTTTGAAACTTTCTTGTGTTGAAAGTTCTGCTGAGGGAAGAAAAGGGAAGAGGAGCAGTGGTTTGTTGCGCCGGACGGGGAAGGGGCACGATGGCGTGCTGATCCGGAAACAGGAACCATGCGTCAGGAGGTTCCCACGCTAACTACCGTACCAACTTGTGTTTGCTCTTGGGCCCACTAGACCCGGCCCACAAAAGCCCAGACGGCTGCATAAATTAGATAATTAGTAACTTTATTTATTTGGATATTTTTTGAGAGGACGACACGTGAAACGTCACGTGACCTCTGCGGAATATCCTCCGTGCTTTGTACCTTCCGCCCACTTTCCTGACCATGACCCAGGATGGAATTTAAGCCTCTTAGGAGGGCATAAATGCATATACTGCAAATTAGTAAATGCTTGAAACAGTGATCCTGCGCATCTCGTTAGCGGCAGATGAGTTCAAGCCTTGATCTTCTGAAACTACCCATCTCTGTAGACTCTGTGTGTCCGTCAATTTTACACTGGGATATAGAGCCCACACCACTTGTCGTTGTCGCTGTCTTCCGAGAAGCAAATAGAGCCACACGAGATCCCGCGTGAGAGGATGAAACGAGCCGCCGCTTTAGACTCTCCGTGCAACTTTTTCTTTACATCCAGCGGCTCATCCCAGTCGTTTTTTCCCTTAAATTTAGTTTATACTTATACTATTTACAGTAAATAATTTTTAAATATTTTAAAAATAAAGCTAATAGAAAAATTATAGTAAAACATATACTGAGTTCAGCTGTACTGATCAAAATCGTATATAAATGTTACCTTCTGCGTACTGTCTCTCGCGAACGGACAGAATTCAAATATTTAAACATAAACTACAAACTATCAGTTCAAAAGAACCTATCTATACCGATTCATTAGAATAAATCACGGGTGTTTCTTAAAGAAAAAGTAACTGTAGACGGCGAAATCAAACTTTGCTGTATTCTACACCGTCAGTGTTGCTGCAAATTTCACTTGCACAAACAATCTTGAGCTATAATATACCGCACTAGACGCTACAACAACCTCCGTCCTCCCAACTGAATGAACCGTAACCCAAAATGTCGCCGCCAAAGTTGCCGGGTGGAGAAAAGGAAGCGTGTTCCTCCTAATTAGGAGCTACTAGTATACACGTTATATACTCCTTTATTCTTTTTTACCAGTTGTTTAACGGTTATAGTATGTATAGTTAACTTTTTAGAACTCTGACCATGAATATTTAGTTTTGTTGTATGAAAAGTATACTAATAGATTTGTCATAAGTATTTCTGAGTTATTATATTTTTAATTTCTTTTTCTAACATATAATTAGAAAAAGTCAATGTCCAAAACGAGACTAAAAAAGGAACTGCGGTGGTATTTTTTTTAATTCTCATCAATTTGCACGATTTGTTTTATTTTTTCCCACAAACTTAAAGTAATTACAGCAATTAATAGTGAGTGGTTTTCCTTGAAAAACTACTTACTTTACAGCATAATTCCACTTTAACAATAAATTCTGTCGTATATAATTAATCCATTTGGTGGTTATACAGTAAATTCATGTCAATAGTCAAGTGAAACAAATTCTACAGTTGGCTGCTCACAGCTTAAAAAATTCGAGTTTTGGACACATATAGCCCCTTAAACCCCTGAAATTCCAAATCTGGCCCCTATAGCAAAAAACTTCCATATCTGGCCCCCTGCCCGAGCGCGCGATCACGTGGGGGCGACACGTGTCCGGTCGTGCGGTGTGATACCGCACGACCGCACTGTAGCTGGGTCGTGCGGTACCACACCGCACGACTCTACTGTTCACCGCTGAAATGCAGAGAATCTCGCGGTCGGGACGTCGGTCATGCGGTCACCAGAGAGGAATCGCGCGCTGGGGCCGGTGAACAGTGGAGGCGTGCGGTGTGGTACCGCACGACCCAGCTACAGTGCGGTCGTGCGGTACCACACCGCACGACCGGACACGTGTCGCCCCCACGTGATCGCGCGCTCGGGCAGGGGGCCAGATATGGAAATTTTTTTGCTATAGGGGGCAGATTTGGAATTTCGGGGGTTTAGGGGGCTATATGTGTCTAAAATTCAAAAAATTCAAGTGGCAAGATGCAGGGACAAATCGAAGTGCCTATCAGCGAGCCCCTCTCCCCCCACCCCCCACACACACATGTAAAGTATCTATCTCAGGTCAGTTTACATATGATATTGAGAAATGGTTTTATACTTTTCACTCTAACAAGAGTAACACTAATCTCAAACTACATGAAGAGGTAAGTAACATCTATTCACCATTCATCGTGTTTTAAAAATTATGCAAATAACTGTTGAGAAAAATATAAAAGCATCTTCCATGATATTTTCTTCTACACAATATTGATATATAGTTACTTTCTTAGCACTTCTACCAGTTCTTTCTACTCAATGTATTTTTGTTTTATCAAATGAATATACCAAATTACTGCTACAGTTTTTTTTAACTTTGTAGGATAAACAATGATGCACGTAACTACTCTTATGAAAGAAAATGAGATATTTATTTTTCAAAAAGAATTCAGTTATTAGCTTAATCCTTCAAAAAGCCTAAAGTTGTTGTTTTAGAAAATCGTGTAGCCACCATTCCAAGGAAGTACGGAAGTTGATTTCAGAGTCCAGTAACCTCAAACCATAGCCTCCGCTAGTGGTGGATCTAGGATCAAAATTTAGGGGGGGCTAATAGGACTTACTGACCAGTTTACTGAATACCGAGTTGCCGGCCTACGATAGACTTGTAGACACTAGAGGGAGAGAGGCTCCACGTCAAGAGCCAAGATGTCATTGTGGCTTATAATCACCACTACAAATACAATTTTCTTCATCATGCAAAGGCTTTTTAAGCCTGATAAGGTCATTCATATGGCTAGCGTGGAGCTGTAGGGGATGAGAGAGGTACACACGGCCGGCCAGCGGTAGGGGGGCTGGCGCCCCATCTGACCCACCGCTAGGTCCGCCCCCTGGACTCTGCAAGAAAGCTCGACGGATTATAGGTGGCTGTCTCATTGGATGTTGGAGTGGATTGCCAAATTAGATCGTGATGATCTCCGATTGGCATTCACGACAATCTATGAGCTTTAGAGAGCGAGGAATGATGCACGGGAGACCATCAAATTAGAAGATCCGAATGCAATTGTGAAATGAGTCATTCTTCTTATTGAAGAGTGGGAAGGAAGCAGCCGGTCCCTCATCCTCAACCAAAGCAGATAGATCGTTGGAAACCTCCTACATAGGATGGATTTGTTAGAAATTGGCTCATTTCCTTAATTCCAAAGCATGTATGATTTAGTACCATATTGCTAAGGAAATGTGAGGAAGACCGATTTATAAGGTGGAATCTTCACCACTCCTTGAATATGGTAGAGACGGTATGATGAGAGTTCTGTCTAGTCACACACGCATGCACGTGCGCGTATTCGCGTATTTTCGCGTGAAAATCGCGTGACTTGTAACTTGCCATGACGTGGCACGCCACTTGGCAGACCAAGTCCATCTTTATTTTTGCTGAACCCTACACCTCACTCTCACTGTTTGAATGAGATTCAAAATTTTGAATTTGAGGCTTAATTGGGTTTTGATGACAGGCAGTTGCCAGTGGGTAAATCACTGGTTAAATATTATCAGTTACCAGTGAATTATTGAGCAGTGAGCAGTTACTAGTGAATTATTTCAGTTCAATGGGGCAGTTACTAGAGAGTAATTTGCATATCTTTATATACCTGGAGACATCCAAGGTATAGAGGTGAGAATCTCTCACTGCCAGCATCTCTTACTTCTGCCAACTTGTGCTGTTGTACTGCGCCGTCTGGACTTCGCCAACCTTTCTTCTCGGTGTGCACCTGGAAGGAGGGAGAGCGGTTATCTCCGAACCATTGCCGTAGAGAGTACCTGCACGGGGTGCCAATAAGGTTTCTGGGCAGCATATTTGCGTGACCGCTCCTGCACTGCATCATCTACGTTCTGCACTGCGTCAAGCCTGTGCAGCTTCCTGTCCTTCTTCGGGCTAACAAGTATGTCATTCGCGCGCACGTACGACTTTGTTACTGTATTTTTCTTGAGTATATTCTGAAGTATAATGAGTAGCCTGCTGTTAGTAGTAAGTTTTGCATCACTAGTTTATTGTGTTTATCTCCTAGTAAAATTTGGAATTAAAATATTGCCCACAATTGTAATAGGATTAAGGCCGATGTTGATTGGGCGTTTAATGAAACTAGGAGCAGCGGTGGTATTGGTGTGATTCTAAGGAATCACCATGGTGAGTTCCTTGTAGGAGCGGGCCATTTTTTTATCACTGTAGCAAATCCGAAGTTGTCAGAAATTTTGGCTTGCAAAAGGGCGGTCAAGTTGGCGATGGAGATGGGAATTTCAAGGCTTGAAATAGACAGCCCGTCAGTGTGCAAGAAGCTCCAAGAACAAAGCTTAGATCGTTCAACTTTTGGCTCACATCTTGCAGGGATCAAGAGGAGGCTGAACCATTTTGAAGTTTTTAGGGTTAAGTTTGTTATGAGATCGGCTAATAGTGCTACTCATATGGTAGCTAGCTAAGGCTAGTTGCAAGAATAAGCTTTTTGCTACTTGGTTTAGTTTTCCACCTTCTTTTGTTTTAAGTTCCTTGATGTCAGATTATAATGGAGTTGAACAATTGAGTTGAATGCAGCTAAGTTTCTCTCCAAAAAAAAAAGAAAATCGTGTAGCAAACCCATAATCAGGTAAACCTAGACAAGCTGGTCCCACATGACTAATCAAAATAAGTTTCATGACTAAAGGATGATAAGATAGATATTTAATGCCATAGTACTTAAGTAAGACTAGCATGACGCTTAAGTACAACATATAGTTAATAAAGTTATCATTAAGTATCTAGGATGATAAGAATCATGTGATTCAAGTATCCATAGGATGATATAATAATATTACAATGTCAAGTAGGTATATATCTAACCTTAAATTTGACATACATTTGCAAAACAAATAATAACATATAATTTGATAATTTAAATGAATATAAATTTACATAAAATAAAGGTTCAATATGATCAAAGTATTGACTCACCTAGCTCACAGGTAGGGTGTCTTGGAAGTCTTGTTGTGGCTCAAACTGCGGCTCTTCAGCGTCCTCGTACTCTATTCGGATGAATGTGACAAAAAAATGCAAATAAATACTCAAGCCAACAAATAAATCCAAAAGAAAATTCAAACAAACTCGAAGCTACATGATTTTACTTTCATTAGATAGATTTTGAATTTAGACAAATTTAGAAACAGATTTCATTAAATGTGCAGTTAAAACAAGTGAGAATGAGTCCTTCAAAGTTTGAAATAAGGATTTAAGTCAAGAAATAAACAGAGGAGAGAGGTTACTCTCACTGACATGGGGGCCCACAGGTTTTTATTAAATTTCTGAATTACTTTTCTATTCAAAACCCTTATTGAGGCTGACAGCTGGGTTCCACGGGATTTTAATTAAAATTTGATTTATTTTCTAAAAGAAAAAGGTCGTAAGCCTGACAGGTGGGACTCATTTACTGTGCAAATAGTAACTTGGGCCCACTTGTCAGTGGCTCTGACTTTTAAAACCAGTTTAAAAGGTTTTTAAAAAGCTGAGGGGCCAACTTGTCATATGGAAAAGGGCTTAATTAAGTGTGTATGGCCCACAGGTCATAGGGGGCTTAACGGAAGCTAACTGTCGTTATTAAGACTAAACTAATGACACATTTAAAAGCTAATGGCAATGCTACGGTAGTTCTTCCCCTGCCGAGAAAATGCAAAGCTCCTCATCGGTGAGGGAGACCAAGATGGACAGAGGCATGGCCCGAAATGGGTTCCTCAGTGCTAGACGAACCTCCAAGTGAGGCAACATAGCTAAAAAAAGAAGCTTAGAGCTACCAACGGCGAGCTCGAGTGGTGGTAGAATAGGGAGCACAGAACCACGATGTTACAAGGCACTAGTGTCCAATTCAAGGCTAGGGGAGATACTAGAGGGGGAGGAGAGCTCACTGGAAATGAAGATGAGGCTTGGGGAAAGGTGGAATAGCCTAGCAATGGAGGACCGAAATGGCGGAGGGAGGTTGTCGCAGAGAGCTTGCCAGAGAAGAGGAGGAGGCTCGACATGGGTTGGGTTGTCCTTGGGACCTTCTGGCGAAGGTCCCAACACAAGGAAATGGATCGAGGCACCACGATGCTCAAATGGCATTTACAGTGGTGCTCCGAACTAAGATGAGGAAGAACGGTGAGTAAGGGCTCTCGAGTTCAATTGGTGGTGAGGAGGGGGTGAGTGGAGGTTCAAGGAAGCGATGCTTGGGCTTTATAGTGAGGGAACAGGCTTGAAGCCGTTGGCACCATGACAGCTTGTTGCGGCTGGGGTAGCAAGTCGGCAGAGGATCGGGGGCTGGAGCAAACACTACAACAAATATGAGCTTCAGTGATGAATACTTCTTGACGACTGAAATAAGGGTTATTAATAAGTAACTTTCTGTGATGCATGTATTAAATTTGTCACCATTGAAAGTAGGGGCGTTTCATCCTAAAACTTTGTGATGATTCAAAAAAGTCATCGCAAAATACAGTTACATATCATCACAGATTGTCAGGTCAAAAGGGTGGCTGCACGCTAAGGTGTTTTTGTGACAAATTGTTTTTTTGTGATGCATTTATTTTTTTTGTCATGCATCGTTTTACTTTTCTATGATGAATTGTTATTGCTTAGAGGCATGGGCATGGGCAGGGAACGTGGAGGAAACAAGGAAGCATGGCCAAAGAAATGGGGCGATGGTGCACGGCGGTGGACAATGGGGTGGCATCGGTGTTGTAGTTCTACGGCGAGGTGGACAATAGGTGACACCGATGCTGGAGTTCTACGGTGATGCATTAGTCAATTTGAAGCATAAAATATATAGAGGATGTGCTAGTGATGATGTAATTGCAAGGAATCGAAGAACGACTCGCCAGAGATGATGAATCGACGACAAGGAGCAGAAATTGCTGGTTTCGAGAAAAACTCAATTCCCATTTATTGACTGAACCAAACACTCAGGAAGACGGTGTTTGCTCTAGAAAGTTTGCAAAAGTGTGAAAGGGAAGCAACACAGTTATGAAAACTCAATTTGAAGGTTGGGTGATGGGAAGCCAACAAGTAATCAAAGGATTTGAGAACGACGGTTTGTTGTCATTAAATTCTGAAACTGCCAAATAAAAGGAAACAATAGAATAAATGGAAAATAAACAGCCGGGAATTGATGCTTGAGTAATTTGGGTCATTTTCATTTTTGCACGAGGTGGAGATGAGGCTTGGTTTGAAAATTAGCTTGGAGAAGTAAAGAGTATAAGAGGCTAAAGGTGAATTGTTCAATAAAATAAAAGAAAAAGGCACCATTGCATCACACCTTAAAAAACTTCAAAGTTTAGCAAGCTCAGGTGAGAGAAGAGTTAGGATAGGTGGCCTCTAGGAAGCTGGACGAATTTTATGGATATTATAATGAAAAATTATAAAACATACTTACCCGAAGCCTACTCAACTAGGCAAGACTAGAAATCCATGACAAAATGGCACGTTTATATGACGTTTATCAAAATATGCATGACAATTAGAAACATCACTAATTGTTATATTCCATGACAATAATATTTTTCATTGTTAAGTTTGTGACGAAAATGCCTTCTCGCATCACTAGATACAATCTATGATGCACTTTCTGTGACGATGGCCGTGACGCCTTATTTTGTCATAAAATATTTTTTACAACAAAAAGTGATTTTCCGTGATGATTTCTGATCATCATTGAAGCCCATATTTGTTGTAGTGTTAAAAGAGATGGTGTTGTATTTTTTACTGTCCTCATTACTAGTTTCTACATAGGAATCATCCATACAAATGTCTTTTAAACTTACAAGGGTACGCTTAGAGTTGGGATATAGAAGATCATCCTCTACTACTATATGGGTACCTATAGAGAGAACCAAGATGGCTCTTCTAGTGCCAAGAATGAGATCATCGCTTCTTCCAATAGTCAAAATATATCCAATTTTCTTAGTTAAAGTCTGGGAATATTTAGTTTCCCTAAGAATTGAGTTAGTGATGTAAATGTCTACAAGACAAATTTCCTCCTCTTCCATTCAATCATATCGAGTTGTTTTATACTTAAAGCATGATTTATTATCAAACAATTGTTTAGCAGGAAACACAACTCAAATATCGAACAAGCATAAACCAATCAATGAATGAATCAAACAATATGGAAAATAATAATAACAATGCCAAGTGCTTAGCCTAAGTAAATAATAAATGATAAATGCTCAACATGAGCATGAATAAAACCAATGTTCATCCATAACTAATCCAAACTAATAAGCACATTAATGAATGAAGTGCGACATCCACGAGCAAGTGAAGGGGTAGCTAGGAGACTACTGTAGGTCTTGTAACAAATTTAGCCCTTGATTTCTACTTTATTTCTCGCATAGAATTGTACATTAAAAACTAGTTACAAGCCTCTCAATATATATGCTAATAACTCCTACTAACGCATGCATTAGGACTTCGAATTGGACACCACTTCAACTTGAATTACACACGTAGACGAACTCAACTGCGGCTAGGACTCTAAGTCAAGATTAATTTTAACAATCTCCCCCTTAATCTTGACTTTCTAACTTCTTTCCACCTTACTTGAGTTTGAACAGCGACACATCTTCTCGACGCCCCTGACTCAACTGATCATCAGAGCACTTCATCATCGCTGAGAGCTTCAGCAACAAACGCTTTCTTCATCTTCGGCTTTTGGCATTCTGAAGCAAAGTGTCCAAAATCATTACAGTTATAACACCTCACTTTTGCCTTATCAAACCTCCGACCTTTACGGCCTTGGCCATCACCCCTGGAAGTGTTCTTGCCTTCACGCTTCGATGATTGGGCCTCCCACTCAGCGCAAGTCAACAAGAGCTGTCCTTCACCTTTGTTTCCATTGTCGTGGATGTGTTCCTCATACGCCTTAAGACGACCGATGACCTCCTCCGTGGTCATTGTCTTTAGGTCTCCAAATTGCTCTATGACTGAAGCAATCGGGAGAAACTTTGAGGGAATAGTACGAAGAAATTTCTTTACCACATACAACTCTTCCACCTTCTCGCCAAGGGCCCATATCTTGTTGACGAGGACCGTCAACCGGACGGCGAAGTCATTGATCGACTCCGTTTCCTTCATACGTAGCACCTCGAACTCGGTCTTGAGAGTTTGTACCTTTGCTTCCTTCACACGATCTGCGCCAAGATGCATCGCTTTCAACACCTCCCACGCGGCTTTGGCTGTTTCCTTTTCGGCCAATAGGAAGAGCGTATCCTCTGGGATGCCCTGATAGATGGCCGCCAATGCCATTTAATCTTTGCGCATATCGACGTTGCCGTTCTCGATCGCATCCCACACTCCTTGAGCCTTCATGTACACCTTCATCTTGATTGCCCATGCTGCATAATTGTTCGTCGTGAGCATCAAGTAATGCAGCGAGATAGCGGAACTCTCCTTGGACCAGCTTTTATTGTGCTACTGTCTGCCTCTAACTCGGAGACAAAAACTAAAAGCAATTCAGAGCAATCTCGGATTCAGAGAAATAGAAAGGTATAGCAGTCACGTTGCTTTTGCCAACTGCTTCTCTCTTCGTCTGGTGCGCGCTCTGCGCGATCTTGTGCCTCGGTTGATGCACGCTGGCCTAGGGACGATGCACCTTGGCAGCCCCTCGCGGACGGCGACGATGACGACAGCGAGCTCGACTTCTTGGACTCGCCCGATGGCGAACGCTTCAAGACGGAGAGCAGTGGCAGATTTGATACTGCGTCTCCTCCTTCTCTGCAGCGGCGGTGGCGCGCAACGGTGGCCGCCCCCGGGAGCGAAGAACCTCCCGAGGGCAGCAGCAGAAGAAATCAAAGGTTGGCTCTGATACCAATTGTAACAAATTTAGCCCTTGATTTCTACTTTATTTCTCACATAAAATTGCACATTAAAAACTGGTTACAAGCCTCTCAATATATATGCTAATAACTCCTACTAACGCACGCATTAGGACTTCGAATTGGACACCACTTCAACTCGAATTACACACGTAGATGAACTCAACTGCACTAGGACTCTAAATCAAGATTAATTTTAACAGGTCTCCATATAGGTCTTTGGTGTCGTTTTGGAGCTCTATGAGCTCAATCCCAAGATGATCTTCGTGCTTCATGGAGGTGTCCTCGCCCTCCACAACGGTGTCGAGAACCATGTTATCATTTTTCTCGAAGTCCTGGCTAGCATTAGGCTAAGAAGTGAAGTGTGTTTCAACCTTGTTCCCTTGGCTCTTCTTGACTCTGCTAGTGATTTTCATGTAAAGGTTCACCAAGTGCCTCAGCGTGCGGTAGGTGCGCAACCAATGGTCAATGCAGCCATACCTAAAGTAAGGCTATAGTGGATAAGCAGTCTTGCTACCTAAGTATTGCTTCAGGGATTTCCCTTTACCTTTACCCTAGGGTTTTCCCTTGCCCTTCTGCACTCCGACCTTCTTCCATTTTCCCCCATTCCGCTTTAGGCCCTTTCCATGGCCATGGCTATTGTTAGCCTACTAAGCATTGGTGTGCACTTCAAGCACAGCCATTGTCCCAGTGGGACATGCATGATGGTTTTGCATCAGGAGTTCATCATATTATTCTACTTCTAGCAGGGTGTAGATAAGCTTAGATTACTTCGTGTACTTGGCATGTCGATACTATTGTTGTAGTACCCTAATGTTATAGTGGAAGGTTGAAAGATCGATGTGGCCGGCTAGGGGGGTGAATAGATAGTTTTTTTAAAAAATATTCTATCAATTATTTCTATTTGGCTAAAACCAAGTTAACAATATGGAAGCTTAACTCAATTTGGTTTAGCACAAATAAAATCTACAACAATTATGTTCATTTAAGTGCACCAACATTCTAAGCCTATGTCAAGGTTTGCAATTCTAGAATGACAAGTAATCAATTTAATTCTATGAATATAAATTGCTTGAATATAAATTGAGGACAAGAAAACAAACCACAATGACACGATTCCTTTTTACCGTGATGTTTAGAGACTTGCTAGTCTCCCCTAGTCCATGTTGAGGTAAGTCCAAACTAATTGGACTGGCTCCACAAATTAAGCCTTCCATCTCAAATCTACTAGTGATAACTCTTTTCCGCTCCGGGTAGATGAGCTCCAACATTCACAATTTGCCAAGTCTTCTCACAACTTTTTGTAAGATCACCACGCATGGCGCCTTTAACGCCGTATAGGAGTCAGCAACCTCCAAGAGTAATAAGTCAAGCCCTTTGCTTGATTCGCACTACGTGCAATGAATGCACAACTCGAGTGGATACGAAATGCACCTCTAGATGCAATACATGCAATCTAAAGCCTTCCTCTTTCCTCACAAGGTGCAACATATACATAATTGAGAGAAGAACATCACACTAGCTCGAGAGAATGAAATGGAGTGCCAAAGATTCTTTTCCAACTGACTACGAGGGGGTATATACCCACTCCACAAAAACTAGTCGTTAGAAGCAAAACCCCTGAAAATTTAGGATTTTCGATAGTACCACCATTATACAGCTAGTACTTCCACTCCCCTTGTAACAGTTAGAAAACTAGCTGTTATTAGCAAAATCGGTGATTGCTGCACAAAGTTTGGTACTATTGATCATCGGAAGTACCACTCTACACATGCGGAATTACCACTTTCACGGGGAGGAGAAGACTCCCACAAAGGTGTTTCTCTGGGAAAAAATGTACCATAGGATTTTCAGAGTTTCTGAAGTTTGGTAGTACTGCTCAACACATGCCGATAGTACCGCTCAACATATGCCGGTAGTACCACAAGCCGATCGGATCGCTCACACAGAGATGGTACTACCTACGTCCAGTCGTACTATGCAAAATATGCTAGTAGTTCTCATGTCCGATAGTATCGTGCCACACACACTGGTAGTTCCGATCTTCGGTAGTACCGCGCCACATAGGCCGATAGTTCCGATTTTCCTGACAAGTGCATAAACTTCAACAAATCTTACAAAACATATTTGCAAATTATAGTATCATGCACACAAAGATCAACCATGATTTCCAACAAGTTACAAAACACACTTGCACACTTTTAAAATCATGACACAAGATATAGGTACATGGACTCTTCACGTTTGCAAAATACATTCGCAAACCTAAGTCACATGCTACAACGATTATATATGAGTTTCAACCATTTGTAAAACACATTTGCAAATATAAGCCTCATACCACAAGGAGTAAGAAACATATATTTCAAACACTTGCAAAATATATTGGCAATGTATAGTCCCATGTTACAAGGATTAAACACATGAGGCTCAACTATTTACAAAACATATTCGCAAATACAAGTATCGTGCTATGGAGAGATAGAGTAAGTGAGATTGAGCTATCAATATATGATGAGACTCAAAATATTAGACACGACCCCTCTTAATAGTATGATAACCTATACTAGTAATTCGGTCTTCCAACCAAACACCAAGATCGGAAAAATACTAGAAACACATTCTTAGCTCTAGCTAGTCATTTGTCTTGAGCAACCTCTTTAAATTTGATGACGCACATCTTCACTTCAAGTCCAGGTCATTGTCTTGATATGCATCAACTCATGATGCATTCTTTACTTGAACTCTATTAATACATGATGGTTCTTTACTTGACTTGATGATCAGCACATGATCATCTCCTCTTGGACATGCATCAACTCATGATGCGTCCTTTTCTTGATGGCCTTCAACTCGTAAAGCCATCTTCCATTTCGTATCTTGACTTGATGATCTTCAATACATGAAGTTGTCCTTATTTATGGAACCTAATCTATTCCTAGCAATTTTCATGATTTTCTACTAATTATTGCGTTCTAGGTGCAATTTGTATAATTACCAATATGGTAGAAAATCAATTTCAGCTCACAAAAAAATGCCAGGAAAAATAAAACCCATTGGTATGAAGCTTCTAAGGTCTGCTAAGTCTAAGATTTCACAAAATTACGGAAGCTCATATAACCTAAAAATTCAATTTCTACAGTTTATTGTTAATTTGCATAATTCACAAGATTTTTCTCATGATTACCAGGAATTTTAGGGTTTAAAATGTAATTTTCCATGGTTGCATTTTTGAGTAATTAACCAGTTCTTCAAGGGCTAAACACGGAGAAAAGCCACAAACTTCGCTAAACCATGGTGGCATGCGCGTGTGGTCATAATGACCCACTTAAATTGGTAGTCTAGGGTGAAAACCCTAGCTGCATGAAGTTGCGGTTGTACCCAAATTGTGCAACGGCGGGCACTCGCACGGTTGCACTATGGCGGTGGTAGGTGCGTGACACGGAAACAATGAGCTCGTGCGTTGATAGGCATGCGACGGTGGGCGCACAGCTGTGGATGCGCGTGTCGGCGAGGTTAGGGCATCTGATGCAGTGGCGTTGGTAGTGAGGCGCGTTAGGGCATTGCGGCAGTAGCTCGAATCTGCGGTGGCAATGGGCCTTAGCGGCATGCATGGCGATGGTGCACAGTCTCGGTGCATGCAGTGAGTCGAGTGTGCATGTGGCAGTGCGATTGACGGGACAATGGTTTCCCACAGTGGTGCGCGCGACTCAAATTGGCGAGGTCCCTAGCATCATGGACGCCCATAGGACTTGCTCCTCTGCCGCAAACCAAGTCGTGTCTATGGACATGATGCAAGAACGTGACGATGGTGGTGAGTGGGCGCATGCATGGGACTTTGGCTGTCATGACCGTCGTTGGCTCAGAGATGCGCATTCATAATTCTACCCGATCGGTTACCACAAAAAAATGCCTTTAATCTACTAGATTAATCTACGCTGTGGACAATAATCCCAATCTTAACCCTAATTAACAATTAAACCAATCTACTCCAGGGTTCTAGCAATTAATCTATTAGATTAATCTAATAGTAACACAGGGATTGCAAAATAGGGAATCCGACCAACATACCGATTCGGCCAATGAAGAGCAAATCAGACTGATGACATATTACATAATTGTAGTCGTCGTAGAATCACACATAATTGAGAGACAATAGGAGACACAATATAGTGGAGCTGATTTTTTTTATTGCTATCAACCTCTTTGAGTACATAAAAGTATCCTATTTATAGACTAAACTGCTAGGGACATTTTTTACTCCATCCGTCCAAATTTTTGAATAGTATTGTTTATAAATATAGAGCGTATTTTATGTTTTAATACGAAATTAGTGTGGTGCTCTTTATATTCGTAATAAATCTGTAACTTTAGTTGTTATTCTCTACATACATGCATTGAATGTAGTGTTTAAAAATAATAATTAGAAATAATCTAGCTATTTTATTATTTTTTAGTCTATGTATTAAAAGTAAATATAACTTATAAACGTAGACGGCAGAGTAATCGGCAACAAAAGCCTTTAACCTACTGGTTTCGTGAAAGGTAATTTTTTTTAATCGGAAAAATGAATCTCCCTCGCGCTGACGTCAGCCCTAGCCGTTCCCCGAGCCGCATCCCTCCCGCTCCTCACGAACCAACCCCCGCAGCCGTCCGATCTGCCACCACGTCATCGATCCGCGTGCCTGTTCTTGTACCCAACGGCCAGGATCTCCGCCCAAACCCGCGCCTCCACCCGCCCCCGGTTCTTCCCCGCCGGCTTACAAATTCGCCCAAAATTTCCCCGTAATTTTCCGCCACCACAACACCAAACCAAACCAAGCAAAGGAGAAATTTCTTGAGGGAATCCTATGTGTGCGTAGTAGAGTGGAGGAGATGAAGCCGGCGGTGGAGGTGGAGGGGGACGAGCGGGCGGCGGAGATGGCCCGCAAGAAGGCCGCTGCTGCGGCGGCGGCCAAGAAGGCGGAGGAGGAAGAGGTGGTGGATGGGGGGGAGGAAGAGGAAGAGGAGGAGGCGGTTGATGGGGAGGAGGACGGCGACGAGGAGGGGGATGGGGAGGAGGAGGACGACGAGGAGGAGGTGGAGGGAGAGGAGAAGGGGCAGACTGTGGTGGAGATCTCCGACGAGGAAGATGACGGCGGCGACGATGAGGAGGGTGGTGACGACGACGATGACGACGACGACGACGACGACGACGACGATGACGACGAGGAAGCGGAGGATGCTGAGGGGGAGGAGGAGCCGGAGGTATAATTTCTCTCCTTATTTCTTCAAATTTGTCATCTAAAAAATCTTTTAACTCCTGTCAATATCCTCAGCTCATGTGCTTTTACTATGTGTTGGTAGATCTGTGTGCTCTACTGCTTCAATATATTGTTTTCTCTACTTACACTTCTTCCCTTCATGTCAGAGAAATCCTCAGATCGGTCTTGCTCGTTTCTCACTAAAAACATACCCAAATTTTCACCGTTTTCTTGTCAAATAAGATGCATCAGCTTAGCTTTGAGTGATTTTTTGTGGCCTTTTCTTGGCAAAAGGGCACAAAAAGTTCGGGAAGAAAATCTTTGCTTTATTTGAGGTCGCTTGTGGCGTTTGTTGGTCATATGGAAGAATTACCATGTTCTCAGATCTGAAAAAAAAAAATTGGACAGAACGTTCTGAAAGTAGGAAGCGGCAAAACTGGGGTTGTTTGGAGATCTGGAAATGAGGAAAGTTAAAAACATTTTTTTTACCCCATCTGCAAAACTTTCTACTTCTGTGTTGTTCGTTTAGATCTGGGTGATTTGAGCTCTGCAGTACCGTTTTCTTGGTCCGTGCACTGGTTTGGTAATTGCCATAAAAAGGATGCTGGGTTTACTAGGCTTGTCCACACCGTGTGGTCTGTGCCGTAGCCCATCAGAGGCCCATCTCTTTTTCCTAGAATAGTCCAAGGGCATAGTATATGTGCTGTTGGAATTAACTTTTTATTTTTATTTTTTAGAAAGATTTTTTTTTGTTCATTGGGAAAGATGGTCATCATCAGCTATGGTGCTATGGAGATGGGGATCTGTCTGCCCTGTTCATGACCTGCAGAAAAACTCTGAATTTTCATCTCAGATTCCCAAAATCTATTTTCTGATTTATCTTGGGAGTATACCTGTATTGAATATGAAGGGAGTTTGTTACGTAATCGCTCCAGGCTTTCAACACGCTGTTTGGGAATTATGCTCCATGCTTCTTCCATGGGCTGGTCTTGAAGGGATCTGGTCTGCGGGAATTCGATTATTTTGCACTCTGATTTAAGAATCCCTGAGATCTGTAAAGAACTAGGTGTAGATCTGAAGAATTGGAAATTAGCTGTAGGATTTTCTTTTGGCTTTGTTCATGTGCTTTGGAGATGACGATTTATATCAGAGGCTGTTTCTGAGGATGAGCCATGAGCTCTCCCAGTGCTGCAAAAGAACTGATTTGCAGTTCTGATCCAAAGCACTTGTCATCCATATGCGTCTTTATGATTTATTTTTGGGGTTCCGAGTGACCTAATCCTGGTCAAATTAAAGATGGTGCCTATCTGATGCTTAAGAATATGTTTCTCAAAGAATGAGAGCATCTTATCGGGAAGATTCCAAGGCTTGCTCTTGTTGGGGGAAATGATGAAGAACTTGTTCCAGAGGTTGTTTCTGACGGTAGATCTCATCTACCTGTGATTAAACCTTTCACGTCAGTCTGATCCCAAACACTGTAGACCTGAGATTAATAGTAAGACAACTGGTCTGATATGTGCTCTGCAATTTCTTTGAAAAGGAAAACTAACCTATTTTTGTTGAAACAAGTAGGAGTAAGATTTGCTCCGAGGCTGTTTCTGAGGAAGGTTTCTCTTCCCTACTGCTGAGAGTATTGCAGGCCAGACTGATCCCATAGATATATAACCTACAAGTGGCTTGCTGTTGTCTATTCTTGTCAATTTACATAACTCTCTCTCTCTCTCTCTCTCTCTCTCTGTGTGTGTGTGTGTGTGTGTGTTCAGTTGATTTTTTGGGTGGGGAAGCTACACCTTGTTTGCTTATCTTCAGCCTTTTTTAAATGTGACAAAATCGGTTTACCTTCATTTGGGAAATGATGAACATTTATCTCAAGACATCCTTTATGGATCTTTTTCAGAATGATGAAAAATTGCACGTCAGTCTGATCCCAGCAATGTGTCTAACCTCAGTTTTTGAAAAGATGAAGCTGCTTATTTCAATATGCACATCTTAAGAGCCGTTATTTAGCATTTCAGATTATGCATGACACACTGTTCATTGAAATTTGGCAGGAGGAGCTGGGAACTGAGTATCTGGTGCAGCCGCTAGGCCGTGCTGAAGACGAAGAGCATTCCAGTGATTTTGAGCCAGATGAAAATGGTGATGGTGCTGAGGATGAGATTGATGAAGAGGACGAAGATGCGGACGAGGGTGAGGATTCAGTGAAGGCCCAATCCTCATCAAAGAGGAAGAGGGATGATGATGACGACGACGGTGATGATGATGGCGACGATGATGATGGGAGGCCCTCAAAGCAATAGTTACGCGGTTCTTGTGGATGTGTATTCTTCTGCAGGGTGCTAGGAAGGAAAATAATTTACCTGGAGAAGATTGTTGGTAAATGCTTGTAGCCTTAGGACATCTGTGTTTAGGTTTAGTAGCTCAAACTTGAGTCCATACTGCTGATGTTGATTAACAGCCTCTGGGAACTTATCTATGAGGATAGATATGAGGCTTGTTTTATGCTTGTGTAGCTTCTAATTCAGGTCTGTGGCATGTGGATGCTTTGCTCTGAATCTTGTCATCGTGATGTCTCTTGTACTGAAAATCTCTAGCTCGCTTTCAGGAGATGAGAGTTATCTCCTTATTTCCACTGTGTTGTGGTGTCTCTGTCCTGACCCCTTCATTGACTAATCCAGGTATAGCTTGGCATCTTCTTGTTTGCAGCCTTGCAGGGGTTTTAAGTACAAACAGTTTGACAATGAACACTCGGGAAGATTTGCTGATTATTTGACTATCTTGTTGGTAATTGTAGTTTGGATATGTGAGAAATCTCTCCCTTGTGATAATGTATTTACGCAAAAATATCTAATCTAACCTGGATACAACCAAACTAGCAGCAAATTCTCGAGCTGAAGGTGATACAAATGTCATTTGTTGCATGAGATTTTGCAAATGTTCACATCAATCTGACACCTAAATTGTCTAAACCGGCGTGGTTCTTTTCCTGGACCAATGAAAATGACACACATGATGATCTCTCTCTTCGGACGTAGAGATGCAATGTGTGCGCATTATTTGTTTGTGCAGATTTTTTTTCGTCGTGCGCTATGCAACCGTGCGGTCATCAATGGTGCAAGCGAGACTACTCATTGGTCAAAATGGTGAGTGGAGATTTTTCTTTTTTTCCTCGATTTATGCAACCAATATTGTGAAACCGATGCGAGTTCAGGAAAGAGTAATCATCTGAAAGGCGATCAAAATCCTTTTTAGTTGCTTGTAAAGTATAACTTGGTGAGATTTGCCAAGAAAGCAGGCTGAATTTTGGCCCTTTGCCGCCAATTGCTCTTACTGGTCTAAAACAACTTTTTCATTCCCTTCCTACATTTTGTTTGGAACCAATCCTAGAGAATATTGTAAGTAGATTTAGTTTCTAAGAATCATCCTCGAAAGTCGAGAGGCTATGACAGAAGCAAGCAAGAGATACATGTGGCTAACAAGTCACAACTAGTGCTAGTGCCAAAAGCAAAACCTCAATTAGGATCCTAGTCCTGTGATGATCAGTATCCTGCATTTTAAGCTGACTTTTCTGAACCAAACAAGCAGCTGACCAGTCAACAACTTTATAAGCACAAGAGAGAGATTTTACCGCATGCATATATGGAAAGTGAAGGGCACCTTCGCTATATATGTTCAAACTACGCAATCTCTCTCCCCCTCGCACACTGAGCTAAGTGGTAGTGGACACACAGGTTCTGCACTCTCTCACTGAGGAAGAGATCCCATGGCCTCTTGTGCAGCAAGGCTCCAATCCGTATGCCACCATCCACTCTTCATCATCGTCTTGGTTGCCCTCTCATTGCTGCTGCAGACAGTGACAGCAGAGGGTGAGAAGGAAGCTGATAGGGTGGCCTCCCTACCTGGCCAGCCAAGGAGCCCACAGGTCTCTCAATTCTCAGGGTACGTCACTGTGAACAGGCAGAGTGGCAGGGCACTCTTCTACTGGTTCTTTGAGGCTCAGGCACTGCCCTCCCGGAAGCCTCTCCTCCTCTGGCTCAATGGAGGTTGATACTTCACTTGTCCATGCAAAATAGTGATCGCAGTAGAAGCACTGGCCTTTGTTCTTGGTTACTCGTTGTTCTTGCTCTTATTTCGCTTTCTTTGGTGCTATAATTAACCGTACGTGATGAACCATGATCAATAGTGAACTAGTTATAGATTTCTTTTTATTGTTTAGTCATGGCCTTTTCTAGTGAACAAGTTCAGTGTTCTCCCTCTAGAAGTTGTGTTTTTTTCTGTGTTATTATTTGTGTTTTCTTTGCATACTGTATATTGTGTTATTTGACTGAACCATCATTATCATTTAGGCCCTGGTTGTTCCTCTGTGGGCTATGGAGCAGCTTCTGAGCTGGGGCCTCTCAGGGTCAATGGAAATGGAACAGGTTTGGAGTTCAACAAATTTGCATGGAATAAAGGTGTTGTTTCATTCTTCTTCTACTACGTGTACGGTGTATTACATCCAGAAGTCATATCAGTAATGCTGCTGCTACTTCTAGAAGTGGAACAAATAAAATCGAACCGACAATAGATGCATCTTCATTTTTCACTGATTTAAACTTCGTCAGAAGCCAACTTGCCATTCTTAGATGCCTTTTTATTTCTTCCATGCTCGTTGTTTTGTTGGTCTTCACTAAGTATGTTTATGGTCCTTTCAGAAGTTAGTTAAGGAGATGTTCAGTTTAGTTTCAGCAATTGACTGTTCATCATTTTTTTGGTTTCCTTGGTCTTAATTTCATCAGAGGCCAATTTGCTGTTCTTGGAGTCTCCTGTTGGAGTTGGCTTCTCCTACACAAATACTTCCTCTGACCTAGACGACATTGACGATTGTTTTGTTGGTATTGATCTTTGTCTCATGCATGATTTTAACTGGTCAGAAAGTCTGAAAGTTTTCTGTTACTGTGTTCATTAACCGAAATTTTCGACCGTTGCAGCTGAGGACACCTACACCTTCTTGGTGAATTGGTTCAAGAGGTTTCCTCAGTACAAGAACCACGACTTCTACATCTCAGGAGAGAGCTATGCAGGTAAGAGGCAGACAGTTCCCTTTCTTCCAACAACATAAATATGACAAAATTGAATAAGCCCACAAGCAAAAGGTACAAAAGATCGATGTCCCTTTTTCCCTTTAGTTATGATTAGTGTAAACATGCAAAACAGGAATAGATCATCTATCTTTCCACTCCCCACTATTCTCTAGTCAAAAGGGTTAGCCAACAATACATGCATAGATCCTATTCCCTATAGTCTTTAGTGCACGCCAATACATGGATCCCACTACTGCCTTAGTTAGGTCCTGAAACAAGTTGATGGGGGTTATTCTGTTCAAAAATACAGCTAACTGTACCTGGAATTGGAATATTTCTTTTTGTATGATGTTGTCAGAACCCAAACAGTCATATCAAGGTTCAAAGAGTAGAAAAGTGGCTGATCCAATCAAATCAATGGTCACACGCACGCACGCACCCACGCACGCGCACACGCACATACACACATCAAGGCCTATGCGGCAATCCACAACATCCAATGTCTCTCACACATGTAAACACAATCTTGAAGAATTAGACACTGACCAACTTTGATACAGCAGGCCATTATGTCCCTCAGCTTGCTGAAGTGGTGTATGAGCGCAACAAGCACCTTGAAACATATCAACATATCAATTTGAAAGGATTTATGGTAAGCACTTTTTGAAGCACATCCCCTTCTCTTTTGGTACCAGGTTTCCCCTCAAAGATTGCTATGTTGGAAATTAACTTGAGAACCTATGTTTACTGCTAAATTTTTTCTGTTCTTTCATAGTAATATCTTGTACATGTTATGCGAAAAGTGTATATTTGTGAGCTTTGCTGAATCTCTTTCTAATGAATTGTTCTAGATCCAAAAGCTGCCAATGAAACTTGCTATAGTGAGTAGTTTATTAGAATTTTCCCCAGATAATTCTTCATTTCCCTGTTGTTTACTTGTTTTTACCATGACTCGAGTTAGAATATGTTATGTGGGGAATTCAATACGGCAGGAGAGCAAGGCAGCAGCAAGGTAGGGTTGCAGCTCATGCGGCGGCAGAACAGCCAGCAGCGACGGCAACACCCGACAATGCGTGACGTTCTACAGTCTTTGGCCCGTAGGGCTGAGTTTAGGAAAGAGTAATAGTACTAGTTAAGCAGGGGCGGAGCCACACCCCGGGCAGGGTAGGCTTTAGCCCGGGGTGTGGAAAAATATCCAGTGTACAGCCCAGGTAAATCCAGTCTAGACTGGGTAACATTTTTATAGTTAGCCTAGATAGTCTAGATTATTTCACCACTGAGTCAGAGGAGTAATCAAATCCTGGCTCCGGTATTGTTTCGGTTAGAGGTTGAGTCAGATAAGAGTTGGTCACCGGGATTGCTTAACAAGCTCGGCTAGATATGAGAGTTTGGGGCTCCAGTCCTATATATACGGACTGGCCTGTAATTCGCGGAAAATAAGAAAAGAATCAGATCTTACCTTCCCCTTGTGCTTCTCTCTTCCAGTCCTCATTTTCCGTGCGATCTGGAGGCCACCTCGGCACCAGGTCGTCGCAGTTATCGGCCTCGGCCACCAGTTCATCACGGCTACTTCCTCCGAAGTTCCGAATCCGACAGAATAGCTTCTATATACTTTTCTATCTATCAACAACTGCAGCTGAAGCATATATATTCTGCATGCAGGATGTTCTCCCAAAATAAACTGAAAATGTTTTAATCACTAACACGCACCTACCTTTTGCAGGTTGGCAATGCAGAGACTGACGATTACTATGACTACAAGGGACTAGTCGAGTTCGCTTGGAGCCACTCGGTGATCTCAGATCAACTTTATGAACGTGTCAGCAATGTTTGCGACTTCAGGCTCTCACCCCGTAGCAATGAATGCAACCATGTAATGAACTCTGTATATGCCCAATACGATAAGATCGACATCTACAATGTATATGCACCTAAGTGCAACACTGACGAATCAGCACAGTGGTCTACCTCTGACAGCACCGCTGAAATGAATGCTGAGGTAATTGCAGTGCTTAATAACTTCTATTGGTACTGTACCAAATATGACAATGGAATGAAATGAAGGTAAGAGCTGAAGATAATGTACATTTCAGAAGTGGTTCAAAAGAATGAGGATGTACTCGGGATATGATCCGTGCTACTCGACCTATATCGAAGATTACTTGAACAGCATGGATGTACAGAAATCACTTCATGCGAATATCAGTGGATGGATTAAGGGTAGAAGATGGAGTATGTGCAGGTGACATATTGGCATAAGCTTCCTTGTGATGCCTCCATTGTGCTAATTGGATAGCATACATGACAGTCTGTCATTTTTCTTCGTACACTTTATTGCAGTTACTCAATTTTCGACAACTACGACATCACAGTCTTTTCTGTTCTTCGTATTTACTCGAAGCTCGTCAAGGCAGGACTAAGAATTTGGGTCTACAGGTTTGGCTCGAACAAGAGAGTAACTGACTAACTGTTATGCTATAAACCATAAAGAAGTAGAAACTATCTAATTGCCCTTATTCTTCCTTCATGTATTTACTTTTAACTAGACTTCGTTTCTTATGTCTCAGACTTGAATGTCTTCAGCTGGCTTAATGAATTTATTTCTTAAGTGTCAGTCGATGATATGATAAACATTCAGGACCTGTTCTTATGCTCATTTGAGTTCTGATTACCAATTGATTTCCTTTAAGTGATTACAGTACTAGACAACAATGAGAGATTTTTTTTATCTTTTTCTCTTTTTTTTACAGTGGAGACGTGGACGGCAGGGTCCCAATTATCGGGTCCCGGTATTGCGTAGAAGCCCTTGGCCTTCCTGTCAAGTCACAGTGGCAGCCATGGTATCTAAACAATCAGGTTTGCCACCATATTAATTGCCCTAAGTTCCCGCGTTTCTTCACCATAGCAATCTTTACATGAAGTGGAGGTTAGCTGCGATTTTCTTGGAGTAATCATTTGATATTGGAATGATGTGGAAAAAAAATCCAATGTAGGTTGCTGGAAGGTTTGTTGAGTATGAAGGACTGACAATGGCCACTGTGAGAGGAGCAGGCCATGCAGTGCCTCAAGACAAGCCAGCAGAGGCACTCGTGGTAATCAATTCCTTCCTTTCAGGCAGACAACTGCCAACAAGAAACAACTGATGGCTACTGCCGGAATGAAATTTGTGGAATGACAGATAAAGAAAGAAATAATTGATATTTAGAAGTACCAAAATATGCAGTCTAGGCTACCAAAATATGCAGTCTAGGCTCTATCTGTAGCCAATTTATGTACCACTCGACGTGAACTCCTTACTAAATTGTCCGTGTATGGTAAATGGTTCAATTTAAATTTTCAATTAAAGATGACCGGCTATGATAATTCTTAGATGATGTTTATGTTTTATTTGTTATTTTGAAAAAAGAGAAATTTAAGCCTTGATTGTCAACAAATACTAGTATGTGCCACTGGTAATTTCTTGACAATTTAACACATCTTCATCAGTGTAATTGCTCGAGACTTGAGAGCCCTTAGACTTGGAATGCCCTGATCAGACCATCAATGAAAAACTTACCGAGCAGCTTTAAACAAGACAGTAGCAAATAAAAAATGTAACTAGAAATGTCATTGTTCATAAGGATCTGCCCCAAAAATCAGACTATTCCATTTTTTCAAAAAATAATCTTAGAGTTATGGTTCCCCACATAATGGTTCCACTCTCCTTGATTTTTTTTTGTCACAAATAGCCTTCACGTTAATCCCAAATTTAACTGTCATTGGCGTGTCGGAAGCTGTTTACCAAGAAGGAACGTGTCGATCAGTGCAAGCCCTTCAGCAGGCTTGTTGAGGGGTACCAAGTGGCCAGCTCCTCTGATTGTCACCATTGTCATGCCATGGTACTCCACAAATCTTCCCGCAACCTACATTGCAAGTGTCCCACACATTCAGAAACTAACTCAACTAACGATGTCATCGTAATCCCAGGAAATGTTCACTTGATGGTTAAGAACATCAGACCTGTTTATTCAGGTACCAAGGTTGCCACTGTATCTTGATAGGCAAGCCAAGCGCTTCCACACAATACCGTGACCCGATCACGGGGACCCTACCATCTGCATCTCCACTGCATGCACAACAATTGCCATTGAGTGGCCACTGCCCAACACTAACATTACATCTATTATAAAAGTGTAAGCTACTATCGAACAGCAGCATTGTTTTTTCAGAAAGGTTACAGTAAGTCTTTTCAGAGGAAAATATCTGTACATGGATTAGTAACAAATATGGTCTCCGTTGCTCTTTGCATACATAGGAGAGCAGAAAAATGGTCTTAGGGGTACAAGAAGAGGAAATACACCTGTAGAGCCAGACTCTCAGTCCTGCTTTGATGAGCTTGGAGTAGATTGGTAGGACAGAAAGTACCGAAAAGTTATATGACCTCAGCATGGAATTACTGCATGGTATATGAAAAATGAAAAGAAAAAAAATCATATTCATGTCCATATGTGCCTAATTTCTTGTACTGAAGTCCAAAATGAACCCTTTTTCAACTTTGCCTAATTTGCACTCGGTGGTTATCCATTTGACATTAGTTAAACAAAATCATAATAACATAATCTGTCAGTTTGCTATAATTATCACAGAAAAAAATATATAATTAATACAATCCTAGTGTTTTGAACTATGCCCTACATGAGATAATGCCACGTAGAGTTGTCAATACTGCTATGTTCAAACTAATTTGAAAAAAAATGAAGAAATTTACGGATTAGCACTGTGTAAAATCAACTTTAGGCTGATTCACCTGCAAACTTGCCATTTCCCAGGGAGCATCCCACTGACATTGGCATGGAATGCTCTCTGAACATCTGCCTTATTGAAGTAATCCTCAGCATAAGATGAGTAGCACGCGTCATATCCTGAGAACATCCTAATCCTCCTCCTGAATTGTTCCTACAATGTCAAAGAAAAGCCTCAGAATTCCAGAAGCAGAAGAGCTAATTTGAACTATCTGTTCCTTACCTGTTCACTAGCTTTGAGTGCTCGATCAACAGCAGATGCTGCTGATGCTTGAGCAAGATTGCACTTGGGTGCATAAATGTTGTAAATGTCGATTTTCTTGTATTCTCTGAAGACGGTACTCATGACTTCGTCGCAGTCATCGGTCCAGTTTGAGATCCTAAAGTTGCACATCTTCTTGATGCGCTCGTAAACTTCATCTGACACTACTGCGTGGCTCCAAGCATATTCAGCCAGGCCCTTTGAGTCGTAGTAATCATCAGTTAGTGGATTGCCAACCTACATTGGGGCCAATCTGAATGTTATGATACTGCAAAGTTCTAAACTTATCTCTTGAGAACTGCACTTTTTTTCCTGTTGGATCTTCAATTCTGTGCACTGTTTGCAGAAAATGTACCAAAATGTATAATTACATAAAAATGGCAATTCACTAGAAGGTCAATAAATCCCAGGTTTTTTTTTTGTAAATCTTACTGAAATAAGTACATTTTCTTCAAAACAGGTGATGTTTCTCATCTAAATCACGGCAGGAAGTACCGGAATTATTTTCAACTTGTTAACTACCAAGTCAACACATTATCATCCAATTTTTAAACAAGGACAAACCGGAAATATCAACAAATTAAACAGTCAAAAGATGTGTTCTCACAATGAACCCTTTAAGGTTGATGTACGTGTTGGCCTTCTTGTCTTTGTTCCTCTCATAGACAAGGTCAGCAAGCTGTGGCACATAATGACCTGCATCAATTCAAAATTCCTCTTAAGTGATGTACATGGAAAAGAAATTGTAGGGCATCTTTTGCTCCACCACATCTGCAATATCACAGAAGTCTAATATGACCATTGGACATGTCACTAACATCATATATTGAAGGACTATGTGAGAAAGTTCAGAATATAGTTGTGATGAACCATTGTAAATTTCGTGGAGTGGTAAAGTGATTTAGTGAAGATTGTTTTTGGTTTGGACTAAATTCTGGAAGTCCCAAAAAAAAATCAGAAATACCGCAATTGTGAACGCGGTAGTACCGCAGGTGTTTGCGTGGTAGTACCACAAGGTGGTAGTTTCGGTTTGAGCTGCGGTATGTTTTTTCCAGAGAAGTCCAGTTCGAGTTTGCAAGGTGCAGAAGTACCAGTATGTTAAGTGCGGTACTATCGTTCTTCCCAGGAAAACAGGGTTTCAAGATTTGAGTTATGAATTGAGTTGGGATGACCTAGATTAATGAATTAAGGTTGCATGATGCATGTCTTGACTAATGTAGATCAAGTTATGGAGAACTTGTACATGAAAACGATTTCTTTGTCTTTGGATGTACAGGGTTACATAGAGTCAATTGTGGTCAACGGTGATGATCGGGGCTAGACTTATGAAGGAGTTGAGGCTCAGAACAATCAAGGATGCCAGGTAAGACGGTGAGCTCAAGCATGGCACAAAAAAAGGGAAAATGTTGTAGGCGAGTTTGAACGGCGGGATGACGCTATGTGATTTGCACGGGCTAAGTAAGTCGTGATTTGGTAGAACATGAATAGGAGAGACTTGGCGATACGTAGCAAGCTAGTAGTGCACCTACACATAGCAAGCATGACGATTGCTTGCAGTGGTTGGTGATGACTGGACCAAGAAAGGGTATTTTGGTAGTTTAATCAAAATACCGAAAACCATCCTAGATCAAAACTACGGTGCATGAGTGATACGTTGAAGAGCAGTTTAGGTCAAGGTGGAGTTAGTTGGATCAAGACTAAGGATTTAGCGAATGCACATTTATGCGTTTTGAAAAACGTGCATAAATGAACTTATGAGAGTAAAACCCATGTGTGTAGGGTTAACAGATTTTCCCATTGTAATAGTGGATATGATCCATTAAGGGGTGTAGGTGACTGGTTGGCCACCCATAAAAGGGGGTTGGGATGAGGACATAAAGGTTAACCATCCAACCTATCTCTTGTGCTCTCTTCTCTAGGTTTAGGGTTAGGGTTTGAGAGTGAGTACGTTGAGTATTCTTTGTCCTCCAAGGTGGAGTGGTTGTAAAACCTACTTTCTCAAATAAGCAATACATCATCAATTTTTGTGCAACTCTTGAGTCCCTCTTGTTTTTTATTGATGTGCTTGACTTTTGGTTGGTTTTGATCTCTCTTCTTTTCTTCTTGTGATCTTGTTGTGCTAAGAATGTATAAGAGATGAAGATAATCTTTGGAAATACATCACCTATCTAGGCGCTTTGATAGCAAGATTTGCGAGAAAACCCGATTTTGCTTGACTTTGGCCCCTTTGGTCCATCTCTTGATCCGAGGATTTTTGGTTTGGTTTCTATGGTGATCTAACTTGCTGTAATATGTGGGAATACATCTGGACCCTTCTTGGTCATCGTCATCCCACGAGCAAGTTGTATTCACCGATTTTGGTTTTGGCTCGGTTTCGGTGCACATTTCCTTCAAACTAAAAAAGGTCTCAACTTTGACCATATTTTTCATGATCGTTTGTTAGAATAGGTTATTGATAACCTAGAGAAGCTCTCTGCAAAATTTCATGCTATTTGAATCTACGAATCAAAAGTTCCATCATTTTTTGTTTTTGAACTTGGGCTGATTTCACTGTTTATCAACGAAAGGAATAACTGTAGTTATAACAGAGTTAGTACCGCAGTTATAACAAAGGTACATTCAATTTTCCTGATTTTTCTCCAAAATTTCAGATATTTGTTTTGCTTGTTTGGTGTTGGCTTCTCGTTCCAATCTTCATAGTTTTATAGCTATTGGAGTGAAGGAGTTAGAAGGCACTATTCATTCCCCTTTGTTGCCATCTTTCAGTTGATATCAGAGCGCTATTAGCTCTTTTTATAGATCTTAAAGGGCCATTGGTTTAAGATCCAATGGATCCTGGAGGAAAGAAGCTGAAATCCCCTTTCAGAAAAAAAGAGAAAGGGATCTTAAACCTGGAGGAACTTATTTCTTTAGGAAAATGAGGACATGTCTTCTTTTTGCAATCAGATGAAAATGGGCACATGTCACCCAAAAATTATTCACTTTGCTTTCATTTTCATGGATGGTATCCTACTTCCAAAAAATCCTTTGTTTCTTTCTCGTTACATGACACATAGCATTGTATTACCCACATTAAGTTTTTCTTAATTGCGAGACATTTTTGACTAGCCAGGATTAACATTGCGAAAGGAGCTCACTGACTTATCCAATACATGTGTTAACCTAAATTATTGGTTTACAGGGCCACCTTAGCCAATTAGCTTTAAATTTGTTGAATTATATATTCATGGTTACTGATTACACAAAATAAATCAGGACTAATAAAATTCCTAATTAGAAAGGAGCAAGTATAACATAAACTTGCATCATGCATCATTTCTTGATTTTGTCGAAGTTGTAGGAGCAGGACACTATATTGAAAATTTAGATTTTGAAGGTTATTCGTCCTAAATAACAGTAGAAAAAGAAGGCCTAGAGAAAAACTGTCTTGTTCTGTTGTTTATGTCAAACGTTACCTGCATAGCTCTCTCCTGAGATATAGAATTCACGGTCCTTGTACTGCGGAAACCTCTTGAACCAATTAACAACGAAATTATATGCATCCTCAGCTACAAAAAAAAATGATGCCACAAACATATCAAAACATTTCAAATAGTGATCAAGCAAACATACTTCCCCTAAAGAATACTCAATTACCTACAAAACCATCATTCAGCTTGGTGAGGTCAGAGGATGTATTGGTGTAGGAGAAGCCAACCCCAACAGGAGACTCCAAGAACAGCAAGTTAGCCTCTAGCAAGATCAATCCAAAACACAACAAATATTTATTTTTTTGCTTGGAACAATTGCAGTAATCATAAGCAACACAAATGCAATTCTTGCAAGTTGCAACACCTTTGTTCCATGCGAACTTGTTGAACTCAAGCCTTGCTCCAAATCTGCGAACTCTGAGAGGTCCTAGCTCAGAAGCAGCTCCATATCCAATTGATGAGCAACCTGGTCCTGCATGTATGTATGCCGAAAAGTTCATATTTTTCTTGAAGAAAGCATACCGATTAGCAAGAAAAATAATAAAGTGCAAGGAGAACAAACTAAGTTCTACAAATTCCACATTAACATAGGCGAAATGGGAGAAACAAAGAAAAAGCAAGAACAGAAATAATGCTACTGTTTCTTCACTAATACATCTAATCACAGTACATTACAAGACACTACACAACTTGAGATTTAACACAAAGAGGTGTTGTACTGAACTTATGCTTAACTAATCTACATGGCAAGTCAAGTAACAGAGTGAAAAAGCAAGAAAATCATCTAAGTAGCAACCTCCATTGAACCAGAGGAGGAGAGGCTTCTGGGAGGGCAATGCCTGAGCCTCAAAGAACCAGTAGAAGAGTGCCCTCCCATTCTGCTTGTTCACTGTGATGTGCCCTGAGAACTGAGAGACCTGTGGGCTCCTTGGCTGGCCAGGGAGGAAGGCCACTCTATCACCTTCCTGCTCATTATAACCTACTTTGTAGCAGCGCGAACTCTGGGAGGTGAAGAGGAGTAGGAGAGCAAAGATGAGCTGCTGCTTGTGTGGGGGTTGGGGGAGCCATCTTGCTGCTACTGCTGTCGCCATGTGAATTTGCAATTGTGTGATCTCTGCATATGAGAGAAGCTAGGACAACAAGAACAGCATGTACAGTGGAAAGGAACAGAAAAGGGAAAGCACGCAGTTACAACGTGTGGTGAAGGGGCTGTCTCAACTCATAATGCGTGTGACAGTGAGAGATCATGTGAATTCTATACTGTTGGAGAGCGCGAGAGCAGAAGCAGACAGATCACAAGGCTCAGTAAGGATCACAGGTTGCAAGATAGGTGCATGTGAGCGCAGGATAACGATTTTTATTTGCTGTGTTGCACCCTTGCCGAGGGCATCTTCTGCCTGTGTGTGTGTTCTTGGCATGATCTCCGAGTGCCGGGTCAAGATTTGGGGGATGTGTTTTTGGCTTCTGGCCAGACTAAACGCTAAGATCCATAAAGTAGAGGAGTGCAGAGCAGAATATGTGTACTTACGATGGCGTGGAGTGCGCAATTCAACGGTAGTATCTTGATTGTTAAGCGTGTGCACGTTGTTTGTGCTAAAACGTGTGCAAGACTTCGATGACCCATCGAGTAGCTGGCTTCTGCCACTTTCCAGTTATACCTCAGCAAGAAAGAAGCTGAGTGGTATGTAGCAGTAGCGACTTAGTAAGAAGCAAAGCTGACGAATGACATGAACACGCAGTTGTTGGGAGCCGAACCGTGATCTGTAGTCATGCAACAAGCCTGTCACCGGGGTTCATAAAACCGCAAATGAGATATTTCCCGGCCCTCGTTGGGCAATTTCCAGAATTCACCCGAAATATTGACAATCAGTTGGAATTGGTGAAAATAATCCAAAATCGGTGTAAGTCGGCCTAGCTCGGTTTAAATTGCTACTGAATCAATGAAAAACCATCCGAAATCAGATAAACCAGCTCTGACCGATTTTTTTTTAACCCTAATTGCCACACAAGATGAGCTTTGCCACCAGCTGGTCCCCTCCCTCACTTTTCTGAAAATGTGAATGATGCCATGAGATTGAGATTGTTTGCAGCAGCTACTCTCTCTCACACTCTCTCTGTTTGTGTTTGTGTTTCGTGAGATCTCGCGGATAGTAATTCCAGTTGTCTATCAATACTGTGTCATACGGAAAAAATAATATACATACTAAAATTTTCTCGCAGATTTCAAAAAAAGCTGGGCTAAGCCTTTGTTCTTTTAAAAAAAATAAGAAACACAGAGCTTGAACCCAGGCCTGGGCATCCCGGCCTGATTTTCTCAGGCTCAATAAAATAATAAAAAAGTTAATATTTTTATTTTTTGGGCTCAATGAGACAGCCGTGCTAGGTAATCATACCGTGTATTATAGGTGTTATGTGTTCATACCATGTGATAGAATTGGATTCTGCGCGAAACTTATTTTTACAGGGTTGTGTGAATAGTATGATCCATTATATATGTGATGCATGTATAAGTTTTTCATGGCATGCGCACCATGCTAATTTATAACCATAGGCTACATATTATTGTATATCAGCCTACGTGTCGACTTATGATGTTTGATGTTTTCATGTGTAATTCATTGTTAGCTGTTAGGAGTAACAACTATATAAATGAATGTGGTAACCTCAAATATCGATGGCTTGATGGATAAAAAGAGTAGTGATGGAGATTGCCGTGCTAAGGATCATACTATCTTACAGTTTAATATGATTTAAATATGAATACTTTTATATTTCTGTTATACTATTATTCATGTTATTATCTTAAGTGTTTTTAACATGATATAATAGTGTTCCTCTAGAAAAATAAGTAAATCTTGATGCCCTTTCAATAGTTGACCTATCAAGATTTTGATTATAAACTGATAGGTCTACCAAAGTAGAGTGCCACCAATTATCTCAAAATGAAGTTAGTGCTAGACACTTCATGTATAATATTGATTTAACTTGACTAGACTATCAAAATAGTTTTTGGGCTTAGGGGCATAGTGTTGAGGCCGGAATATATGGATGTCACTCAACAAATAAGAGTTATGTATGATATAATTAGCAAAGGGTTGGTTACTTACATCACTAGATTTCTAGCAGTGATGCCAAAACTCACTAGAACTTAGTGAAATATGGATCTTGACACACTATATGTTATTAGCCGGTACATGATTTTTAAACATATAGTGTGAGTATCTTTTGTTAAATTGTTTAATGAAAGATTTCACATAAATATAGTACTGAATTTTTTATATACTTTTTATATTGTATACAATGCCACCATCTACTTCCTTCACACCTAGTTTTAACTTACGATCTATTCTTGAGAAAGAAAAACTAAATAAAACAAACTTTATTGACTAGTATTGCAATTTCAGAATTGTTCTCAAGTAAGCAAATAAGGAATATGTTCTAAAGGTTCCATATCTAGATAAACTAGTTGAAGATGCTTTTCGTGCTCAAAAGAATGAATATGAGAAACATTACAATGACTCACTTGAAGTTAGCTATCTTATACTTGCCACCATGAACTCTGAGTTTCAGAAGCAATATGAGAACATGGATGCTACAATATTATTATGGGTCTTAAAATGTTTTTGAACCAGACAATGGCTGAAAGGTACAACACTTTTAAATCATTGTTTGCATGCAAGTTAGCTGAAGGAAGTCCAAGCAGCTCTCTTGTAATCAATATGATTAATTACATTGAGAGTTTAGAAAAGCTTAGTTTTTCCCTTAGCCAAGAGTTAGCTACTGATGTGATTCTCCAGTCGCTCTCTCTAATGTTTGAGCCTATCATTTTGAACTTTCATATGAATGGCATAGAGAAGCCAGTGACCGAGTTGCATGGGATGCTCAAGTCAGCAGAGGAGAGCATTACGAAAATTTCTAATCATGTGATGATGATTCAGAAGACTACCAACTTCAAAAAGAAAAAGTATAAGGTTTTGGGCAAAAGAAAGGGCACGTCAAAACTCAAGATGAGATCACAAGTATCAAATCTAAGCTTCAGAAGCTCAAGCTTGGCGCTACACCTGATACTATTTGCTACCATTGCCAAGGCACTAAACATTAGAAGAGAAACTACAAGAAGTACTTGGCAGAACTGGAAAATAAGAAGAAAAGTAAGACTTCTACTTCAAGTATAAATATTATAGAAATATTTTTTGCTATTACTCATATTGGTTCTCGGGTATTTTATACCAGATCGGTTGCTCATAATTGCAATTCGATGCAGGGGTTGAAAAGGACTAGCAGTTTAGCAAGAGGTGATGCGACAACGAGTGTCCCGATCTTTCGATGAGAAAGATAATTTCGATTCGGTGGAGACGACTTTCATGATTCGGCTACCAATCATACATGACCAATATACCAACAATCACTGAACCAACTCTAGGATTGTTATCGCCCTTTCTAGGAGCATGATCGACCTAACCACGAAGGTCTATTCCTGCATGCAAAGGAAGAACAAGTAAGAACAAGATGATAAGCAATCTAAAATTACAAACAAGAATTAAGCTCTATATTGAAAGGATGGGGTTCTAAAGAATAATGTTGCTGTTGTACTCATCGAACAAGAGGATAATATATAAAGTAGCGTAAGCTAAACTTCAATCTAACATAACCCGTCCAAACCCTAGGGTGGCGGCCACTATATAAAGGAGGAAGATGAGAAGGGGGCGACGGTACTGTTCATGCGTGAGCAATAACCACGTGAACAGTACGGGCCTAGAAGGTGGGCACCCTAAGTGGGCCTACCTATGGTGGCCGGTCACCATATGGGCCAAGTCGACCAATACATACCCGTGGGCCAATAATAGGTGACGTAGCACTATGGCATGTAGACATAGTACGACCTGGTGAAGTTTGACCCAGTGAAGTAGAAGTAGCTTGGCTCATAGGCGTAGGAGTAGCTCGGCCCAATTAGAAAATATGGAATTGAAGTAGTCGAAAGTCCAATTGGAGAAGATGTGGTTGAAGTAGAGTATGTAGTGCAGCGGGTCAAAGTAGTGGTTGCATACTTAGAGTTGATATCCTCATCAAGAGGCGAGGTTAATCTTCGTGTGGGCAATGGAGCAGGAGTTGTTGCATTGGCTGTTGGCACTTTCATTATCTTTACCTTTAGGATTAGTTTTGGAATTGAATAGTTGTTGTTAGGTTCCTATCTTAAGCAAAAACATTATTTCTGTTTCATGTTTGGGAGCAGAAGGTTTTGAGTTCAGAATAAAAAAAATAATTGTTATTTAATTTATTTGAGTGATATGCTTTATAATCATACTTCATTGATGAATGGATTACATGTTTTAAATCGTGAGGATGTGCTTGTCTACAATATTAATGCTAAGAGGTTTTGGCTTAATGATTTGAATCTCACTTATATTTGGTATTGTTGTTTAGGTCACATAAATGAGAAGCACATGGTGAAGCTTCATAAAGATGGTTTTCTAAACTCATTTGATTTTGAATCTTTTAAAATATGTGAGTCCTGTTTACTTGGCAAAATGAGTAAGACTCCATTCACTGGTCTAGGTGAGAGGGCAAATGATTTGTTAGGCTTAGTACATTCAGATGTATATAGACAATGAGCTCAACGGCAAGAGGTGGTTTTTAATACTTCATAACTTATAATGATGACTTCAGTAGGTATGGTTACATCTACCTAATAAGGCATAAGTTTGAGTCATTTGAAAAAGTTCAAGGAATTTCAAATTAAGGTACAAAATCAACTTGGCAAGATAATTGAAGCCTTACGATCAGATCATGGAGGTGAATATTTGAGCCATGAGTTTGGTGATCATCTAAACCAATGTTGAATTGTTCCACAGTTAACTCTACCAAGAATGCCTCAATGGAATGGGGTGTTTGAATGACGAAATTAGATCTTGTTAGACATGGTTCAGGCTATGATGAGTCAACTGATCTGCCATTGTCTTTTTAGGGGTATACTCTAAAACAGTTGCGTTCACATTAAATAGGGTTCTATCGAAAGCTGTAGAGAAGACACCATATGAGATATAGACTGGGAAACATCCTGATTTGTCTTTTCTCAAATTATAGGGATGTGAAGTATATGTAAAACGTTTGACATCTGACAAACTCGCACCTAAATCTAATAAATGCTTCTTCGTAGGGTATCATAAGGAAACTAAAGGATATTACTTTTATAAAAGGGATGAAAACAAAGTATTTGTTGTCCAAAATGATGTCTTTCTAGAGAAAAATGTCTCTCCAAAGGAGTTAGTGGGAGCACAGTGAGACTCGAAGAAATTTGGGAGCCATTGTGAAAGCTAAGGAGCCTAGATCGCATCAAAAATCCAAGCACATATTTCAGCGTTTTCACCTTATTCACGAGGATTGTTGTAGAGGTGATGTTAAGATATGCAAAGTACACACGGATTTAAATATTGCTGATCTATCGACAAAACCTCTTCCGTAGCCAAAGTATGAGCTGCATACAAGTGCTATAGGTATTAGACAATTGCATAATTGATTATAGTGCAAGTAGGAGATTATTAGTGATATGTTCTACATGCAATCATGGAGATGATTGTATCGCTTCTATATGTATGATCTTTTGAATAATATGTTATTTTGCCCCTTGAATAAATATCTTTTATATTGATTAACAAGTGTGTGACTTGTTCGTGGAACTCTTTATTCATGTTTTGATATTATTCTAAATTATGCTTGATCTTATGTTATTATGTTGGACAATTATGATTTACAAATCAGCACATGTATTGATTGATGATCATATTTCTTGGATCATGGATATGAGATATCAAATCAATAATGTAGACACATATTAGAGAACATGGTATTGGATTGACCCACCATGAGACACTACGGGAATTGTTATATTCTTAAGTACATTAGTTGGTCTCATACATAGTGTATGTAGGATCCTTAGTCCTAAGATCGTCACTATTTCCTAAATGCATAATAGTTTACTTAGTGTTGCTAAACACTACTCTGTAACTAGGTGGTTATAAAGATAGCTTTTGGGTTTACTATAAAATATGCGGAAGAATATGAGCAATCAAGATGGAATTTGCCCCTCTTATATAACAAGAGAGATATCTCTAAACCCCTCAATGTGGTTGGATTAAGGAAGTGCATGGCCATGCCGAATATAGTTGAGGAGTCAATCACAACTGAGTAGTCCACTACAGATTCGAGTAAAAGTTTGACCTATCATAGGATGACATGTTTCTCGCCTTGAATTTGATTTGGTATCATAAGGCAAAGGAATCAATACATAAGCACTATATAGCTTCATCCGTTATGATCTTTGTGTATGTTTGGGAGTTATTATGTCCTGCTGGAGATCGCTACCGACTTATGGACCAGAAATGACTTTTGGATCTGTGGACAAATATACATGAATCTACATGGTCATACACTTAACGGTTGGAATGATAAGGGTCTAGATGATAGTTTCCGAGTGGGATATAATATCTACTTGTATTGGATAAAGATCCAACCTGAGGATTTTCGAGTTGGATATGATATCTGATTGTATCGGATAAGGATCCAATTGTAGGCTATATAAAGAGAGGTGCAGAGCTAAGGGTGGTATCCTGAGACACATCTATCGAAACCTCAGCCACCACCTCTCATAACCCTTGCTGTGCGCGCTGGTACTAGCATACCGACACACGACGTTCCATCTTTGGACGTGTGAAGCTCGATAGAGGCGCTGCTGTGACTGTAGCGCTGATCAAGATGATCGCGAGAAGGAGATAATTGATCAGAGGACGATTGACTACTTTCACTATACTGATGCGCTCTTCGTTAAACTGGCAGCTTCAACTCTACTTTCGTTGCACTGACCGTCTAGTGTTAATAATCTAAGATCTCTTATTCGTATAGCTTCTTGATTTATATGATAGAAAATTTTAATCTGTACTAGTGTAGCAATTAAGAGGTAAAGAGAGGTGAAGGGACTAAAGAAGTCTCAACTCATAATGTGTGTGACAGTGAGGGAGAGAGAGAGACAGATCATGTGAATTGTATACCACTGGAGAGGGGAGAGCAGAAGCAGCGAGGTCACAAGGCTCAGAAGTATCACAGGTTGCAGGATAGGTACAAGGTGGTGGACTGGTGCATGTGAGCGCAGGATAAAGTTTTTTTTTTGCTGTGTTGCACCCTTGCCAAGGGCATCTTCTGACTGTGTGTTCTTGGCATGGTCTCCGAGTGCAGGGTCAAGATTTGCTAGATGTGTTTTTGGCTTCTTGCCTGACTAAACGCTGACAAGATCCATAAAGTAGGAGGAGCACAGAGAAGAATATTTGTACTTAAGATGGCGTGGAGTGTGCAATTCAACGTAGTATCTTGATCGTTTTGTGTGTGCACATTTTTTGTGCTAAAACGTGTACAAGACTTCGATGACCCATAGTAGCTGGCTTCTGCCACTTGCCAGTTATACCTCAGCAAGAAAGAAGCTGAGTGGTATGTAGCAATAGCGACTTAGTAAGAAGCAAAGCTGACGAATAACATGAACACGCAGTTGTTGGGAGCCGAACCGTGATCTGTAGTCATGCAACAGCTTGTCACCGGGGTTCAGAAAACCGCAAATGAGATATTTCCCGGCCATCGTTGGGCAATTTCCAGAATTCACCCGAAATATTGACAATCAGTTGGATTTGGTGAAAATAATCCAAAATCGGTGTAAGTCGGCGTAGCTCGGTTTAAATTGCTACTGAATCAATGAAAAACCATCCGAGATCAGATAAACCAGCTTTGAACGTTTTTTTTAACCCTAATTGCCACACAAGTTGAACTTTTCCCTCACTTTTCTGAAAATGTGAATGATGCTATGAGATTGAGATTGTTTGCAGCAGCTACTCCTCTCTCTTTTTTATTTTGTTTCGTGAGATCTCGCGGATAGTAATTCCAGTTGTCTATCAATATTGTAGTCAGTGGCGGAGGCAGGAATAATTTTCAGGTGTGGCGGGTTTATAAAGGTCAAACATGTATAATTCAACTATACACGGGCTCATTAAAACATTATATAAATATATATTACTTTGTGATCAGCAAATATAACGAAAATCCAAAAGTAAAGCATTGGCACTTAAAATACCTCACTAAATGAAGATTACATAGATAATTGATCACCAATTTATCATCTATGTTAACTAGACCAACCTAGAGATGATCTGCAAAACATAGAAGCATAGATAAATCATGAATTAGCAACTAGTAGTGTCATAGACAGATCAAATAATAGAAAATATATTTTTATTCAAGATTGTTGGAACAAATACATACCCATAATAAAGCTTTATTTGGGTACAAATCGTGGCAATGGCATTCTTCTATTTTTCTTTTGAAATTCTTTCTTAATTTCAGCAAGATCAAGTCCTTTGAATAAGCCTCGCTCAATGTAGCACACCATCAGGTCATTAAGCCAAGCATCTGACATTTTGTTGCGTAACTCGGTCTTGATAATCTTCATAACTGAGAAGGCCCTCTCAACCGATGATGTCCCCTAATCTGAGCTCAATATCACAGATTGCACTTGGATGCACAAACGAATGCAAAAAATCATACTCAGTTCTTCATGTTAGGATCAATACGCATCCTTCTCTTAATCTCTTCAGGCACATCAACAGAGATGTTCCTCAATAAAATAAAAAAACAGGCACACAACATTCTTTTAATCACTAGGGGAAAAAATTGACATCGAAGACACTTACTAGTCTCTATGCAGCAGAGAGGACAATCAACACACACAGGCACATTTGGCATGCGCAGAGCAGTGGCAACCTCGATCGCGAAAGCGGCGCTGGGCACACAGACGACGGTGGCGACTTCAAGGCGAGCGGTGTCGGGCACGAGGAGCCGAAGATGGCAGCGGGCGGAAATGTGGAATACGAACAGTCGGAGGCTCGGAGCAGCCGATCGGCCAGGAAGAGTACGAGACACATTAGCTTCCTTTTGTGGGGTTTTGCCGTAGGCCCATGACCATCACTCCATCAGGCCCACCAGGCACCAGCCCAGCCACTAGATCCAGCAGTATAGCAGCCATGTATTGATGTATTTCACGTATATATACATAATATACTAATCTTTTGTACAAATGTTAGGTATGGCGGCTGCCAAACCTTGCCACATAGCTGCCTCCGCCCCTGATTGTAGTACTGAAAAAGTGGTATACATACTAAAATTTTCTCCTAGATTTCAAAAAAAGTTAGGCTAAGCCTCTGTTCTTTTTTAAAAAAAGAAACAGAAAGCTTGATTCCAGGCCTGAGCAGCCTAACCGGATCTTCCCGGGCTCAATAAAATAATAAAAATTAATATTTTATTTTTCGGCTTGATGCCTAGAAAAATAATGTTTTGTTCAGATAATAAACAAAAAATACCTTTCTACAGTCCTTTTGGGCTTCATGCTTGGGCTTGTCGGGCCAGGGATCGGATTACCGGCGGTTACCGGAATTCCCGGCGGTGAGCGGGATGGAAAAAACCGACCGAGATGCAAATTTGAAAATTTTGAATTTGTAGATGTTTGAATGGGTTCCAGGGGCATTGTAGCTACATTGGATGGTTAAGCATATGTTTAGGAACATGTTGGGCCCATGGGCATGAGACTTTTGTCTATTGCATCATTTGCATGTGAAGAAAGTATTCTCTGCATGTGAGGGGAGAGCAGCAACAGTGAGAACATTGGATGATGCAGCAGTGATCGCATTATTGGGTCTCTGCATTATTAAGTCTCTGCAGTAGGAAATCCCAAAGAGAGGAGAGAGAGCAGCAGCAGCCACCAGCAGCCACCAGCAGCGACAGAGCAGCAGCCAGGAGCAGCAGCGACAGCCAGCAGCAAGAGGAGCAGCAGGAGGAGCAGCGAAGCAGCAGCAGGAGGAGCAGGTGTTTCTTGTTTTTTGTTTATTATATGGATCTGAGCAATATTAGCAAGTAGCAACATTCTTTGCTCCGCTTGAGAGGATGCTGTTGTTCTATGATGGTCCAATCTAGCTACAAAATATTAAAATGGAGTCAAAAATATATAGATTTATCAAGACTGGAAAATGATGGAGAGAGCAAAAATCTAACCAAGATCAGTTTCATCTTGAATACATTGAATCTTAAGTGCTTTCCTGTAGTACATCATTCCTCTCACTAGCAAAGTAAAAAAGAGATAGACAACAATTAAGATGTAGACAACAAACTTGTAGCCTCTAGCATGGAAATAAGTCAGCATGCAGTAGTTGTACCTTATGAACTATATTTGGTGCATTATGCACGGAAATTTTAGATTTGTGCCTTACTGATACATCTTTTTGTTGCTGCATGATATTGTAGTGATGGCTGGTAAAAGTATCAATGTTTGGAACCATGGAGAGAGACTAGGAGGTGCTAGTTGGAAGTACAGATATTGTAAGCTTACGAAGTCAGGCGGAGGTGTAACACGCCTGAAAGAACATCTTGCTAGGAAGCACGGGGATGTTATTCCTTGCAGTGGGGTTCCGGCGGAAGTGAGAAGGCTCATGCTAGCAAGTATAGAAGAAATGAAGGCCAAGAGGAAATCTATTAGAGATGAGCGCATGAGAATGGGGCAAGTTGCTTCAGAGCCTGTAGCGCGTGGTCCATCACGTGAAGATGTCTTTGATGACGATGAGGAAAAGCAGATGGAATGGGCTCGGCGAGAGTCGTTGGAGTTGCATTAGCTCGAGCAGAGGGCAAGAGCCCGGGGTGCGACATTTGAACATGGTGGAGGTAGTGGAAGTGCCACAGGAAGGGGTACAGGACGAAATGCTCTTTTGAGGATGTTTGGTAGGTCGCAGTCTATGAGAATTGATTCTGATATTTTGCGTAGTCGGGCACCTGTCCAACCCCGCATTGACACAACTCTTAAGAAAGAAGCAAAGTCAAAACTTGGAAAAGTTTGGGCTAAGTGGTTCCACAGTAATGACATTCCTGGAAATAAGACAGAGTGTCCTTATTTTCGTGCTGCCATCAAGGTTACACAAGAACTTGGTGAAGGTGTTGCGTCACCTAGAGGGCATGAAATTGATGGGCCATACCTTGATGCTAATGAACTGGAGATAAAGGAGTATGTACAACAGTTCAAAGAAGATTGGAGCATATATGGAGTATCCATCATGTGTGATTCATGGACAAGACCTACACAGATGAGTATAATTAACTTCATGTTGTACTATAATGGAAGAATGTTTTTTCATAAGTCAGTGAATGCGACTGGTGATGTACAAAATGCGGACTTTTTGTATCGTAAGATCCGTAAAGTTGTCAAAGAAATTGGAGTTAAACATGTTATGCAGATTGTGACTGATAATGGTGCAAACTACAAGAAAGCATGTCAACTGGTAATTGAAGAATATCGAACTATAGTCTGGCAGCCCTGTGCAGCGCATACTGTGAACCTCATGTTGAAGGACATCGGCCAGTTCAACGAGGTTGCTGCGGTTGTCAAGGCGACCAAGAGGATTTGTCACTTTCTATACAACCACAATCGCCTGCATAATGAAATGCGACAACAAATCGAAGGAGAGATAGTTCGTCCAAACGCCACAACGTTTGGAACGACATTTGTTTTCTTGAAGAGTTTTTGGGACAGAAAAGACAAGTTCATGAAGTGGATGGTATCAAATGTGTGGAGCTCTAACCATTTGTCTATGACCGAAGAAGGAGAATACATGTATTCCTGCCTCACAAGTAGACAATGGTAGTCTAGTATGGATTGGGTCATTAAAGTGGTACAACCAATTTATCGACTACTGAGATTTGTAGACCAACAGAAACCTGCAACAGTGGCAGGACTGGTTGCCAAAACATATGAGTTTCAATTTGAACTTAATGGCGTGTTAAAAGAAGATGAGGCTACCTATAATCGTATTATGGAGGTAGTTAATAGAAGAATTGAAATATTGAAGCAACGCACCTACATCGTTCCAGGCAAGTACATACTTTTTGTAAACCATAACACATTCTGTTGCATATTTGTTATATTTTGTCTAATAGACTATATGTGTTTGAACAGCATCGTTGCTTAACCCGCAAAGCCACAGACTATATGATTTGGGGAAGAATGTAGCCCTCGTCAGTGCACTGACAAAAGCAATTCAAAGAATAGCCGACACACCTGAGGATGCAGTGCAAGCTTGACATGCGTCATTTTTGCATATAATTAGCCGTCGTTTTACCCTAATATTCTTCGCATTTTGGGACCATTTATCATCATTTACACGTTTTTCTATAATTAATTGCTCAATTGGGATCATTTTATATTTTTCTGCAGGCTAGCGCGATCGAGGCGCATAAATGACAAATTTGGCATTCCAAGACTGCTCCGTACAGATGTACGCGTCGACACGATTGCGTAGGATCTTTTCACGATGAAATCGGAGTTTCCAAGGGCTAGAATAGAAGAAATCAATTGGGATAAGGATTTAATTACAGTTTTTGAAGACCTGGTGGACTAAAACGCAAATATGCCAATTCCCCAATCAACACAAAACCCTAGCCGCCGCAATTTCGGGGTGAGCCCGGCTTTCCTCTTCTCCCCCTATCCCCCTACTGCTTACCCCTCTCCTCCACTCTCGGCGCCGGCGAGGCCGGGCCAAACTCGCCGCGGCCACCACTTCTCTACCGCGCCGCCATCTCCCCGTTTTCCTCTCCTCCCTCCTTCTCTAGATCCGCCTCTTCGGCGAGCCACCGCCGCCTCTCCCCACATCTACCCCTCCCCTCCGCTCCTTCCTGCTCCCTCACACCACCAGCGCCACCTCTCTCCGCCGCCATCACCTCCTCTCTCGGCCACCTCCCTTCTTTGCTCTCCTTGCCGCGCCATCATCACACGGCCGCCCCCTCTATTCCGCTTCCTCTCTCGGCCCCCCTTCTCCGCATCCACTGCCGCTCCTCCGCGCTCATGCTCCTCATCCCGCGCGCCGTCTCACCTCACCTCCACCGCACCTTCTCTCTCCGCCGCCTACTCCAGTGCGCCACCTCCTCTACTCCCTCCTCACACATCGCTGCCCATCTCCTCCCTCGGGACCGCCGGCCGCCCTGCTGCCTCTCCTCTCCTCCCTCCTTCTCCACATCCGGCCGCCTGTCTCCGCCACTCGCCACGGCCGTCCTCACCAACGCGTCGCCATAGCCCGGTCGTCGGCGTCCACCTCAACGCCTCTGCTGCATCCACCGACGGCGAGCTCCGACTACTTCTTCTTCACCGACCCCTCCGTCCTCAGCTCCACTTCACCGACGGCCACACCTTCCACGGCTTCCCTCTGCTACTACTCCCTCTCTCGGTTCACTCCAATCCCCTCTCTACTTCAGCGTTTCATCTATTTCTTTGCTTTCTTAATCACTGTTCACCTTAATTGTTGTTAGTAATTGTTATCTCTATTGTACTTTGCGATTGTGAAATTGAGGATTTATATCTATCTACTATGTGAATGAGATGTGATTGTGGTGATATGATCTTGTGTTAGTCATCTCTGTTGACAAGTAATTAGTTGAAGTCTCTATTTAGTTTTTATGTGTTATATGTTTAAGAAGTTTAGTTGTGAGTTGTGTTTGTGTTCAGTGATTGTATAAACTGTGATGTATGCATGTGTTCAGTATGTCTGTGATTAGTACTTGTGTAGGGTCTGCCCTGTTTATACAATTGTCAGGGTTAGTATATGTCTGTGTTTGTGAGTTGTCTAGCGCTATTTAGCTAGTCGGCAATCGTTTCCTATCCTCGTGCTGTCTTGACTCCCCCTTGCTTCTAGTCTCCATCTTTTCTTCTTTCCGCGGTCTGTCGATAGTTAGGTCGTGCGTTCGTAGTTCTGTGTTTATTGTGTTGTCGTGTGCTGTCGTCATCTAGTTAGCCATCGACCGTCTTCTTCCTCGTTCTCTCTTGACTCCCTCCTTGCTTCTAGACTCCCCAAGTGCTTCTCGACTACCTCCTTCTGTCTCGCGGTCGGTAGTTAGTTAGGTTGTCGGTCGGTAGTCGTGTACGTTCGTGTAGTCATCGTTGTAGTTCGTTCGGTCGTACGACGTCCATTCGTACGGTCGTTCGTCCCGTCATCTTTCGATTGTTTAGTTCGTTCATCATTTCGTCCATGCGAGTTAGAGTTCGTTCTGTAGTTTGTTCATCGGCAGCTTTGGTAGTCGTTTTAGGTTTAGTTTTCTCCCCCGTTTTGTTTGATCTAGCTAAGAGACAATAATTTAGTTTCTATTACCTTTTTCCAATCCTCCCAATTTGAGCTTTTCTTATATTCAGTGAGCAATATAGGTTCTGGATCAAGATCGATGATTGTGGCAATTTTTTTGTAAAATAAATATCAACATTGGTTGTTGTCCTATTTATAGATTCTTCCGTGTGCACATAGTTTATAGCTATTTCATCATGGGTTAGTTATTCTGGTGCTTCTACTTGCTCGCCACTCTTTCCAGTTGCGAGGGCAAGTCCCTTTAGTTTTTCAACTCCGATGTGTGCGCGCATATCCATGCTGATTTCTCCCTCCATGGAAATGTTCAGATCCAGGATGCCCTTTTTTGAAGGTGCCATACTGGTGCCAGGTCTCAACTGGCTCCCTTTCTGGTTCTAGGGAACTTTAGTGATTGGCTGTGTCAAGTCCTTCTTATTCTTTTCACCAGGCATCCCCAATTACTTGAGATTCGAGGGGCTGGAGTTCTCGTCCTTTTATTCTGAGGCCTCTAGATGGGATTAGGGATACCTTCAGCTTTCTTTGGTATTTCAACCCTCTCCGGTGCATTGCGTGCATGCACATGTAACTTGGTCACACTCTTTAAATCACTAAAGTGGTCCGACAATTGGTTTGCTAATGCCTGCAAGTCAATGATCTTCTAGACTTCTCTATTTGTTTCACTAGTGCATGGGTCATGTGCATGGATTTCTGTGGCTTGCCACGTAATTTCCTAACATTTTTCGTCAAGGGGTTTATTTCCCCCCTAATGTCGGGAAACTATCCTCATCAAATATACTATCAGCGAAACGGGTAGAATGCAAATCTCCTGTCATGGGGGTCCAAATACCTGATTATGGATGATGTCTTATAACCAACGTATATCCCAGACTTTCAGAGATGGCCCATTGCTATACGCTGTGGAGGGGGTATATGTACATAAACCTTGCACCCAAACCTCTGGAGATGAAAATTTTCCGGTGCTGACCCTTACGCTAGTTGCATTGGTGAATAGATGTTATATGCTGATGGTCTAAAGTTGATGAGTTGCTGCATGCAGGACTGCGTGTCCCCAACATGTAGTTGGTAAATTATAATTCTGCAAAGCAGTCGGGAAATAAATTTAATTCTCTTAATTAATGCCTCTGCTAATCCATTCTGAGTGTGGACATGCGGTACAGAATGCTCAACTTTAATTCCCACTGTCATGCAATAATTACCAAATACCTTTGAAGAAAATTCCCCGGTGTTGTCCATTCTGATGGACTTTATATGATGATCTGGGAAATTATTTTTTAATTTGAATTATCTGTGAGATCAGCTTTGCGAAAGCATGATTTCTCATAGGTAATAAACACACGTGCGACATTTCGAGGAAGCATCGATGAGCACCATAAAATATTTAAATGGCCCTGACAGGGGCTGTATAGGTCCGCAAATGTCTCCTTGGATGCATTTCAAGAATGCAAGGATTTCATCCTTCACTTTCAGAGCAGAAGATCTAGTAATTAATTTCCCGGTGGCACATGTGGGGCATACAAAATCTTCTTAATTCAAAAAATTCTTTACATCGATATTATATCCCTATGAATTGTTAATTATATTTCTCATCATCCTAAAATCTGGGTGGCATAATCTATCATACCAGAGACAGAAGAGTTCGGAGCTTTTAAATATTGTTTTCAGTGCAGTATAGGCTACGGGTGCTTTAATATTAGTATAGTATAGCCCAGTCTCAAATAAAGAAAGCTTTTCTAATATTCTTTTTCTATTTGCTTCACTCTTCATAATGAGTAGGTATTCTTTACCATACTCTTCTGCAATCTCAATATGAAAACCGCTAGCACGAATATCCTTAAAACTTAGGAGAGTTATAGTCAATTCTGGGTACAATAAGGCTTCTTGGATAACCAAAGTTGTGCCCATGGGGAATATAATTCTGGCTCTTCCTGAGCCTATTATACCGGCATCGCTACCAGCGATTGTTGTGATGCTACCAGCACTCTTACTAATTGACTGAAAGAATGTTGTCTCTCTCAAGATGTTATTCATTGTGATACTGTCAGCTAAGCACACTTCCTCCTAGGGTGCCACACGCATTCTAATATAAAGTACTTTATTAATATGCAGTAAAAGACAACCAATCATATAAATAAAATACTTCAAATATCAGAACATATCATGCCATTATTAACTAAATAAATGAATGAATTATTCAATATCATCCAACCATCACGAGAAAATGAATTGTTTGAGTACCGATGATGCAAAGTCTAGCTTATTCCTTCCACACATTAAATCAATGACAATTAAAGTCTAAATGCATTATGTGCATTAGACTGAATCTGCTAAAAGCCAGAGACTTCTGCTGCTATCTTCTCAGGGGTGAGATGCTCTTCCTGAAAAATCATGGCAGTGGCAGCTGCAATGTCAAGAGGGGGTGCTGCTGTAGGAGTGGAGTCAACCTCTATCGGCGCAAGCAGCTGCTTAGAACTCTCCCCCTCAACGAAAGCAAAGTGGATTTCATACTGCCCTTTACCACCCTTCTTCTTCTTAGCCTGGAATGCATCAATGAGTATTGCGGCTCTTTACAGATCCACGACCAGTGCCCCCACTTGCCATACTTATAGTAGGTTTGGTTTTGCTGACCATAGGGCTTGTCATCCCACTTTGGTTTGCTATCCTTATTCTCCTATGGAGCATTTGACTTTTTAGACTACAGCTTTGCTCCTCCTTCCCCTTTTCTTTATTATAGGCTTTCGCACCTTGTAGGTTCCAGCGTTAGCCTCACGGCTAACGGAGCTCCCAGGTGGCTGTGCGACAAAGTTCTTATGGAGAACTTCATCCTGAACTTCTGCAACCTACATGATATCAATCAACTCGGTATACTCCTTGTAGCCGTCTTGACGATAGTTGCGCGCAGGCTGCACTGCATTGGGGTGAAAGGTGGAGAGGGTATTCTCAATCTTCTGCTCATCTATGATCTGTCTGCCACAAAGTTGAAGATTGGTACAAATTTTGTGCAGAGCAGAGTTGTACTCCCGATCATTTCAAAATCAGTAAACCTCAGTCGGATCTACTCTTGCTCTGCTTGAGGGAGAATGATGTAGTTTAGCTTCTCTAACTGCTTCTTAAGTGCAGTCCACAATGCTAGCGCACTCTTCTCTACCATGTACTCATTCTTGATAGTAAAACAGAGGTGGTGCCTAAGGAGGTGAAGTGTCTGATCATTCTCCTCAAGTGTGGGTTTGGCATCCTGTGGTGCACCAATCCTGATGGCAGCGCGGAGCTTCCTGGCTCCAAATACGATCTCAACATTAGAAGCCCAAGTCAAGTAATTTTGGCCATGCTGGGCCAGCTCCTCGAACTTTCGATTCGTGATGCCTGTCATCTACATGTGCATGAAAGGAATATATAAATTTACTACATAAAATGAATTGGACAATGGTACAAAAGGTTCTCGTAATGTTCCAGTACTATGTATTTTCTATAATTTTACTGTTGATTTCAGTTATTAAAGGCAATTTAAATAATTACGAATAATCTAAAGAGCAAATAAATATAAGGAAGCATAGAAAGTAATGGTAATAGTGCTAAACATACTTCAAATGTTAAAAAGAATTCAAAGTTTGAATTTCCAATGCCCTTTTATGTTTGAATATGAATATTCAGTGAATTCTGTAATTTTCAAGGGCTTATCCTTTTCAATTCTAAGAAGATTTGTCATGCAATTTTCCAATTTTTTGAGGGCCTATTTGCAAAAATTAGGCATCGGCCCTTTTTCTCTCTTTTGTTTCAGGCCGGGCCTCCCCATCCTCCCCCCCCCCGCCTCGGCCCACATTGGCCCATGTCGGTCGGCTCAAAAGGATGAAAGGGGTAGGCTTTTTCCTACCCTTATTCACGGAGGAGGCGGCACGCCTGGGTGCACGACAACAGCGATGGTGGCGTTCGGGCCGGCGGCTCGTGTGGGAGCGGTGGCCAGCAGACCGGGAGACGTGTATGGCTGACGGCACGCCGTGCAGGGCGGTGGCGACAACACGTGCGAGGCCGGCAGCTTGCCGTGTGAGGCGACTAGCGGCGGCATTTGGGCCGACATCGACGTATGCCAGCAGTGGTCAATCGTGTGACGCTGCGGCAGCCCTTGTGAAGCAGGCAGTGGCGTTCAACCACGGCGGCTCAGCTGTGCAGAGCCGACGGCGCATCTCACGGCGGCGCCTTGAGTAGGAGATGGCGGTGTGGGGCTTCGGCCCAAGCGATGGTGGCGGTGCCTCATGTGGGACCCATGCGGGGGTTGGTTGCGGGCAGCCTATGCTTGGGCGGCACGACAGTCAGTGGTGCATTCGGCCGCATGCGAGTGGCTCGGACGGCACGACCGGAGCTCGTGCAGGAGCGGCGGCGCAGCCTCATGCAGGAGGCGGCGGCCAAACAGCGCACGACGGCGCGGCCATATAGTGGGGCGACCCGTGCAAGGGCCGGCAACTCAGGTGATGCGGCTGCGAGCCGACGGCGCGGTCGTGTTTGTGCGACGCGCACGGCTTGGTGGCCGGCAGCGCATTTGGCCACATGCAATTTTTTTTCTTCAATCTATAGTGCAATCAACATATACTCTTTCATGTAATCTACCGATCGACATTGTGCCGACAACTTCAAGTCTGCTCACAGTAGATTAGAGCAGATTTGCACCATAGAAAATAATCTAGAAAGCGATCTAGACAATTCAATCTACGGGTACTTCGACAATTACCTTTAAATTCACATTGCAATTCGTGCTGCTAATGTGTTGAGGAATTGTCGCTGGTGAGTCTAGTCCAATCGATTCCTCCTATGCAAAATTGATAGATCAATTACAGAGTAATGCAAGAAATACAAGATTGAACATACAAAGGTAGGGGGGAACTCTTTCTTTCTTTATTGCCTTTTCTTCACAAATATAAGATGATAGCCAATGGGACTCCTATATATAAACTATAAGGTGAAATGTCTATCATGGATCAAGATCTTAAATCCAAACCCAGGTTTCCTAACAGTTTTCCCACCAAAGAAAAAGAGAGAGAGAATCAGGCATGCAGGCCACATTAGAGTAGTTAGACATTGTAACAACCCTTTTAGGCGACTGTGCATTTGTTAGCAATGGCGGAGCCAGGATTTGGTTACTCCCCGGGCTTAATGGTGGAATGATCTAGGCTATCTGAGCTAGACTATGAAAATGTTACCCATGCTAGACTGAATTTACCCGGACTGTACACTAGATATGTTTCCACACCTCGGGCTGAAGCCTACCCTGCCCGAGGTGTGGCTCCACCCCTGTTCGTTAGCCTTATGCGTGTCACAGCCATAGCTTGAAAAGAACTTCAACGCATGTCTGATATCATATCCTGGACAGAGAATGAAACAAGAGTAGATTGTTCTACACAAGCGCATTCAAGATCAATATATAGAATGATTTGGGAATGTTTTAGGTGCCGCTCCGTTAGGCTGAAATAAGCCGGCTTATGACTGAAATTGTACTATAGTTGGATGAAATTACACTATAGCTGATGGTGGCTTATTTAGCATAACTAAATTTTTAAAAAATAAAAATAGAAAAAAAGTTAGCCCATCACGAACAATACAAACGAATACGGGAAAAAAGAACCGGTAAAAAAGCTCAAAAAAGCCAAAAAGTTATAAAAAGACCCTAAAAAATAAGTCAGAAGTTAAAAACTCAAGCCGAAATGAGCAAATCCTTAATCAACCAGATCGCATCAGAACTGTAGGACAGCGAAGTGGTGGGGGTTAATTTTTCATTTTTCTTGACGACCGTGTACAACAATCAAGAAACAATTAGTAGCTCAGTAAGTTTCCTGTGTCAGTGGAAGTTGATAGAACCAAAGGTAACAAGAACACAATCAATGGATCCTGCCCAAATCAAGCATGTATTTGATGCCACCAGGGGCCAAATAAAAGGACATGCGTGCAGGGGAGCCTTCACCTTATGTAGTTGTGATGCGTGTGTGGAGGCGGTGATGGATGGATGGATTGTTCAGCTAGCTGGCAGAACGTACTGATGGGGTCTTTCCGGACAAGCAGCCGAACTGGTCTGAAAGAAGGTTTGGCAGATGCTGTCACCCACTCACCCCACACACAAATCGCACATGAGGGCTGGCGATCCTGACATTCACAGCAACAAAATCCTCAATGGATTTTTTTGTCTGAATTATATATATCGATCCCCTTGCATGATCATGAAAAATATCAGGACTGTTTGTTTGAGTTCAGATAATCCATAGATGACATATATTCTTCATGATATATCCTGAACTGAAATCTTCATGAAAGGCTTAATTAAGATAGTAATTAGTGTGAGTTCCATCCCAATTCTGGCAGTAGACAGTTGTATATATACTCCCAGGCCAGAACATCTATATATTCAGCCTAAAATTAACATGACAGTCCTTATAAAAAATGTCAGACACTTGGAGCACTGAAGAGTTCCTTTCTTCCCTTGCCTTCGATTGCTAGCTGGAGCTAGTTTGTGATAGTTTTGTCTTTGGTGATCATTTTCCTATCACCTTAATTTCCTCGTGCTAGCCAATCATGTATGTCTGCAACTTTTTCAGTCGCTGAAACTTCATACATCAATCAGTCTTTCCTCTTCTTTTCCCAGTCTACCTTTTTTCTTTTCTAGCTTGAAGTTAAGTTTTACTCTCTTTTTTCTTGTCCTGCATTTCGCCGCATAAAATGACCAATCAACCCACTGGACATTCTTGTCCTTTTCTGCCTTGACAAAATCTTAATGTTTTGGCTTTGCCAAGCTGTAATGCTAAGCATCTAGTTGATTTTACCTGTGCAAAAATTGGTTCAATCCTTCTATATATCTGAGCCGATCATTCTACTCTGTCAGTTTTTTTTTTTGCCTGATCAATACTCAATACTGCTTTAAAATCTTTAGGACCTTATCATCTTAAGGAAACATGCAGAGCAATGATGCATCTAGTTGCATTTGTGATAGAACATCTCTCCCAAGTTCAGTACTTCAATGTCATGAAGACTTGTCTAACATGTAACCTATTTCACCCTTGATTTTTCCAGTGAGGTGGTGAACGAGTATGTGGAGGCAGTGAGGCGCCTTGCCTGTCAGATCCTGGACCTGCTAGGAGAGGGCCTAGGCCTCAGGGACCCCACATCCTCCAGCTGGCTCATCACAGCCGCTGACAGCGACTCCCTCATCAGGATCAATCACTACCCTCCATCTTGTGCCACCCAGGAACGTGATCTTGGTGGCCAACAATGCACGGTCAGGCGTGCCGTCGTCGACCCTAAGTCTGACGACGGTGGCGGAGTGAAAGGCGCGAGCATCGGTTTCGGCGAGCACTCAGACCAGCAGATCCTAAGTGTCCTCTGGGCCAACGACGTCGACGGCCTTCAGGTGCTCCTGCCGGACGGCCACGGCGAGGATGTCTGGGGTTCAGGTGCCGGCTGACCCGTCTGCGTTTTTCATCAACGTTGGTGATCTCCTTCAGGTCAGTAGTACCTGAATTGACACATTTTTCTGAAATCTGATCTACCTGAATTGACATATTTCTGAATTTTGATGTCATCAATGTTTTTTCAACTACATTACTTACTGCAGCTACAATTGTAAGTTATAACTGATGTTGTTTTTGGCAGATTAATTCTTGTGTAGCTACACATTTTCCCACTGTTTTTGCAGGCTTTGACAAATGGGAAACTGGTGAGCATCCGGCAAAGGGTGATGGCCAGCACAAGCAAGCCAAAGCTCTCCACCATCTACTTTGCAGCGCCGGCCCTGCACACACGAATCTCGGAGCTCCGGGAGACGATGCCCTCTGCCGTGCCGTGCCGCGCCTGTACAGGCTGCTCGCCTAGGGAGTACAAGAAGACAGTGGCGTAGCCAGGATTTGTAACTATGGTGGTCCATTGTCTAAAATTTATTTAACCATTATAAATTTAACATGTCGGTACACAAGTATATGAAGTACAAAATGCAAGTAAGGTAAAAAGGACATACGAACTTCATAAAATAGACGAATATAGCTTTCTTAACATAGAAATGAAATATTACATACCCATAGTAGTTGAAGAACAGTACGTCACTACTTCTTCTTCTTGTCAGGCCTGCGCCTTCTAATAGCCATGAAAGTGTTGATGATCTCTTCTTCACTCAATTGTAAGAAGATATCCCGCTCAATAAAAGTGACTAGACAATCATCTAGAAGGCTATCACCCATCTTATTTCTCAACTTATTCTTGATAAAGGTCATTGCAGAAAATATTCTTTCAACACTTGCGGTAGCCACCGGTAGAAGCAATACCAATTTGATAAGTAAATAGACCCAATGATAAACTTTATCCCTCTTTGTTTCAACAAGTTTTACTGAGAGGTCAACAAGATTGTTTAGGCCTTTGAACATTTCATCTTTTCTCATGTCATCAATAAAGGTTTCAAGTTGCAAGTCGAGTCTTAGCAAGTCAGAGCTTGAAAAATCATTAGGGTAAAATTCAGCAAGTCTATGTACCTTGTTTGCATCAAAAGAAGCGAAGGAATCCGCTGGATTCAAAGCAGCCATACAAGTAAGCAACTCCATATTTACCTTATCAAACCGACTGTCAAGCTCTTGACTAATTTTATCAATGACTCTAATATATACTTCTCTTCTGAAGTGATCATCATTTATTTAATTCAACAAATTGTGTTTACCTACAAATCTACAATAAATAGTACTTCTCAGGATTTATTACATATAGTTAATAATTTAAGTTTTTAACTCTTCTATACCTAGGAAACAATAGTTTGACACACAGCTATTGTATAATGTTTACTGCTAGGCTAAACCTACAAATCTACAATAAAAGGAGACAATAGTTTGACACACAGCTATTGTATAATGTTTACTGCTAGGCTAAACCAAAACCTTTTTGCATGCAAATTATTTTCATTGTCAATTGTCATAAACTACAATAGCTCGTACTGGGCTATTGGGCGTTAAGGATTATCCAGTACAAAAAAAAGATCTTGAACAAGTGATATGTAGTGCTATACTGCTGCTATGAATTTGATTTACGTACTGGGCTCGATGGCCGCCGTGCCGTCGCCGATGCAGATGCTCGATGAGTCGATGGCCGCGTCCGCGCTCTCGCCGTCGCTGCGTCGCAGCGTCGCCCTGCTCTCGAATACGAACGGGCGTCTGAGAAGATCAGAAGAATACGAACGGCCGGAACGGCGTCTGACGGCTGACGCGATCCGATCACGATGGCCGCGTCCGCGCTCTTGCCGTCGCTGCGTCGCAGCGTCGCCCTGCTCTCGAATACGAACGGCCGTCTGAGAAGATCAGAAGAATACGAACGGCCGGAACGGCGTCTGACGGCTGACGCGATCCGATCACGCGAACTCTCGATCTCACCTCACGCCGTCACGCGAACTCTCGAGACGCCGAACGCCATCACGGTCACGCGAACTCTCCCGTGCGGACTGCGGACTCTGGGGCCTGGGCTTTGTTGGGCTGAGCGCAGGGTGGTCCTCGGCCCACAGGGACCACCCTGTAGCTCCGCCCCTGCAAGAAGACCACGTACACGTTCCGCTTGAGCCACAACTATTAGTGATATGGCCTAGAGTCGATCATATACATAACTATATCACTTTTATGTTTATGATCTTTTGAATAATATATTCCTTAAATAAATGTTTTTCATATTGATCAACAAGAATATAACTTATTCGTAGAATTTTTAATTCATATTTTGATGTTATTCTAAAGTATCTATGATCTTGTATTATTTTGCGGGACAATTATGATTTACAGATCAACACATGTATTAATTAATGATCATATTTTACAGATCATGGATATAAGGATATCAAATCAATAATATGGACACATGTTAGAGAACATGGTATTGGACTGACCTACCATGAGACACGGCAGGAATTGTTATATTCTTAAGTATCATCAGTTGATATTATATATAGTGTATATAGGATCCTTAAATATGAGATTATCATAGTTATCTACATGTGTAATAGTTTATTTAGGAGTTACCAAACACTACTCTGTAACTGGGTGGTTATAAAGGCAGATTTCGAGTTTACTATAAAATATGTGGAGGAATGTTAGTGATCAAGATAGAATTTACCCCTCCTATATAATGAGAGAGACATCTCTAAATCTTCTGATGTGATTGAATTAAGAAAGTGCATGACCACATTGAATATGGTTGAAGAGTCAATTACAAACTAAGTAATCTAATACAGGTTTGAGTTTGATCGTAGGATGGCACGCTTCTCGTTTTGAGTTCGATCTAGTATCGTAAGGCAAAGGAATCGATACATAAGCACTATATAGGTTCGTCTGATATGATCTTTATGTATATTGGGAGTCATTATGTATTGCTACAGGCCGCTACCAACTTTTGGACTAGAAAGGAGTTTTTGACTCATGACCAAATATGCACGAACCTACAAGATCACACACTTAATAGATTGGAACAATAAAGGTTCAGATGATAGACTCCGAGTGGGATACGATTTTTATTCATATTAGATTCGGTTGGAGGCTCTCCAAGTGGAATACGATCTTTAGTCGATTGGATAAAGATCTAGTCGGAGACCTTCCGAGTTGGATACGATATCTGATCGTATTAGATAAGAATTAGATTGAAGGCTATATATAAAGAGAGGCACAGGGCTGAGGCAGGTATCCCAAGACACGCCCATCAGAACCCTAGCGGCCACCTCTCAAAACCCTTGCCGTGCGCGTTGATGCTAGCACACCGACACAGGGCATTTCATCCTTAGACATGTAGACTTCGATAGGGCACTGTTGTGACTATGGTGCTGATCGGAATGATTGCGAGAAGGAGACGGTTGGTTAGAGAACGATCGACTACTTCCACTACACCGACGTGCGCTACGTTGAGCCATCCGCTTCAATTCTACTTCCGCTGCACTGCATATCTAGTGATAACAATATATGATCTCTTACTCATATGGTTTCTTAGTTTATGCAATAAAAAATTTTAATCTACGCTAGTGTAGTCTACCTATATCCCAACAACAGCCGCTTCGAGCTCTTCAATGTCGTGGGCGACGGCGGCGATGTTGGTGAAGGGGATGGTCAAAAATAGCTTAATCCTGAATATGGATTTACAGTTACACATGGGACACTGCATACATGTGGGGCCGTTTATATTAGTTTTCAGTTTTGACTTTTGGTTTATGAATGGTAATAGTTTATAAAAAAGCTTGGAAAGAGAAAGATATTAGCGTGCGATTTTGGCTAATATAAATGAAGCCACTACAGTGTGTACTTCAATCAACTAGTAGACTCTATCTTGAAAAGACATTTCGTTTGAAAGTTATGTACTGTAAAAAAACTATTTATCGTAGAAAAGCAGATTTTAAAAACCAATACTAACAAGGTAAGTGGAGGTGTCACGATGATGTATGCGCATGATAGGATCTGGTGAGTGGTGGTGCATGTAGAGTTGTACGCAAATTTGGGCTCTGTGTATTCTGATGCTGAGTGTGGCTGTTACTTTGTAGTAACAGAGGTCAGGGTTGTACAGATGTGGTAGACTAGTTCTATGAGAATCTATTGATACTTTTGTTTTGTTTTGTTTTAGGAAAATAGATCTTCCTTCTATCTCATAGACTGACTCATTAGTTTCTTCAGTTTTTCTTTCTTGCTGTATTGCGGACGTTGGCCTTTGCTTACAGCAACCTCTTACCTACACAACTTTGCATGACTCCAAGACAAATTCAGACAGGATTTTTTTTAGACTTCTTTTAGCTATCGAAGGAGTGTTTGGCTCAAACAAAACACCGGCATAGATGCATAGGCCCATGGGATTATATGTGGTTGCCTTTTTTTCTTTTCCTTGAAAGTATTACATTTTGAGTATGAAGAGTTTCCTCTTATTTGTCGTTTGTTTTTCTTCCTTGCAAAGTTAAGGAAAGTTGACACCTGATGCGCATCCGAAAGTCGACCTAACACTGAACCTTCCCTTCCCTTTCCTAATTTCCTTTTTCTTTCTTCCTACCATTTTGTAAAATGGACAAAGTGAATTGCAGCTTAACGGCGAAGTTTTAGGTGTCCTAATTCCATAAGCATTTCTCGCAAGTGTCAAGTGAAATGTGATTCAAGGTTCCTGCTTGCAAGAAAAAGGAATTTGGATGTTGCCACAGGATTTGGCTGAAGTTTTAACTGCACGCTGATTTTTGGTGATGTCCTAATAAAAAGGTTCAGGCAGACAGCATTCAGAACCACAAAAGGTGGAGAAGTTGAGCCCATACATGGATTTGCAACGTTTCAACATCAAGTCAATAAACTCTCATTACTTTTAGAACTATCCCAGTTCCTAGTTCAACTCAAAAGTCTGGTCTATCTATCCGTGCACGCATGTTCCACTAACTCTACCTTCAAGACTTGTCAACATTTTGACCATAAAGAATGAGATGATCTGTTTGCACAATTGCGCATCCTTTACAAGTTCAACCTAGTACCACTGACAGTGCAACATGGAAACCAAACGAGGGACATAATAAAACATGGGGTATTCCAGGCATCTCAAACATCCGACAGAACAAAATGGATAATCATAGTATTCTTATAACTCATGACAAGAACAGGATATAGTCTCGGTTTAGTTCGCAAATGATGCAACATACAGCTTTGATACTGACAAAGAGATACAATGGTTAGGGCTTCGCAGCACTCCTGAATCAGGAGCCACTGGTGGACCGAATACAAGAACAAATTCCATTTTTCTGTGTACATGAGAGCTCAAACCTGAATTGGTTTGGCTCCCTTTGACCACCGGTATCACCCAAGGTAGTTCCCATCAATGGCAGCTCAGCAAAAAAGAAGAGCATGCATCGAAGAAAATGAATGGATGGATATCTAAGGTAACCTATACTAATGTACACGGCTAGAGCATGTCCGCCTCAAGTTAATTCTCGGTCGATAGTATACATGTTGTATGCAGGGTAGCAGGAATAAAAGGAGCTCTGCTGTTTTACCCGACAACATGTGACTTGGCCGCACGGCGTGAGCACCTTGCCCTCTTCTTCGAGAGACAGCAAGCACAGCCTTCAAGCAGCTCAAGGTCCTCATCACAGGTCAGAATAGAAGCCAGCTCTGGGTTTTCCAACAACATCTTGGAGGTCAGAAAGCCAGCAATAGTCCATGTCTGATACGATCGTGATTGCTTCCCAATGAATCTTCCAGATTGGGTGTCATAGTATTCCGGCCACTTGTCAGCTGAGAGCCTCTCCTCAGCCACAGCAATGGCCCTCCGGGCCAACTCTGGTCTCCCCATTTTGATGCAGGCCAGTGTAAACTACAAACAGAAAAAAGATTGGTCAGTGATGATTTATAAGCACAAAAGGGTCCAAGAAATTTGAAAACAGTGTGTTAATATCTATGTACCTGCCACAGCAGCGTTGGCCAAGATCCACCATTATGATATGACCATGGGCTGCACATGCACAAAATGGTTACTGGTTAGATGACAACTGTGATGTAATGTTTAGGAAAGAGATGTTGATTCTTGGAAAATGAAATAGAGACTACACAACAAGGATATGACACCAACCAATAGACAGGGAAGCACAGTATGAATGATTAATCTAATCAGCATGATGGCTTACGTGTTCTTAGGATCACTGCCAGTAATAATGCGCCATTCATCATCTTCCATTGCAGGGTAACAAATCTTGAGGGGCATGTTTGCTATGAGATCGTCCCATTTCTCTTCAATAAGGCTAAGTATTCCCTCAGCTTGTTTTGGAGTAGTTAGAGACGAAGCTATGGCCCAAAGGTTGCCAAGAGAGAAGAACCTAAAATCCATGTGAGCTGGCTGCAGATTACCAATAAGATAACCCCCTTTCTCAGGAATCCAATCAACAAGCCAGGAAGGGATTTGCTCAGGATAAATGTTGAATTTGTTAGTTGCATCATGAGAGTATTCTTCTGTCTTGTATCTGTAGATCTCATTTATCTTCTTCATGTCAACCCAGTAGTATTCCCTAATGTGAAAAGACAGCGCACTGAGCCTGTTGTTGATGGCACGGAGGAGGTTTTTTGACCCATCGTTCATAACAAGCATTTCTCGTGAGCATCTTAGAGCAGAGTAGAACAAAGCCTGAGAAACAGTTGTAAACCTTGGTCAGTAAAGAAATCATCTTTCACTGATACCATGTTTAGATAAATCTAGGATAAAAGTAGCAGCAACATATTCTTTAAAGTTAGTATTGCATCGCACAAAAGCATTGGTTCCTTCTTGGCTGATCTTTTTCCCCTAAAAGGGATACACCACTATAAATTGAATTAACAGCCTCTCTACCTACAAGTATTCTAAACCATTGAGCTAATACAATCGTTTAGGAAAGATCATTCTGTAGGGAATTGAGTCGTCACTGATTAAAATTCAACTTACTTGAATCTCAAGAGGATGCCCATGTATTCCCATCCTCCTGTCTATCATGCATGATCCGTCTGTGACCAGTAAAGTTGGAAACATGTCGAACCCATCAGACAAACACAAGCTCAAGATCAGTTTAATGCCAGTTTGCACATCTACTCTTTCTTGCAGTGCATAGTCCCCTGTAATCTTGCAGTATGCTCTCAGCAAAATAATCCACCAAAGTCCTGCCAAAAAAACAAGTTCAGTTAGAGTAGCAGGATAAACATTTTGCAGTTGTTAATTATTATTAATATCTCAAAAGAAAAGTGCTTATGTGTAATGATGTAATATGTCTGCACAAGAGAGAGAGATATACCAGAATCAACAGGAGCAACACGGCCAATAGCTGACTCACCAAAGTCAGGATCCAAAACCTCCTCAAATGCTTCATTGTTTTCATCAAGAGGCACGGTCCGAATCTTGAAGCTAGCTGGCATCAAGCCTTGGCCAGGGCTGTAACAGTCAACTGTTTTCTCCCAGCTCTGGCCATCAAATAAAGGACAAAGATCAGTGAATGAAAACTTAAATTGATTCAAGTGCCAGATAACAAGCTTATAACAAAGCTAAGTGTCGCATCCTCAACGAAAATTTTGAAATGAATATAGTTACATGGTCCTTTAAGCTGTCAGAATTCTGCCATTTGATTTAGCTTTCAGAATCCTCTAAAAGCAAATTTTGTTCCATTCATTAGTCCTAGTATTGACTACAGATACATATGATTGTAATTTGTGCTATTGAGGTTTGGCAAGAGGATTTTCCAAGCAGAATTCTTCTGATCAATCCACCCTCAGTAAACATGATTCCATATACAATCTCAGGTTGACTACTGCTGAAAAATGAGTACACGGTTTGTTTGTTTCTCAATAAATCGCTGAAGGAGAGTATTTTTATCTCAGGCCTTCACCATTGAATCTTAATTTTACCAGCTAGAATATTAACTCTTCAATTCAGATTTGTACTTTTTGCACTCAGGCCTTCACCATTGAATCTTAATTTTACCAGCTAGAATATTAACTCTTCAATTCAGATTTGTACTTTTTGCATTTTACTAACATGTACAATAGCACTTGATTTTATAATAATTGATTTTTGTTTGAAAGGAAGCACAGCAGGCTAGAACCAATAAGAAACCTAGGTACTTCATACTTACATAGAAGAATACGCCCAAGCATACAACAAGTCTACTTCATCCACTAACATATACGAAAGAGACATATTAGCCTGCAAAAGGGAAATCTTATCTCTATCTCCCCCCATAGAACACAAAACCCATACAGAACAGGAATTTATCAGAGACCTAAACAACCACATGCAGCAATCAGCAAGCAAATTCATCTTAAAATATTTTTATATGATTTACGATCCTAAGTGGCAGTAAAATTCTCATATATATCCCAACACTGCAAAATTCGGTATTTTCTTCCCCCAACTAGCACGAAAACCTAACGTGCACGCAATTAACACTACTCGCAGCGCACTGATTCCTTCCGAATTCAGAATTTTTGACCCAACGAGTTAATCAGGATCCCAGTTGACGAGGCGCTCACCTGCAGCTGCAGAGTGTGGAGGAGGAAGTTGCGGACGATCTCGGTCTCGCCGCGCATGAGGAAGGCGAGCGCGGAGGGCACGAAGTCCCTAATGAAGACCTGGTCGTAGTTGAGCGTCTCCGTGCACTCAGGGTCCTCCGCCGCCACCGTCCCCACCGGCGCGCCGCAGTAGCTCACCACCGCCCTCCTCAGCAGCCTCCACGCCTCCCGCTCCGTCTCCGTCTCCGTCTCCTCCCTCGCCGCCGCGGTCGATGCCAGCCCTTCATCGGCCGGAGGGGCTGCCTCCTCCTCCGCGGGCGGGGTCTCGAGGGGAAACGTGTCCGGGAAGAGCACGCGGTCAAAGAAGGGGAGGTTGTCGGCGACGGCTGCTCGGGGATCGGCGGGGATGGGGGTGGGGGTGGTGGTCTGGCCGGACTGCGAGGTCTGCGACGCCGCCGAGGCGAGGAAGGGGAGGCGGCGGCCGTGGGGGTGGTGGTGCGGGTGGGGGCATCTGGGGAAGAGCGGGGTCGCGGTGGCCGTCTTCGCGGCCGCCGCGGCGGAGGAGGAGGACAGGAGGAGGCGGCAGCACGGCCTCACGGCAGCGGCTGCGGCGGCGGCGAGCCCCATCGGGGTTTGACCATTCATATGGCAGCTCCGGCGAAGGGCACCGACGCGAGACGCCAAACTCGTAGAGGGGCTAGGCGTAAGAAGGCAGCAAACGCGAAGGTAACTTTTGGTAAATAGTGAGGTTGGTGGGGGTTGGATTTGCGAAACTGCAACAAAGTTTAGGTGGGGAGATGCCGTAATGGAGGAAAAGGGTCGAGGGAGACGGCCTTTTATAGAGTGCGGGGGTGGGTGGTGGGGCCCACCCTGGTTTTACAGACTTTTTTCTCTGGCTTTAGGCTAAATGGGGGCATTTTGGATGAGGTTATTATTGTCTTTGGATTTTTTGGGTGGGTGAAATTACCATTGTGGGGACTGTGTTTTCTATTTTCTTGCATTGGGATGAGTCTCATGGAGTCACGGTGGGTCCAACTTTAGGTTCTTTTTTGCGCATGCTCACTTGGCGCTAGTTCTAATCTTAGATCGGCAGGGTGTTTGGATTTCATTTTCTACTAATCCGATTTCTATATATTTGATTGTAAAATGTACCTTAGATGTTTGTTTTGTGAAGATCTTAACTTTTCCAATGTACTGATCGAGTAGCATCTTTGCGTGTAAAAAGGTTAATAGCATAAGTTATAGCTAGCATTTCGCATATGGAGCTTGTGGTTTTACAAAGTTGAGGAAAGTATATGTTTGCCCTCCCTCAAACAAACTAAATTGTTAGAATAAGATGGTGTCTCCCTACCTTTTTAATGTTTGGCATTGATGTATGGAGCCATTAGTCCTATGTATTTGTATCTTGTAGTTCAAACAGAAAGCCTATTCAACTAAGGTCACCTCTTTTAGCCTTTTGTCTAGGTCAAATCACAAATGCTATAGTGAAGGCATATTTTATTTTAGCTTTGGGTATATGTATAACACCAAAATTTGCTAATGCAAGTATGTATCTATAAATCTATTGGCATCAAGGTGGGATTTCATTGGGCATTGCCTTTTAGTGTTGAGCTGCTTCTTCATTTTAGCGTTCTGGCTTTCACTGTCTTCCAGCGAGATAACATGACTTATTTGATTTTGAGAATAAAAAGAAAAGCTTCGAGGAAAAAAAAACCCAAAAAATAAGGAAGTGCTCGATCACTTTAAACGGGTACCATGAAGAAAACATGGTAAATGTACACACGAAAAGAGAGTGAAGGGGTACTCATGTCATTGCCGTCCGGGAAAGACGAGAGCCCAAGGGAAGAGAACTTGCGCGGGGCACTGTGCGTCGTCGGAAATAACCGAAAGCGTGTCGGGGAAAAAATATATAATAAATTAAAAAGAAGCGTACGCCTCCGCCACGGATCGAGCGATACTAACCATACACGTACGCGCCAACCGTCCAGCGCATAGCCGATTACTAAGACTGACCGTGGGTCCACCGTAGTACGAGGACTAGCTGGACCCACCTGTCTGTGACCGTTTGTCGACCTCCGTGCGGGAAGCACCTCTGAGCCTTCTCACGTGGGCGGGCCTGCGCGCGCACCGCTCGCATCCCAACGCCGTGACCACACGTTTAATAACCCACCGATATTTTTTTATAAGCGAAGATCGTACCGTCCGATGTACATCGGACGGTCCACAACCCGACACGCGTCGAGAACGTTCAAACGAACCACGCGGTGAGGAAAAGTATTTATTTTAAAGCATTTGCGTTTTGATTTACCCTGTGGGGACCGGAAGGGTGCCGCTGGTCGGGATAAATGAGGCTGTATTGTGGCCCCCCCGCGTCGGCGTCCGCGAGGCGCTAGGAATGGATAAGGTCGGTAGAGAGAAATTCTTCGCGTACTGCGAAATACGTCACTTTGTTTTAGTACTAGTAACCTTTTTCCAACACCGTAGTCCGTACGTATTCCACACCTTTTTTTCTTTGATTTGACAAATACCGTATTCCGCACTGTTCGAAATGTCAAGCTAGGAAGCTACTTTTTTAAATAAGTTCATATAACACTCTAAATCCGGCAAAAAAGCTCAACTAAAAGCCAAAAGTTCATAAAAAAGACGAAATTTATAAATAGTGAAAAATAAGCCGAAAGCTAAAAACTGAAGCCAAAACAATCACAGCCATAGTGAAGGCATATTTTGTTTTAGCTTTGGGTATATGCATAACACCTCAATTTGCTAATGCAAGTATGTATCTATTGGCATCGAGGTGGGATTTCATTGGGCATTGTCTTTCTATGTTGAGCTACTTCTCCATTTTAGCATTCTAGTTTTCATTGTCTTCCAGCGAGATAGCGTGCCTTATTTGATTTTGAAAATAAAAAGAAAAGCTTCGAGAAAAAAAACCCAAAAAAAATAAGGAAGTGCTCGATCACTTAAACGGGTACCATGAAGAAAACATGGTAAATATACACACAAAAAGAGAGTGAAAGGGTACTCATGTCATTGCACACTCGAAAACACCATAGACCAAGCCGTCCGTCCGTCCGGGAAAGACGAGAGCCCAAGGGAAGAGAGCTTGCGGAATCGAGCGTGTCGGAGAAAAAATATATAATAAATAACCGAAAGCGTGTCGGGGAAAAAATATATAATAAATAAAAAAGAAGCGTACGCCTCCGCCACGAATCGAGCGATACTAACCACACACGTACGCAGCAATGTCCAGGTATGGCCGATTACGAAGACTGACCGTGGGTCCACCGTAGTGCGAGAGACCATCTGGACCCACCTGTCTGTGACCCGCTGGTCGACCTCCGTGCGGGAAGCGCTTCCGAGCCTTCTCACGTGGGCGGGCCGGCGCGCGCAACTATCGCATCCCAACGCCGTGACCACACGTTTAATAACCCACCAATATTTTTTATAAGCGAAGATCGTACCGTCCGATGTACATCGGACAGTCCACAACCCGACGCGCGTCGAGAACGTTCAAACGAACCACGCGGTGAGGAAAAATATTTATTTTAAAGCATTTGCGTTTTGATTTACCCTGTGGGGACCGGAAGGGTGCCGCTGGTCGGGATAAATGAGGCTGTATTGTGGGCCCCCCACGTCGGCGTCCGCGAGGCACCTAGGAATGGATAAGGTCGGTAGAGAGAAATCCTTCGCGTACTGCGAAATACGTCACTTTTTTTAGTACTAGTAACCTTTTTCCAACACCGTACGTATTCCACACCATTTTTTCTTTGATTTGACAAATATCGTATTCTGCACTGTTCGAAATGTCAAACCAGGAAGCTACATTTTTTTGAATAAATTCATATAACACTCTAATTTTTATTTGAAAGTATGTCCAGCATCTTGTGCTATAAAATCAAACATTTGATCTATCAAATTTTACAATCTAGTTAAAATAACATCTTAATATGGTTTCGCATAGTGATATTACCTATATGGTGCGATGGTTTTGCTACGTAGAATGACACGCTAACTAAATTAAGTCAATGACATGTTGATCCCACAAAAGATTCTCCCCTACCAAGCTCCTAGTCATGCTTCCATACCCACTGTCCCTTGTAGTTTCCTCTCTCTATTTTGATTTGAGAGAGAAGGCCATGAGCCCTACTTGTCGTTCATCTAAACTTAACCATCATGTTATCATACGTGGTAAAAACTTTCTACTCATCACGCTACACAGGCAATACTACCATTCAAGACTGGGTCAATATGTTATTTGAACTGGATTACAAAGTTTGAGGGGTTAAATATCTATTTTTATAGTTTAAGATACTAGATAAATTTTTAAATGAAATTCGAGGTATTATATTGATTTTTCCCCTCTATTTTAAACTAAGCCAGGAAGCTACTTGGTTGGTGCTCTACTGCCGTCCTTGAGTAGGGTTTGCAAATCTGAGCCGACCATAGGATTCCCATCAAAGATGGCCTGCAGGGGTAAGTTTTTTTTTTGTCTTTTCTTTTCGCCCGTAGTGGCTGACAGGTGGCTGTGACGCCTCGGGTTGAATTTACTGAGAATACTCCCTCAATGCAATAATGTGTATGTATAAATGTATTACTAGGAAGAGGCATATTAGCGGTGAAGGTCCAAAGTGTACTTTTGTGATGGGAGGAAGTACTTTGGTAAAGAATAATCCGATTTACTTACGCCTTCGCATAAGTCAGCTTATATGTTTCTGAAACAGCTTAAAATGTACTACGGCACTATTTTTTATGATTTCTAAAAGTGGGTTTTTTTGTTTTTCTATAGTATCTAACTTTCAAACAGAATATTTTCTTAAAACAAGGTCTATAAATTAATTGTAGTACACGTTAAAAGCCCAACATCTGTATCAACCAAAATTGCAAACGACTATCTCTCTCTGTAATTTATGTCGCAAATAGCTAAAATTTAAAAATTTCAGTCAATAGCCATAAACCGTAGCCATATCAAACAGGCCCTACAACGGGCTTTTATTTATGATTAAAGTGTGCGAATCATTATGTATTGCTTCATCTGTATTCATATAGTGACAACAGGTTAACAAGGCACACTTACTGTACATCTGATAAGACATTCCTGTTCTTGAAAAAGAGTATACGTATTCATGTGGCTTATAAACCATCTAAAATCAACACGGAAGCCTAAAAAGATGTACTAAAAAAGAAAAAGGAAGACAAACACTCAAAGAATACAAATTCTACTCGATGACTTTCACCTTTGCAAATACCTTTCAACCGTTAGTCATAGAGTCATTGATTCTGATCTTGATTTACTTTCTTTTTTCATATAGTTAATTAACACATCACTTTGTTAATTAATGAATGTGCTGCTTGTCTCATTGAACCCCGCTCGTTTTAACTTCAGCTTCTTGTTTCTGGCGTTTAATTCACTATTCCTTTATTTCATTTTTTTCTGGTTTTTGATCTTTTTGGAGCTTTTTTTTTTGCATTTTTTTTCCATATTCCTTCTTATTGTCCGTAATGAGCTAACATGTTTTTTATTTTTTTTATTTTTTTAAATTGAATTATGCTAAATAAACTACTATCAGTTACAGTTAAAAATAAGCCAGCTACAATGAAAAAAAAGTATAACCTATCACCAGACAGGAAAGTGATCACCCATGTGATCACATGGCATTGCACTGTATCTTTCAGTAATAGGCTTGATCCTAAAATTTACAAGCCCTTTGAAAGATACACTTAATTACTTGATTGCGTTTTAAACGCATCAATATTTTTGCCGATGTCATGATTGTAGTGCGGAAGAGCTAGCTTCCCCTACTGTTCACATATGGTCGGAAGCATTTTCCAGCCGAAGTGATTTCGCTCGTGAGACAAAGTACCATGAGCGGATCCCAAAATTTAAGGCACCTTTTTTATATATAAAATGCAAATCCCACAAAGAATCTGAATTTGAAATTTCGTTTCCTTTTGGAAGAAATCTAAATCTGAATTTAGACACACTGGCCAGCACCAAACCAAACCAAAAATAAAAGGAGAAGGAAATGAGAGAAATTTTAAGTGGATAAGATCTGTGGGGTGACGTGGCTAAGAATTTGGACACCTTTTCCTCAGGTGGCTCCCGCTGTCTGTGTGACCCACGAGGCCATGTTATCCTTTTCTCCTTGCCTGTAAATTTTGCCCTCGACCATCTGTCTTTCACCACGTAGAACCAAATTTGGACCAACTAAAAACTCACAGAAAATGATCTTGCCACTTGTCCCAAATTAAATCTGTTACTTTGTATACAATTTTAGTCAAAAACAATAAATAAATAAATAAACCATGTGGATGGGAGACAAGAAAACAACTCATTTGGAATCAAAAAGCTCAGAAAAGGACACGGTACGAAAAGGAGGCTAGGCTCAGGCTTCGTCCTTACTGGCGCCGCGTCTTCATCGCACGCAGATGAATGGTTTCGTGCGACAAATTCTGTGGCGACGGAAGGACCGCATACATCGGGCATAGTCCCTTTTAGTTTATATTTTATAATTTATTTTTTTAATAAATAAAATATTTTTTTTATCATTTCCATGTGATTTATTAAAATAATCTTTTCAAAATGATTTATTAACATGTAATTTGTTCGTATAAATATTTACATTAAAATAAAAAATATTAATCATGACTATAAATCATCAACTACAGCTAAAAAAACAGTACCACTATATTCTACATAATCCAGACGAGAACGACCCGACGGTCGTGAGAGGGGGAGGAGGAGAAAAACGGGGGACATGTTTCGAGCATGCAGTTTTGTCTTTGCGGCTCGCGCGGATAACGTCCGACGCGGCTCGGCGTGAGGCGATGACGCCGGAGATGAGATGGAGCGACTTGGCTGAGAACCATGGGCTGGTCGCTTTTACCTGAATTTTCAGAAAGGTTTTAGTGCGATCCAAAAGCTACGTTTTCCGCGGCTCCGGCGGGCGAAAAATCTTCGGTTGGGCACGGTTGCGATCGTGTGTTTTTGTCATGGGAAACGCTTCACCGCTGCGACCGACGGCACAAATATCTACAGTAGCATACAGCACAAGTCGCTTGGGCCCGGTACGAGTTGAGATGCTAAACCGTTTTGGGATGAACAAATATCCTAGATTCTATTAGATGGTTGTAACTTTCAAGAATGCTTCTCACTACGGTAGGGACTAGGCAGAACGGGATGCCAGAAAAAAAGCGAAGCGTAAGATTTTTATGCTTTTCGCTCGTTCTTTTTGGCTTTTTGGCTTTTCAACTGACTTTTTATTTTAGTTTCTTTTAGCAATCACTACTTATTAGATTAATAAACTATGACCAAAAATCTAAAACCACAGTTCAAAAGAACTGTACCAGCAATCACTACTTATTTTCGTTTGTTTGAGAGATGTGATGAAGGGTTTTATTAGTAAAGCTCAACCGTGCAGTTCTTTTTAACTACTCGCAACATAGACGGAGCTGGGCCTCGTGCCGGCCAGCTAAGAAATTCAATATATTCTACTCTAGTAATAAATAGTAAATGTCTAGATTTTTTCTTTGCACTGGGCTTTGCACTGGGCCTTGATATTCTAAAGTCGTGAGATTAATTCACTATTAGTTGTTCGTCCTTTTGATTCTTTTATATAAGAAAATGGATGCGATGCAATCGGGGTAAGTTTGTTATACAATTGGGTGAAGAGTGGAGCTGAGCAGGGCTTCAGGACTGTGAGTTGTGACCAGCTGAAGCACAGTTTTCTTGGTATTAGCAAATCTGATATGACCAGCTAAAACACAGCTAATAAGTCAAGAGGGTAACGTCAGCTCCAACGTAGCTCATTTTGTCGGTGGCTATATGAAATCGTGAAAATCACAATGCAATCACTCCAGCGAGAGGCTCATTCACATCATACAATGCTTCTGGTGACCAGACAATGGCCCACAAGACAAACTGTATCTGTATGTACTAGTACATGACAAGGTTTCAAGAAGTCAGTTGGGAGTACAATCTATCCCTAGCAGAATTGTTTTCCAGTTCAGTAGTAACACAATGCCACCACCGAGAAGGTTAAAACAATCTCAAATATCATCAATAGCTAGAGAGCACTGAGCAGTTATTTTCTTGCCCCTTGAGTGCTTTGACTCCAGTCAAAACTCAGAACCAACCTCTTTGGTGACAGTGGATAAAAAAATACCAAGCACATTGGGGGACAGGAATATGTATAGGGTAGAGAAACTAGGCAAGGGGAACAAAAGCGAAATGCATCAGCTTATCCGTAAATTGTACATCACTATATGTAATACTAGGTCCTCTGTTTAGACACCAAATGCTGACCGCAGAGTTGATGTCACGCTAGATGACATGAGAGCTTCTCTAGTCCAATCATTGATGTTTTTCTTGGCATCTGCAATATAACCATAGCAACATGACTTAAAAAGATCGGAATGAGCACAATGTTGCATCATAGCAGGCATGAAATGTAACATGCTGAGGTGGCCTAACAGCTATTTGACCCAAATATTGGCCGTAGGTACAAGTAGAGGTGAAAAGTAGATATGAATTATCCGTATTATTTGGTTACCATATTCGATAGGATGTGAATATGATATAGATTTTCTCATCCGATTAACAATTTTTATCCTATTCGTATTCGAATTTGCATAAAAATATAGATGCAAATATGGTATGAATTTTTACCATCCGAAATGTTATTTTATCCGGAGTATCCGTATTCATATTCGATGAAGCAATATGCGTATTTTATTACAATACGACTAATTCGTTGAACAAGTTTTTTAATTGAACTTGAAATCATGTTTCTTTAGGTGAAGTAATTGAATTAAAATAATTAAGCATGATTGTACGAGGATAAAATATCATTAATGTCTTCATACTACATAAGTTATGAGGATATCTGAATCCGACCGAATTAAGTAGATATTCTATTCGAATTCGTATTCGACATTTGTTCGATCCGTATTCAAATTCAAGAAAAAAATATGGATGCAAATATGGCTTGAGCACTATCCAATATTCGATCTATTTTCACCCCTAGGTATAAGTGACATGTGAAGTTGACATTCTGTAACAGCAAATGTCACGTATTTGTTGACATCAGATTTAGCCTTGCAGGGAATACTCCAGCGAAATACATCCATGTGCTATCCAAACCCAAAAAAGCGGGCCACTTTCTCAGTTTGTCGTATGAACAAGACTATGTATTTAAAAGAAACAAGCTAGAAAAGGAACCATACAAGGAAAAATGGTTAGTGGAGCCTGCAGAACATAAAACTTGAGTCCTATATGAAACCTAGGAGTGGTACTTGGAAGAATGCAAGCAGGATTAGCATGTTTCCATAATTCCAACAGAAGGTCCTCATGTAAGGAAAAAAAATGTGGACAGCTTGTCAAACATAAATGTCTTCTATGGATCTGCTCAAAACTGATCAGCAGAGCATAAGATAGGAATGCAAAAGAAAGATGGGTCAAGGCCAAGGGAAACTGGTTCAGAACAAGACACAGTCCATAATGTTCTGTTGCTACATCGATCTATACTTCAGGTATTAAACCAAGATGTTAAACTAGCGGTTTTGTTTATTCAGCCCACGCAATTATAAAACTCTATAATGTTCAGTTTATCGTCCAGCAGAATTACATGGAATGTAGTACTTTACACGAGAAGTTGTACCTTTGTTGCATTTCGTGAACCCAATAATATTTGCAATGCTGAGGCTTAAGCAAACACCAATAACAAGAAGGTAATCAGCTTGAAGTCTGATTAGCGAGAATATCCCTAGTACAATCCATGCAGCAGCCTGAAACATGAAGGCATGCTAATTTTAAATTTTTTCATAACGCTTGTTGAAAAGCGCTATCAGGAGTACAAATCAATTAGACAAATCAAGTGGAAAAAGAAGTATTTATGAATCTGGCCCTGTCCCTTGAGTGATTCACACATGTACAGAACTTTCCTTGCAAATTTTGCAATTTGAATAATGCCTTCGGTGTTCAAGGAAAGTAAAATACGTGAAACTTTGCAATAAAAATGGTATCAAACATAAAAAGTAAAAACATAGGGCCACAATACAGCAATATTTGTCTGTTTCACCCCAAAACAGCAAAAGGTGGACCTATTCAAATTAGATTTAGCTTCTATGGTTTGACAATGTCTCGTCATTATAAACAGGACAAATTGCTCAGCAATATTACCAAGGACATGCAAGTTGGAAAATAACATAAGTGTGTCACTGACAAGTGGCCCAGGGCCCACTTGTCAGACTCACATTGGATGTTATATTTTTCAGTTTATACATACAGCAGTGTTACTGAGCTATGAATCCAAACTATTTTCAAAACGAACAATAATTGTATTTGCCACTCAAACAAAATAAAGAGAATTGGAGACTGAAGTTCATTCATGATGCTTGCTTAATTTTGCCTATTTTAACAGGGAACTATAAAAATTATAGACATGCTCGGGTTTCCCAACTTCTCTTTCCCATAACTGGCCATGTTGGGCAGTTCAACTCATGTTACTTTCCAATTCTAGCAATTCTCTGCCCTGGTGACATTACTTTTCACATATTTCTAAAGGAGGGAAGCTACACTTCTTTGACAAAAGCAAAACAGTGAAACAATAACTGGTTTAGCACCATAAGTGGAAAACAGATATATGTTGGAATTTTGGATTAAATAATGTATAAAAATCAAAATACAAATTTGTACAACACTTGCACTCTTTCTTAGGTGGTTAGTCCATAGGACAAGGTAGCCAACACTGTATTCAAATGAAGAGGTTTTTAATAACAATATACCATGATCCATCTACACATAACTAGATTTCAAGACATGCTTTTCCCTTCTGTTGTTGAAGGAAAATTTCTGTGCTGCCAGCATTGAAACAGAACAAAGTTTACACTATAGCAAGTCCTATGCCCTGGATAACATTTAAGTTCACCAGAAATACAGTTGAAAGAATGATGCATTGACAATCATCATCTCTCCTAGAATGCCTAAGAACCTAAGAATCTCCAAATGGTATTGCATATGCTTCATCTCCAGATATTAGAAGTCAACAAGAATAGCAGAATCAAAGTGCTCAACATCACTTACAGTCAAGTAAAGGGTCCACCAGAACAGCCACGAGTCTTTCTTGTTCATTCTAGCAAGAGACTGCAACAAAACGAGTATTTCAATTTAAGGGTGAACAGTCGCACCAGAACAGAAGAAGAATAATGACAAGGCAAATACAAACCTGACCATCAAGGCACTCATGCCGCCACACGCTATTGCCCTGGTCATCAATCTCATTCCACCACCGCATCCCAACCAATATCCTTCCACTAACATTTTTCACCACCCAGAAGTCAAGCGCTGCAAGGAGCACGGTGACGACGAAAATGATAACGAAGTTGTTCACGAACAGCGCGGACAGTATGTAGAATGCTAGTGCCCCCGCCTTCACAGACACGCAATCAAATCAGCTAAATGCTAACTACAGTGTTTCATAGACGATTGCACAAACCGTTGAAGAAACAGCAGGCAGGGTACCTTGAAGAGCACATGGAAGAAGCATGTCTTTGGATTAGCATAATTCTCACTAACCTCCTGCATCAGTAGAAACATAGATTGTCATGCTAGAACTCAACTAAGCAGAAGATGAGTTGAACAGAAGTAATCCAATCGAAGAAACGTAACAAAATTGCATCCACTTGCCCTAGAAACTAAATTGTGATGACCAACCCGGATCTCGGAAGGAGATCAATTTCGTGATTCGTTCTTATGCAAGAATCAGCGGACTTAGCTAAGATTTACACGCCGTTGCAAGAAAACCCTAATCTGGGCTCCGAAACCAAGCACACGAGTCCAACCCAAGAAATCGATAGATCTGGAGCAATTCCGCCGAATCCTAGAGGTCATTAAACAGCTCGGAACGAAATTTGTGCACGAAGCGAGAAACGGGAATGGAACGGAGCTATTACCTGGGGTTGATGTTGATCCATCAGATTCTTCCTTTGCTCCTCGTCCTCTCCGTGTGAATTTTCGGTTGCCGCTGCAGCTGCTTCGCGGGATCGTACTGGTCTTCTAATGGCTTTTGGTTTGGAAGAAGCAGGATCCCTCGAGATCGAAGTCGAAGAGGGTCAAAAGTGAAAGGTAGGTAGAAAAGGAGGGGTGGATTGCAATGGTTTTGAGAGGAAAAATTGATCATATACTCTCCATTTAGATGAAAATTGAGGATTTACCCTCCTGACCCACGTGTCAGTGACTTATGATGACCCTACGTGTTATTAAGATGTGAAGGGTAAATCCTCAATTTCTCAACTAAAGGAGGGTATATGATCCAATCTCCCTTTTGAGAGAGGGAGGGTGGATTGCAATTCTTTCTAGAGAGAGGGTGGATATTGCGAAACTTAGAAGCTATAAGCGTTCTTCTTTTCAGCTTTTGTCTTTTTTTACATTAACTAGCTTTTAAACGGAGTGTCTTTTTAAGATATGATCTACTAGTTAATTGCAGTACATAATGTACCAACTTTATTTATATCGATAAAAACCGCATGTAAGTTTCTGTTACTCTGTAATCTCTCGCACGAATAGCTCAAAATTTACAAGCCGCAGTCAAAAGTCATAAGCCTCAGCCAAAAAGAATAGGCCCTATAATAAGCGTTGCTCTGCATGATTTGTGAAGAAGAAATTGTCCAGCTTCTTTGGATTGTAGGATTTTTGAGGAATTTTAAAGAAATAGAATTTCATAGTGAATTTTTTTATATGGTCCTTTAGAACAAAGGAACGAGCATCTAAAATCCCTATGAAATTCCAATGGAATGACTCAGTCCATAGAAATTTTGAAGGAATTCAATCGTGATGTTAAACCTCGTGGAAAAAATCCTTTGCGTCTTATATGGACCTTCTCTCTCTTTAAATTCCCCCAAAATTCTTGCAACACCTGTCAAGAACAATTACTCTGTTTTACATTCCTGTAGTATTACACTGTCATTTTACGCAATTCATCTTGTTAAGTCTTTCATTTCCTGTGTTCCAAAGAGACTCTTAAACTATACTTAGCCTAGTTGAGAGACCATGTGAAAGTCATCCCGTGTGTATGATGAGTAATTGACATAGGTTTAGGAAAATCGAGTTTGGTTTGGGGTGGTTCGGACCTTGACGTTGCGTGGTGCAACGGGCTCGGTCGGACTTGGTCAAACTTGGTCGTATGGACTTAGGATGCATTTTCCAGTGATTCGACAGGTTTGGACTTTTTCATGCGTAAGTATGGTGTTTTGATACTATTTACGTTTTCATGTGTCGAGCGGTGCTATTTGACGTGGTTCTTGTCTGTGTGGCTGCAGGACATCGAGTGGAGTCGTGGCGAGACACGGAGGACCGGACTAGGCGCAGGTGGTGCTGAGGTCAGAACGGTCGGGATGTGTCGACGACGACGTGGACTCGAGGTGGAGTCGTGGCGAGGCACGGTGGACTGGACTAGGCGCAGGTGGCGCTGAGGTCAGAACGGTCGAGGTGTGCCGAAGACGGCGAAGCTGCGTGGCTTGCGAGGCAAGAAACGAGGAAGCTTCCTGGAAGGTGCGCGAGGGGCGTTTCGGTAAAAACGCAGGGTTCACAAAAGGAAGCGGGTTTGGATAAATCGCCGAGTTGTTGGAAGGCCTAATGGGTAAAGCATGTGCAAATCCATTAGTAAGTGGCTATAAAAGGAGAGAGAGATGTGTGCTGAAATTTTTTGAGAGAGTGGGTGTAAAAGTTGGGGTTCCATTTGGGTCTCTCCATGTGTGTATGTGTGTGTTCCTCCCAAGAAGCATGTGTAGCTCTTGGTGTTCTTGAGGATTGAGAGGGAGAGGATGGATTGAGAATTCTTGTAATCATTCCTCCGAATGTGCATGCGTATGGGGACGTAGATCTTTGTATCTTTTGTTTCTTGGAATGGAAATTTGAAGTTTATATTTTCTGTTCGTGCTCTCTGTTTTTGATCTCTGCACTTCATGGCCGAATCACATTTCTCTTAAAGTCCTGCATGCTAATCATTGTTCCTTGCTGCCGAGTACTGCTTCCCATTTATTTCTTCTCTTGCAGCTTGTGATCTTTCTTGTGAGTATTAAAAGCATATGTTCGGCCAGCAAGAACTAATCATTGTTAGCATTTCTAGTGTTCGGCAATATTGCATGGCTGAATGGCAAGGAAACCATTTTTGCTTCCTTTTGTGCTATTTTCAACCTCCCTGCATGCAGTCCAAATGACCTCCGTTTTGGCTGAATTTTTAGCTGGTTTATCTATGATCTAGGCTGAGTTTATCAGAGCTGCATGCAGCTGGAAATACCATTTCTCTTGTTGGTTTTGGCTGGGTGCAAGTTTGGCAAAAAAATTGTTCTCTTTGTGCTGTTTGGCAGCAATAGGAAGTAGAAAATTCAAGTCTCGGGCAGCAGGGATTAATCCTTTTTGCTTTCGGTTCAGCTGCCATTCTTGTCCTTTTGATTTAAGCTTTTGGCCAGTTTTTTTTGTGTGTTTTCTGCAGCTACTTTCAGCAGCTTCTTCCTTCCCTTTTTGCTTTCGGTTTTGAGCAGGGTAGACTCCTCTTTGATAGCTTGCTCTCTCTGGTTTTGAGTTGGTCTTAGTAGCTCCTTTTGGGCAGCATGTGCTCTCAGATTTTGAGCTTGATTTCTTGCTAAATCCTTTTTGTTTCTCTGTCTCTCCTGTGTGCTTAAGTTTCCAGTGATCTTAATTTCTTCTTCATAGCTTTTTAGCTATCGGAGGAGAAGCTTGTGTGCGAGTACTCGGGGGCGATTTTTAAAGAACGACATTCACCCCCCTCTGTCGCCAATCTCGGTCCAACACTAGTAAACAGGGATTTGCACTTGCTACTATATCCTTTTCGTAGAAGAGATCGTGCAAGAACAAAATTTATTGGTAGGTAAAAACTTGTTCCCTCCAGTAAAAAAAATCTCGGTGTCTACACTTTTCATGGATAACAAAATACATCTTCAATAATTTGTTTTTGTTTGGGACTGCTCTGCTCCAGTTTTTCCAGCTCTACTCTACCAACTCCACCATGGAGCAGCTCCACTGTGGAGTTCCTGGATAAGGTGATCCTGTTTGGCACGCAGCCTAACTCCAGTTCCAGGAATGTGAGGTTTCCCTGAGAAAGGTCCAATGTGCCCCTGAATGATGTTTGGTGTATGTTTTTATGTGTGCGGAGCATATGTAACTGAATATTTTTTGTTGCCAATTGAAATATGATGTAAAATATTATAATCGCAATTAATTTATTCTAGACACGTAGATCATCAGCTGAATAAAATGATGTCATTTGTAGCATCATGTTGCCATGTACTCATTTGTGCCCAGGTTTTTCGAGATAAAATGGCAGAGGCCAATCTGGTTAGGGGATCGATGCTAATCCATCAGACTACCACACTTAGCACGAAAAACTGTTGTCACATCAACAAGCAGCAGCAAAATGTCATTTGCAAATCACTGAATCAATAAAGCATTACACATACATCATCAAGATTGTATCCATGAAGTGTTGCAAGAGTGCCTTGAACACATGGTAATCGAATTTTATTCTGCAAGAATACAGAAGTTTCCATATCCCGGTGCAGCATTCCGACAAACCCCTGCCTTGCCTTAGTTGCGAATGCCGCTCAGGCGCTCGACGACGGTGATCAGTCCCTGCATGCCCAGGTCGCCGTCGCCATTCGCCACCATCGCCGAGAACATCTGCCGGAACAGCGCCGCCCCTGGCAGCGCATTGGCCTCCTCCTGGCCGTCCCCGACCTCCAGTGCCATGCGAAGATCCTTGACGATGTACCGCACGGAGCCGCCCGACGCGAACTCGCGGCTCAGCATGCGCTCGCCGAAGATGTCCATGATGCGCGAGCCCGCCGCGCCCTTGAACACTGCATCAAGGAACAGCGGCGCGTCGAGCCCCGCGGCGTTGGCGAAGGCCAGGGCCTCGTTGACGCCGACCACCGCCCCGGCCACCGCGATCTGGTTGGCGATCTTGCTGCTCTGGCCGCTGCCGGGTGGGCCCATGTAGGTCGGCCTGCCGAGGTGAGCGAAGAGCGGGGCGAGCCAGGCCACCACGACCTCGTCGCCGCCGGCGAGGATGGCGAGCGTGCCGTCGCAAGCGCCTACGTCGCCGCCAGAGACCGGAGAGTCTACGGCGTAGCAGCCGGCTGCGCGCGCAGCGGCAGCGATCTCGCGCGCGAGGGAAGGGGAGGAGCTCGCACGCGCGGGTGGGTGTGGAGGATAAGGAAAAGAAATCGAATCGGTATGGAGGAGAGGAATTGTGTAATGGCAGTGGTGGGTAATTTTCCCCCAACTCCATGAGGAGATACAAAACTTCAGTTTCTGGAGTACCCCTTGAGGAGCTCTAGAAAAAACGTGGAGTAGGCCTTCAACTCCACCTTTTTCTTGGAGCAGAGTTCTTGGAGTTGGACCCGTTTGGCTAGACAAGTTTGGAGCAGAGTTGAAAAAACTGGAGCGGAACAGTCCCAAACAGGCCCTAAATTTGGAGATGACCTTATCAATTGGTGAGTTTGAGAGTCTGATTTAGTAATGGTCAAATTTGTTTACAAAATCTAGAAGTTAGTTCCAAGGTTAAGCAACGCACCAAAAAGCAAACAAATGCCTCCGAAGCTCCGAACAAGCTTAAATTTGCCACAATACTCCAATCATTTCCAAGTTTGGAACTGTAACAGTTAAAAATGCACTATGGCATCACGCTGTTGGCATTTTTCAGGCGTGACGATTGGCAGCAAAGGAGAATGGGACAGTGCAATGAAACCGTGAATACGACATGTTCAACATTCTGGATCAAGGTAAATGGACCTGCGTGAGGAGATGTCCCTTGTCGCTGTCCCGAGCAACGAATACACATAAATATAAAAACATTTATAAATCATCTTGTTTTAATCAAACGCTAAGATAATGGGGCGCTCTTTTCAGCTATGACTAATAGCTTTTGGCTCTAACGTGAACGCTTGTGTGAATGAATCGAATGCTGATAAACCACTTCGACAAGACTGTTCCAATAAGCCACTTCAAAACGGTGACGGAGAAGTCGTTTGTTTGTTTGTTTGTTTGAAGAAAACCATAAATCATATAAGTATAAGCATAAGGTCCCAAACCCAATGTTAAGCTACAACAATGAAACGTATGGTTCTATATCACGAGGGTAAACTTTCTCGGTTGGTTTTAGGGGTGGGTGTGGGCTCATGTTCAATTTTGGTTTTTGAAAATCCACTATATTTCATCTATGTTTTCATCTCTATATTGTCCGCTACTTATGTGTCCGTGTGTTGCAATGAAAAATCAAATACTATGTGCATTTTCTTTTGCTTTTACATGAGAATGTATCACAAAAAAACTTTAGGCCAACAATGCAGGTAAAGTTTATATCATTCCAGATAGCATCTCTAATGGCCCTAATCTAATTATTGGTAAACTCAGTAATAATGTAACGCCATAAAGCATGAAGAAGATATGCAACACATACAAGAAAAGAAAATAGTGTTACTCATGCATTCACTTCAAAGGCAATCATTCAAAGTGTCCTTTTGTCTTCATGAACTTATAGACCTCGTTATATCACACTGAATGAGAATAGCAACACAAAATACAATTACATTGTCACTCAAGGCAAGAGTCATCAGCAAACACATTTCAACATTTTGTTAGTCCCAAAGGCCACAGGGTATAACTTATCTAGGATGAACTACTAACTAATATCCTCGCAAAAAAATAACTAGCTCATGAAAATATAGGAGTTCATAACAAGCAACACTAACAACTTCTACATAGCTCCCTCCTACATGGCCAGTAGCTTCCAATGAACAATGCAACAAAACCTAGAAAACATAAGAAGAGCTTCAGTGTGCAACCAAGTTTTCTACATATAGGAAAGGCATTGACCACAATTATTACAATCACAGGTCACTCAAATCACGATAAGTAGTGGTAGAGCTAGAAAATTCTCAATGGATGTGCACATTTCATGCATAAGTGCATCGCATCTATTTCAATTCCAAAACCTCCTTAGAGAAAGCTATCATCATCCATAGTTTTATTCTTGAACAAATAACAAATAAATCAAAATGTAACATCTTATTTCACACTATATTCAATCCAACTATACTTATCAAACCAATTAACACTGAAGAGGGGGGCTACTCATTCGTACTTCTTTGAGTCCCTCTTCCTTCTTGAGTTTTCCCATCAGAAATGCACAGCATTAAACATGGTGTTAGTGATAAAGAAGATGAGTTCTTTTAAGTCTTTCCATCTCGATTTCGAAAGAAATAAAGAATGTCCTTATTCTTCTTCATATTTTAAGTAATCAAATTGCTCTACATTCACAAATCACAAGAAGAACAACTTAAATTCCCAATCAACTTTCACATTTTACTAATCCTAATTTCCGAATCCAAAATCAAACGAAAAAGAGAGGACTACCTGTTCATGCCCTGTGCTAGTGCATTGATTGGTCTGGTACCAGGTGCCACCATGTCGTCTTGTGACGTTGGCCACCTCTGAGAAGCCCAAGACATGGATGCCATTGGTCACTCGGTCATGCATTGAAGATAGAGAAGAGATGCAAGTCAGAGTCATGCACATGGCCGATGCGCAATGTTTTGTTATTTGTTGTGTCACTCTTCTCACTAAGATGGACTGCCATCATGCCGTGTACCAAGATGGGCTGAGCTGAGTTGCCAAGATTATAAGATGTACACATATATATCTCAATTTGACTAATAAATACATATATGCAATATGCTTGTCTGCAATTTTTTGGGTGTGCCAGGGCATACCCGACACCCCACTTGTCTCCACCCATGACGATAAGACGAATTACAAACTAACAATCTAAACAAAGTCCTGTAGTGACATGTCAGCCCTTAAGAAATGAATGGAAATGTAACATTGGACTCACACAATCTAACTATCTTTGGTTTCAATAACAAAACTGCTTAACAACAAAGGCTTGGGAATAATTTCTAACTATATTTAACTACGAAAGGGATAAACAATGGGTGAGCAAAAAAAATAATTGGGGGGGGGGGGCGTAGGGAAATGGTGGAGATGAGACATCATTTTGACAGATTGGAGTGCAAGATAAACTTAGTATCGTGTGTTGTTTTATTTCTTGTGCTAATCATTATTTAGAAGGTGTAGTACTGTGAGTGTTATTGTGATTTGCGTGTTGGAATATAGTATGTTTGGCTATGTTGTGTTGACCCATAGTGTTGATGTGCATATTATCCAGAATAAGAGAATAACCATGTGCTCAGTAACATACTATCCAGAATAATCAACAGATCAGTTATACTATCCAAGCACAACTTTCAGAATACCAACAGAGCATCAACATACTATTCAAAATAACACAATAATCAAGTACAACTTTTAGATTGCACTAGACGGTACAGAATAACCAAGTCTTACACTAAACAACATAGCATCTAGAGATTAGTCATACATAGCCTAGACATGACACACAATAGATCAGTCATACTAGGGTTGTATCACTGCTTTCCTCTAAGAGCTAAAGCAATAGATTGTGCTTCGAGAACTTGCTTTCTGCTCTTTGTAAGCACACCTGGGCTGCTGGTGGCATTAGCTTCTACAATGGTTGCCTCCTCACTGCAACATGAATTGGTCAGGCTAGTAATGAATTGTAGTGCAAGAAAGGAGCTGGTATTGTAGGGCAATTTACCTTTAGGAATGAGGAAGTGTGGATGCCCTTGGTGACGACAGTGCAAGAGGAGCATTAGCTCCAGTAGGTCTAGCCGTTTTGGAGCCTCCCTTGGACTTGGTGGTAGTTCACTGAGTTGATCTTTTCCTACAAACCATAGTAGTTTGTTAGTACATGTTGCAAAACATAGCAGTACAAGAGCTTAGTATGGAAAATGTTACCTCTTACTGCAGCTTGGGCCTTCTGCAACATTTGTACCATCCTTAGGCTTATTCTCCTTGCAAGTCTTCTGCCTATGGTTGAGCTGTCCACACTTTTTGCATTTGTGCCTTTTCTGCCAGGGCTTGCCCTCCTTGTACCTCTTATTCTTAGGCCTGCCTACTGGCATCTTAAGTGTGAGAGGATGTAACTTGAACCCATGAGTGCCCTTGGCCTACATGGCTTTGCCTGGCATTGGCCTGATAACATGGTTGTAAGTAGCTTTGAACATATCAACAAAGTAGAAGTCATGGACATATTTCCCAACCTTATCTCTCCTTGAGCTAATGACAGCAAGAGCATGAGTACATGGCTTACCTTGAGCTTTCGAAGGAACCACTCCCAACTTTCAGATGACTCAGAATCGAAGATGCCATAGGCAATTGGAAACATCCAGTTGTACCCATCTATGGCTATAGTAGATGCTAGTTGTCCTTTGTACTTGCCTGTTAGGAAGGTTGAGTCTATGCCAAGATAGGTCTGCGTCCCTGCAAGAAGCCATCCATGCAAGGCTTTAGATACATAAAGATCTTGCTAAACTGGTGCCTTTCTTTGCTCACCTTGTAGCCAATCTCCATAATACTCCCTGGACATCTCTTCTCCACCTCTCCTTTGAAGCTGTACAACCTATTAAAGCTTCCCCCAAGCCCCTTGAATCTATTCAAGAGCTGCCTCTTTACCCGCCCATACCTTGAAGTATGACACATCCACATGATACTTATCCCTGATCCTCCTCTTCCGCTCCTTTGGTCCAAGGGTAGGGTTGTCCACACTCCTTTGGTCCAAGGGTGGGTTTGTCCACAAGCCAGTCTATGACATGAGTTAAAACCCACTAGTATGAGGCCATCTTATTTCCAAGAAAGTTTGTTGAGGTACATTTATGATATTCTCCAAGTACCTTTACCTTGGCCACCACATGGAAAACATGTTAGAAGCAGGACGAGCATGCAAGAATCAAACAACAAAAAACACCAAAAATTAACTAACCTGAAATGAATGCCCATCTTGAAGCCTAGAAGCATGGATCCTCCCAACTCTCACGACGAGGATTAGTGCATGATGCTCCCAATTTAGTCTTGTCACTATAGTCAACACCAAATTTAAACTCTTTCAATATTGCATAATGCCTAAGAGCTCTTTTAAAAGATATTTGATTAGAAACCACTGTTCCAATTTGAATGCTTGGATTTTCATAGTCAACAACAAGACATGCCTCACAATCAACATTGGCATGTACCTCTGCCTCAGGAGCCTCCATCCCCACATCTGGTGGCACCTCAGCTTGCACCTACCTATACCAATGATGCCATAAATCCTCTCATCATCTACTCCCACATAGTCTCATCCTTCATTGTTATGGATTGCTGCTGAGAGGAACTCTGAAAAGCACTATCTATGGATTGCTATGGAGAGGGATTCTCTGGAGCATTTTCTGTAGACTACTACTGACATAAATTATCAACAACACTTGGGCTGTGAGGCTACCTGTGACAACATGGCAGCTTCACTTGGCATGCCTAGCAATCTCTCTCCACACCACATTGGCTCTACGTCCATGACCGAAATATTTATTTGGACTACTTTCTCCATGAAGTACATCGCTGAGCCAGCATCGGCCTTCAAACGACCCCCCTTTAAGGAGCCTCTGTGTACTCGTCGCCTTAGGAGGTTTTGCAGGCAAGGTAATCGAAAGAGTGCCGGCCTTCATGGCAGATGACAGTGGAGGTGCCACCTCAACGTGCCGTGCCACATCCCGGTAGCATGTTGCCTCCCTATACCACACCACCGAGGACTTTGTAGGGCTTGCATGTCTTGATTCACCCCAACTAAAGCTTGTTGTCATATGAGACCTCATCTCTCATCTCACGCACAGGCGAGGGGGGAGGGGTTTCTAGGGTTTTGATCTCTGCAGGGGAAATGCCGCTGCGGTGGAGGGGAAACGAGGGGAAAATGGTGCGAGGGGCTTCAGGGTTTTGGAGGTTAGGGCCACTTTTGTTGCCGCGGCCTGGGGGCATGTTCGGGATTCTGTGCTTTGGATGTAGTGGATCACAACCCTAACGGCGCCGACGGACGGAACCCTCATGGCAGTGGTATTTCGAAGCAATTCAGCCTTAGCGATGGCATTGGCTCATGTGTCCGATCCGCGATGGTATTTTTCAACATGCTGAACTTTTCTATGGCACTGAGCAAATTTGCTCTTTAAGAAATAGTAAGTGCCAACTAATGAGGAAGTAAATCAAACTCATACACTATAGATAAAAGAATTAATCATGCATAAAACATGAATAGTCCATACCAAAGCTTACAGCCGCATTCCCGGTGCCCCCCACTCTCCCACTTGTATACATTCTCTTGGCAAAGTCATTTGTCTGGCTGATTTTCCCAAACTCAACTTTCTTTGCATCTCAACATATGACATGAGGCTTGAGCAATGAGGCAACTGATACCGGTGATATTAGTGATATTAGGTAGTGCTCCAAATGACTTATAAGCCTAGGTTTTTGGCTTTTTTTTACTGTAGCGGCTAAAAATACATTGTAGTTGATGTTAGCTTTTTCTACATAATTAAATTAAAAATTTTAAAAATAAAAAAGTTATATCATCAAAGACAATACAAAAGAATAAAAGAAAAAAGACGAAAAAGAAAAAAAATACAAAATTAAAAAAAATAGAAGTAAAAAAACAGAAGCAAAAGATCGTTCGAGCGGGCCGGTCAAGAAGGCTATGACATGATCAATACACACATGTACTTTCTGTTCAGTTTGCACTCTTTTCGAAGGAGACTAAGGTCGTGTTTGTACTAGTTTCTGTTTCATGCTTCTGTTTTAAAAAGTTAAAAGCTAATACGAATATTCAGTTTTTTTGAAGCGGCTTCTTTACTTCTCTCATTATCGTCTCGCTCAGGATAAATCATAATGTCACGGGTACTTTACCCACCCCACTCCTCTCGCTCCCGTCACACGCACACATCTCTCCCTCACGTTTTGCACATCTTGTCCTCTCCTAAAAATTACTTCTTTTAGTTACTACTATTCATTTTTGGCTAAAAACCATAAGGCACAACAAAAAACTATCAGCAAAACACATGATCTACCTCGCTACCTAGCTCCTCTACACAATCCGTAGCATGTAAATCATCAGTAAACTCATAGAGCCCACACAACCACACAAAGGGTCATCACAGATGGTTCTAAACTGTTATCATAGACGGTTTATGAACCATATAAATTTATGTATTTGTGATAACAGGTGGTTATCATAGATGGTTTATGTACCGCCTGTAAAGGTGGACTATTACAAAAGGCTATGGCCAAAACCCGTCTGCAATATGTAATACATCACAGACGGTTTTATATACGAACCATTTGTGATAGTATGCATATCACAGACGGTTCGTACATAGAACTGTCTGTGACGTATTACATATCACAGACGGGTTGTGGTTGCAACTGTCTGTGATAGTATACATATCACAGACGGGTTTTGGTCATAGCCATCTGCGATAGTCGATCTTTAAAGGTGGTTTATACCACATGAATGTCTATGATAGTTCATTGTATATCTAAATTCTTTTCTATTTTTGGCTAGCCTCAGGAAATGCTAGCCATATTCTCTGAAAACAAGCAAATATATAGATATCATAGATATATCACACAATACACATATATCACAGATATCAATCACAAATAGATAGATAAATCACAAATATAGTGAATATATTGTTTGATGAAGTACAATTGAATCAAATGTTTGAACATCTATTATTTCTTGTCGAGGTTGAACTCTCTGTTCGGTTGAATGACCTCCACCATCAAGAAGCCGCACAACAGTCCTTGAACTTTGACGAGTTCGTCAAGATCGAATGCTCTTTTGTCGATTTTGATGCTCTGTCGCTAGGAGGAGTAAAGTCGTAAGCATGTATATACAAATTGATAATCACAAAATAATTATTGTCAAATTGACAAACTTCTGGATTATTCTTCTTAGCACTCATGATTTCCTATGTATAGCAACAAATGTAGAATATACATATGTTGCCCTGTAGCTACTGGTGGCACTGTAAAAAATAGAATTACATACATATGTATAGTCAGTTTTAGAGGCATTATTATGAAGTGTAGTATAGGATTGTTGTGTTATAGCGGGTACAAAAAATCACATCATGTGTTGTAGTGTGGTGCTGGATTCATTGTGTCCCCTTCCCTTGGCAACGTAAATCTTGAACAACCTATGCGATTCCAAAAAGTTAGCTTCAGCCATTGTAACCGAAGGAAAGACTACAATAAAGTTATGTATGGAGCATACCTATTGAGTATTTCTTACACAAGGGTGAAGTTGTGGTTGTTCCTGAGTAGGGAATCAAAGTATATCATCTTACTCCACTTTGGTACAATTATAATCAGAATCCAGTGCCACTTACTCATGTATGTTAGCCTAGTCATAAATCTAAGTTCATGTTGCGTATAAAATACAAATAAAACTTGTATAACAACTAATGATGCACTTACCCCTAGTTGTAGGGTGCCAGAATGTAGTCCTTGTCGTTGTGAGCAAGCAATCCTTTCATTATGTAATTTTCAATGAAAGATACGTTATCATCGATGCATTGCTCAAAGATCAAGTATGGGTCGAGGAAAACCATCGGTTCTCAGCGTTACTGGGCTTCTTGAATCATGTATCTATACATAAGCAATGGGTTACAACATTTATCGGTATTACGTGAATATAGAACTTGATTTTACACACCTACAATGTCCAGCTTCGTAGAAGTGAGGAGTTGAGAATGTCGAGGTTGAATAGTTCGAATTAGTCTTGGAAGCCTACGATGATATAGCTCATGCGTTGTGGAAATGCGCCTCTGTGTATTTGACGGTGAATCCGCTCTGCTAATTTTTATGGTCGTTGGACCTCTACATGTACTAGGCATGTAAAGACCCGAAACTAGTCCAATACTGGGCAATTGTGACTTGGGGACCAACGACATTCCAAGGTTGTACTTCCAAAGCTTGGGAAGCTCCTTAACCTTCTTTGATTGGACCTTAGCGTCTTGCTTGAGATACATCTTTGACATCGTCTCTATTGGGGTCGATGCAGTGGCCTTCTAAAGTGGAGCTTGAGGTGGAGTCATAGAGGGTTCTATTTGAGGGGCATGGCCATGTGGTGATTGCGGCACAAAAGGGTCTAAGGCGATATCCCTTTTGGGCCACTGGACAAATGTGTGTACGGCATCTCCTAGTGTCATGATCTCTTTGTTTGGGGCTTCTCTAGCAGGATGGCCCTAAAAATGTCATTAATCTTATCCACTTGGACATTCATGAAACCGGTCCCTAGCTGGGCACTGTGCACCAGCGTCCTTGATAGGCATAGATACACCAACCCCAGCCCAGCATCAATAGGAATAGAGCCAACAAGCCTGACTCTGAGGATGCACAATGTGGGCTTCTACATAATGATACATGATGAGCTAAGGTGTCTATCAGGTTTATCTATGTAGCATTCTAGAGAGGTACATTACCTGGATATCATCGATAGGTAAACGGACATCGCTATGTTCAGAATGTGGCATGGACACACAACTACTTCGACGTTGAGGGGGACTAGCTACACAATAATGGGGGTGGCTTGTGACTAGTTGCAAACTTCTCTCAGTTCTTCTCTCAATGAATCTATCTCTACTCGAAGTGAGGCAATTATCTTGTCTTGAAGTGAGGCAGATAACTCTTCCAGAAGTTGTACATGAAGCTCCTATTTCAACTGTTCCTCGTGCTCAGCCTTGCATCTCCTCCTACTCTTATACACCTCAGATTCGTTTAGGAATCCATGCCTCCAAGATACGTAAACTCCCAGGTCTCTTGTGTGACCTGGGTGCTCCTTGTTTCCTAGGGCCGTGGATAGTATATCCCTCTCTCTGACTGTTTCGAAGGAGCATTGGAAAGATTCGGTAGTTAATGTTTTCTACAAGAGGCAATCATATTATTTTAGACCCCATGAAGTTATAGATCTATTAACAAGTAGGTAGTTTAACATATCTTACCAGGCGTAAGGACACTTTCTCGTCTACAAGTTTTTGAAAGAGGAGACGCCCAAAGATGGGTTGATGACCTCGCTCTTAATCAATTTCGGGCGCAGTCGTTTGCGATCCTGGCAAATAACGGGGAGGCCTCCGATCAAATTGTGACCTCATCCTCCATTGTGGGATTTTACCCATGTACCCAGTGGTGTGAGGTCTGTGGGGTGAGTGTTTTGTGCCTGGAGAGTCTTGTGCACCACACTTTGCTGTTGAAATTTGATCATTGTCATCATCCGCATAAAGGCCTCCATGTTTCTAGTGACATGAAAAGGGTACCTCTTGAAGGGCGTGTGATGCTTGGCCACATGCTGGCAAATCTCAGTTAGTCTTTGCTATCTCCAGTCAGCTTTTTCTTTCGGTTTTTCTTTAGGTTATCTGTCCGTTTTCTTTCAGTCATGCTTTTCTCTTTTTGTCTTGCTGTTTCTGGTGTGTAGTACCTGAGCTGTTTAGTTGTTGGTGTCTGCTGATTTCGGCAAAAATCTGTTTGCCTCTTTTCTGTTTTGCTCTTCTATCCTGTTACCTGTTTCAGAAATAAGTCTAGGTTAGGTCTGATGCCTTGTTTTCTCTAGTTCCAGTAGCAAAGATAGTTACTGTTTGATTTGTTTTCAGCAAGCAGTTGGTCAAGTCTGTTTCTGTGTTCGGTTAGGACAGGGTGCAGTTGTCTGGTTAGATTTCTCCAGTGAACAGCTCTGAGCAGAAAATCAGTCGAAGCTCATCTCTTGTTTTCAGTTTTCTCCAGTGAACAGCTCGGTTGGTCAGTTTTCAATTTGCTCATAGTTATGACTGTCTTGTGTGTCTCCCTCTTTTCGTCATTGCTGTGTTCTCTCTGATTGCGTTTTGCTAGTGAAGCATGAATCTTCTTCTTCATAGTTTCTATAGCTATCGGAGAAGAAGTATGTGGATATTTCAGTGCGATTTTTGAAGGCACCATTCACCCCCCTTCTGTTGCCATTTTCGATCCTACAATTGGTATCAGAGCCGGTTAGCTCTTCTCGATAGATCTTAACCGGTCTGTGAGCCATGGCAACGGACAAGTATTCCACCAAGCCCCCGATCTTCGATGGGATCAACTATCCCTTCTGGAAGAGTCGGATGGAGACCTATATTCAGGCTCAGGGCTATGCTATCTGGAGGAAGGTCAAAACTCGCTTTCTTGCTCCTGCCGATGAGAACATCAATGTGGCGAACATGCCCGAAGTTGAGGCAAATGCCAAGGCAAGGAACATCATAATCCAAGGGCTGAGCCGAAATGAATTTGATCGCATTTCTCATCTTACGTTGGCCTATGACATTTGGGTGACCCTCGATGCTTACCATGAGGGCACCACCCAAATCAAGACGGTACGACAGGACCAGCATAAGCGAGATTACAATAAGTTTGAAATGCTCGCTGGAGAGTCCCTTGATGAGTGTTTTGCAAGGTTTCACAAGATCTTGAGCAACCTCCGAGCGGTCGGTCTCATATACCCCGACTCGGACAACGCTCGTCAAATACCCCGACTCAGAGCAACAAGATCTCTTGTTTTCAGTCTTCAGTTTTCTCCAGTGTACAGCTCAGTTGGTCAGTTTTCAGTTTGCTCATAGTTTTGGCTGTCGTGTGTGGATACTTCGGGGTGATTTTTGAAGGCACCATTCACCCCCCTCTGTTGCCATTTTCGATCCTACAAGCCGCCTGTGCCTTCTAAGCACCAAGAGCCATCCCCATAGATTATCCAAATGGGGTCGGTCGGTGGGGCAGTCAAGGGCAATTCCATGGGAGTCCATTCCACAACAAAGTCTGGTAGCACCTGGGATTTGATGGCAGTACAGGACATGAAGGTGATTGAGAATGGTGCTAGCTTAGTCGCCTACTTGCCCACTTGCCCGGATGCCTCCTTGTTACAAAGCATCTCCCCAATCAGAATAGACGACGGTATCCAGATCTCGTGTGCCCAAAGTAGTGTTAGAGTTTTCATGAAGCCATGAGGACGGCGTAGGCGAGCTTCTCCAATTTGGTGTATCTCACCTTAGCCCCTTGCAAAGCTTCGAACACATAGTACACTGTGTGCTGCTTCTTTTCTTCTTCTCAGACTAGCATGGTGCTCACGGTGATGGGGGTTGTGGCGACGTAAGCGAGCAGGGCCTCCCCTGGCTTGGGGCTATGTAACAGTGTGGGGGGACACCAGGTAGTTCTTCAGGTCATCAAGGACGGCTTGGCTCTTAGTAGTCCATTCAAAGGTGCCTGAGCCCCGTAGGATCTTGAAGAAGGGGAGCCCTCTCTCTCCCGAGCGTGAAACGAATCTCCCCAGTGCAGCCGGCATGCCGACCAACTTCTGCACCTCACAGACATTTTAGGGAGGCTTCATGTCAAGGATGTCCTAGATCTTCACGGGATTTGCCTTGATCCCACGCTTTGAGACCAGGAACCCCAAGATCTTCCCTGCTTGAACCCCAAAGACGCACTTCTTTGGGTTGAGTTTCATGCTGGTTCGACGTAGGTTGTCAAAGGTCTCCTGGAGGTCGGTAGCATGTGTCTGTGCGAGGACGCTCTTGACAACGATGTCATCCACATAAGCTTCCACGTTGCATCTGATCTGAGAGTCAAGTGCCTTGTGCATGAGCCTAGTGAAGGTAGCGCCAACATTCTTTAGCCCAAATGCCATCTAGATGTAGCAGAATGACCCAGAAAGGTGTGATGAAGCTGGTCTTCTCCTCGTCTTCCTTGGCCATCCATGCTTGGTGGTACCCTAAGTAGGTGTCGAGGAAGCTCATGAGCTCTCACCCCAAAGTAGCATCGACTAGCTAATCAAGTTGGTGTAGTCAACACACATACTCCACTGCCTGTTGGACTTTTTGACAAGGACCGGGTTGGCTAGCCTCTCGGGGTGTAGCAACTCCTGAATGACACCGGCATTGCGAAGCTTCTCCACTTCTTGTCTTGCAATGGCTTGATGCTCACCTAACATTTTTTAGAGCTTCTACTTGATTGGCTTTGCCTTAGGCTTCACAAATAACTAGTGGTTAATGATTTTTCTTTGAACACTGAGGAGGTCTTTAGGGAGCTTGCAAGGTGGCTAGCATAGCCTTAGCCATCATGGGGTCCAGCTTTGCAGTCTTGGTTGGTCGGCTTCCCAAAGGGGCACTGGTTTGGGATATCGACGACATCGAAAACCACACTCTCACTTTGGGTGCCAGCCCTAGCTTCGAACCCCACGATCAGCTCGATCTGGCTAAGGGCTAGAATAGGGACACCCCGAACCCTAGCAATGGGATGTCAGGCTCTGACATTAGTGCCCACGAGACCCTGAGTTTGTCAAATGTGGAAGTGAACATGACATCTTTAGAACTCCCCCTATCCACAAACACTCACCTAACCTCATACTTGGCAATAGAGGCAGAGATCACCAGGGCGTCGTGATGCAGGAGGTTAACTCTAGTCGCATCCTTAGGGTTGAATGTGATGGGGATGTTGACCTACTGCGAGAGCTTAGCCAGTGGAGATGCACAGATGTGGTGCACTGGGTGGGCGTAGGCTCGGCGTTGTCGCTTTGATGCAAAGGTGTGTGGATTTTCGTCGGTGATCGTGTGCACTATGCGACGTGGGGGGTCAACAGCTTGCCCCAGGCTTCCAGCCAAAGTGGAGTGGCAGGGTCAGGTAGTGTAGATGCTATCACTGGTGTGGGAGGTGGGTTCACATTGGAAGCGGCCTGGGCTTACTGTCGTTGAAGTTGTTGGGCCGAGGCGATAAGAGTGCACCCCGAATTCTCATGGAAAGTTCAGCCATGTTAAGCGCAAAAGTGGCAGTTGTCGCCACGACCAGGACATTGCTCTTCCTACCTTCAACCACCCTTCTGTTCATACCCTCTGTGGTGGTTTTGGTGTCTGTCACAATGGTTGTTACGGTGATCGTCGTTGCAGCTATTGCGATGGATGTCATGACCATGATGTGGTTGAGCATCTTCGGACTTGATATGGTATACAAGGTAGTGGAAGTGCTACCACCTCTCAATAGCCTCAAGGTCAAGCAGGTGCACCAGGGCCGTGGCAACCGAGGCCTCTGCCTCCCGGCGAGTCCTCTCCTCGTCGAACTTAGAATATTTGTCTATGATGGAAAGCAACTCTGCTACTATCTTTGGCTCCTTCCGTCCAGCTTGTTGGCAAACTCCCCCTTGTGCAATGCCCGCCATGCTACTTTGACAGCGCTCATGTTGGAGATGCCCCGGACTTGGCAATGGATGTGAACAAACTGGCGCATGAAGTCTTGAATAAACACACCCAGCATTTGTTTGAGCACATGTAGGTCAAAGGATGTGACAAGCTTGTTTTGGTTTCCTTGGAAGTGCTTGCTTACCCTATGGATACAAGAGCTCCTACACATCACTTAAATTATGAGGTGAGCTCGTTTCAAAGAGATTTTACTTTATTTGATAAAGAACTTATGATATTACATAATGAGAGTTTGTTGCGTTTGTTATCATGTACCAAGATTTATGATCAAGATCATGCAATACGTGAGATTACATATATGTTAAAACCGAGGACGGTTTTCTGTCAAGAAGGGGAGGATGATGTGACCACGCCACCAACACATACGACCATAGCGGCCAATATCAAGATTGAACTAAAGGTGAATTCGTTTCTTCAACTTCAACACATTTTAAATGAGAATATGATGCTACCTAATGATGAATATATATATATATATTTGTAGCACCACATCACTTTGGAACCAATTGAAGCAAGGGTTCAAGTTGGACAGGTTTTGGAATTCAATTCGGCCTCCAGATCAATTCGGATTCAGCTTGACAGGCCAATTTCAAATGGCCATAACTTTTGATCCAGATGGCTTCTCGGGGCCCGTGAGTACTCGTTGGAAAGCTTTGGAGTCTACTTTCAGATGGATCTAGTCTCACCTCCAAAACCTATCTGAGCAGATCAAAAACTGCGAAACAAGTCACATCACTTTTCCAGTCCAAGAGAAAGTGGGCCGAAGGCCTTGTAACTTAGATTATTTGGGCCGGTACTGTTCACATGAACAGTACCATGGCCGCGTGAACAGTAACCATGAATAGTACCACATCCCTTTTTATTAGATAAGTGCGGCTTTCCCCTTCCCTATTTAAGGAGGTCGCACCCATTTAGTTTTCCTCGGGTTTTTCTTAAGAGATTATTCTGCTTAGCATTTTTCACCGTATGTTCGGTTGAGGAACCCCAACTTGTGAACTTAAACATTATTCACAATACAATTTCAGATTGCATCGTAAACTCTCTTGCTTGTGTTCTCGATTCGCTTGCAGGAGATAGCCTTCTTGGCAAGGTCAATCGTGTTCGGCACGGTTGATAACCAACAGAACAGTGGTGTAGTGATTGCGAGGGGTTCGATCTGTTTTGGTCGGAGCCTTTGGATCATCAACGTCGAGATCTCCACAATCGACTTATCAGTACCTCTCGAAAGATCGGGCCATCGTCACATAATAACTTTTCCCAAAGTTGCTCCCATGAGTATGCCGAGCATGGCAGGAGATCGAAAACGGCAACAGAGGGGGGGGGGGTGAATGTTGCTTCTTCAAATTTCCCCCTAAAGTATTCACTTAAAAAGGCTCTTCTCCGATAGCAACAAATGCTATGAAGAAAAGGGTTTGGCTCACTGGAGACTCAAGTATACAGAAAGGAGAACACATGGGAAAAACACTAAACCGAGGCAGCAAGAGATATCATCAACAGAGAACATCAACAGCAAAATGCATCTGGCTGGTCTGACCGGCGTGCAATGGCCGGTCTGACCGCCTGCACACCGCCGGTCAGACCGCCTAGAAACTGGTCAGATAGCCTTGTCCCACCTGGTTAGACCGCCTTGGAAGGTCCGGTCAGACTGGTTAGGCTAAACCAGGGCAGAAACTAGGTATCGCCCGAGACTGAAAATGCTGAGTTTTGCAGAAAACAAGGAAATCAACAAGATTGAAGCCTTACTGAGGATGCCCTCGGGCCAAAAGAGTAGTTACCTATTCTAAATAAGAGAGAGACCCCAAACCATAAGAAAATTTATCAGAAACCCAAGGAATTGAGAATTGACCCAAAAAATTGAAAAGTTACAGAGGGCTGCACCAAAAACCAAATTCCCATCTGATCTTTGATTCTTTGACCATGAAACCAAGAGATTAGCTAGGAAATAGTCTTAGGACTCAGAGACTCAAACCTGGGTACACTCTTTTGAAGAGAAATAAAAATAGCAATAAACCCTAGAACAGTAAACAGAGAAGGAACTGAGCGTAGGATGAAAAGGAAAAGGATTCTCCTGATTCAATCATTTTGCTCTTGGAACTAGCTGACCAAAAGATCTAGAAATACAATCCCATCACCAAGCAATCTATTTTGCACCTTCTCAGCTAGAAACAACACCAAATCACAAAACTGAGAAATCACACAGAGCAAAATGCACGAAGAAGAAAACAGGAGGCAGGAGCATCTCAAATAAAACCATCTCAGATTGATATTGAGGAAGAGAGATGCATGATTACATAGAGTATCAACTCATACCATCCCTACAGCCCCATACATGATTAGAGAAATCAAGAAACCATACACCTCACACAGGGAAGAACATAAGCAACAGGCAAAAACTCCTCTCCTGCTCTCACCCATTTCTCAACAACTAAAGATACAAGCAAAACAAAACTCTCCAAAGCCATCAAACCCTCACTAAAGTCATGGAACATGCAGGAGACATTCCTCCTTTTATAGCCTCCCACTGATGGGTTTGATTTTCTCTTTACCCACTAAGCCTCCAACAACTCTTGTGCTTTATCCAAAACCACTTCCTTTAGTGCAGCTTTGCGTATTTACCAAAACACTCCTCCTGCACCTTCCGGGAAGCTTCCTCATTTCTTGCCTTCCAAGCCTCGCAGCTACCTCGAGCCCTCGCCATCTTCGGCACACCTCGACCGCTTTGACCTCGGCACCACCTGCGCCTAGTCCGGTCATCCCGTGCCTCGCCACGGCTCCATCTCGATGTCCTGTAGCCATCACAAACAAGAAACATATTACATAGCACCACTCGAAACATGTAATCACGATTGGCATCAGAAAATCGTACTCAAGCAATGAAATAGCCCAAATGACTGATCGGGAAGAAGAATACGCCTCAAGTCCATCTAACCAAACCCGACTCCGCCAAATGTCGACTTGGCACAAACCACACGAACCAAACTCAATCTTTCCAAAACAAACGTCAATTACTCATCACAAACATGGGGTCACATCCACATGGTCTCTCAATCTCCCCCTTGAAGAGTATATTGACAAACCCAGAAAAAGCGAAAAGTTGAGTTTGAAAATGAAAGAGAGTCAAACATGGTCCAAAAGAAATCAAAGAAGCTTATGACCATGTCGACAAATGAACACTAGAGCAGAAAGGAGAGAGCAAATTGTTCTTCAAAGCTCCAGAAAGTTAAGAAGCTTATGACCATGTCGACAAATGAACACTAGAGCTACAAAGGAGAGAGCAAATTGTTCTTCAAAGCTCCAGAAAGTTCCCAAATGGCTTTTTCTCCGCTATTCTCCCCCTTTTGGCAATAGAATCATCAAGAATGCAAAAGAGAGAATAAAACATGGTGGTTGATGAAATGGCTGAAGTTTGTTTATTTTAAGCATTTAGAGCCATGAAGATTATCCAAAATGACCGTGCAGATTACACCAAGCTATAACACATAAATATGCTATCAAGATCATGACAAAACATGTATAATCAAGCTAAGCCAAATAAGTCACAATCTGAAAATTAGTCGAATTTCTTAACATGTCAAGTCAACCATGATTATAGTCTAGCGAAAGGTATCCAAAGATGATGCAGGCCATGTCAATAATCTAAGTGGAACCAAGAAGCTAGTATTGGGTCAGTTTAGAGTGCTACACGTTTAAGAATGAGACATTTGTTTAAGTACTTATTCTTTGTGGAATTAAGCAAATTGAGCACAATTGACATGTTTTTCTTTATAAATCTCATGATTGTTTCCAACCAGATTTTTGTGAAGTCATATGCTAGATCTCAAACCTTATGCGACTACTCCAAGCTAGAAGCTTAAGAAGATAGTCTTGGTCATCCAAAACTCCCCCTGAGTTCATGCCTAGTGCAATGGCAAGCGTCTCATGAGAAAGAATTGGTGAGATCAGTTCTTTCGCACAAAAAGAGATCTTTTTGTTTTCTTACAAGATTGTACTAACTCATACTTCATCAATGAACTAACATAGTTCAATCTAAAGCTCAATATAGATTCAAGACTCAACTCAGCCTATTTGACATAGCATGAATCATAAAAGAATAACTAAAGGCAGACTAATCTCAAAGAGCTAACATGACATGAATTAGTTTACGTTGAGCATTTTAATTAACCTATCAAGGCAAAGACTAGACCATACATATAAAGTCATGATATATCTAGCAAGTAAGCTCAGATCATGGCAAGATGTAATTCATTATAAACATATCATAATGGGATAATAATCAATGCTCCATGTAGTTATATTACAATGTAAAATGATATGCAAGAAAATCCAGCTCCCCCTCAACATATGATGTAACTTTAGTTCAAGTTGAGTTATGACAACATTAAGATCTAGAAGCTCCCAAATGAACTCCCCCTGAACCAAAGCAATAAAATCGAGAAGCTGGCAAGAAAATCCGAAAAGGCAGCCCTTGAAGCATAGACAAGATATAGAGGATACTATGGCTCAGACTGACTCTCATCTACCCCATATGACTCTAGGACTATCAGCGGATCATCTAACACACTAAAGAGCAAACACGTACCCCGTCTACCCGAGGGTGGCCTAACCCTCTTTAGAACCTATAAGAAGTGAGTGAGCTCAACCTAGTGAGAAGTGAAGCAGCTAATAAACAACATCCTAGAATCACAAGATGAGAGGAAGAAGTCTAAATAACTAGACAAAAGAAACACTCTAATCTATGCTAGAAGAACTAACCCCAATGCACCCATATGCAATGCAACAGAAAGGAGTAAGAGCATAATAAACAAGATAAAGCGTGAAGCGCAAAACTCCCCCTCACAACAGTCCATAAGGACAGACCACCCCAAGCTCTCCCCGCAGAGCTAAAAACCTAGAGCTATCCAAAGACTTGGTAAAGATATCAGCCAACTGGTGGTCACTCTCCACAAACTGGAGCACTATGTCACCCTTCTCCACATGGTCTCTGAGTAAGTGATATCTGATATCAATGTGCTTGGTCCGAGAATGCTGCATGGGGTTCTTGGCAATATTAATGGCAGAAATGTTATCACAAAAGAGTGGAACACTGTCTATGGCTAACCCAAAGTCCCATAGGGTCGAGACCATCCAAAGTACCTGGCTGCAACAACTGGCGGCAGCAATGTACCCGGCCTTTGCGGTGGACTGTGCAACACCGGACTGCTTTCTAGAAGACCAGAAAATAAGAGAAGTGCCAATAAATTGGCATGTGCCAGAAGTGCCAGATACCATAGTCAATGGTAGCTCGAAGGTACCGAAGGATGCGCTTCACCGCCTGGCGGTGAGATACGCGAGGAGAAGCCTGAAAGCGAGCACACAGACACACGGAGAAATGTATGTCCGGCCTCGAGGTAGTGAGGTATAAGAGGGAGTCAATCATGCTACGATACTCCTTCTGATCAACTGGCTCACCATCCTCATCTGGATGAAGTGAAGCTGTGGATGCCATGGGAGTCGACACTGGCTTCCCATCACTCATGTCAAACTGTCTCAGGAGGTCATGAGTGTACTTGCCCTGATGCAAGAAGGTACCCTCCTGAGTCTACTTGATTTGGAAGCCAAGGAAGAAGGTTAACTCGCCCATCATACTCATCTCAAACTGTGAAACAAGAGTATGAGAAGAGTCGCCAAAGATGATGTCATCCACATAAATCTGGACAAGAAGTAGATCAGTGCCATGCCTACGAATGAACAAGGTCTACCCATCTCAAAACCATGGCTCAACAGATTGGACTTAAGCCTCTCATACCAAGCTCTAGGGCCTGCTTACGTCCATACAAGGCTTTGGAAAGCTTGTAGACATAGTTTGGGTATTTGGGGTTCTCAAAACCTAGAGGCTGTCTCACATAGACTTCTTCCTCAATAAATCCGTTGAGGAAGGCACTCTTGACATCCATCTGGTAAAGCTTGAAACCCTTAGAAGCTGCGAAAGCAAGCAGGATTCTAATGGCCTCAAGTCTAGCTACAGGGGCAAAGGTCTCCTCAAAATCTAGACCCTCAACCTGAGAGAAGCCCTGAGCTACCAGTCTAGCCTTGTTCCGAATGACAACCCCATCCTCACTCTGCTTGTTCTTGAACACCCACTTAGTCCCAATTACATTGTGACCTCGAGGGGGCTCAACAAGCGACCAGACCTTGTTTCTCTCAAAAGTTTCTAACTCCTCATGCATGGCATTGACTCAAGACTCATCAGAAAGAGCATGACAAACATCCTTGGGTTTGAAAGAGGCAACAAAGGCAGAATAGAGATAGAATAGTGATATGCCAGACTTTGAGCGTGTGACTCGCTCAAAGAGGTCTCCAATCATCTGCTCAGAAGGATGATCTTTCTGGATATGTCGGGAAGGTCCTAGATGAGATGAAGAAGTGGCCTCTACCTCATGAGCTGATGAGGTAGGAACAGAACCACTAGCTCCAGAGGAAGCAGAAGGCATAGGCTGATCACCTGGAGGTGCAGTGGAAGAAGGCACCTCAAGGGGAGGATGAGGAATCGGATCGGGTAGACAACTCTCATCTCCATCCTCCTCATCATCCACAAAGATGGGCTTAGACTGCTCTAAAGAACCTGAGATGTCGGGCCTAGTCCCCGGACTGGCCTCGTCGAAGGTCACCTCACAGGTCTCTACCAACTTACTAGACTCGCAGTTCCAAACCCTATACGTCCGCGAAAGAAGTCGAGTAACCTAGAAAGATCCCATCACAAGAGCGTGACTCGAACTTATCTAGGTTCCCGGACTTTAAAATGAAACATTTGCAGCCAAACACACGAAAATGAGAGACACTGGGCTTTCGCCCATATCTCAGCTCAAAGGAAGTGCGATGCAAGTGTGCCCGAAGAAAAACTCTGTTCGAAACATGACACGCAGTCGCTATAGCCTCAGCCTAAAACTTCCTAGGTGTAGAATACTCATCAAGCATCGTCCTGGCCATCTCGACCAAGGTACGGTTCTTCCTCTCCACGACGCCATTTTGCTGTGGGACGTGCGGAGAAGAGAACTGATGCTCTACACCTGTCTCATCGTAGAACCTCTCAAAGTAGAAATTCTTGAACTTCGTGCCATTGTCACTGCGGATCGCTCGTAAGGCACCCGGAAGCTCAACAGAAAGCCTACTGAAAAGACTTCAAAAATGTGTAAACGTCTCATCCTTCGAGGCTAAGAAAAATATCCAAGAGTACCTCGAGAAGTCATCGACCACGACAAGAACATACCACTTCTCTCCTGCTGACTACACTCGGGCTGGTCCAACTGTGTCCATATGGAGCAGCTGTCCTGGTGCATCGGTCATAGTCACTATGACCGGAGGGTAAGAAGCGGCAACCATCTTGCCGTGCCGGCATGGAGCGCAAACAAGATCTTTGACCATTTTGAGTTTTGGCAGACCACGAATGAGATCATGGCCGCTAACTCGGGTCAAATGGTCTAATCCAATTTGACCAAGTCTCCTATGCCAAAAGGTAAGGTCACGGGACTAAGACGCAACTAGACACCAGAGAGGATCACCAGAAGACTCAGAAAAATCAGCACGAAAGATCCTCCCATAACGAGAAATCCCACAAACCAGACTACCTGAAGAATCAAGAATTTGGCAAGCGTTTTTCTTAAAGCTCACCTCAAAGTAATCATCGGTAAGCTGAGAAACAGAAAGCAAATTATACTGTAGCTTACTAACCAAGGCAACATCTTTCAAATTAAAAGACTCATTAACGCGCACTGTATCTTTGGCGATGATGCGCCCAGACGAAGCGTCTCTGAAGGTGATCGTCCCATCACCTGGAGCACGAGCTAGGGAAGAGAACCAACGAGAGTCTCCGGTCATGTGTCGAGAACACCCGGAGTCAACGAGCCAAACCTCTCTCTTCCCTGCCCGGCGAACCTGAGTCAACGAGAGAGTAAAGTCTCAGTACTGGGGTAAATCAGGAGTGATTTTGGCACCCAATACTGAGTAACACTTCGAGTAGAAGAAGTAGCCACACATGACTGACCTCTAGCTACCCTACGCTCTCTGTCGCTCAACAAGCCAGAAGGTCTGTGTGTAGACCTGAAGCTGTTGTTGGGCTTGACTGCTACGGAGGAGCGAGTCAAGACACCAGCAACATGCTGATCACGCTGCGGGTAGCTATCTCAGTGGGGAAAGCGAGATCTATCCTCAGGACGGCGGATATCACTAGCAGAGGCAAACCGAGGATGATAATCAGAAACACCGAAAAATCCAAGTCCTCGATACTGCCTAAAACCCTCAGAGAGATCAACCCTTGACTTCATGTTGGTCTTAGGTGCACTCAAGGTCTGGGGCTGACCCTGAATACGCCTAAGAGCCTCAACACGGTCTCTACGTGCGATCTTGGCGCGCCTGAACCATCGCTCGATCAAGTGTCTATCCTTCTGACAGAAGGTGCAACGATACTTCACCTTCTGAGAGGTAGAAGTAGCACGAAGAGGCTTCGCCTTCTGAGAGGCCGAAGCAACAGGTGGACTCACCTTGCTGTGAGAAATCCCTTGGACAAAGCCCGCTGACTTGAATTGAACTTTCTTAGTACTGGGCTCAATCTCGATCACACCTGCCGCTAAGGGTCTAAGAATAGCAGGTGGATGCTTCCTCATGTCCTCATAAAAATCATATCCTAGACCTTGATTGAACTTGCAAATCTTGGACTGGTCTAGAATAAGATTTAGCTTCTTCTTGCCTCCTACACACCTCTCGAGAGTGTTCATAAGGTACTGACACTCCCGAAAGAGAGAGGTGCAAGAAGAGCAGGGGGAAGAAGATACAACAAAAGGTAAGGGAGTAGAAAGAGAACCAATAGCAGAAGAGTGAATGGCTTGTGCATGCACAGCCGACTCTGAAGGGACAATCCGACTGCTAGCCTTTTGGTCCACGTCGCTAAGCGTCTCTACCTTTGTAACAGCCCTGGTTTTTATAAAAATAAATAAATAATTAATTAAAAATTGGTTAAAATAAAAATTAAATTAAATTAAGTATTTTTGTGCCTAATTTTTTTTGGTTTTGCCCTGGATTTCTGTTTTTGAAAAAGCTGGATTTAAAAAGTATTTTAAGTGAAAACCTAAAATTACTATGATATTTGTATTTTCTATAAAAATCCTAATTCAAATTAATTACTTGGATTTATTTGGGTTTTATTTGGTTTTTCTGAGTTTCAGGAGTTTTAAAATCTAGTTGGAAATTAAAAGTAATTTAAAGTATAAAAATTAAATACCAACATTAGTTGGAAATATTTTTATTAAGTTCCAAATGTCTCCAGGAGGTTCTAGGAATTTTTCTGGAATTTTTGGAGGTCATTTGGTATTTTTCTGAGGCTTAATGTATATTCTGTGCTTTTTCTGAAAATCTGGAAATCAAAAATAAAAATCAAAACCGCAGCCGCCCCCACCAGCCGCCACGTGGACGGCCGGGATCAACCCACGCGCCCCGGCCGATCTCGCCTTCCCCCTTCCCTCGCTCGCCACCTGGCCGGGCCCGATGCCCGCCACGTTGCGCCCCGGGCCAATCCCCACCATCCGCACCCCACTCCCTCCCTCTCTCTCTAGCCGCCTGGCCCACCTGTTGGCACCCCGTGCCCACTCCTCTCTCCTCCTCACCCCGACCCCACCTGTTGGCGCCACCCCTCCCTCCCTCCTTCTCTCTTTGCCGCCCCGGCCCCACCGGTCAACCACCCGGCCATCGTCTTCCCCGCGCGGTCTCCTCCTACCTGGCGCCACCGCCGCCCACAACCGCCTCCTCGGCCTGACCCGGTCGCCACCCCCATTCTCCGACCACGCCTCCACTCCCGCACGACCTGCGCCCCGCCTTCCCCACGTCCCCTCTAACGGCGCCCCCACTCCCCACTCCCGCCCGCAACCGCCGCCCGTAACCGCCGTCTCTCCGGCGAGAGATTCCCGGCAACCCTCCCCTCGTCAGCCCCCTATAAAAGCCCCCTTGGCTCCACCTCCTTCCATCGCACCTCCCCCGCTCTCCAATTTCCTCTCTCCGCCGCCGGAGCTCCCTCGCCGTCGCCACCCGAGCACCGCCGCCGCCCCTTCCTTGCTGCCCGCTGCCTCCGGTGCCCGCCGAGCCCCACGACACGGTGAGCCCACCTCCCCTCGGTTCCCTCTCCCTCCTGCGCGCTCGCCGCCGGCCACAGCCCGCCGGAGCGCCGGTGAGCTCCCTTCCCCGAGCGCCACCACCGGCCGCCCGGTCCACGTCAACCGACCTGCCCGCGTGGCACGCCACATCGGCGCCGCGTCGGCAACCCCGCCCCGTCAGCGCCACGCAAGTGCCAGCCCGCCACTCGTGCCACCTCGGCACTCCCTTCTGCCCGTGGACTTGGTCTATGGACCAAGGGTCCACCTGTCAGTGGGGCTCACCCCAGGGCTGACGCCAGTTGATGCAGTAAACCCATTTTTCCGTTGAAAAATAAATCAGCCGAAAAGAAATTCCCTGCTGACACGATAATTCAGGTTTTTCAGCAGAAAAATAATTCCAAAAATCCTCGTTTTCCATTTTCCCTCTTTTCAAATTTCCCGGAGCCTATTCTCCTTCGTCCTAACTCCGATTTGGCCCATTCAAATTTATAAATTCATCAAAAATTCCCCTCTATGTATTTCTAGACTCAATTCAAATATTTGAAGTCAATTTGAATTTAATTTGAATTTATTTGAATTTGGTGGGTTATTTCCGCTTGTAGACTTCGATGATTCGGGACATTTCTTCGATGAAGAGTTGCAGAAATTTGAAGAGCAAGGCAAGTCACACTACTTGATCATGTTGATCCCAGTTTTCAAAATAAAATTATGTTGATTTAAACTATATTGCATGCATACTTTTATTCAGCGTATTTCAATTCAGTTTTAAGTATAGTTAATGCCTACTTGTTAATTCCTCCTTTGTTATTGAATTCCTTATACCTTGTCACCCTAGATCAAAACCTAGTTAGTACATTAGTATTGGCTAGAGGGATTTTATATCAAATGCTTAGACCTGCTTAGTTATAATATTTGTTTTGGGGATACTTTCTCACATAAAATGATGACCCCTTTTTACATAAAATGATATGTACTCTTGACTTTGGTGAGTCAAGGAGGCTTATGAAATATTTTGAAAACAAAAATATAAAACCTGGTTTTGACTTAGGCAATTGGTTAGATTGGTGGGTGCAGGCATGCCCTGTTGGTTGGAGCCGCAGTGGTTGATTGTCGTGCACAGGGGTATGTGGTTGGACCTAAGTGAATTAAGGACCGGTCTATGAGCTACTGTTGCAAAGCCCTAATCGTACTACCACATGGCTGGTATGGGACAGGCCTGGCTGAATAATTTGTGAAGTCTCAATCTGAGTCAAGTCGTAGGTTGAAAGTGAGCGTGGTTGGTGCTATGTGAAGTCTCACTTGGGCGAGCGTGATTAAGCCATGAGAAGTCTCGTCTAGGCTCAAGAGGGGGTCCCGGTCTGATGGATTCCTTACTGGGGTGAAACCTTAGAGTTGGCTTGGCCAGGTTGACGGCTTTGCATTGTAAAGGCCTTGTCACGACTCCTCGCCGCACACCTAAGGAAGTGTGTAAACCGGTGGCAATATGAGATGATCGTGTCTTGTGGGTAAAGCTGTACAACCTCTGCAGAGTGTATAATCTATCTTGGATAGCCGTGCCCACGGTCATGGGCAAGCTAAGTAAAGGTTTTTCATGGATTAGACTTTGTTTTTCAAAATGTTTTTTTTGAAAACCTTGTGGATGGATGGAATCCACGAGAGATGAAAACCTTACGGATGGATAGAATCCGTGAGAGATTTAAATCTGGTGAATGGATGGAATTCATCAGAGTTGCGCAGTGAAAGCGTGTGGATGGATGGAATCCATACGTGAGCTTTTGGAAAAGATGGTCCGGGTGGGATGCCCGTGGATAGGTTGGTGTTTGGTCGGAGCCTGCACTGACGGTATTATTTTTTATTACAAGTATTGTTTTACTTACTGTATTAAATTCAGCAATTTCAATCTACTTATTGGATTTCATAAATGTTGTTTTATGCAAACTAACCCTATAAGCCTTCCATTGAAGCCTTTATCATTATGTTGCATTTTTCTGTGTGATTTGCGGAGTACAAGTTTGTACTCACCTTGCACCCTCCCTACACAGAGGAAGATGATGTCGACTACGGTGAAGATCTGGACGAATAGGCCGCGTCTTACTGTCGTTTGCCTGTGGGCAGGCTTGGGCTTCGCTATTCATCAGTTTGCTTCTGCAGTTATTTCTTTATTTTGCCAATGGGCGTGATGTAAGACTTGGCCATAAGGTCGTACCCTTTTATTTAATATAATCAGTCATTTGTGCTTGGTATTTATCTTTGTTGTACTGTGCGCACTAGCTGATCCTGGACTAGTGCGATTTACACAGAGGATCCAGGGGTCGTTACTCCGGGTTCCAACAACCTTACCCTTGGGCTTCTCCCCCACATCAGCACACACATTACAAGCAAATGATGGTGGCTTCTCTAGAAGGTCCTTAGTTAGCTTCACACATTTTTCATCCAATGCGATCAAGTCAGATTTTAGTTTGTTACAATTAATGCAAGGTGAGTTAACAGGGTGCTTAGAAGCACATTGAGCCAATCTATTATTATCATCAACTAATTCTTGAAACTGTTTGGAGACAGATTCAAGTTCAGCAGTAAGCTTGGGACAGTTCACACATGAAGCAATAGGCTCAAGTAGAAAAGCTTTTAATTCAGCAATTTTATGATCTGCCCGTTTTAGGTTCATCTTTAAGTTATTACAACTTTCACAAGTCTCGGGCAGATCGAGCAACATGGTATAAAGATCTCTAAACGCATTGTCCTTATCCTCACATGAGGTGCAAGATGTAGTCTCAACCCTTGGGGTCATGCTCGTCCGTCCCATCATCATCGTTCCACCCCTCCACCTCGCTGAGGTCGAGGTCGTTGAAGGCGGTGAGGACGCGGTGGAAGAGCTTCTTGGCTTTGCCAAGGTCGCGGAACTTCTTCTTGCCTTGGGCATGAGCGAAGGGCTTCTTGTTGCGGTTCTTGTCGATGTAGTCGTTCTTGCTCACATCGCCGTAGTCGCCCTTGCCCTTCTCCAGCTTGGGGCAGTTTGCTCGAATGTGGTTGGGGCCACCACACTCGAAGAAGATCACGGGCCCTCCTCTCTTCCTGTCCCTCCTCCTCTTGTAAGCATGGGAAAATTTCCGGGCTAGGAGGGCTAGCTGGTCATCTGCGAGCTGCTCTAACTGATCATCAGTTACGTCACAGAGAGCAGCAAGAGAGAATCCACAAAGTGACTCGGAAGAAGATCCAGAAGCTGAAGTGGGATCTGTGACTAACGCCATCGACTGCGACTTCGACTTGCGAGAGACAATGTCAATCTCGTGAGTCTTGAGGCGTGAGTACAACGCGTCAAGAGTCAAAGTCGAAAGATCGGTGGTGTCCTTGATGGTAGTCACCTTCATCTCCCAAACACGCAAATCAAGCGCCGCGAGCATCTGATGAGCGTTGTCCGAGTCGGGGTATGTGAGACCGACCGCTCGGAGATTGCTCAAGATCTTGTGAAAACGCGCAAAACACTCATCGAGGGACTCGCCAGCGAGCATTTCAAACTTGTTGTAATCTCGCTTGAACTGGTCCTGTCGGACAGTCTTGATCTGGGTGGTGCCCTCATGGTATGCATCGAGGGTCACCCAAATGTCGAAAGCCGGCGTCAAATGAGAGATGCGATCAAACTCGCTTCGGCTCAACCCCTGGATTATGATGTTCCTTACCTTAGCGTTCGCCTCAACATCAGCCATGTTCTCGGCATTGATGTTCTCATCGGCAGGAACAACATATAGTACTTTCACCTTCCGCCAGATGGCGTAGCCCTAAGCCTAGATGTAGGTCTCCATCCGACTCTTCCAGAAGGGATAGTCGATCCCATCGAAGATCGGGGGCTTGGTCGAGTACTTGTCTGTTGCTATGGCTCACATACCGGTTAAGATCTATAGACGAGGGCTAACCGGCTCTGATACCAATTGTTGGATCGAAAACGGCAACAGAGGGAGGGGTGAATGGTGCGTTTTAAATTCACCCCAAGTATTCACAGTCGATTTTTGTCTCCGATAGCTATATAAGCTATGAAGAGTGAGGAGGTATGTTGAACATTTTAATACAACACCCAAGCAAAAACTGTTTGCAGGTAGTAAAGGATCATCAAAGACTCATCAGTAAAAATGACAACAATCAGAGAGGAACAAATCCTTAGCATTTGACTGCTCGAGCTAAAAACCTAAGAACTGGACAGAGCCAAGAGCTAACTGAAGACAACAAAAAATCCCAACTGAGAAGAGGCCTTTGCTGCCGAAAGATACAGAGAATGTGCTGTCAAGAGAGAGTGAAGAAAAGAGCACTTCTAACCGAAGAAGAGAAGTCCCATTTAAAGTCTTGCAGCCAGACTTAAAGCATCACCACCAACAATACTTACTGCTACTGGCCGAAAGTACAAAAAGAATCATCTGCTGCCAACCGAAAGCAGAACAAGACCAGAAAATAAAGCAAAAAGCATTGATCTTCTTTGGCCAGGGAAACCGAAACTCAAGTAAAAAGGCTAGCTGTTCTCTAGAGGAGAAATACACTAAGTGATCAGATCGGCAGAAGACAAACCGAGCAGAAATCTAGATGGCAGCCGCAATAATGATTTCCGAAGGGAGACCATAAGACAAGAAATTTGCCACCGAAAAAGATTGCTAGCTGCTAGCCGAGAGAGATCATCAAGGTAACAAAAAATTGCTGCTAACGTGGAGACAAAGTTATATATTACAGCTGCCCAAAGGAGCCGAATAAAACAAGAAGACTAAAATCAAGGTCCGATAGCTATAGTTTTTCTCAAGAACTTGTTAAGTAACTTTGCTTTTGGGAGAATATTAGCCACAAGGCTATGAACTGGTTCCCAGTTCAAAGCATAGCTACTTCTTGAACAAAAGAAACAACTCAAACTCTAGACATCAAAAGAGCTAAACTGCTAAAAGGATCTGAAAACAACATGATCAAATACGAACAGAGAGCAAAGAATAGCTCAAAGGCTCAACATGACTCAACAAAAGATATCTTGCAATAAACACAGAGACATACATGATTAAGAAAGAAAGTTTACATCCATCTCTAGCTCAAGATCACACTAACTAAGTCCCCATACATGCTTGAAAATCAAGAGCTCATAACACATGCATAGGAGACAAACTCACATCTACTCTCTCAAAGGCATTTCTCTACAAGAGATCCATCATGCAGGAAACAAGCCTCCTTTTATAGCCTCCTAATAATGGGTTTGTAACATGCTTTGCCCATTAAGCCTCGACCAACTCTAGTGCTTTATCCACAATCCACTTCCTTAAGTGCAGCTTTGCGTATTCACCAAAACGCCCCTCGTGCACCTTCCAGGAAGCTTCCTCATTCCTTGTCCTCCAAGCCACGCAACCACCTCGAGTCCTCGCCGTCTTCGACACACCTCGACCGTTCTGACCTCGGCACCGCCCGCGCCTAGTCCGGTCATCCCGTGCCTCGCCATGACTCCACCTCGACGTCCTGCAGCCATCACAGACAAGAAACAAATCACATAGCACCGCTCGAAATATTGTAACCATACATTACCAGAAGAAAAAAACTTAAAGTCCAAACCGATCGAAACCGATTGCACCGCGCAACGACATGGCCCGAACCATACAAACCAAACTCGACTTTTCTAAAACAGATGTCAATTATCTAAAACAGATGTCAATTACTCATCACACATACGGGGCACCTCCACATGGTCTATCAAAATATCATCAACAGAGAACATCAGCAGCAAAATGCATCTGGCCGGTCTGACCGGTGTGTAATGGCCGGTCTGACCGGTGTGCAATGGCTGGTCTGACTGCCTGCACACCGTCGGTCAGACCGCCTGGGAACCGGTCAGACCGCCTTGGAAGGTCCGGTTAGACCGGTTAGGCTGAACCAGGGTAGAAACTAGGTATCGCTCGAGACTGAAAATGCTGAGTTTTGCAGAAAACAAGGAAATCAACAAGATTGAAGCCTTACTGAGGATGCCCTCGGGCCAAAAGAGTAGTTACCTATTCTAAATAAGAGAGAGACCTCAAACCATAAGAAAATTCATCAGAAACCCAAGGAATTGAGAATTGAACCAAAAACTGAAAAGTTACAGAGGGCTGCACCAAAAACCAAATTCCCGTCTAATCTTTGATTCTTTGACCATGAAACCAAGAGATTAGCTAGGAAATAGTCTATTAATCCCAACATTGCCAACATCTCCCAAGACTTTATATTATTTATCAGTGTTGGAATCTAGCAATTACTTTCACACCCCCTAATTCACCAAAAATCATCGTCTATCTAGTCTATCTATTCATTTAGACTCCACCAATTTATTTCTCTCAAAATCCACACTATCGTTTCCTTTTTATGATCGACATGACTCCACCAACAACTTTATGTGTTTACCACAAACATCCATCTTCTTTTCTTACGACTCTATTTATTCTCCCTGACATTTTGTTTTGTGAGGAGTATTATCATTATTTTAAAATATAATACATAGAAATTTCCTGAGACCTAGCAGTTTTGACCAAAAACATAATGTGTAAGAGAATGCAATAATAATAGCGATCTAGATTCCATCCACCATTACATGGTCTCTGCACCATATGCTCGACCTTCAGCGTTATAGCCGCTTACATTTTCACTGGGACGACACCCAGGGCAACACAAATCAGGGCTTTCCACTGCCCTCTACTTTTCCATGTCCACCCACAAAGTTTTTGAAATAGAACTATATCTGGTTAAGTTCCCATGTCCACCCTTGACCGTGGGCACGGCTATTCCAATAGTTTTGACTTTGCAGAGTTTGCACACTTTACCCACAAGAGACAGTTCGCTCGTTACCCCCACACGATTCCTTAGTCATGCGGTTGAGCCAACCATCACAGTAACCGGTCAAAGTACCTCGCCCCTTTCATCATCTCACCCTATGGGCCTCTCCCACTTGCGGTGGGTCCCATACGTTGTGCGGGATGTTCTCCTTCTGAACGCCTAGCAGCTGGCTACCCACACTGCTAGCACGCCACAGTAGAACCTCACCCTCTGCGGATGTCCCATTCAAGCCCACCACACAGACAGCCACTTGCACTACCTCACCTCCTCCACCGATGATGATGATTTTCAGGGTCCGGCAAATTTACTAGGCCAAGTTGTACTTTACAGACTTGTGGTTGTACTTATTATACACAGGAGGTCATGACAAGATTCGGTCCTTGGGGTTATCCGGGCGGTTCTACCACAAACCACACTCTCGTGCACCCCTACACCATACCCCTGAACCATCCGCCCAGATAAGTAAGCAATTTGAGGTTTTTGGGAGTATATAATAACCATATCCAACATACACCAGTCATTACCACCATGACTGCCCAACCAAATTTTCTCATGATTAAAAGTGATGCTTGGGCGTTCTTGCGCCCATGAGTTTCTAATCAATACTAAGCATGGCATATAATTATGGACTTATTTTCGAAAGATTACTATTATAATTTTGCTAGGGTGACAAGGTTCACATGTTCAAATATTCCAAAGGAGGTGTAATATTAACCAAGTTAGATAATGGGTATTTAACTAGAATCCTAAATTAAACATGCATTTGCATATAAAATAACAGCATGCAATTTGATAATTTAAACAAAAGTAATTTGCAAAAAATGTAGGTTCAACATGATCAAAGTATTGACTTACCTTGCGCGGTTTACCGCGGTCTTGAGCTCACTCACAGCTCTCTCGCTTGATGGTCTTGAGCTTTTGGTCTTTTTCTTCACTTCGATCCTGAGCTCGCTTGATCCATTGAATCTTCATGATTTCCACTTTCTAATTACGTGTTAAGCAGCTGAATCCAAATAAATGCAAATAACTCAAAAAGTCCAAATGAATCCAAATAATTCAATTTAGTTTTATTATAGGTTAATGGGTGATTTGAGGTTGGGTTGGCTGGGGTGTTGATGAAGTTAGATGGATTGAAGCGAAGGGGTACACGGCCAAAGGAAATACGTTGAGATGGATGCCAAGGATGGTTTATAGTGAAGAAATATTCATGGGAAGATTTCTGCTTAGAACTTGGAGATGGTTAGGTATAGATGATGGCAGAATATGATGACTTGATCTATTTATTAATAACTTCTTTTTATTATTTTTATATTTATCAAGGAAGTTCCATGAGTCACACTAGACCTATGGGTAGTTGTAAGACTGTAGTGGGGTATAGGGTATTGTCTTGTCTAGTGTTAGCTTTCAAGAGTTAGGGCACGAGTTATATACACGATGTATATGATTTCTGGTTTGTCGAATTAATCTTATGGCTTACATTTTTAGCAATTCGAGATGTATTATTTTAGGTTGTGCTACTATTACCTTGTTCACTAAAATGCAAGGTGATAAGATTATTTTAATTACCAGTGACGTAGGGATTTTAGTAGATACGCCAACGTGACTCTTTAATTAAAGATGCTCTTCGGGTTAGGTGTCGTAGATATTCTGCGTATTATAGTGTTGTTATAATAATTATTATTATTGCTATTTACATCTATTTATCTAAGACCGAGCATGCCATACCAGGTTATACTTTAATATCAATAGTCGATTAAATCTACGGTTGAGATTTATTTATTGATGACATGCTAGTGATGACTACTATGTACATAGCTACATTGGGTAGGTTACTTTTAATCATCCGGTGACCTAGGGGTTGTTTTATTATAATTACCACTAATATATTTTTCTAACATGGCATTTCTACTTAAATACACCCTTTTGATTAAAGGTTGCTATCAATTTATGTATCTTTAGTTGTTGTTTAGTGCAATTTAAGCCTTAAAGAAAAGACTGTATAATCTTTAATTCAAATCCTTATTTTTATAGCTAAACATGATATCTAATATCTTTTATGAAATTTTGGATAATTAACCAAAGTCATCTTTTATTAATACCTTTAAAATCACTAATTAGTTTTGGACTAAATAACAAGGACACATTAATTGTTCATATGTGGTAATCAATCAAATATTAAATCTTAAATAATCTTATTTACAGCCTAATAAAATTTGTTTCACTCAATCTGGAGCTGAAATGAAAAGTTATGAGTTTTTGAAGTTAAATTATGATTCACTTAACCAAATTTAAATTTAAAAAATTCAAATAAATTCAAATTGGCATCATTTCTATTCCAATAGGCAGATCATGATTTTAGATAAATTTAGAAATTTGTCCCACTTTATTTGGTACTAAAATGAATTAGTTATGAATATTTGAAGTTTTCAGTTTATTTAATTTCAAAAGAAAAAGAAAAAGAAAAAGGGAGGGGAACAGAGATTGACAGATGGGGCCCACATGGCAGTGATTCCTATTCACTTGCGGTCACTGATAGGTGGGGCCCTTTGTCAGCGGCCACACGTGCTGGCGGTCACTGCCAGGCGGGACCCTTCGGGCATTGGACCCATATGTCAGTGGGTCTGTCCATGACAGGTGGGTCCCAGTTGTCAGCGAGACACGTGCGCTGGCGGTCGCTGACAGGTGGGCCCCACCCGGACTTAACGAAAAATGAGAGAAAACTTGACCTCGGCGCTGCGGAGCCGGGGGCTCGAACGCGTGTGGCCAAGCGAGTTGGGGGGAGGAGAGAGCGCCAATAGCCAGTCGAACCCAAGGTGTTTCTTGACTATATAGGGCGCATAAATCTTTTAAACCGACGACACTGCACCTTGAAGCAGAGGAGCTCGGGGCCGGGTACGGGCGGTGAGGACGCCGGCGAGGGGTGGCTGGAGGGTCGGGGGTGGGAGCCATAATGGGACGCCGGGGTCGCAGGGAAGCCAATGGTGGTGGCGGTGGAGACCGAGAGGCACTGGAGGTTGGTCGGCAGCGTGCGACGGCGGCGAGTTGAGGATGCTCTCGACGCCGGCAACAGAGGGGCGGCGAAGAGCTCAGCGGAGGGGGAGGTTGGCTTCACGGCGTCCCGGGGAAGGTGTACGAGCGAGTAATTTGAGCATGGTGGCGCGGTTCAGCAGATTGCTCGGCGGTCGGACTCGGAGACGATGAGGGGCGCCGGCGAGGAGAGGGGCACGAGGGGCCGATTGCGCGTTAGGGGATGAAGAAGGAAGCTCGGCGATGCGAATGGCAGCTTCGACCGTGTTTTATAGGCGGAGGGTGCGCTGACTTCGAGCGGGGGTGGTTGGCCGGTATGGTGGCGACGTTGGCAGGGCATGGCTACAGGGAAAGGGCAGGGCGATGAGACGCAACGGCATGGCGTGGGTCAACGTGGGCGCGCGCGGGGGAAAACCGTGGGCGATGACAGGAGGGGGTGGCGCATGGATGCCACGGGGCGGGGGATTGCTGGGTGCAGTAGAGCACGCGTGGCGCGCGGGGGAAGAAAGAAGAAAGAGGTGGGGGAGAGGCACGGGTGGTGGGACCTGCTGGCCAGAGAGGGAACGGCGAGAACGGGGAGGACCCGCGCGCAGGGAAAAGGGAGCGGGGAGGAGCAGAAAGGGGCCGGGCCGTTCGGCCGGCCGATTGCATTTTTTTGATTTATGTGCGCACATGGATGGATATACATATATTTATAATTTCATATATTGTTATTTTGTTGGCTTATTTAATTTTGCATATTTTTATTTCCTATTGCTAAATTCTTTCTTGCACAATTTGTATATACACATATATGTGTATGTATATGTGTTTGTATTCTGTTCATCCGCTTATATTGTTATTTATGCCATTATTTTCGAAATGAGATTTTATATTTTTAACTCAGGTTTCTCTCTCCTTATACTGGATCATCTTTTCATATTCATATTTAAAATTTTAGTTTTCTATTATTTGCACATTTCCTTTTAGGGTGTTATTAATATCTGTCTTTGTCTTTTATGAATTCTTCAATTTTTGGAACCTCAACCAAATTCAGGAAAACACCATAACATCCAAATTTCCAATAAATATATTGTAAAATAATTCAAGAGCTTCATATTTTCAAATTTAAATTTTTAGGGTGTTACACGTACCTCGTACAGGGTTGGCTTAGGAACTTGGCTCAGGGTAGACCCTCCAGCAGGTGTTGTTGCTGCGAGATGATCATGGACCTGGGGTAGCACAGGACCCTCTCCCAACAAGGAGTGTGATGCATTATGCACTCAACACTACCACAGAAAAGTTCATCATAGATGGTTCCTTGAACCGTCTAACTTTATGGATCAGTGATAATAGGGGTTATTTACAGACTGTTTTTAAACCGTCTGTGAAAACCGTACCATAGATGGTTCAGAACTAGAACTGTCTATGATTGTCTATTATCACAGATGGATTGAAACTAGAACCGTCTATAATAGTAAGTTATCATAGATGTTTTTTTGGTAAAAACTGTCTGTGATAGTTGTACTAGAGCATAAAAAACTGAGTAATTTTACCATGGCTTGGATCTACAGTGGTCGAAGCTACAATAACCGGTCAAAAGTTATATGTGGTCGAAAACTACAGTAACCGGATGAAAGCTAAAGTAGTCAGTCAAAAGGCTCTATGTGGTCGAAGGGTATAATAGTTGGTTGAAAGGCTCTATGTGGTCGAAGGGTACAATAGTCAGTTGAAAGGCTCTATGTAGTCAAAGGGTACAATAGTCAGTCGAAAGGGTCTATGTGGTCGAAGGGTACAGTATTCGGTCAAAAAGCTCCATGTGATCGAAGGGTACAGTAGTCGGTCAAAGGCTAAGAGTGGTCAAAGGCTTAGAGCGATTGGAGGCTTTAGAGCGGTCGCAAGAGAATGCTGTAGCAATTGAAGAAGACTGTGATGGTGACGGCTCAGGACGGTGGTTGCCGGCGCTCCAGTGGCAGGAGGTGAAAGGCGGGGTGCCCCAAATGGAAGAGGAGAACATGAGTAATACGTTGGTGGGTACGGGGTTTACCAGAGATGACCAGAGAGTGATCAGTGTAAAATCCCAAAATTTTGAAATTTAAAAATGTGAAGCTTTTGAATTATTTTGCAATATGTTTTATTTGAATTTGGAGTTTATGATGTTTTTCTGAGAAATTTGGTGAAGGTTCCAAAAAGTTAAAAGGATCAAAAAGAAGCAAACATTTGCATCTAAATAATTGAACCGGAAATCCCAAAATTCTGAATTTTAAAACAATGGAAAACTCAAAAATCAATGAATCCTAATGAAAATATAAAATTTAAATTACAAATCCAGAAATTCAAAACCCTACTTGAGCCTTTCTTTTCCCTTTTTCCTTCCTTTTCTTTCTCCCCTCACTTCCATGTGGGCCCCACCAAACTTTCTCTTTCCATCCCCTCTCTCCTTTCCCCTCCCTGCCGTTGGGCCCAGCCTCCCGAGCGCCCCTCCTTTCTTCCCCCTCGCCCGCACTCTCTCTCTTCCTTCTTCCACCTCCCTTCTGTTTTCTCTGCCCCGCGCTCAGCATTCCTCCCCGTGGCACCCATGCGCCACCATTGCCTCCCCGAGTTGCCCATTCGTCCGGGCAGCGCGCTCGTACCCCGCCCCCGGTTTCGCCCTCGCCGCCCACAGCTCGGCGCCACCGCCCACCGTTTTGCCTCAGCCCCGTCGCGTCGCCGGCCACGTGGCGCAAGCTTTCTGTCACCCAGCTCGCGCGTAGCGCAAAGCTGCAAGCACCCGAGTTGTCACGCACAGGGATTCCGCTGCCACCGGCGCCTGCTACCACCGCCCCCGACATGACCGCTCGCCCCGCCCGTTGCCGACCCCCTTCCCGCCACCTATAAAAGCCAGCAAAGCTTCCGTTTGCCTCGCCACACTCATCTCTACGTTCCACCCCGAGTAATTGCGCTCCCGTGCCCCGTAGTTCGCCGGCGAGCCCGTTCTTCCCTAACTCCGGTCATCCGGCCCGCCGTCGATTGGAGCCGAGTCAGGCCAATTCCGCCGAGTGGGAGCACCCTCAAGGCATCGCGAAGCCGCCCCCACCCTCGGCCGAGCTTCTCCCCAGCTCATCTTCACTGGTGCCGTGCGCTCTCTCTGCTCACCGCCGCCGCACGATGCCAGGCCACCATGGCCTCTTCCCCGCTCGGCCAAACACATGGTAAGTCTCCCCTTGACCTCTTGCAGCTCGTGCGCACCCGGATTTCCCTCCTCCTCCTAGCCGCAGCCACCCCGAGTCCACCTCGCTGCCGGCCGCCCTGCGCTGTCGCCCGCTCGCCTCGCCGCCGCTCCGGCCGAAGCACCAGCACCAATAGCCTCAACATCGGCCGGGCAACCCATTTTGCCAGCTACCCCCAGCCCCCGGCCACCCCTCGCCGGTGCCGCCGCATGCCCAGTGGCACCGGTTGCCTCCCCTGTTTTAGCCCACACCCGACCACTCTGTTCTTCAATAATTACCGCCCTCAGTTTAGCGCGAAACACCGAGAGGAAGAGCGGTTATCAGCGCTAGCGCTGCGGGTTAGCATGCCGTGAGGTTGCGAGATCGAAATCAGCCAGCCGCAGCCATTTCCCCATTGTTGGTTTTAACTTTTGTAGCCCGTTTCAAGTGAGAAACAAATTTATGGAAAAACCGAGAATAATTTAGGAAAGCTAATGGATTTAATTAGGGCATAAAATAAGGATTCCTAAGAATCGATATTTGATTATTATATGAGCAACTAATGTAGCCTAAATATTTATTTGAGGTGTAATTACCAATTGGAGGCATTAATAAAATGTGGTTTTGTTAAAGTCCAAACTTAACAAGGAACCTAATTAAAAATATGTTCAATATAAAATTTAGGAAAATGCATTGGGTGTTATGTTAAAGCAATAAGAACAAAGCTTTAAGTTAAAAGATTATCCTCACTCATAAATAAATATATGCCATACCATTTATCATGCAGGCATAAAATAAATCTTAATGGTAGGATTAGTTAAACTAGGTCTCTTCATAAAATAAATTAAACTATAGTGCGTGACCATGAACATTTAAATTAGAAGATCATACTAATATACAGTTACTACAATATAATAGCCCTAGGGGATCGTTCCTTAAAATGACCTAACCAATATGTAAATACTCTGAAGTAAACGTTTAACTAATAACATGAGTAATTAAGGTCACATAAAATGCTACATATCAAATTACTAGTAATATGAATTAAACCGGTAAGCTAAAAGTCATACATGTCGTCTTTGGAACACCTATGTCCGTCCCAACTCATGGAACTTTCTTGATAAATACAAAATGATAAAAGAAATTATTAATAAAAAGGTCAAGCCTCGCTTTTTCCCCAATCGGCCATGTCTGGCCACCTTCCTTTCCCAAAAGCGGATAGTTCCTGTAGGTGCATCTTCACTTTTGATCCCTAGTATTTCTAAAATTTTCCCTCACGGTAAAGCATTCAGACAACTCGTCCTCCTGCTCAAACCCAGCTACCGCTGTGCTTACAACACACTAACCTGAATCATCCTTCTATTCTCAAACCATAATAAATGCATAATTTAAAATCTGGGTCTGATAGGGATGGTATCAGAGCATATCGATTGCAGGTCGTGACCTAGTTAGCCTGGCCGTTAGTTTCATGACTAGAAATATTTCTTTAAAATACTATTTCAAAAAATATAAGTTATATTGCTCATTCTTAACTCTCTTAGATGATTCCCTCTCATCTGCATGCTGCCCTAGCCATTTTACTTCTAAAGCTCTCTTACACCGAATTCAAAGCGATAACACAAGCGTGAGTGCTGATATCAATCAAATTACCCCCAAATACTTCCCTCTTCTGTCTATTAAACCAAAAGGAAAATTATGATCCTCTTCTTATACCTTTCTCCAAAAATTTTAAGGTTAGGAATGTTGAAGATATTCATGAAGATAAGGTGGTTTCGTTTTAAAACGAACTATGCAGACAAACCCTATGCCCGTTCTGTGTGCTTTCTCGAGTAGACATTGTATTGTCGCAAGGTTTTCGTTGGACCCTGTGCACTGCCTTTTTGTCGGGACCCCGGATTTCCGAACCCGGACCCTCTGTGTATTACTGCACTAGTCCCAGATCAAAGCTAGTGCACACAGTTAAACAGAAATGAATACATAACCAGCAACGCTTTATTACAATATTAAAGAGTACAGACCGAAAGGTCTCATTATTACAATTGAGGTTTCAAGACCTCGCACACATGAAACACAGCGGAAGCAAAAGATAAACTCGGTGAAGACCCATCAATACGCCACAGGCAATTGACTGGGGAAGCGCGATCTAGAACTCCTGGAATCCCTCGTCGAAGCCACCAGCGAAGTAGTCGTAGTTTCCTTCTTGGGCTTCGTATTCCTCTGCTTTTTATGTTGGAGTGTAGCATGTGAGTACATAAAGTACTCCGCAAGTCTTGGGAAAAATGCATAGATGCAAGGCTTGACAAAGGAAGGCTATATGGTTCTTTTGCACAAAGCAATATTTTAAAATTTCAATTACTACTAATTATTTTCGAAGGCATCAATTTAATAAAGTAAATGTTTTAGCAGAAACTATCATTAACTTTCTAGTGAAGGTTCCAACTACCAACACTAGCTAACCAATTACAATTGGTCAAGTTTAAAACTGCGGGTTCCATCCACCCTCTCTGGCTCCAACCGCCAGGATACCCTTCCGAGAGTTCCCTCCACTCTCGGAATTCAAAAACTTTGATTTTAAAACCAAAACCAAAAATCTACCATGTGAATGCATTCCTTGCCCGCCCTTGACCGTGGGCACGGCTATTCGAATAGTTTTACACTCTGCAGAGGTTGTACAACTTTTCCCACAAGAGATAAATTATCCTAAAAGTCAACACGCTTCCTTTGGCATGAGACCCAGATAAAATATCACAAAGCCTTTACCTTACTCTAATCTAGCTAGATACCACCCGCTGAGGTTTCACCGCAGGTAGGCTAACTGCCCGAACCGAAGCCCCCTCTTGCGCCATATGATTACAGTAAATCCCTGTCCCTCACTGTGAATAACCAGTCCATCCCTGGCATCCACTTTCCACTGGTGGCACCTAAACTAGACTATCATAAGTTAGTCAGCTAGGTCGTACCCATATAGACTTGTGGTTGTACGGTTAATGCTCAGTCTGGACAAACACAAGCGTCGGTCCTTAATTGACTAGGGTGGAACATACACTTAACAAGATCTCGTGCTTCCTGCACCAATCCAAACCAACCATCCACCCTAATCTAAACCAATTTCCACATTTTGTTTTATTTTAAAAGAGCAGTGGCAACTCCAATTACCACCAAACTTTAGAAACACAAGTTATTAAGATGAATCATAATTTCCCATTTGCAAGATTTTTCCAGAGGTATTAGATAGCATGGCTAAGCATTGTTCTACCATTCTAATACCAACAATTTAATATATTACTCTCATTAATGAGTCAAAGGAATTTCTAGGGTTGCAAAGGTACATGGCATTCAATAATTAAAACATTTCAAAACATGGGTTCAAGATGATCAAAGGAGAGTGGCGCAGGAGGGAGAGGAGGCGCGGGGGAACCCGGGGGTGGGCGTGGGAGTTACCGGAGACGGGCGGGAGTGGCCGGCGGCGAGCGCAGAGCGGCGGAGGCTCGGGTCCAACGGTGCGACGGCGGCTCGGCGGCGCTCGGGGCCGAGGAGGAGGCGGAGGACGCTCTACGGGGTGCGGCAAGGCTCGTGGTGGCGTCGGCCGGACTTGAGGGCGACGGCGGCGACCGGAATTCCTCACCGGAGGAAAGGGGCGGCGGCGGCAAGGGCGCACAGCGCGAGGGCGAGGGGAAGCTCGGGAGAGGGAGAAGGAGGTGGAGCGAGGTGGGGCGAGCAGAAACGGGGCCGGGGAGGGGCTTTTATAGGGGCGGAGGAGGGCGTGGCCGCGGGGATTCCTCGCCGGTGATCGCGGGCGGCGGGGATTGAGGAGAGGGGAAAAAGGAAAGGGGAGCGCGGAAGGAAAGAAGAGCACAGGGATGGCGAGGAAGGGATGGCGCGTGGGGCACGGCGCACGCGGGAAAAAGGAAGGAGATCCCGCGGGCGAGGGGCGGCGGACATCGCGCGGCCGGGCAGGAGGAAGGGGACGACGCGCGGAAGGGATGACAGGCGGGGCCGGGCGGTCAGCGAGAGAGGGAGGCAGGGCGGCTGACGGGCGGGGCCCGCGGGCAGAGAGATAGAGGCGGAGGGGAGGCGAGCCGACAGGTGGGCCGGGGCGCGGGGAGAGAGAGAGAGTAGGGAGCGGGGGCGCGCGTGCGTCGGATGGAGATCGGGCGGTGGAGGATGAAGGCAGGGGCAGACGGGTGGATGGGAGTGAGGGGCGACGTGGCGGCCATCGGGGAGGGGTAGGCGGGATGGAGCGGATGGCCGAGGGGGGCGGCATGGCGAGATCCAGGCCGTCCACGTGGCGGCCGGAGGAGAGGGGAGGGGATTTTATTTTTGATTTTGGGTTTTGGATTTTCAGGAATTGCCAGGAAATTCATTTAGCCTCTGAAAAATATGAAAATACTTCCAAAAATTCCAGGAAAATTCACAGAAGCTCCTGGTGACATTTTGGACTTAATAAAAATACTTCCAACTAATTTTGGTATTTAAATTTTCATACTTAAAATACTTTTTATTTTCAAAATAGATTTTAAAACTCCAAAAAATCCAAGAAACCAAATAAAAGCCAAATAACTGCAAATAATTATTTTGAACTAGGATTTTCATATAAAATCAAAATATCTTTTTATTTAATAATAAGTTTTAGGTTTTTCTTAAAATACTTTTCAAATCTAGCTTTTCAAAAACAGTAATTCAGGGAAAATCCAAATTAAACTCAAATACTTTAAAATAATTAATTTGAAATTAAATTTTTACAGAAAGCAAATTTTGGGATGTTACAAACCTACCCCCCTTAGAGAGAATCTCGTCCCCGAGATTCGGACGGACTAGGAAAAAGAAAGGAGAGGAAGACTCGGCTCTTAGGTCCTCTTCACGCTCCGAAGTTGCTTGACTTCGAATGGTTGCTCTATTGCACTTTGTGGAACTTTATGATCATGCTTCTTGTGTGGCGCTCAGCTTCCTTCATGATTCTATCTTGTTGTTCAATGCTCTGAAGTATTCCTTTAACTGAGAAATATGGAAGACAACAACAAATCGGACTGGTACATCTTTAGTCGCCTACAAGTTCTGGGTTAACTTCAATTACCCTTATCATATCAATTAATTCAGGATTCCACCAAGAGGGCTTAACTTCCGCAAGTGTTCATCCGAGAAAGACATAATTATTTCAGCTCTCCAAAAATTCTTGATTCCAAATTCATATACCACAATTGCACCTTATTGATTTCACCTTGATTTCAACAAATAATCCCATAAACTTTTGTTCTCTGCTCTAATTTGAATCGACGTCAAACCATAGAATTTTTCTAACATGAATCCAATAACATTGTAGTTTGTGAGTTCCACCAATTATTTTATGATCATTATCTAATCTAACAGATCCATGACTCTGATCAAATAATATAAAATTAATCCAACCTTTTAGTAATCATCAATCAATTTTAAGATCATCTAAGCATTAACTTAATATTCATTAATCCACCAACATCAATCTCTTGATAATCATCATTTTGGTTCCACCAAATTTGAATGAATTCAAATACTTCAATTAATTCTTATCGGACAATCTCTCAATAAATTCTTATCGGACAATCTATCCCCCATGATTAATTTAAATCCTCCAGGTTATCCATTTTAACATCCTTAAATAATCTAGTTAATCCCATTAGTTAAAATCCAATTATCTAGCAATGATCTATTAAATCCACCAATTCAAATTGACATATCAAAGTCCACTTTGCAACGATAAAATTAATCCACCAAGATATCTAAGTGTATTATCTTTTAGAATTCTACTAGTATCCACTTATTCTCAATAGGTCCATCAAACTCTGATAATCAATTAACTCCACAAACTTCATCTACTCTTCATGATTCAACCAAATCACAAAAAATTGATATCATGAATTGTTTATGATAATTCAACTTCTTAATCTTTCAATCGCTCCCTTCACTCGATCAATCTCTTTATACCAATTCTCCAATAATCACAAATAATCCCTTTAACAAAAATCTTGTTTTGCATCCAATTGCTCCTTTCAATCCTAGATAATAACTCCAAGGTATCAAATTTAGACACTTCCCATGATCTAATTAGTTCCACCAAGTTTACTACTGTACTCATTCTCCATGATCTATTTAATCCACAAGTATTACTTTCTTCACATTTATTCATAATCAATTGGTATCTACAAATATACCTTTGTTTTTCCCAATTCACTCGAATATTTTTCAATCTTGTCAACTATAAATCCAAGATATATCACTCTAGCAACAATTCTCCAAATTACCTATCTTGACATGCACTGATTATGACAGCTTTCCCGACAAGAGTACTTTCCATAAATTTGTTGTCTTGCATATGCTCTAGGTCTCCAAGGATTCTCCAAACTTGGACTGCGGTGAAAGAATTGGAGCTTGCACTATTGCGGTAACTGGGGTTAGCAAAAGATAAGAGGGAAGTAGCACAGATAAGAGATCAGGGGAACGACTAAACACCATCCCAAACAAACACACAAGAGAGAAACAAACAACAACTAAGAGAAGCTTAGCTTGAAATCAAAATAATTTTTAAGGATGACTGTACTACAAGTATTCAAAGACTTGGTACAGTCCACCTAATACACAAGCAAGTAATATATAAGCGTTCTAAAATCGTAAGACTTTACTTGGGTATTACAACTAAAGAGCTAGTCCTTGCTCCTTCATGATGACGAGCTTCTCCAAGTGCTTCTTAGACGCAGCCTTACTGAGCCATCTATAGAAATTTACAAAGGAAAGGGGTACAATTACCATTCCAAAAAGCAAATAAGCAGATAGATAAGGAAGAAGGCCATGACGAAGAAAAGGATAGAAAGACAAGAAAAGACAAGGATAGCACAATATTAAATTTTTATTTTATAAAATAAATTTTGAAGTTCTTCTTTTAACGACCATTCTAACTAGGTCACGTCCTACAGTCAAATTGGCTCTGATACCACCTCTGTCGGGACCCCGGATTTCCGAACCCGGACCCTCTGTGTATTACTGCACTAGTCCCAGATCAAACCTAGTGCACACAGTTAAACAGAAATGAATACATAACCAGCAACGCTTTATTACAATATTAAAGAGTACAGACCGAAAGGTCTCATTATTACAATTGAGGTTTCAAGACCTCGCACACACGAAACACAGCGGAAGCAAAAGATAAACTCGGTGAAGACCCATCAATACGCCACAGGCAATTGACTGGGGAAGCGCGACCTAGAACTCCTGGAATCCCTCGTCGAAGCCACCAGCGAAGTAGCCGTAGTTTCCTTCTTGGGCTTCGTATTCCTCTGCTTTTTATGTTGGAGTGTAGCATGTGAGTACATAAAGTACTCCGCAAGTCTTGGGAAAAATGCATAGATGCAAGGCTTGACAAAGGAAGGCTATATGGTTCTTTTGCACAAAGCAATATTTTAAAATTTCAATTACTACTAATTATTTTCGAAGGCATCAATTTAATAAAGTAAATGTTTTAGCAGAAACTATCATTAACTTTCTAGTGAAGGTTCCAACTACCAACACTAGCTAACCAATTACAATTGGTCAAGTTTAAAACTGCGGGTTCCATCCACCCTCTCTGGCTGCAACCGCCAGGATACCCTTCCGAGAGTTCCCTCCACTCTTGGAATTCAAAAACTTTGATTTTAAAACCAAAACCAAAAATCTACCATGTGAATGCATTCCTTGCCCGCCCTTGACCGTGGGCACGGCTATTCGAATAGTTTTACACTCTGCAGAGGTTGTACAACTTTTCCCACAAGAGATAAATTATCCTAAAAGTCAACACGCTTTCTTTGGCATGAGACCCAGATAAAATATCACAAAGCCTTTACCTTACTCTAATCTAGCTAGATACCACCCGCTGAGGTTTCACCGCAGGTAGGCTAACTGCCCGAACCGAAGCCCCCTCTTGCGCCATATGAGTACAGTAAATCCCTGTCCCTCACTGTGAATAACCAGTCCATCCCTGGCATCCACTTTCCACTGGTGGCACCTAAACTAGACTATTGTAAGTTAGTCAGCTAGGTCATACCCATATAGACTTGTGGTTGTACGGTTAATGCTCAGTCTGGACAAACACAAGCGTCGGTCCTTAATTGACTAGGGTGGAACATACACTTAACAAGATCTCGTGCTTCCTGCACCAATCCAAACCAACCATCCACCCTAATCTAAACCAATTTCCACATTTTGTTTTATTTTAAAAGAGCAGTGGCAACTCCAATTACCACCAAACTTTAGAAACACAAGTTATTAAGATGAATCATAATTTCCCATTTGCAAGATTTTTCCAGAGGTATTAGATAGCATGGCTAAGCATTGTTCTACCATTCTAATACCAACAATTTAATATATTACTCTCATTAATGAGTCAAAGGAATTTCTAGGGTTGCAAAGGTACATGGCATTCAAATTCAAGTGAGGGCATAACAAAGTTGGATATAACTAATGCCTTAAGATTTGAACTAATGTTGTATGTAAATAGCAATGCACATAATTTAAAATAATTAAAACATTTCAAAACATGGGTTCAAGATGATCAAAGGAGACTTGCCTTCTTGCAGGGTTTCTGGGTCTTCTTGCTGCTGTGAAGAGGGATCGTCGACAACGTTGGAATCTACGCAAGAAAAGACGAGGCAAACAAGCAAATAAATACAAACAAAAATCAAATAAACTCAAAAATCCAAATAGAGGCCATAGTTGGATAGATCATGATTTTAGATGAATTTAGGAGAAAGATTCAGCGGATTTGGGGTTCACACGAGGGAGAACGAATATCTGGAAGATCGGTTGGGAAATGAAATTACTGAGATAATATTGGGACCAAGGAAATTAGAATGGATTTTATGGAGATTTGGCAAGATTTGATTTTGAATTTTGAAAGTGCACAGGAAATATGGAATGGAATTGAGGCTTTGAAAATAAACTAGGCATTGGAATTTGAAATTTAAATATTTGAAATATCAAATAATTTCAAATATTTCAAAGGATGGAAGAAATGGATAGTTTGGAATTTTTGATGAATTTAGAAATTTGAATGGGCTCAAACGGAGTTAAAACGAGGGAGAACGGGCTCCGGGAAGTTTAAATTCAGAGAAAAGGAAAATCTGAATTTTTGGAATTATCTTTCTAAAGGAAATTGGAATTATTGCGTCAGCAGAGAATTTTAATTTCAGCTGGATTATTTTTCAATGGAAAAATCAATTTATGGCGTCAGCATTGCGTCAGCCCTGAGGGGACGCCGGCTGACAAGTGGGCCCTCCGTCCATGGACCGAGTCCACGGAGCCGGGGAAGTGGTGAGGTGGCACGGGTGGAGGGTTTTGCGCACGTGGCGCTGACGGGGACGGAATAGCCCGAGGTGGCGCTGGCGTGGCGCCATGTCACCGGCCACGTGGGCACGGGGACGCTGATGTGGGAGGCCGGCCAGTGGTGGCGCTCGGGGAGGGAGCTCACCGGCGCTCCGGCGGGCGGCGGCCGGCGGCGAGTGGCGCAGAAGGGAGAGGAGGCGCGGGGGAACCCGGGGGTGGGCGTGGGAGTTACCGGAGACGGGCGGGAGTGGCCGGCGGCGAGCGCAGAGCGGCAGAGGCTCGGGTCCAACGGTGCGATGGCGGTTCGGCGGCGCTCGGGGCCGAGGAGGAGGCGGAGGACGCTCTACGGGGTGCGGCAAGGCTCGTGGTGGCGTCGGCCGGACTTGAGGGCGACGGCGGCGACCGGAATTCCTCACCGGAGGAAAGGGGCAGCGGTGGCAAGGGCGCACGGCGCGAGGGCGAGGGGAAGCTCGGGAGAGGGAGAAGGAGGTGGAGCGAGGTGGGGCGAGCAGAAACGGGGCCGGGGAGGGGCTTTTATAGGGGCGGAGGAGGGCGTGGCCGCGGGGATTCCTCACCGGCGATCGCGGGCGGCGGGGATTGAGGAGAGGGGAAAAAGGAAAGGGGGGCGCGGAAGGAAAGAAGAGCGCGGGGATGGCGAGGAAGGGATGGCGCGTGGGGCACGGCGCACGCGGGAAAAAGGAAGGAGATCCCGCGGGCGAGGGGCGGCGGAGATCGCGCGGCCGGGCGGGAGGAAGGGGACGACGCGCGGAAGGGATGACAGGCGGGGCCGGGCGGTCAGCGAGAGAGGGAGGCGGGGCGGCTGACGGGCGGGGCCCGCGGGCAGAGAGACGGAGGCGGAGGGGAGGCGCGCCGATAGGTGGGCCGGGGCGCGGGGAGAGAGAGAGTAGGGAGCGGGGGCGCGCGTGCGTCGGATGGAGATCGGGCGGTGGAGGATGAAGGCAGGGGCGGACGGGTGGATGGGAGTGAGGGGCGACGTGGTGGCCATCGGGGAGGGGTAGGCGGGATGGAGCGGATGGCCGAGGGGGGCGGCATGGCGAGATCCAGGCCGTCCACGTGGCGGCTGGAGGAGAGGGGAGGGGATTTTATTTTTGATTTTTGATTTTGGATTTTCAGGAATTGCCAGGAAATTCATTTAGCCTCTGAAAAATATGAAAATACTTCCAAAAATTCCAGGAAAATTCACAGAAGCTCCTGGTGACATTTTGGACTTAATAAAAATACTTCCAACTAATTTTGGTATTTAAATTTTCATACTTAAAATACTTTTTATTTTCAAAATAGATTTTAAAACTCCAAAAAATCCAAGAAACCAAATAAAAGCCAAATAACTCAAAATAATTATTTTGAACTAGGATTTTCATATAAAATCAAAATATCTTTTTATTTAATAATAATTTTTAGGTTTTTCTTAAAATACTTTTCAAATCTAGCTTTTCAAAAACAGAAATTCAGGGAAAATCCAAATAAAACTCAAATACTTTAAAATAATTAATTTGAAATTAAATTTTTATAGAAAGCAAATTTTGGGATGTTACACTTTTTGCCCACGGGCATCCTATTTCGTAGTCACGGGAAATGCTTGCCTTTGAAAGACTTGTGTGGTTTTGTATCAGCTCAGCCCTTTGGGGTGCTCTTTTAAAATTAACATGGGTTTGAATTACCTTATCCCCACGATTCTATCCTTACCTCATGCTATTCCCTCTCACCTCTTGCTGAAAACCCCATCGGATCCAAAGGAACGAAATAACAAGTAACCCAAAACCAGGGCAATCAAGAAGAAGCGAAGACTTTTCAACCTCTCAGTATTTAAGGAAAACAACATCACCATGAAGAAGACCATCCGCTAGAGAGCCCGCAGAGCAAGGTCACCTGCTTCTGCGAAGGACACGACCCTTGTCCCCATGAATTGCTCCTCACATCTATGGTTGATCAAGACAGCTAAGAATACAATAGATGAATAATGACAATTGTCATTTATTTAAGGGGGTAGCATTAAGAGACAAGAATGTCGAAGCACTACCACGATGTATATGTTGAAGGTGCAGCAACTGGACTCAGAGCAAATCAAACGAACAAGAAGATTTGTAGGACCAGAAGTCTTCTAGTGATAAGGACAAAAGACCATATGAATGCATCCATTCTCGTATCGGCATCCCTCAGACTGTCTACTCCCTAGGGCATAGACCATTGCTATCCAGCTATCAGTGTGAATTCTACAACCGCATTGCCAATAGACGATGCAACCACTCCATTCTACGGTAACGTGAAGGCAACAATGTCAAAAAGCAAGTATTTGGAAGTCTACGACCTATCCAGAAGAACAAGGTATCTCTCTTCCCTTTTGACTTCTCCAAGTTCTAATCCCTATTGTGCAGATTTTCGTCTCTCTAAGGCTAGAGAACTATACATCGGGCAACACCCCGAAACCCAATGCTAGCCAATATAACCCACCTCCATTCTTTCTGCTATACCAGAATCTCGGGGTCGAGATTCATTTAAGAGGGGTAGGTTTGTAACATCCCAAAATTTTGAAATTTGAAAATGTGAAGTGTCGTAGGGATGGCCCCCACCTAAACCCAGCAGGCCTGGTAGGAGATTATAAGGCCCAGAATAGGCCATGTGTAAGGACATAACTACCCCCAGAGGGGATAACCAGATGTAAGGGTATAACTGTAAAAGCACTCCTCATGTGTATATATATATGAGTGCAAGCCATGGGGAGGACCCAGGCCATTACACTTATCTTCATCACTCTCCACTACCATCTCTCTCTCTCTCTGTTTGGTCTGTAGCCACAACAGTTGGCGCCGTCCGTGGGGAGGACGAGGACAAGCCTGAAGACCGAAGAAGAAGGATGGCACCGAAAAAAGCTTCGTCAGCAGCGGCGAAGGGAAAGAAGGCGGCCGGGCCGGAGCGGCGTGTGAGTACCAGGGCTTCGGCATCGGCAGCGGCGGGCGCGGATGGCGACGCAGGCGTGGTGGCCGAAGACGTCAACGTTCGCGCGGTGATGACCAACCTCGCCACCGGCACCGAGACGACCAACCCCGGCACCGGCGCCACGGCGACCCGCCCCGTCACCGGTGTTGCGGGGACGGACCCCGCGGTCGAAGACGTCGACGCTGGTGCGGCGACAACCGACCCCGCCGACGCAACAACGACCGACCTCGCCGCCCCCGCCGCAACCCTCGCCGGCAGCGCGGACCGGGCGGTTCGAGGTAGCCGCGACGGAGCGACCGGCAGCTCGGGACCTCGCGACGCGGTCGTGCCTGCGCCGGTCTGCCCGTTGGGAGTACCGGCGACCCCGCCTGCGCAGGCGGTGAAAAGCGCCTTGCTGGCAGCTCTCAACGCGTTCCAGCGGGAGCTAGGGGACCTTCGCGGAGCCGTCCGAGATATGCAAGAGGCTCGGAGCCAGCAGGCCGCGCCAGTAAGCGCGCCCGAGCCCACGCCGTAGAGGGCGGACAGTCGCGAAGCCCCCACGTCCAGCCGCGTGCCGCTGCGGCGCGTAGATCCGGAATCCCCGCTTTCGGCGGGGCTGCAGCGGGCGGCATGGCCAGAAGACTTCAAGTTTCCTAGCGCCATCGACTCGTACAAAGGCGACACGGACCCCCGCGAGTTCGTGCGCGTGTACGAAACCGTGATCGAAGCCGCGGGCGGAGACGACACCACGAAGGCGAAGGGACTCCCCCTCGCGCTGCAAGGCGTGGCGCTCTCTTGGTTCTTTACCATAGAGCCGGGCTCCATCTACGTGTGGGAGCAGCTTCGCGTCCGCCTCCACAACAACTTCCAAGGAAACTACGTCGACCGAGTCGACGCGGACCAACTCTTTGCTGTCAAGCAAAAACCCTCGGAGAAGCTCCGGGACTACTTCAAACGCTTCGCCAAGATTCGATGCCAGGTGAAAGACGTTAACGAAACCACCATCGTTAATGCAGCCATACAGGGCATTCGCCCGGGCCCGATGGCTGAATACAATGCGCGAAAGCCAATCAAGACGGTGGCGAAGCTCTTCGACAAAATGGAGGAATATGCCAGGGCGGAAGAAGACGTGCGGCGAAGGCAAGGGGACGACTCCGACACCAATCAGGCCGGAGCCTCGGCAAAAGCCGAAGATCCTCCGAAGAACGGCTCTTCGAAGGGAAAACGTAAGCAGGAGCCATCTAGGGACGCGCCCGACCGCAGGGACACCTCGCATAAGGAATCGTCTGATCAGCCCAAGCGCGGCCAGCAGAGGTCGAGGCGAAACCGGTACGTCCTCGACATTGAGGGCGGTTCCGACGAGGGCGCTCCTGCGGGCCGAGGCGGTCGGGGTCGCCGTGGCCGCGGACGCGGCCATGGCCAGGGCCGCGACGATAAAGGTCGCGGCGATTACGATGACCAGCACCAGGGACTGTGGTGCGTAGTCCACGGCCGCGGCAATCATGATACCCGCACCTGCACCTCCATCGCGGTGCTCCGCGACAGCGTCGCTAGGGACAGGAACTCGGAGGCGCGCCCGCCTGCGGTGGCCCACGTCCAATTCCCGTACGAGGCCCCCGTGCAGGTACAGGCGCAAGGGATGCAACCCCAGGAAGGCGCCTTACGAATCCAAGCTCACGTACAGCAGCCTCGGGAGGGCCTCCTGTCGCTACAGGCCCCGGACGCAACCTACCGCAGGGTCATTAACGTCATATCCGGAGGCTCTGCGCTGGAATTCACCTCGGCACGGCAGCAGAAGGCCTATGCGCAAAGATTGCATCACGTGGCGGCATACCCAGCGCAAGCACCGCCGGATTGGGCGCGGCACGAAGTTACATTCACACCCGACGACGCCCAGGGTGTGGATTTCCCTCATGAGGACCCCCTGGTCATCCGGGTCACCATCGCGGGATGCGACGTGGGGCGCGCCTTGGTGGACGGTGGTAGCTCCGTGAACGTATTGTTTGCGGCGGCCTTCGACCAGATGGGGATCCCTCGAAGCCGCCTAGGGCCCTCGGGAATCCCACTGCAGGGCTTCGGGGGACAGCCCCTGCGGGCGCTGGGACAAATCGGTCTTCAAGTCTCCTTCGGCCGAGATGACAATGTGCGGACCGAAGATGCCACCTTCGACGTGGTCGACCTTCCGTACCCCTACAATGCCATACTAGGGCGCCCAATCCTCAACTCCTTCGGCACAGTACCACATCACGGCTATCTATGCATGAAGATCCCGGCTCCCCGGACCATCATCACCGTCCGAGGCGACCAGGATATGGCCCGGCGCATCGAGCCAGGCACCAGGTGCCCGCGTCGCGAAGCCCAACGGCGCTCTTAGGGCCGGCGTCACAGCGCGGAGGTCCGCGGGGCCAGTCATAGGCGCCTGGGCGGGCCCTGCAGATGTCTAGCGACTAGAGGCTTCGGCCGCACCAAGGGCAAACGGTCAGTATATCCACCCTTTGTAGTTGCTCACCCGCGCAAACGGGGATGTAATGAAGATCGCTGTTTGCCGCTAATCTTTCTTCATCACACGCAAGTACGCGGTGAGGGCGCGCGCAGGCTTGGCCAACGCGAAGACGCACGTTCGCGTGTGCACTCGCCGTAGCCAGGGGTACGGGACTGAGTATAAACCAAAGACGCACGTTCGCGTGTGCACTCGCCGTAGCCAGGGGTACGGCACTGAGTATAAAGCAAAGACGCACGTTCGCGTGTGCACTCGCCGTAGCCAGGGGGACGGGACTGAGTATAAACCAAAGACGCACGTTCGCATGTGCACTCGCCGTAGCCAGGGATACGGGACTGAGTATAAACCAAAGACGCACGTTCGCGTGTGCACTCGCCGTAGCCAGGGGGACGGGACTGAGTATAAACCAAAGACGCACGTTCGCGTGTGCACTCGCCGTAGCCAGGGGTACGGGACTGAGTATAAACCAAAGACGCACGTTCGCTTGTGCACTCGCCGTAGCCAGGGGGACGGGACTGAGTATAAACCAAAGACGCACGTTCGCGTGTGCACTTGCCGTAGCCAGGGGTACGGGACTGATTATAAACCAAAGACGCACGTTCGCGTGTGCACTCGCCGTAGCCAAGGGTACGGGACTGAGTATAAATCGAAGTCGCATGTTCGCGTGTGCACTCGCCGTAGCCAAAGGTGATGGGCCTGAGTATGAACAAAAGACGCACCGGGGGGACGCCCTCGCGCGCACCAGTCTACGGACTATAAAGAAGACGTAGCGTCGAAGTCCGCTTCCGCACGCACCAGTCCACGGACTTTAAATAAGACGTAGCGTCGAGGTCCGCCTCCGCACGCGCGAGTCTCCGGACTATAAAGAAGACGTAGCATCGAAGTCCGCTTCCGCACGCACCAGTCTACGGACTTTAAATAAGACGTAGCGTCGAGGTCCGCCTCCACACGCGCGAGTCTCCGGACTATAAAGAAGACGTAGCGTCGAAGTCCGCTTCTGCACGCACTAGTCCACGGACTTTAAATAAGACGTAGCGTCGAGGTCCGCCTCCGCACGCGCGAGTCTCCGGACTATAAAGAAGACGTAGCGTCGAAGTCCGCGTCCGCACGCACTAGTCCACGGACTTTAAATAAGACGTAGCGTCGAGGTCCGCCTCCACACGCGCGAGTCTCCGGACTATAAAGAAGACGTAGCGTCGAGGTCCGCCTCCGCACGCGCGAGTCTCCGGACTATAAAGAAGACGTAGCGTCGAGGTCCGCCTTCGCACGCACCAGTCTACGGACTTTAAATAAGACGTAGCGTCGAGGTCCGCCTCCGCACGCGCTAGTCTCCGAACTATAAAGAAAGGCGAAGTGCTGGGGTCCGCCTCCACATACGCCAGTCTACGGACTATAACAAGGCAAAGTGCGGAGGTCCGCCTCCGCACAAGCCAGTCTACGGGCTGTCCGTTCTAAGGAACCCCGGCGTAGCTACTTCGCCAACGGTGGCATCAACACACAGTGCATATCCTAAACACCAGAAAGTCTGTATACCGCAAAAATCGCAAGTACAAAGGTTCGGCAACATCCCTGCCGCTCTAAGCCGCTATCCCGCGGGTTCATCCTTAACACGCGCTAAAGCTGGGGCCTCGCTCGAAGACGGCCGGCTCGCCCAAAAGTCCAGCGACTCTTCGGCCCTTCGCCAGCGTCGAAGGCGTCGCCGGGTTGAAAGGTCGGCCGCAAGAAGCCGGCCCCAGCAAGGAAGCTGCCCGGGATATAGGCGTAAGTCAGAATGTATGCAGCAAGGGCGTACTTTATTCGCAAAGACAAGGAACAGTACAACGCACGCCTACACCTAGGCACCACGGCGTCAGACCTGCGGGTTCCCGGCGCCTTCGGAGGGCCCAGCGCTGCCATCGTCGCGTCGAGGGACCCCGTCCAGAAATTGGCCGAGGCTCCCCGTCCCGTAGAGCGACTTCTGGAGCTCAATCCGCATAGCATCCGGCCCGACGTAATCCCAGATCCGGTCGAAGAAGGGCCCGAGGGTACGGCGAGCGGAGCGGACGGCGCCGGACATTACTCCGGCCCCGCCAGGTATCTCCAGCTGGGGGTCATCCAGCCTGGCGACGTGCGTACAGCCACGGTGCTGGAGGAGCGCGCACACCAAGCAGGCCGAGGAGTACGCGCAGTGGGTGCCAAAGGACGTCGCGGCGCCGCGCGCGACGTTGGCGGCATCCCCGACCCAGCGGAGGGTCCGAGACAACTCCTCCGGGCCAAAGGCGCGGTCCGGCACCTTAGTGACCAGCCCTTGAAGATGGCTCTCCAGCGCTTGCATGGCGTCCCATGCAACCACAGAGGCGTCGCCTAGCGTCTGGTTACGCTCCGCTAGAGTCAAGGCAAGCTCGCCTTTTTCCTTCTCTAGCGTGGCGACCTGCTCCAGGAGCCCGTCCCGCTCCGCCGCAAACCTCTGTTCAGCAGCTGCCGCAGCCGACTCCTGCGCCAACACAACGAGTCCCTCGGCGTGCGCCCTCGCTTCGGCGCATTCCTCTTCCAGCTGGCGGATGCGGGCGTCCTGGGCAGAGCGGGCGCCAGAGCCTTCGCGCAGCTCCTCCTAGGCGGCCCGCAGCCTATCCTCGAGCGCCTTTTGGCTACGAGCATAGGTCGTTTGCAGGGCCTGCCCCAGCACAAGTGTTTGTAGAAGGGAAAAGACTTAGCAAACTCAGCTAAGCTTAGGCGTGGTCGCATGAGTACTTACCCTCACCCCAGACACCTCGAAAGCGTCTTCGAGGCGCCCCGCACCGTAGGCCTGCAGAACTTGCGGGTCAACGCTCGTGGCCGCGTCATTCACAATCCCGCGCCACGCCCTCAGCGTCTCCGGAGGTGGCACGAAGTCCGCGGGGCTCACGTGCTCGGAGGCCCCGTGTTCCGCCGAGTGCTCCCCCTCCGGAATGAGCAACGCTGTAAACAGGGATACGGGTGAGCACCCCAAGGCATAAAAGCATACACCAGAGTAAGCTAAGCCACCTTACCTTCGGTAGCAGAAGGAAGGGCCCCGCCACGGGCAGAAGCCTCCGCGTTCGGGGAGGGCGACGGATGTCCCTGAGCGGCGGGCGGCGTGGCCAGCGGGGAAGCAGGCGCGTAGGCCGCAGGGTCTCCGGCGCTGGCGCTGGAGTCCCACAAGCTCCTGATGCCCGTGGCCACGACGAATCCCCGCGGTGTCCGATGGAGCTCCGGCCGCACGCATGACCGTTTAGCCGGGACAGCCAGCGGCGACACTGCCCCCGCAGCAGCGGTTAGCGAAGCCTCCGCGGCTGCCGCGCCCGGGGGCGAAGCTTCCATGGTGGCAGTTGTCGCAGGGGGCACCTCATTTTCTGCTGCTGTGGGTAAAGACAGCACGGCTCCGTGCGCCCCCGCGAAGGGCGCCTCCGGCGCCACGGCGGTCGTGGTCGAAGGCTCCGCCTCGGCACCGCCGGTCCGCACGGGGCCCGCCTCGGTGACTTCGGCGGGCGGTGAGACTTCCCCCCTCCGGCTGCCCGTGGCGCACCCGCCGTCCGGGACGCTCGCCGAAGACACCTCGCCTTCGGCGCCTGCGCCACCCAAGCCCGAGTCGGCATACCTCGTCGAGTCCGACTCCGCCCCCGCCGCGCCCTCGGAAACACTAGCAGCAGGCGCGGCAGGCGCCCCGCTGCGGCCCCTCTTCCGAGACGGGGCCTCCTTCTTCTTCTTCTTCGCTGCGCCATCGTCGGGAGCGACACGGTCCGGCACGGCAAGGCCCAGGACCTCGCACACGCGGTTTATTCACCCCAGCCCCGCCTTGACGATGGCAGAGGCGCGCTGCTCGTGTTCCCTGGCGGTGTACGGCCCCAGGAATACGCGCGCGGCTTGCTCCGCCTCCTCCAAGGAAATCCCTGAAGCAAAGGAGAATAGCATCAGCATATAACGCATTTCGCGTGAACAAAGGAGGGACGCGATCGAGGCTTACGAGGACCGGGCGGCGCCGGCAGCGAGCAGACCCATGGCGAAACATTATCGTCTCGACGCCTCTCGGCGGCAAGACGCCAGTCGTAGGCAAGCGGTGCCACGCCGTACATCACGAACTCCTCGGCGAGGTCACGCATGTTGAGGTGGGCGGCCACGCCTACGAGCCGCTTGACCCTCCGCTTGTCCTCATCATCGAGCGTTCGGCCGGGCGAGGGCTTGAACGCGATTGGTTGGCCTGTGCACTCAAGGCCGCTCCCACTCTCCACACGGTGGTAGAACCACCGCTTCATCCAGTAAGACTCCCACTTCCCGCGAGTTGAGTTCGCAGGGAAGAGCTTCTTGCACGACGGGCGAAGAATAAAAGTGACGCTACCGAAGCTCGACAGCGTCCCGTCCCTCCGGCCCTTGGGCTGGCATCGTGCCTCGTGGAAATAGGCGAACAGCGACGCGCTGGGCCAGCATGCCCCCGAGCGCAAGGCCCAGCTGTACACCGCGAGCCGGGCCACGGCGTTCGGAGTCAGTTGCGCCAGCTCCAACCCGAAGGTCCGCAGCACGTCGCCCACCACAGCCGCCGCTGGGATCCGGAGCCCCGCGTCGAAAAAGGCAACGAATACGACCGCCTCCGACCTCTCGGGATGCGGTTCCGTCTCGTCGGCGGCAGGCAATCGTACGTCCTGGCGCCCGGATAACTTCCCCGCGCGCAAGAGCCCTTGGATCGTCTTCTCGGTCACGAGCGAGGGGCCTAGCTCGCCGGAGAACGTGCCTTCCTCCTCTGCCACCAGCCGCTCCTGGTCCGCCGCCGCGCTCTCTACTGGAGGCCATCGCTTCCCACGAAGAGACTGACGCGGTGAAGATAGCGCGAAGGCGTAGAAGGCGGAGCAGACAGGAAAGAGGGCGTAAAGGTGCGGGGACGCGGTTACGGGGGGGGGGGGCCATATCAAGCCACCTCGCCCATACCGCCGCTACCGAAGCGTCGCAACGATCCGCGTGCCGTATGCAACCGCAGCGGTGTAAAGGCCACCCCGCACGATTCCCCGTAATTGAAAGTGAAGGGTCGCGAAGGTCCGTGTACGAGGCGCGACCGCAGTCGTACAAGCGCCCGTCCAGCGCAACGCCACACCCAACGCTGGAAGGTCACGACCACAGGCGCCAACGCTCGAAGGGTAGGGGACGGAGCGCGCGCGTCTACTTTGGCTAGGCGCCAGCTTCGCTGCCACCCGTTCGAAGGGTAGGGGACGGAGCGCGCGCGTCTACGTCGACTAGGCGCCAGCTTCGCTGCCACCCGTTCGAAGGGAAGGGGACGGAGCGCGCGCGTCTACCTCGACTAGGCGTCAGCTTCGCCGCCACCCGTTCGAAGGGTAGGGGACGGAGCGCGCGCGTCTACTTCGCCTAGGCGCCAGCTTCGCCGCCACCCGTTCGAAGGGTAGGGGACGGAGCGCGCGCGTCTACTTCCCCTAGGCGCCAGCTTCGCCGCCACCCGTTCGAAGGGTAGGGGACGGAGCGCGCGCGTCTACTTCAACTAGGCGCCAGCTTCGCCGCCACCCGTTCGAAGGGTAGGGGACGGAGCGCGCGCGTCTAGTTTGGCTAGGCGCCAGCTTCGCTGCAACCAGTTCGAAGGGTAGAGGACGGAGCGCGCGCGTCTACGTCGACTAGGCGCCAGCTTCGCTGCCACCCGTTCAAAGGGTAGGGGACGGAGCGCGCGCGTCTACCTCGACTAGGCGCCAGCTTCGCCGCCACCCATTCGAAGGGTAGGGGACCGAGCGCGCGCGTCTACTTCGCCTAGGCTCCAGCTTCGCCGCCACCCGTTCGAAGGGTAGGGGAGGGAGCGCGCGCGTCTACTTCCCCTAGGCGCCAGCTTCGCCGCCACCCGTTCGAAGGGTAGGGGACGGAGCGCGCGCGTCTACTTCCACTAGGCGCCAGCTTCGCCGCCACCCGTTCGAAGGGTAGGGGACGGAGCGCGCGCGTCTACTTCAACTAGGCGCCAGCTTCGCCGCCACCCGTTCGAACGGTAGGGGACGGAGCGCGCGCGTCTACTTCACCTAGGTGCCAGCTTCGCCGCCACCCGTTCGAAGGGTAGGGGACGGAGCGCGCGCGTCTACTTCAACTAGGCACCAGCTTCGCCGCCACCCGTTCGAAGGGTAGGGGACGGAGCGCGCGCGTCTACTTCGACTAGGCGCCAGCTTCGCCGCCACCCGTTCGAAGGGTAGGGGACGGAGCGCGCGCGTCTACTTTGGCTAGGCGCCAGCTTCGCCGCCACACGTTCGAAGGGTAGGGGACGGAGCGCGCGCGTCTAGTTCGGCTAGGCGCCAGCTTCGCTGCCACCCGTTCGAAGGGTAGGGGACGGAGCGCGCGCGTCTACGTCGACTAGGCGCCAGCTTCGCGGCCACCCGTTCGAAGGGTAGGGGACGGAGCGCGCGCGTCTACCTCGACTAGGCGCCAGCTTCGCCGCCACCCGTTCGAAGGGTAGGGGACAGAGCGCGCGCGTCTACTTCGCCTAGGCTCCAGCTTCACCGCCACCCGTTCGAAGGGTAGGGGACGGAGCGCGCGCGTCTACTTCCCCTAGGCGCCAGCTTCGCCGCCACCCGTTCGAAGGGTAGGGGACGGAGCGCGCGCGTCTACTTCAACTAGGCGCCAGCTTCGCCGCCACCCGTTCGAAGGGTAAGGGACGGAGCGCGCGCGTCTACTTCAACTAGGCGCCAGCTTTGCCGCCACCCGTTCCAAGGGTAGGGGACGGAGCGCGCGCGTCTAATTCGCCTAGGCGCCAGCTTCGCCACCCGTTCGAAGGGTAGGGGACGGAGCGCGCGCGTCTACGTCGACTAGGCGCCAGCTTCGCGGCCACCCGTTGGAAGGGTAGGGGACGGAGCGCGCGCGTCTACCTCGACTAGGCGCCAGCTTCGCCGCCACCCGTTCGAAGGGTAGGGGACGGAGCGCGCGCGTCTACTTCAACTAGGCACCAGCTTCGCCGCCACCCGTTCGAAGGGTAGGGGACGGAGCGCGCGCGTCTACTTCAACTAGGCGCCAGCTTCGCCGCCACCCGTTCGAAGGGTAGGGGACGGAGCGCGCGCGTCTACTTCAACTAGGCGCCAGCTTCGCAGCCACCCGTTCGAAGGGTAGGGGACGGAGCGCAGGAGTCTACTTCAACTAGGCGCCAGCTTCACCGCCACCCGTTCGAATGGTAGGGGACGGAGCGCGCGCGTCTACTTCAACTAGGCGCCAGCTTCGCCGCCACCCGTTCGAAGGGTAGGGGACGGAGCGCGCGCGTCTACTTCGCCTAGGCTCCAGCTTCGCCACCCGTTCGCAGGGTAGGGGACGCAGCGCGCGCGTCTACCTCGACTAGGCGCCAGCTTCGCCGCCACCCGTTCGAAGGGTAGGGGACGGAGCGCGCGCGCGTCTACTTCAACTAGGCGCCAGTTTCGCTGCCACCCGCTCGAAGGGTAGGCGACGGAACGCGCACGCGTCTACTTCGAACAGGCAAAGGTTAATATTGCGGCAAGAGCAGACATGATCTCGTAAGCAGATATGCGTCGCCACACCAGCATATGCTCGTTCGCACGAGCAGAGCGTATGGATGACCGCATATCTGTCTACGAGAGCAAGTCAGGCCTTGCCATTTCCGCATCAAGCGGTGAAGCATTCCCACAAGTAGGACGTATTTTGTTCACTGGCGCTCGCGGGCATTGACGCCGGTCGACGCAGTCATCAAATGCAGGTGAACAAAATTTTCCCTACATATGAGAAGTTAACCATGAACAAGTACGGGATGTACAGCAAGGGATGTCTAGGGAGCGGCCCCCGGCGCCAACATATTTATACTAAGCCTCACTAGGCGAAGAGTCGCCAGCGTGGAGGCATGCCAACCGGCGGAAGCACAAGCGCGGGGGGTCGGACGGTTCGGCTACCAGGGGCGCGTAAGTGCAACCGCCCGTACCCCACCGCGTGCACATCGGAAACCGTCACACGCTCCACTTATGAGAAGGCACACTACACGATGCGACAGCCTGCCCCCTGGCAAGCCGACCGTCATTACAAAGCACACAACCAGGCGCGCACCTCAGAAGTCCAAATGCCGGGAGTCCGCCGTCACATCGATGGTCACGACGCCTCAAGGCCCGCACCGCGCCAAGCACGCTTCACCACGTGGACGGTCGGAGGAGCACGCATTTGCTCCGGCCGCAGCGCAGCCCCGGGTCAAGTCTGGACAGGTTCACAGGCCACGGGGACGGAGGGGGCCAAAGGACTCGGCAACATGGCTTCGGCCTTGTGAAGCCCTTTACCATGAGAGGCTCCTGTCGTAGGGATGGCCCCCACCTAAACCCAGCAGGCCTGGTAGGAGATTATAAGGCCCAGAATAGGCCATGTGTAAGGACATAACTGCCCCCAGAGGGGATAACCAGATGTAAGGGTATAACTGTAAAAGCACTCCTCATGTGTATATATATATGAGTGCAAGCCATGGGGAGGACCCAGGCCATTACACTTATCTTCATCACTCTCCACTACCATCTCTCTCTCTGTTTTATCTGTAGCCACAACATGAAGCTTTTGAATTATTTTGTAATATATTTTATTTGAATTTGGAGTTTATGATGTTTTTCTGAGAAATTTGGTGAAGGTCCCAAAAAGTTAAAGGATCAAGAAGAAGCAAACATTTGCATCTAAATAATTGAACCGGAAATCCCAAAATTCTGAATTTTAAAACAATGGAAAACTCAAAAATCAATGAATCCTAATGAAAATATAAAATTTAAATTACAAATCCAGAAATTCAAAACCCTACTTGAGCCTTTCTTTTCCCTTTTTCCTTCCTTTTCTTTCTCCCCTCACTTCCATGTGGGCCCCACCAAACTTTCTCTTTCCATCTCCTCTCTCCTTTCCCCTCCCTGCCATTGGGACCAGCCTCCCGAGCGCCCCTCCTTTCTTCCCCCTCGCCCGCACTCTCTCTCTCTCTTCCTTCTTCCACCTCCCTTCTGTTTTCTCTGCCCCGCGCTCAGCATTCCTCCCCGTGGCACCCATGCGCCACCATCGCCTTCCCGAGCTGTCCATTCGCCCGGGCGGCGCGCTCGCACCCCGCCCCCGGTTTCGCCCTCGCCGCCCACAGCTCGGCGCCACCGCCCACCGTTTTGCCTCAGCCCCTCGCGTCGCCGGCCACGTGGCGCAAGCTTTCTGTCACCCAGCTCGCGCGCAGCGCAAAGCTGCAAGCACCCGAATTGTCACGCACAGGGATTCCGCTGCCACCGCCGCCTGCTACCACCGCCCCCGACAAGACCGCTCGCCCCGCCCGTTACCGACCCCCTTCCCGCCACCTATAAAAGCCAGCAAAGCTTCCGTTTGCCTCGCCACACTCATCTCTACGTTCCACCCCGAGTAATTGCGCTCCCGTGCCCCGTAGTTCGCCGGCGAGCCCGTTCTTCCCTAACTCCGGTCATCCGGCCCGCCGTCGATTGGAGCCGAGTCAGGCCAATTCCGCCGAGCGGGATCACCCTCAAGGCATCGCGAAGCCGCCCCCACCCTCGGCCGAGCTTCTCCCCAGCTCATCTTCACCGGCGCCGTGCGCTCTCTCTGCTCGCCGCCGCCGCACGATGCCAGGCCACCACGGCCTCTTCCCCGCTCGGCCAAACACATGGTAAGTCTCCCCTTGAAGTCTTGCAGCTCGTGCGCACCCGGATTTCCTTCCTCCTTCTCCTAGCCACCGCCCCGAGTCCACCTCGCTGCCGGCCGCCCTGCGCCGTCGCCCGCCCGCCTCGCCGCCGCTCCGGCCGAAGCACCACCACCAATAGCCTCAACATCGGCCGGGCAACCCATTTTGCCAGCTACCCCCAGCCCCCGGCCACCCCTCGCCGGTGCCGCCGCATGCCCAGTGGCGCCGGTTGCCTCCCTTGTTTTAGCCCACACCCGGCCACTCGATTCTTCAATAATTACCGCCCTCAGTTTAGCGCGAAACACCGAGAGGCAGAGCGGTTATCAGCGCTAGCACTGCGGGTTAGCATGCTGTGAGGTGGCGAGATCGAAATCAGCCAGCCGCAGCCTTTTCCCCATTATTGGTTTTAACTTTTGTAGCCCGTTTCAAGTGAGAAACAAATTTATGGAAAAACCGAGAATAATTTAGGAAAGCTAATGGATTTAATTAGGGCATAAAATAAGGATTCCTAAGAATTGATATTTGATTATTATATGAGCAACTAATGTAGCTTAAATATTTATTTGAGGTGTAATTACCAATTGGAGGCATTAATAAAATGTGGTTTTGTTAAAGTCCAAACTTAACAAGGAACCTAATTAAAAATATGTTCAGGATAAAATTTAGGAAAATGCATTGGGTGTTATGTTAAAGCAATAAGAACAAAGCTTTAAGTTAAAAGATTATCCTCACTCATAAATAAATATATGCCATACCATTTATCATGCAGGCATAAAATAAATCTTAATGGTAGGATTAGTTAAACTAGGTCTCTTCATAAAATAAATTAAACTATAGTGCGTGACCATGAACATTTAAATTAGAAGATCATACTAATATACAGTTACTACAATGTAATAGCCCTAGGGCATCGTTCCTTAAAATGACCTAACCAATATGTAAATACTCTGAAGTAAACGTTTAACTAATAACATGAGTAATTAAGGTCACATAAAATGCTACATATCAAATTACTAGTAATATGAATTAAACCGGTAAGCTAAAAGTCATACATGTCGTCTTTGGAACACCTATGTCCGTCCCAACTCATGGAACTTCCTTGATAAATACAAAATGATAAAAGAAATTATTAATAAAAAAGGTCAAGCCTCGCTTTTTCCCCAATCGGCCATGTCTGGCCACCTTCCTTTCCCAAAAGCGGATAGTTCCTGTAGGTGCATCTTCACTTTTGATCCCTAGTATTTCTAAAATTTTCCCTCACGGTAAAGCATTCAGACAACTCGTCCTCCTGCTCAAACCCAGCTACCGCTGTGCTTACAACACACTAACCTGAATCATCCTTCTATTCTCAAACCATAATAAATGCATAATTTAAAGTAAATCAGGTATTTAAAGTGATTGGATTATTTGGATCTCTTGAGTTATTTGTTTTTATTTGGATTCAGTCGCTTATCGCGTAATTAGAAACGGGAGTCCCGGAGAATCAACGGATCAAGCGTAATCAATAGCAAGGTGAAGATAAAGACCCGGAGCTCAAGAGAAAGCATTGTGTGAGCTCAAGACCGCGGTAAACCGCGCCAGGCGAGTCAATACTTTGATCATGTTGAACCTACATTTTCTGCAAACTATTTTTGTTTAAATTATCAAATTGCATGCTGTTATTTTATATGCAAATACATGTTAATTTAAGATTCTAGATATGTGCCCATTGTTTGCCTTGAATAATATTACACCTCCTTTGGAATATCTGAATGTGTGAACCTTGTCGCCCTAGCAAAATTATTATAGTAACCTTTTGAAAATAAGTCCGTAATTAATATGCCATGCTTAGTATCGCATAGGTATTCATGGGCGCGAGAATGCCCAAGCATCACTTTAATCATGAGAAAATTTGGTTGGGCAGTCATGGTGGTAATGACTGGTATATGTCGGATATGGTTATTTTACATTCCCAAAAACCTCAAATTGCTTATATATCTGGGCGGATTGGTTCGGGGGTATGGTGTAGGTGTGCACGAGAGTGTGGTTTTGTGGTAGAACCGCCCAGATACCACTAAGGACTGAATCTTGTCATGTCAACCCGTGTAAAACAGTACAACCACAAGTCTGTAAAATACAACTTGGCTTAGTAGATTTACCGGACCCTGAAAGTCATCCTTCCAGGAGGAGGTGTGGGATAGTGCAAGCGGCAGTCTGTGTGATGGCTTGAATGGGACACTCGCAGAGGGTGAAGTTCTGCTGTGGCGGGCTAGTAGGGGACATAGCCAGCTGCTAGATGTTCAGAAGGAGAACATCCCGCACAACGTATGGGACCCACCGCAAGTGGGAGCGACCCATAGGGTGAAATGATGGAATGGGCAAGGTACTTTGAAAAGTCACTGTGATGGTCTGCTCAACCACATGTCTAAGGCATCATGTGGGGCAACGAGTTGATTGTCTCTTGTGGTGAAAGTGTACAAACTCTACAAAGTCAAAACTATTCGAATAGCCGTGCCCACGGTCATGGGCGGACATGGGAACTTAACTAGATATAGTTCTATTTAAAAATGTTTGGAAAATGGGAATGGAAAAGCGGAGGGCAGTGGAAAGCCCTGATTTGAATTGTCCTGGGTGTCGTCCCAGTGGTAAGTTAAACGGCTATAACGCCGAAAGATGTTATACGGTGTGATGCCGTATGTGTGGAAAAATTATGGTGATATTAGGCATATGGTGTGATGCCATATGTATGGAAAATCATGTTAATATTCCTTGAACACTATGTTTTGTTCCAAAGCTGCTAGGTCTCAGGAAATCTTATGTATTGTATTTCAAATAGTGGCATTTCTATTCTTACAAAATAAAATATGGGTGGAATATACAGGGTCGTGAGTAAAGGAGATGGATGTTTGTAGTATGCACATAAAGGTATTGGTGGATTTAGGTCGATCATGAATGGGAAATGATAGTGTGGGTTCTGGGAGAAATAAATTAGTGGGGTCCAGTTGAATGGATCGGCTAGATAAATGATCTAATTGAATTTTTGGGAATTTGGAGGAATAATATGAGTATTGGATTATAACTCTTGATTAGTGACACTCTTGGAGGATATATAATAGCGAGTCGCAGAGTTGATCAATGACATTCTTGGTGGATATATAATATTGAATCGTATGCTTGATCAATGATGTTCTTGGTGGAGTTGGATCAATAACAAAAGGATTGGATTGTTAGGAATTTAGAATACAAAAGGTATTGATGGATTAATTAAATGATATTAGATAAATGATGTCACTAGCTGTTTGGAGTTTTAGGCACCAATTGATTGCTGGATTGTATAATTGATGATATTCGCTATTTGGAGTTTTTGACAACACTAAATATAGTAAGTGTGTATTTGGTGGATTAATTAAATGATGTCGCTCACTGTTTTGAGGGTTAAATAGTAAACAATATGGAAAGAAAGAGATCGGTGGATTAGTTAATTGATGATATTCGCTGTTTGGAGTTTTAGACAACAGTCAATAATTAAAGGGTATTTTGGTGGATTAAGTCAATTATGGCAATTGTTGTGTAGAGTTTAGGTAGCAACAATAATACTATAATTAAATCATGATAATGCTACTAAAGGCGATTTTTGGCAAATAAAATAACCCGAGCCACTCCTTTGTTAAGCCATGCATACTATTTATTTGCATTCTGTGTATTGGCTCGCGGAGCACGGGGTTGGAGTGCTCACACTCGCTTTTGCGACAAAATTCAGAATCAGGAATCAAATCACCTCGCCTCAGCAACAAGATTGGACAAGCTGGCAGAGAAGATGAAGATGTCAAGGGCTAGGTCGCGCACCTCCAGTTGGCTGCCTGTGGGCATGTCCTGAAGGTCCCACCTGTGTACTTCGTTCTTCCGCTGCTGCAATTTAATGATTTTGGCCTAATCGGCCCATGAGTAAGTCTATTATTATATTTACGCTTTCGCATGGTATGTACTTTGATAATCAGAACTGTAATCTGTGAGCACTATCTACTGATCCAGGGAATAGTGCGGTGGAATCACAGAAGATTCCAGATTGTAAAATCCGGGTCTGACAATCAGTGACGGACAAAAGACGGCAGCAGCGGGGTGCTTCAGATGGATGGGATTGAAGAAGAGGTGGGGAAGGAGAGGAGGAGTAGAGAAGGAGAAGAGAGAAGAGAGAAGAGGAGATGAGAGTCTTATATTTTTAAGGCAAAATTTGGTGAGGAGAAGCGGAGGAGGCACTACTACAAAAGAGGCTAAACTAGACGCTTATATTACAGTCGGTTCCTAGGAACCGTCTGTGCTGCAAGCATCACAGACGGTTCATACGAATAACTGTCTGTGGTATTTTCACAGACGGTTTTTAATACAAACCGTTTGTGATAACTTCATTATCACAGACAGTTCTAGATAAGAACCGTCTGTGATGATGGCAGACATCACAGACGGTTTTTATCTAGAACAGTTTGTGATAATGAAGTTATCACAGATGATTCGTATTAAAAACCGTCTGTGACATGTTTCCCGCCTTGCAATTCTCCAAAAGTTCATAAATTTTCCGCCTGAGTCCGAGTATGATTCAGTTTTGAGACACCTTTAGTAAAACGGGCATAACTTTTGCATACGGTGTCCATTTTCGACGTTCTTATACTCGTTGAAAAGCTAACAATAAGCCCGATCCACAAAAATGAACCACTTGCGCTAGTCGCCCTCCAAAACCCCAAAAATCGGCCATCTTTGGACCTAAACCTACGTTGCAAGTTTTTGGTTTATGTTTCTGCCCTTTTTCTTGGTCTTCCTTTTGGAATTTGGATTTTGCTTCAACTGAAAAGTTGTATATCTTATCGAAACCTTTCAAATGAGTATATATAATCCATATAAAACTTTGCTATTTTAGCTTTCCAGATTAGTTGTTTATATTGCATCGGTATATAAAATTTTGTGCTCTAATTCACAAACGGTTGGCATATAGAACAGTTTGTGATATTCATTCATCACAGACGGTTCTAGCTACCAACCGTCTGTGATAATCTGACCGCTGGGCCCGTCGATCCTCCTCAACCCAATCTTAGCCAAGAGAAATCCACTAATCCTCACCCCACGGATCGTAGCTCCGCCTTTCCGTCCCCGCGCCAAAAAATTTCGCTCTCCCTCTCCTATAAATAATCACCAGAATCCAACCTCCTTTCTGTTCTCCTCCTTGCTGTTCTCCTCCTCTTTGCTGTTCTCCTCCTCCTTGCTGTTCTCCTCCTCCTTGCTGTTCTCCTCCTCCTTCTTGACCCATACCATAATAGCCCCACGAACCAAATGATGCAGAAGGCAGCGCTCAATCAATGCCGACGATAGTGGGCGTCAAAGACATCCAGCTCGTGCGCTGCATCAGGGGCGAGAAAGTCTAGGCATAGAGGATCTTTGCTTTTCTCTGTTCTTGTTGTGTTAGCTAGATGGGCAACCTGTTTGTTGTTCTCCTCCTCCTTGTTGTTTGTTGTTTGTCTGTCTGTTCTTGTAATGGTAGGCTGTAACCTTAATAAAAATAAAATATGTACTGTGTTTCATACTATACTTGCTTGTTTTCATTTCAATTAATTGATTTGCGAAATGGATGTTTTATGTTTGTGAAATGAATTGAGATGTGAATTAGATGTATACATGTACATACTGATCTGCTTGTTTCAGAGGGCATGGCTAGTATTTCCTGAGGCTAGTCAATAAACAGAAATAGATTTAGGGGTAGAAGAGAATAGCACAGATGGTTTTTAACTAAAAACCGTCTGTGCTAGATATCACAGACGATCTTTAGTTAAAAACCGTCTGTGATATTTACACCACAGACGGTTCGAAAGCCGTCTGTGATGAACTCGTATCATTTCTGACCCATAAATTCAGACGGTTCACAAAACCGTCTGTGATGACATTTTCGTCTGTAATACGATTTTGTGTAGTAGTGAGGAGAAGTGAGAAGAGAGAAGAGAGAGATGAGAAGAGGAGAGTGGAGGAGAAGTGAAAAGAAGAACAGCCGAGCCTTCTATTTTAAATAGCAAATCCATCGAGATGAGCGGGAAATTCAAATTTAGCGAGAGCGGGTGAGTTGAAATATTATCACAGACAGTTCTTACCTAGCAACATCTGTGATAAGTAGGTTATCATAGACGGTTTTTGTTCTAAATCGTCTGTGATGTATCACAGACGGTTCGAAATAAAAACCATCTGTGATAAGTACAGGCATCATAGACGATTCGAGATAAAAACTATCTGTAATAAGTAAGTCATTACAGATGGTTCTTTCCTTTGCGGTGAATTTAGATGGTTCATCTTGTAAAACTATCTATGGTAACTTTATCACTGATAGTTTGTGTTGAACCATTCATGATAAGGCGTTTAGGATGACCCTTTTTACAGTAGTGCGAGACCCCCTACCTTATCCTGGAGCAAGGCAAAAACGAGAGGAGTGAGGAAGCCATTTCGAAAAGCTAGGTATTTTATATTCTTTGCTGATTTCTTTAAGCAGAAAGCAAAAGGTGAAGCTAATATTAACAGGCCATAAGGTAAAGCAGACTGCTTTCTCTATGTCTCAGTGCGTGCTAAGATGCTCTCTCTTTCAAAGACGTTTAATTATATCTCCATCTTTAATCAAGTGCGCGCCAATCAATCTCCTCGCCTAGCTTCTATATAAACTCCCTACGTCTGTCTACCAGTGGCCTCACTGTCACACAAGCAATGGCTCCACAAAACACACCAATGCGCACGGTCCTAGCCCTCGCCTTGTGCGCCCTGTGCCTCATGCCGGCGATGACCAGTGCCCAGCTCCGGGTCGGCTTCTACGACAGGACCTGCCCCAGCGCCGAGACGCTCGTTCGGCAGGCCGTCGCGGCGGCCTTCGCCAAGGATCCCGGCCTCGCCGCCGGCCTCATCCGCCTCCATTTCCATGACTGCTTCGTCAGGGTACGTACGTAGAATAAAATTCCTTGCATGCCAGATTGCCAGTGTGCGGCTCCATACTAAAAAAGAAAGAAAGAAAGAAAACTGCAATGTTTGGAGCTTTTTAGCAAGGATTAACACGTGACTTTAATTAATCTGTCAGTAATAATTCAAGGGGTTGGCATTTAATTTTGTGATAGTTCACTAAACTAAGAAACACTATCTATGCATGTCAATAGTGCTGTACAGGATGCACACTTACAACTAAAATACAATTATTATCTTGGCCAACAACTACTTCTGAGTTATCTGACTTGTGCGTGCACCGGACGATTTCTGGCTTGACGTTATGTAGACTTCAATTTCTTTGATATACATGTATGTTTCTTGTCCACAATATTCATGGCTCGATTAGTTGATGTGGTCCAACTGGGTGACAAAAATAAAATATTTACCTTAGTTATCTAGTGTAACTTTAATTTACTACTTGTCCTCTCATCTTATCATTTTGTTCTTGTGTAATTCTTCCACTGGTTGATTCTTATATATTTTTGATATTACTAAGAAGCATGAACAATCAGATTCTGCCTAAGAATGAATTTTGATAACAATTAGGATGATTTACATATTTGCCACTATTATGGTAATCAGCTGCCGTGCTAAAAATTTCATCATCCTACATCCCTACATGCCCAAATGTTTCAAAACCTCCCTTCATTATCGTACAAGCTTGGACAAGGTCCGGCGATGCAATTAAATTGTAGGGAAATTGAAAATCTCTATAAATTATGAGGTTTTTTTGTAAGTTTTTAAAGTAATTATCAATCAACTGATTGTGTTTAATTGCCTGAATTTCTTATAATTTTTGTCCAATAACGTGAGCTACCTCTTTTCAACGCTACCTTGGCATCAAGTCCGTGACCTCTTGTGCATAGCAATGATAGATAGTACTTTTAGTGACGAGCCATCACAAGATTCTTACGTAGATTTGTACTAATCGCTGGTTAATCACTACTGCTTTACACAAAAATCGAGAGAACTAATGCAAAAGCAGGTAAAGGGTGGAGTTCTCTCTCAAGACAGAGACAAAAGGCAAAAGCTGAAAAATTAAAGCTCGCGAAATAAGAAAGTAACAGCGCATATATGCCTTGCTTTTCTTCCTTTGAAGGGAACGCATATTCCCTGCTAGAAGTTGGTGACAAACGACGAGACGAAACCATTCATCAGACAAATATAAGTGCTCTTTTTTCTCCCCATTCATGGTTCGTATCAGTGGTTCGTGAGCCCTACATACTAAAGGACATCCAAAGGATCAGATAGGTATCAAAATGCATGAAGAAAACGTTAGTTTGATATTGTACGTCTTTTCTTTAGGACAAACGCATGTATACCTGGTGATCGAAATGAAATTACAAATATGAACATACAAAAAGAAAAATATTATATAGTCTTGATGATATTACAACTTTCAAGTGGTGTGTTGCGTGGCGCCTCTTTTCTTTTCTTTTTTGTTGCTAAAGGCTAGAGTTCAGCTCTCAGGCTCCATTGAAATTGCAGTGAATTATGATAATCTCGTTTGGTAAGCACATTTAGATATTTAGATGTATAGCTAACTGCTTATTTTAAAATGAAATTGCAGTCGGATATATTATTGTGTTCAAGAATATATTAGGTGAAATATGAGAGGATAACCATGGGATAACAAAAATTATCTAACCTTAATCCTTTTTACCAAACATATTAATAGACTTTTCATAATTTGCTTTTCAAGACAGCTTAAAAAAACAGGCACAACAAAACATAGCACAATAACCGCAAACCGAGCCTCAGTCTCTCACAAGACTGGAGGTTAAACTAGTGGGTTTATAAGGATTTGATCACATGACCTCTAGAATGTCTGAGTCTTGAGCTACACCAGAATATTGTTCCCAGTCCCAGGCGCTCAAACAAAGCAAGGCTGAATTTCGTTCACGGCGTGCATCTATAGAGGGCTGAACGGTTAAGTAGTGGTTAACTTTGACTTAATTGCATCATCCTGCATGCAGGGCTGTGATGCCTCCGTCCTCCTTGTCACCAACCCCGGCGGCGGCCGGACGGAGCGGCAAGCCGCACCGAACAACCCGAGCCTCCGCGGCTTCGAGGTGATCGACGCTGCCAAGGCCGCCGTGGAGCGGAGCTGCCCCAGCACCGTCTCCTGTGCCGACATCATCGCCTTCGCCGCCCGCGACAGCATCACCCTCACCGGCAACGTCTTCTACTCCGTCCCCGCTGGCCGCCGAGACGGCACCGTCTCCACCGAGCAGGAGGCCCTTGACAACCTTCCCCCGCCCACCTCCACGGCGCAGAACCTCACCGACAAATTCGCCAACAAGAGCCTCACCGTCGAGGAGATGGTCATCCTCTCCGGTGCCCACACCGTCGGCCGCTCCTTCTGCAGCTCCTTCGCCGACCGTATCTGGAACGGCAAGACCCCCATCGTATGTCGTGACGCAATATATATTCATACGTTGTACGCATGCATGCACGTAATTAATGTACGTTTAAATACATGTGTAGGTGGACGCGGGGCTGAGCCCGTCGTACGCGGCGCTGCTGCGGGCGGTGTGCCCGACGAACACGACGCCGGCCACGACGGCGATGGACCCGGGCACGCCGAATGTGCTGGACAACAACTACTACAAGCTGCTGCCGCGGGACATGGGGCTTTTCTTCTCCGACAACCAGCTGCGCACCAACCCGGCGATGAACGCGCTGGTGAACAGCTTCGGGGCGAACGAGACGCTGTGGAAGGAGCGGTTCACGGCGGCGATGGTGAAGATGGGCCGCATCGAGGTCCAGACCGGGAGGTGCGGGCAGATACGGCTCAACTGCAGCGTCGTCAACCCGTCGTCGGTCGAGCTGGGCTCGAGTGCGCCCGCCGTCGACGAGGAGGGCGTCGTCGCCACGAGCTAGCTGCTGATCAAGCCGGCCATCGTTCCATGTGTTTGCCTTTTTTAATTTTTGACGTGCGATCTGTGTTCATGTGTCCGCGTGGACTATTGTTGTGTCAGTGTGTCCCCTTCCGTACGCATGCCTGGACGTACGGATCGGATCTGCATGCATGCCATGCCGCCTCTTCGAGTGCTTTAGTTTGGATTTGGGCGATGGATAATAAGTACATACGTACGAACGTACCACTTGTTGATGCTAAGTACGTAACTGTACCCATCTGACTAGAACAAATCCGTTGTTAAATCTTGGCCGTTTAATTACCTGCGTGGGATGTTACTTCATACATACATACATACATAAATAGTAAAAAAGAACTGACAAAAAAGCTAAAAAATCAGAAAAAGATGAAATTTATAAATAGTAAAAAATGAGCCTGAAGTTAGAAGTTCAAGTTCAAATGAGCGGGGCTAGAGAGTAGGCCTGCAAGTCAGTAGTTGTAGGCCCCATGAACAGTACAGTACCTACCACCCAACCCTAGTATGCATACACGTGTGCTAAGGTAGTCGGAACGAGAAATTTCACAAAAGTTACACCGAAACAGTATTTTCATCAATTAAACTGGCCCTTCGTTTCAGAGTGCCGACCATGTTCGTGGTTTAGAAGAAATTAATAGTTGCTATAGTGAAATTTTAACCAAAATCCAGTATAACTGAAAATCATAAGCTTAAACTCTTTGAAGCGACCCCTAAAAGTTGAAACAAACATGTGGTTTCTTGAAACAAATTCTCCAAACGGTTTCTTAAGCCCAAAACCGTATGCGATGTCCACATTAACGCCTCAACCAGGGAATACAATTTCATGTCGAAATTTGCAAAATTAAAGTTTCTCGGCCCACCCTCAAAAAAGCCCAATCTAGTAAAAACATTTGACCTGTTTTTGAAATTTTTGACCCAACCCCACCAGGCCACAACCCCATCTGGTCATCTCTATCTCATCCGAACCCCACCAAGCCACAATCTCGAATTCCCGATCCCTCACTAACTGCCATCTCCACTGCAGATGCTCACTGCTATCTCTGCTCCCAAATGCTCGCCATTGCCCGTCCCTTTCTCTTGCCCCTACCGCTGGCTCGCCCCCTTCTCCTATGCCGGCACCGCTTCCTCCCTCCTCCCATGCCGACGCCACCTCCACCTCCGCCCCGCCCCTTCTCCCGTGCTGTCATCCTACTCGGCATTCAGCAAGTACACGCTGCAGTGCAAGTGGTTATAGGCTGAGCTGAAGTGTATGAACCGAAGCGAGGCGCCGTGGCTCATCGTGCACTCGCCGTGGTACAACAGCTACAACTTCCGCTACATGGAGGGTGAGCCAATACGGGTGTAGTACGAGCAGGGGTCGTCGATGGTAGGGTTGAACTTGTCTTCGCCGAATTTGGTAAAATTTTTAAAAGTCAAATTTTATTTTTAAATATTTCAACAGCAAGACAAGTGAGAAGTGCATGTGTAGATATTCCTCTCCCTAATTAGGAATGGAAACAGATCGGATACGATTGAATAGTCTCAAATACGAATACAAATCCATATTTTTAAAATAAATATGAATACGGATTCAAATATTCTCGAATATGAATACGAATCGAATGTCGTAACGGATACAAATTCGAATCGAATATGTACTTAATTTGGTCGAATACGAATATCCTCCTATAACTTCTATAACAAATCTCAGTAGAACAAATTTCTAGCGGTTTTGCCGGTTTTTCACCGGTTTGTGACCGTTTCTAGAACGGTTACCGGTTTCAAACCATCCAAATTCAAATTTCGAATCACAAAATTCGTCTGAGTTTTTCCCTAGGTCTGGAAACGAATCAAATAGTCTTGAATATGAATATTTTTATATACGAATATTCTTAAATATGGATACAACTATTCTCGAATTCGAATATTTTCAAATATCAATTTTGTTTATCATATTTATATTATCTCAGATATAAATATCAGATAAAATAAATTATCCGTTATCGTTTCGTACCCTATCCCTGATATCCTCGTAGTGGTGCAAGTGTCAAGTGGACAAACTCTTGTTGGCACAAGCAAACGACCAAGCAGATTAACCAAAGGCTTCCAATCCGCACAAGCAGCCAAAAAAGCTTCGTTGGCAGAACAAGCTACCGACAAGAGCATGTGGATTAAGTGTACTAGAACTTGAGCATATAGAGGACAAGTCACAAGGCAACAGATTATAGTACGGATGAGAGCAGGCATATGGATTAAGTGTACTAAAAATTCTAAGCGTGTGTTAGAGACGTACACGTGTATACGTATGATGATATAAGTAAGGTGTAATTTTTATGTGTGCGTTTATCTTATGCCCTTTCAAGAAAAATCAGACGCTTCTAATGTACTAAAGAGTGTAAGAGAAGGATTTGGCCAAATTAAAGTACTGATGTTGAGTAAGCATAATTACCGTTCTCACGAATTTATCTAGACCATCTAATCATACAATCAATGATCGAAATTTAAGAAATTTAAGGGTCGCTCATTTGGACTGAAATTTTATGACTTTATGGCTGAAATTACACTATAACCGGCCGAAATTACACTGTAGCTGACTGAAATTACACTCTACCTGATGGTGGCTTATTTGGCACAATTAAATTTAAAAAATTTTAAAAATAGAAAAAATAGGTTAGCCAATCACGTGTAATGTAAACAAATACAAAAAAAAAGAACCGGCAAAAAAGCTCAAAAAAACCGAAAAGCCAGAAAAAGATAAAATTTAGAAATAGTAAAAAATAAGTAAGAAACTAGAATCTCAAGACGAAATGAGCGCGGACCTAATTCAGACTGCGAGGCCTTCCATGTGCTTACTCGATCAACGTGAGGTCCGACGTACTACACACTGGTTTTGCCTGCGGTCTCTTCTCTAGTGTAGCAGATGATCCTTTTAGCAGGAGCATATATGATAAAGGCCAACCTTTAGCCAATCTTCAGCCAACCTTAGCCTATCCTTTAGATCCTATATTTATGTAGGAAGTACTGATTGCGTTGGAAATTAATGGTTAATGTTAGTATAATGCTGCAAGGCAGCGATGGTCCTTGATTTGGACCACCACAACAGATCTCACCAATCAAACAAACAGATCAACTCTCCAAAGATTCCTTAATTTGTTTTAGGATTTTAGAGCATGGAAAAGGGATTCCTTAATTTTCTTGGACTGATCAACTACATATCCGGCCAAAGAGCCACAATAATTCGATTGATTTACGTGCAGCTCCAAATGGCTTCAATTTTTTAGCTTCTAACTTATGATTTTTTTTCTTCTTTTTCTTGCTTTTTGAATTTTTTGAGCTTTTTTTTTTGCTTTTTTCCTCTTATTCATCTGTATTGTCCATACTGATATAACATTTTTTATTTTTTTATATTTAATTACATAGAATAAGCTAACGATAGTTACAGTACAAAATAATCCATAGGGCCTGTTCTTTTTGGCTGGAACTTATGGCTTTTGGTTGCGGTTTGTAGCTTTTGGGTTGTTTGTGTGAGAGATTACAGAGTAACAAAATTCATGTGCGGTTTTTGCCGATATAAATGAAGTCGGTAAAGTATGTACTACAATTAACTAGTAAACCCTATCTTAAAAAGATACTCCATTTAAAAGCTAATTACTGTAGAAAAACTAAAAAACAGCTTTTAAAAGCTGAAAAGAACAGGACCATAAACTCTAGCTTATAGCCACTTGGAGGAGGCCGCTAGCAATTCACTGATACTCAGTCCAGTGGTCAAACAGATCGATCATACACAGGATAATGTTTTTACAACTAAGCTTGCACCACAAGCATACTTTTATGCAATTTATCATTCAAGCTAAAGCAGGGATGTTAGCGTGATCATGTGCTGCCACGTCTTCACATGCATTCTGCTGGGCTTAGAATCATTCGTTCAACTTCCTCTTTCGGTTGTGTCGATCTCCCTCAAGAACATACATGTATGCCAATGAAAGAGAAAGATAGCAAAAAGCACAACAAACTAAAGTGGCCACGGAAATCTATAAAGTGCAAGCAGTAAGAAGTGTTGTGAGCATCAATTGGTACAATTAATCAATCGGTTAACTACGCTCTTTTTGTGGTTTCCTTCAGCTAGATACGTTGTACACTTGCGTACTTTACCTTTTTTTTTTATGTGGAGCCATGCATGATGGACCTCACTGGATCTATAGCTCTTCCCCCAAGTACAAAAGCATACATATCCATGGCTCCATGCAAAAGCAGACAAGATAAGTGCAAAGATATGATCATTAGCGTGGCATGGACCTTATATGTCCGAACTGTTTACATAAATACTACTTTTTTTAAAAAAAAGTTGAGCTTCGAATATCTACCTATCAAGCTCTTCTAGCTCGGCAGCCAACTAGCTGCCCCTTTTAATTATGCTTATATTTAATTAGTGTTGATCACATTTTATTTGTACTAACCCTAATTAGTGCTAATTAGCTACCACTTTTGGGGGGCTCGACACCCGTGCTGCCGAGCAACTGTGGCTCGGCAACTAGCTCGGTAGCATCTGCCAAGCTCCTATAGCGCGGCAGACGACACATGTCTCCTGCCACAGCTGTCGAGCTTGGGAAGGAGACTAGATTTACAAAAGTGATCTTCCGGGAGTCAAATTTGAAAAAAGGTGGTTATAATGCTATTTATATGAACAGTTCTATATGTCTATTGTAGCTTTCATGCTCAACTTGGGCCATAAGGGTATATAATTAGTCTACATACTTATGGGTTAAATTGTATATTAAGAAATGTTACAGACAACATATATACTAGCTAGGAAGATAGACGTACACATAGTAAAATCACTTTCCATTTCACGTTTATTTTTATTAATTGCTCGCACTTTTCTTGAATTTCAATCAAATTTAATTCTTGTTGACTAGTAAACGGGTTACCGGCCTGAATAATCTGAGATGTGAGAATGATCACTTGTATGTGTACGTACGTAGATCATAAGGTTTAATTTGTGGTGGTTGAGAACTTGAGATTATGGGTTCGATGCCCTATATTCTTCTTTTTCTTGGTATTGGTTTATGCTTTTGGTTTTTGTATAGAGAAACTAAAAGCTAATATAAACACTTGGTTTTTCGAATCGGCTTCTTTACTCCTCTTACTTCTATCTCATTCTAGGGATAAGGCAAGGGTCATGACGCATCACGCACTCTACTCCTCTCACTCCTATCTTGCGCACACATCTCTCTCACGCTTTTTTCATCGCTCACACCATCTTTCTTAAAGTTACTTTTTCAACTATTACTATTTATTTTCAGCTAAAATTCATTAATCATAGAAAAAACTATTAGTCGCAGCCAATATGAACGTCCTCTTAAGCAGGCAAGCTAACTAGCACGTCCCAAATGAACCATGATATAATTTTTCTGGAACCGGTGCCATGCTATGATAAATAAAAACAAGAATCAGCTGAACGAATCTTTAGACCCATATTTTATCGAAAATCTATTCTAAAATCCAGAGACCCTTTCGTCGCAAAAGAGAGAGAGCGAGAGAGAGAAAAGAAATCCAGAGACCCTTTATTCTAAATAGTAAATAAAGAGCCACATTAATAAACATATTTGTCTTTAGGAACTATGGATGGATTGTAAGACAACTAGACAAGCTATATACTTTGGTCGCCCCTTGATCGATCTCCACATCGACCAAATTAATGTGCAATTTAAAGTGAGAACAACGTTTAGTATGGTTTGAAATCAAACATCTCGGACCCGGCAGCCGCAATCAAAGGCAGCAAACACACGTAAGTAAATATGCGCACGCGTAAAGAAGGAAAAAAAATAGAGTTAAAAAATCATTTTTTGGCACTGTTTCACATTGTATTTACAAAAATAGCTGTATACGCATCATATTTATAAAAAAATGTTTCTGCCATCCGCGCATGGCAGGCAGCCTGCCACCCGATGGGGAGACGGTAGGCTTGCCTGTCGTCCAATGAGGGGGCAGCAGGTAATTAAGATGACTAATTAGCTGGCTTAATTACCTGCTCTAACTTTTTTAGTGTTTGTTTGAATTTTTAAAATATGAAATGAGCTTAAAAATTACGAAAATTTATATACAGCCTCCTAACACAACGTGCCTCGTAGTGTAATTTTTGGGTAATTTTATCCATTGCGAATGTTGCTCAAAAATTCATCCAATTTTGATATTTTTACAAGTTTTTCAATATAGCAAACGAGCTCCAAAAATTATGAAGTTTTATATGAAGCCTCCCGATATAGTAATAGTTATTGTGTAATTTTTTAGTAATTTCATGTAGTCGACAGAAATGGCAGTTTGTGCATATTGTACAACGTTGCCAGCTCGCTCCTTCGGACATGTGTTGACTTGACATAACGGCCCCCTCGCCCGCTCCCTCATCCGCACAAATGTTAGTCTAGCCATGCCGCCCTACCTCACCTGCTCTGTCACGCGCACATATGTCACTTTTGCTGTGGTATCCCCTGTTGCCCGTGGTGGTGCATGTCAACAACGCGTCTGTAATTTCCAGTGGGAATGCACCGGATTCCCTTTTTGCTCGTTTCAAATACAAAGCTCTCGCAATCGCTCATCGCTAATTTAAACTTTGTTTCACTTCTTGTAGGAAGAAGAACCTTCCGCGTCATACAGTAGCATAGCATGGCAGACACTGAGGGGCCAGTCGGAGGGGGTCACAAAAGAAAGGTCTTCCCTTGGAAAGGAGGGAGGACTTCAGCTGTAACTACCGCTTGAGGCCAAATAGGGAGGCTCAACTGGTCGTGCAGACACAGGGAGGACGTGGTCGTGCAGGTCGTCGATAGCCATTCCGATGGTGAGCGATGTTTCTTCCGATGCCCACACTCTAGGATAAATTAGCCAATAGTTTATTTTGTCTTACTAGTAATATCGCTTTCATGTTAACACTCCTTTCGTGCAGATGGTGAAATGCAACTTCGCCCGCTAGATCAATCCTCCCCACGAACACTATGTTGCGAGATACGTTAATACACTGTGGGAGCAAATCTTAGAGATGGAGGCGCAGATTGACAGTCTCAATGAGGAGAACGGTGACCTCCGGCAATAGATGCAATGCGAGAGGGGCAACGAGGAGGTCGTCAATATAGAAAGTTCGTATGATCCCACATGTTATTGTGCGAACCCTAATTGAATATGTGTGTGCCACTACAACGACGGCCAGCCACATTCGAGGCCCCCCACTGGAACACTCTATGTGGGTACCACAAGGCACCATCTACAAGTAGGCACGCATAGAGAAGGTTGTAGCATGTTGCTCGTGGTTATGTTCAATGTTGTAAAGCATGTAACTGAATGGTGTACACATCATTACAGTTGCTGTTTTTTGAGTGGACTGTTCAAATGTTGTGTTATGTGCATTAAGCTAGAGGGGCCGATATGCATTGAACAAACATTGTCAATTACATCTCAAATGGGTACAAATATGAATTAATGTAATACAGTAAAAGATACATGAGATTATGACACTGAGTGGCGACCAGACGAGCTTGGTTTGTTGGGGGCAATCCCTCAATGAGTGCCCGAAGGTCTTACATATTCTGCATTTCACTGTGCGGGAAATGCTGGTATGTTGGCTCACATCCATGTCGTTCTGGAAGCGCCGTGTCTGCCAACGTTCCTTCGTAGTTATCTTCAACTCCATGTTAGGGGCCCATTGCAGCATTCCGGCCAAAGATCCCTGTAGATCATGTCCAAACCGTAGGAGTGAAACTCTGCACTCCATGTACTGAAAAGGTGTTGCATGTCATAGTACTATGAGGTATACGCCATGGACATCCGCCTCATTTGCACATATGCCTTGTACACATGCGAGCATGGCTTGTGCAGGAGTATTGGCTTGTTGCAAGTGCATGTTGCCACATCACCCAGAATGCATGCCTGTTTCATTTCACCCCTGGCATGACTGTTCACATATTTTTGCCGAAGCCTTATCTCGTACTTCCTCCGGAGGCCATCCATTACCCGGATGTCGTGCATTCGGGCTTTCTCCATCTTCAGTTCCATATGCCTCTACATATTCTCGGACCATTTCTTACCTTCGTCTATTTGACACCTGGCTGCGATGGCTCTATTGACGAAATAACTGATAGTGCGAGTCCATGTCTCTACGATCGCGGTGATAGGGAGGTACCGCACGCCTTTTAGGATGCTGTTGTACACCTCGGATATGTTGGTCGTCATAATCTCATACCTCGCACCATCCATGTCGTACAAAAGGGACCATTTCTGTAATTCAGGTGTGTGCCGATGAATCCACTCGGAGAAACTTATTGTGCCATGGGGTTGCTCTCCCTCTGTAGTTCGCCTTTTTAGCTTTGTCCAGATGGATTCGAACTTCCACCTCTGGTTTTGCAGACACAATGTCTTGAACATCTTCACAACTTCCTGGCTACGGAACCGTGTGAACAAATTAGATGCAAGATCCTTATGCACCATCGGTTTCGCACGTCATTCCACTGGTGAGGGGGTTTGGTCCCCTTCTGCATGGTGTTTAGCGTGGCCATCAACCCAGCATTGCGATCCGTGATGACACAAACGTTGGGTCGGTCGCCAACCACTGCTTGCTTCACGTTCACCAGGAACCAGAGCCAACTAGACGTGTTCTCGCTTTCCATAATAGCAAATGCCACTGGGAGAAGCTGGACATTCACGTCGGCCGCCACCGTAGTGAGAATGGTTTCTTCGTAACTCCCTGCGAGGAAAGTGCCATCCATCATGAGCACAGGACAACAAAACTTGAAGCTCTCGATCATCGTCTTGATCGAGAAGGCTGAGCCAATTTGGCTCGTTGACCGCTGACCTTTGCGGAGCAGCCTTCCACTACACACTTCACAACATAATTGGCTAGGTTGGACCAGTGCTCTCGGTACACATGGTTGATAGACAAGGCATACCGTGCAATAGCTTGTTGCACAACTGCCTTGCTAGGGAAGCGCTGCCTAACTAGGAGGGTGTCAGCTTGAAACCCCCATTGGGACCCTTCTTCATGCATCAATAATGATGGTGGTGTCCCTTTCCACCAAGGGGTACTGGCACCATGCCTACATCTCTCCACGACGGGCAATCCATCTTCCTCTTACACTAACAACAGGTTCACTGTACTCTCAACTGAGGCTCCAGCACCTCGTGATGAGGATTTGCGGTAGGAATTTTGATAACTCCAAGATCAAGTTAGTCAACTTTGAAGGCAACTCCAAGATCGTGATCGATCAGGTCCATCAACAATACAAACTCATGGAATACCAAGGTACTCACTAGTGAGATATCACCCGCAACACGAGCGCCAAACTTGGGCACCTCACCATAGGTCCCCACCTGCTCCAATCGCCTGTCCAAGACAAACCACGTTGCAATCTCGTTGGAATCAATGGTCGAGGCATCTAGATCAATCAACGTCCTCTTACGCTAATCAGCAATGGCTAGCTCAAAATGCCCCTCAGGTACGACTCCCCCAAGGCATGAGCCCCAATGCAAGTGCCACACCGTCAGGGAGAGGTTGAAGCAGCTCGGATTGCTCAACAGTTTATGCAATCACCTCTCGTTGCTCCACCCCAGTCATTTATGCCCTACCACGTGTCCAGGGTCAACCAACGCAAATGTGAAGGCGTCAATAGAACTGTCATGCATTGTATCAAGAACTTGAAGATATAGTGCTTAAACACACGGAGATACACATTCGAGCTAATGGAGAAGTCCATCAAGAAGATGACAACATCATCTTCTATCTCTCCTCACAGCTAGAGTAGAAAAGGTACAATTATCTTCTCTATCGTTTGACTCCAAGACCACAAGGGGTACGACCTAATATGTCCAATCAAGGAGAGGCGGTGGCTTCTCAACAGCGCCCTCTAATCATTCGACAACAAGACAAACAAACGAATGTTGCATCACACACCCTGTCATTGGAGAATCAGCAAATGCCTGCTCAAGTGGCCACTCCAATGGAAGGCATTGAGCAAACACAATCTATGTTACCTTACCCCAATGAAAAGCATCATCAGATAGTTGCTGGCCCAGAGAAAAGCGTGATACAAGTCGTGGAGGTTGCTTATGACCAATAAGGGGTGAACAAGGTGATAGAAGCAATCGAAAAGAATGTTACGGTGTGCAGCATTCTAACAACTTGCTTAGAACAGGTGGTCGACAGTGAGTGGGAAGCTCCTCATGTCACTCAAGAATTTTTGTATCCTTCGGATGAAGAGATTGCTCCTAATCCAAAAGTATGTTTTCCCAAGATGTCTCTACCTCGTTTCGGGCAAGTACGTGCATGGTTTAAAAGCACCAATGAGCCAATGAAGGTAGATGAATCTGTAGCTTCAGAAGTAGCTAGATCAGTGGCACCTTGCCTCCCTATAACCTCTAGGAAAGGTTTTTTATCTGAGGGTGACATGTATGCTTGTTCCTACATCGACATAACGTCTCAGCTTCCCCGAGATCATCAAAAATTGCAACAGGTTATTAGGTGGCCTAGAGCAAATATCTGCTAAGGTCTATTGCCCTTCAAAGTGTGGGAAGGACCTTAGTAGAAATAGCAGCTGAACCTGATATTCAAAGCGATGATACTTCCAACTGTAATTCTTCTTCACTAGAGAATCACCTGAACTCACATCCCTATCAGGAGCTCGAGCCATCAATCCCATCAGATGGGGAGGATCGCTTCATGATGTCAACACTGTGGTAGCACGTATGTCGTTCGATGAGCAAAATAAAGGTTTTCAAATAAATGAAAGTCCTATCCTGCCAACAAATGGCAGTGTCACATCTGGTGCAGGAACATCGAGGTCGCAAGGAGCCATCTTAGAAGAACAAGTATGGGAGCAAAGACAAATGGTAGAGCAACTATTTGCCAAGTTTGAAAGTTTCCTTGAAGCCATGATGGGTTCTGGTTAAAAGGTCCCACAAAAAGTAACACTTCAAGTTGGCAAGGACCCGCAAATTGAATAACTAGAGACTGCTACTCATAATGATGTTGCAGTTCACAATGAGCAAGCACACATGTCTTCCAGTATTCATCCTGGACCCTAATATGTTCCTATGGCTTCCACAAGTATGGTGTCATCACCGAGCACACTGAAAGGCTACCACGATATTGTGGAAGATTTGGTGAAGAAGAGGCTCAAGCATATTGCCATTGAGCAAGCACCTCAATCATCAGAAAGCAAACTAGAGAAGCCATATGAATCATGGCACGACATGGTGGCCTTCCCAGCGGGCTGGCATCCACCAAAGTTCTATCAATTTGATGGAACCGGCGATGCAAGGGAGCATTTGACCTATTTTGAAGCAGCTTGCAATGATACTGCCAACAACTTGTCACTTTTATTACGATAGTTCTACGGATCATTGACTAGTCCTGCCTTCCATTAGTATAGTCGCTTACCGACGAGGGCACTGATGATTACATAATTCACTTCTGTAATAGCTATGTGCACCTCGCTAGAGATATGCATCTAGAAGATGATATCGAAATGTGCGTCCATGGGATGCAACAACATTTCGCTAGAAGTGTCTCGACGAGAGCCCAAGACGTTTAGTGCCCTCAGTTCAGTGGTGGCAGCTACAAAGTTAGAGTTCAACAAATCTCCTTAAATTATGGAACTCTACAAGAATACTAGTGCTTTTGATCCTACTAAGCATTTCAATTCGACGGCCAAAGTGACTGGCAATGGGGGCAAAACTCAGGTGTTAGTGGAAGTGATGTGACGATGGCCCAATCTTCCGAGAGGTACTGATAAGTCGATTGTGGAGATCTCGACGTTGATGATCCAAAGGCTCCGACCAAAGCAGATCGAACCCCTCGCAATCACTACACCACTGCTCCGTTGGTTATCAACCGTGCCGAACACGATTGACCTCGCCAAGAAGGCTATCTCCTGCAAGCGAATCGAGAACACAAGCAAGAGAGTACAAGATGCAATCTGAAATTGCGAATAAATATTAAGTTCACAAGTTGGGGTCTCACAAACCGATGAACGGCGAAACTGTTCAAAGACAGATTAATCTAAGCAAAACCCCTGGACGCGCCCCTAATGGGCTCCAACACGATACAAAGCCGACCGGCCCAAAAGACGGCGACGCAGCACCCTGACAGATTCTGAACGCCCACTTGTTTCGACGATTCCCATTGACTCAGAAGGAATTTTGACATGGGACCAAAGCCATTGGAAAGGTGGTCTTCTCAGCTTTCCATACATATGTAGAACGTCCAAAACGGAGTCCGGATGCGATCTGGGCGTCCGTTTTAGTGCGGCCTGGTCCTGGACTCCGAGTTGGATTCGAAGTCGGTTTGAGTTGGACCTCCAACATGATTCGACCGCCCTTGCTGGACTTGTGCGCCATGTAGCCCTTCTCCATGTACTTCCAAGTCCTCTCCATGGTTCCTAATCATAATTAAATCATTAGGTAGCAATCTATTCTCAAATGAACAAAAGGAAGTACTTAGGAACGAGCTCACCTGTAAATTCAATTGTCGGGCGCGAGCTCTAGTGATTGGTCCTTGAATGTCAAGTGGAGGAGTGTTGTATGTATCCGAAGAAGTGATGTCCTCATCAGGAAGCAAATACAACAAGAATGTCTTTTACATTACAGGGCCATATCCCACTCTTGGGTGCAAACAATGAACAACCCGTGGCAGGCAACGTCTGTCCATCCAAGAATTACTTAAGAAGCAATATATCTTCTAGCGGCAGTTGGTAAAGGACATGTTTGAATAGTTAATGGAACATCATACCTTAAATTTGCCAGACCCACGAAAGCCTGAACAAGTAAACATGATCAACAATCCTTTGTACTACATGTATCATAGGTATGTTGGTCATGTGATTAATGATTGTTTCGCCTTTAAAGAATGGCTCCAAAGAGCTGTCAACGAAAAGAGGATCAATTTGGATCCAGATACTATCAATCCAGACTATCGTGCGGTCAACATGGTGACTGTGAAATGGCCATGCTCTCCATCAAGAAAACATGATGAAGTGCATAAAAAATCATGAATGCCAGTCACCAAAGTTGAACATTTATTAACGAACATGGTTTTTGCACCAAAGTCAAATACCATAGTTCACAAAGATGCATCCTCTGAGGATCCATGGAAGGTGGTGCTGTGATGACTACCTTTAAAGAACTCGTCTGTGCGATATTGTTATCCAAAGACATTAACATGTGATATCCCAATGATAAGGGATAACCTAATCCAAGTTGATGACGATTTCCTCCCAAGTTTGTCCCGAAATCAGAAGGAGATGAACCTTTTCCACGTTTAAGCCATACGCTTCCTACTTTGGCACAATTCATGCAAAAAAGCTAGGGGCAAGCAACCTCAAAAATGACCGAAGAAATGCAAGGGGAGGGTAGCCCCACTTCAATAAGCCATATTGTTGCTTGTAATGTCATCTCGGATTCTCCAAGTTCTAGTTCTGGGGAGTTGTTCACCCCCATGAACATGAAGTATTCCGAACTGATATCACTTCAAAAGAAGTGTAAATAGAAGAAGTTAACATGAATTTGCGTGGAGGTAAGTGCCCGCCTGAACTGCCAAAACCGAAGTTGTCAAAGCTGGACAAGGCCATTGCTATTAAAGAAGTGCCAACACCAGTTAGAATGAGTGAGATACCCAGCAAGGGAAAGACAAAGACACCTGAGGTCGACTACAATGTCCTTGCTCATCTCAAGTGTATCCCTGCATTATTGAGTGTATATGATGCTCTCATGTTAGTGCCAAATTTGCGAGAAGCACTCGTGAAAGCACTGCAAGATCCAGAGCTCTACGAAGTGGCCATGTCAAAGCATCACCTCTTTTCTAATCCATTGTTCATAAACGAGATCACCTTCGCTGAGGAAGATAACTTTGTGGAAGATGGTGACCACAATTGCCCACTTTACATTGAAGAAAACATTGGAAATGCACACCTTCGATGGACCCTTATTGATCCCGGATTCGTGGTTAACATATTGCCTTTTCGAAGCTTGACGCAAGCCAATTTTACAGTAGACGATTTGGAATCTACGGATGTAATGATCTATGGTTTCGACAATCAAGGAAAGTCTACATTGGAGCTATTACGTGAAAATACAAATGTCCACGTTTAGCTTCAAGGTACAGTTCTTTGTCATTGAAGCAAACACTTCATATTTGGCCCTTTTTGTTAGGCCATGGATTGACAAATACTGTGTGGTGCCCTCTACCTTGCATCAATGCCTAAAATTTTTATATGGAAAAGGGATGCATCAGCGCATTGTCGGAAATATTGCTCCCTACACTATCCAAGAGTCACATCATGTCGATGCAAAGTACTACTTCCCAGTTGAATATTCTAATCAACAACTAGGACACTCTATGCTAGCAACCGATATCTTGATCGTGTCGGGCTCATCATTAACTCGTAAAACAAAACAATACCTCACGTCATATACTCCCGCCAATGTAAGGAACACTTCAATCAGAGCTGCAAGAACAATAGCCATAGCTAGATGTTCGGGGCTACTCGTCATGAGGATAAGTCTTCATCCTCAATTACTCCATTGCTACTGAAAGCAAGGAACCCCGCAGCAACTCCAATTACACTAAGGTCCACCAAGAAACCTTTGATAAAGTTCTCAACTACTTCATCGAGAAAATCTCTATTCGCTGAGATGCCTTTGAGGCACAATCCTCGAACTACCAAAAGCACTACAGGTGATGAAAGCTACAAACTACACCGCCTGTGATTACGTTGCGGGCACATAAGAATCCAGAACTGGAGGCCACGTCCATGTCAAGCAAATCAATTAAAAGAAGATGATGGAGGTTAAAGAAGTGGCAAGGGATGCTTGGGATGTATAGCCCCCATCACTCTATGTATCGACGACTACTTTACTTGAAGTTTTGGCCATCTCAAGCACTCTAGTTGTACACTTCCAACTATTTTCTACAAAATTCCTCGAGCACAATAATGTGAAGCTATATTTAAATTTCCTAACCCCTGCCTTGATGCAGAGGAAGCAATATCAACAATTAAAGTCGAGCCTAGGATGGCTCAGATATTAAAAAAAAGGCTGGGTTCATGCTCTAACGAAACCAAAGAATGCCACCGCCACCGGTTGTATGCGAGGAGTGGTGAGATTAAATAGAAGATTTTATCAGAAGAAGGCATAAGTCCCAACCAAAGTATGGGATCGGCTACACAAAGTATCACTCTTTTTTATGAAGAAGATGAAGAGTTCAATGGTCATTGACAAGCTTTTTGTTATAACTTGTCTATCACAATGAGGGATGACATTGATCGTCAACCTTCTCATGGAGCATTATTATTTGATGTCATGACTAACGAGCAAGAAGAAATGATTGATGTTGTCCCAGCCCCTCACAACTTGAGGATGGAGGGCAATCTACCATTGAAGACCTAGTGGAGATCAACTTAGAAACCAATGATGATCCATGACCTACCTTTGTTAGTAACATCCTAACAATCGAAGAATGGGAGGGCTACCAAAGCTTCTTGATGGAATACCGAGATTGCTTCACTTGGACCTACAAAGAAATGTCGGGGCTTGATCCTCGTGTCGCTACACATAAACTGGTGATTGACCCACGTGTCCAATTGATTAAACAGTCATCACGTCATTTATGGCCAGAATTTCAAGATCAAGTCATTACCAAGGAAGATAAGCTTATCACTGCAGGTTTCATCAAGGAGGTACAATACCCCCGTTGGCTCGCTAATATTGTCCCAGTCAAAAAGAAGAACGGACAAGTGCACATGTGAGTGGATTTTCGTGATCTAAACCATGCATGTCCTAAAGATGACTTTCCTCTTCCTATCACGAAAATCATTATTGACTCAACCACAGGCCATGGTGCTCTGTCCTTCATGGATGGGTCATCAGGTTATAATCAAATAAAGATGGATGCGAGAGACGCTATTGATACAACATTTAGAACACCAAAATATAATTTCTACTACATAGTGATGCCATTTGGTCTAAAGAATGCTGGTGCTACTTACCAACGTGCCATGGCATATGTCTTTGATGACTTCATACATCACTTGGTGGAGTGTTATGTTGATGATCTGGTTGTGAAGACCAAAGACCGCAAGCATTATCAGGAGGATATCCAAGTGGTCTTTGAACGTTTGTGCCGCCACTAGCTTAAGATGAATCCACTTAAGAGTGCCTCTCCGTCCAATCCAGCATTTTCCTTGGCTTTGTGGTGCAACATCATGGCATAGATATCCATCCGAAGAAGATCAAAGTGGTCCTGGAAATGCCGCCTTCGGATAATTTGATAAAGTTAAAGTCATTGCAAGGTAAATTGGCATACATATGGCGCTTCATATCTAGTCTCTCAAGGCGTATCCAACTGTTTGCAAACTCATGAAGAAAGGCATACCATTCCTATGGGATGAGGAATATCAAAAGGGACTTGATAGCATTAAGAGGTACCTACTTAATCCTCATATAATGGCTACTCCTATAAAAGGGCACCCTCTTACTCTCTATATTGCAATGCAGCCTGCCTCGTTAGGTACTTTGCTAGCTCAACACAACAACGATGGAAAAGAAGTGGCGTATTACCACTTAAGTCGTACGCTGGTCGGCGTTGAGCATCATTACTCACCCATAGAAAAGCTCTACCTGGCCCTGATATTTGCTCTGAAGAAATTAAGACATTACATGCTAACACATGAAGTCTAGCTCATGGCCAGAGCGGATCCTATAAGGTATTTGTTAAGTCAGCCAATGCTTGCAGGGTGACTTGGTAAATGGGTTTTGCTTATGATGGAATATGACATTACTTATGTACCTCAAAATGCCATAAAGGGTCAAGCCTTGATAGAGTTTTTAGCGGCGCACCCTATGCCAGATGATTCTCTACTCATCACAAACCTACCAGATGAGGAGGTTTTCGCTACTAAAGTCGAAGCACTTTGGGACCTTCATTTCTATGGAGCCTCTTGGGTAGACAATGATTCCGATGGTACTCCAAGGCAGAGAGCTGAAGCAGGGTTGGTGTTTAAAACTCCTCAAGGAGGATTGATACATCGTTTCTTCTCACTGCTTAAAGAGAAATGCTCTAACAATGAAGCAAAGTATGAGGCACTCATCTTTGGTCTTTTGTTAGCACTCTCCATGGAGGTATATTCTCAACGGGCTCATGATGACTCACAACTCATTGTTCGATAGGTGAATAGTACATATGAAGTCCGCAAGATGAAACTCATGCCATACTATAATACAGATCGAAAGCTCATGGAGAAATTCGATCATATTGAAATCGTGCATGTTCCACGTAGTAGGAATGCACCAGCAAATGCTTTGGATAAACTAGCAATAGCACTTGTTCTCCCGGAAGGGAATCCGCACAGGTAACCATTAAAGAGAGGTGGCTTCTTCTAGCTGTCCATGAACTTATTATGCTAGAGTACGAGGTCAACACTATGGTGACCATTGTCACTGGTGAAGATGATTGGCACAAGCCATTCCTTGATTACTTCAAACATAGGAGTTTGCCTAATGATTCAGTGAAAAGATGCCGACTTCAATGTCACCTCCCTTCTTACATCTACAAGGTTGGCATCCTCTACAAGCGATCTTACGGACAAGAGGTCCTACGGGAAGTACATCATGGAGTCTGTGGCGGGCATCAAAGTGGACAGAAGATATACCATAGCACCTAACTTGTGGGCTACTACTGGCTCGACATTATGGTTGATTGTCTCAAAGTGGCCAAGTTATGTCATGGCTGCCAGATACATGGCGATTTTAAGCATATACCGCCTGCTCCACTTCACCCCATTGTTGTCTCTTGGCCATTCAATGCGTGGGGGAATAGATGTTATTAGGTTCACCGACCTGTCGTCATCCAGCGGCATCATTTCATACTAGCCGCAACCGATAACTTCTCTAAGTGGGCAGAAGCTGCATCATTGCGAGAAGTAAAAAGTGATAATGTGATCAACTTCCTAGATATGCACACTATATATTGCTTTGTGGTGCCGCATTGTATAACGTTTGACAATGGTAAAGCTTTCACATCCCACAAGAGGCAAAGATTCATAGCCATGTACTAAATCAAATGGAATTACTCCATTCGCTACTACCCCCAAGCCAATGGAATGGTTGAAGCAGTCAATAAAACTCTTAGCAAGATACTCATGAAAACTATCAATATGCATCGAAGGGATTGGCACGATCGTCTCTTTGAAGCTCTACGGGTGTACCATGTTACTGTCTGTACCCCCAATACAATGCACCCCATATTCTCTTGTTTATAGGAGTGAAGCTGTTTTACCACTTGAAATACAAGTCCCCTCATTACGAGTGGCTATTGAGAAAGCAAGGCAAGATGGCCGATCTTTGAAAAAATAAAAAAAGGCAAGCGGAAGCAAAATTCATCCTCACAAGTAAGAACGGAGATAAAAAATCTCACCTCAAATACTCAAAAGGTCTCCAGCAATCAAAGGAGAGAATCCTCTCAAATTAAAGCAGTAGAAAGGAGGAGAGTAGTCATTCACCATCCTTAGCAAAAAGTAATGGCAAATACTCCCAAGTTGTTTTTTTCCAAACCATTCTTCCTGTTTTAGCCCACCTAAATCTCTTGGTTTGATGAGGCAAAGCGTTGGGATGTTCGTTGCCACCTGCTAACACTACTCCCCTAAACATGAACACTACATGAAGTGAAGTTGTTGAGATCATCATTATCTTTCGACATCCAACAACTAAGTCCTTTATCAGCGTTATCTGAGGTCACTCCTACAATTGACATTCAACGGGAAAACCAACATTTAAAAAAAATTACCAACTGTTTTGTTTCTTCTTCTTCTTGGCTCTCCTTGGTTATTTCGTGCTCTCAGCTTGCTTGGTAGCCAATATATCTATAGTAGGGGTAGCCCCCACTTAAGCCCATTCGGCCTATTAAGGAATTGTAAAGCCCAATATGACATATGTAATGACATGTATGCCCTTATGGAAGACACATGACTGTAAGGGCAAGATTGTAATTGTGCTTCATGAAGATATATATATATATACATGCCCTGAACATGGAGAAGGGCAAGCATTGTTCATCCATCACAACCACTCCACTACTATCCTAGTTTACTGTTTAGCTAGTAGTCACAACAGTTGACGAACCGTGGATTTCGAGAAGTGATGGCACCCAAGAAAGTATTATCGGTGATGAAAAGGAAGCGGAGCACGACGGCGGCGGTCATGAATGCCAGGGCCTCGGTTGGGACCGGCACTGAAAACGACATTAGCATGGCGAACGCCGACGTCGACATTCGCGGCAGTACGGTCGGCCATCACGGGGATCACCATGGTGCAATAGCTGGCCTCGCCAATGCTGCAGCGGTTGACTTTGCTAGTGGCACCTGGGTCAGCGGGAGCACCGATGCCGACGTCCGTGTCGGCATGCCCAGTGATCCGGGATCCGACGTGGGGATGGCGGGTGGTCCTGAAGGTCGTGTCAGTCTCATCGTCGACCAAAGGACCAGTCGTGCAGGTGCACCGAACAGCTCTACCGAGCAAGCCGTAGTCGCTAGCAACCCTGCAATGCGCACCACCACTCAGGCAGGTGCTACCGCCCTAATGGTGGAGAACGCTTTGCTAGCGGCCCTCGGGACATTGCAACGCGAGCTGGCAGACCTCCGAGGAGCCGTGTGGGAGATGCAAAAGGCTTAGAGCCAGCAAACACCATCGGCAGCAGTAGCAGAGGCCACACCTGATTGGGCAGACAGCCGCGACGCCCCCACCTCCAGTCGCGCTACGCTCCAGCGTGTAGATCCAGAGTCTCCACTCTCCACCGGCCTACAACAGTGAGAGACCATGTGGAGGTCATCCCATGTGTGTGATGAGTAATTGACATCGGCTTAGGGACGTCGAGTTTGATTTGGTTGGTTCGGACCTTGACGTTGTGTGGTGCAATCGGGCTTGGTCGAACTTGGTCAAACCTGGTCAAAATGGTTAGGATGCATATTATGTCGACTTGTCAGGTTTGGGCTATTTCATTAATGCATTTATGCTTACATGTATCGAGCGGTTACGTCGAGGCGGAGTCGTAGCGAGACACGAGGTGACCGGACTAGACACGGGCGGTGTCGAGGTTAGAACAGTCGAGATGTGTCGAAGACGGCGGAGACTCAAGGTGGTTGCGAGGCTTGGACGACAAGGAGCGCGAAAGCTTCCCGGAAGGTGCAGGAGGGGCAAAATGGTAATTTCGCGAGGCTGCAAAAGCGGGAGCGGGCTCCATTCGGGCTTAGCGGGCGTAACGGGTTGGAGACCCGTTAGCCAAGGGCTATAAATATGAGGGAGCGGTTGCATGCCCACTCATGCACTCCAAGGGTTTCTAGGGTTTGCTTTAGTCAAAATGAGCTTTAGAGGGTTGTTTTGGCTTTAGGCTTTAGTTGCTGAGAGTGGATGGAGATGGACAGAGGTGGTCTGTAGCTTGTCTCCCGTAGCTCTGTGTTCTTGTCTCCTCACTTGTGTTCTTGAGTGTGTAAGAGTGGGAGAAGATGAGTTGAGCCACTATGTAATCATTCCTCTTGTATTAATTATATATCTCCTTTCTTCTTTATCAACATGAGATGGAGTTTGTTTCAGTTCTTGTCTCTCTGTTGTTTTTGCCCTACGATGCCTCTTTTGAGTGATTCTTAAGTTTTTGTGTTTCTCGTTGTTTCTTGCTGTAGAGGTGCAAAATGGGTTGCTCTATGTTGGGATGATGCCCCAAGATCATTTGATCGATTTTCCCAAGAACTAATCTCATTTAATTTCAGATTTGGTGTTTTGCCTTTCTCTGTTCTCCATTGTTCATATCTAGGGTTTAAGGCAGACTTTGTTCCTCTTGAGGAGATGGCCTAAGTTTTGGTCTGGAATGTTCTGAGGTTGTTGCTACTCTATTTGCAAAGGCTCATGAGCAAAGAATACAAGGTCAAGGAGAAATTTGGGTTTTGGTTGAACACTCTGTACTTTTCAAGCATTTGTAGGGTTTTGGTGATTTCTCTGTTTTGCTCCAAAAGGATGTGACTTGATTTGATTTTCTGAGTCCTAAGGATATTGCTTAGATATCTGCAAAGTTTCTTGGCCAGTGGATCAAAGATTTGTGAGGAACTTGAATTTTGGTGGAGCACTATGTAGTTTTCAGATTTTGGGCAAAATCTCAAATTCTTGCTCAATTGATGAAATTCTTTGTTCCAAAAGTCCTTGATGTTATTTAGAATAGATGTGTACTCTTTTGGCCAAGGGATTTCAGCTACATTTCTCCAAATTGACCAAAATTGGAGTTTTCAGTCTTTTGCTGCGCAGAAGTTTCAGCCTGTGGGTCTGCTTGATTTTTCAGCTCTAAGCGGTCAGACCGGAGCATTAAGACCGGTAAGACTGGCCACTATACACTGGTCAGACCGGCGGCCTCTAAGCGGTCAGACCGGCGTGTTAAGACCGGTCAAACCGGCCTGGGAGTAGCGGTCTGACCGCCCATGTTTTCTTCGGCCGCTGTGTGTGCTGTTTTGTGTCTCTGCTTGCTTGGTCCTCTTGCTTATCCTTCTGCCATTTTATCCTTCCTGTAGGCTTGAGTTTACAGTGGTCTTATCTCTTTTTCTTCATAGCATTCATTGCTATCGGAGAAGAACATGTTTAAGTAGATACTTGTGTTGGGGGACGAATTTTTGAAGTCGACATTCACCCCCCCCCTCTGTCGCCATTTCGGTCCAACAAGCAGTCAGTGTGGCCAGAAGACTTCAAGTTCCCCACTATCGAGCTGTACAAGGGCGATACAGACCCTAGAGAGTTTGTTCGCGTGTATGAGATGGCCATCGAGGCCATTAGTGGGAATGACTCCACCAAAGTGAAGGGGTTTCCACTCGCTCTGCATGGAATAGCGCTCTCCTGGTTCTTTACCATAGAGCCGAACTCCATTTATGCATGGGAGCAGATCCACAACAGCCTGTACAACAACTTCCAGGGTAACTCTTCAGAGTATAAATAAGGCACGCCGAGGGAAACCTCAACGTGCACTCTTCAGAGTATATATAAGAGACGCTGAGGGAAACCTCGACGTGCACTCTTCGGAGTATAAGTAAGACACATCGAGGGAAACCACGCCAAACATTAGGTACTCCTCCATGAGGTCCCTCATGTTGAACCACAGGGCAATCCCCACCAGCCTCCACGCCCGATGTTCGTCATCGCGGTTGAGGGCCACCGAAGGGGAGGTGTTGAAGTCCATTACTACTGCCGCCCTCCATGCGGTGGTAGAACCACCGCCACATCCAATTCGACTCCCACTTTGCCCAAGTTTCCTTCGTCGGGAACAACTTCATGCATGCCAAATATAGCACAAAGTTGACGCTACCGAAGTTGGATTACTCCCCTCCATCCAGCTTCTTCGGCTGGCATCGTGCATTATGAAGAAACATGAACAGAGGGGAGCTAGGCCACACTATGTCCGTTCTCGAAGCCCAGCAGTAAACAGCTAGGCGGACCAGGGCATTCGGAGTCAAATGCACCAGCTCTAGCCCGTACACCCTCAGCACCTCACCAAGGAACATGGCAGACTGGAATTGAAGCCCAACTTCAAGATAGGTGATGAAGACCACAGCCTCTGACTCCATTGGGTGAGGCTCCATCTCGTCAGTGGAAGGTAGCCGAATCATGTCGCGGTCCGAAATCTTCCCTTCGTGCATAAGCGACCGGATGGTCTCCTTGGTCACCAAGCTCTACCCAAGCACGTTCGAGCAGATGGCCTTGAGCTTCCTCACAGCTCGTGCCTGACTAATTCATACTCCATCTCGGTTGCCAACGATCCACGCCGGCTAGATGAGCCGCTACAGCTTGACGACACGCCACCGCTCGGCCAGTAAGAACGATCATCGCCATAGGCCATTTCGCTACGAGTCTTCACAGCACGACCAGTGGCAAATGACAGGGGGCTTCCGACTAGCCTAGTCGCAGCACCATCTACCAAAGGGGGCCGGCGAAAGGGAGAGATGGCGGCGATGGACGGCGGTAACAAGCGGCGTATACGACAGCAGTGCGCATGGGAGCAGTGGTGGAAAGGCAGTACTGCCACAATTGGTCAAGCGTGAAGGACAGCGACGCGATGATGACCGTAGTGTTAAAGCCTGTTCAGTTGCCCCACTCGGGAAGCCCAACCGGTGAAAACTAACACCGCACGACCCGCTAACCGCACACGCACACATGTCCCACGACGCCATGAACGGCCACACGACCACGGTCAAACTCCAACCGGCAATGTACGATGCACCAGCAGCATTCGGCCACATGTCCTACTATGCGAGAAGAGGTGCTACGACTTTGGTCAGGTGACACCACCATTTCGGCCCATACGGCCCAAAACGAGTTGCATCACAGGCCGCAGGGTGGAGGGGGCCAAAGGGCTCAGCGGTATGGTTTCGGCCCATGAGAAGCCATTTGCCATGAGAGGCTTTTAGTAGGGGTGGCCCCCACCTGAGCCCATCCGGCCTGTTAGGGAATTGTAAGGCCCAATATGATATATGTAATGACATGTATGCCCTTATGGAAGACACATGACTGTAAGGGCAAAATTGTAATTGTGTTTCATGGAGATATATATACACATGCCCTGAACATGGAGAAGGGGCAAACATTGTTCATCCATCACAACCACTCCACTACTCTCCTAGTTTACTGTTTGGCCAGTAGCCACAACAATATCCCATCATATGATATGAAATCATTTGACAACAAATTTTGGTGGTCGGTCATTTCCATTAACAATGACGACTCATCATATGTGGGAGCAGTGTAGCGCATCAGTGCGGCCAGTACAAATATGTGAAACCCTTCTATCTAATTGGTAGGCACCGTAGCAACTACACGGTTATGACTAGGTCGATAAAATTTCTTTAATATGCGGTATGAGCTTTTCACCGCAAATTGAAGATGACTGTAGGCGATCCCCATTACTAATACTGCAACAGATAATTACGTTGCTTTAGCAGACTACCTTGTTATTTTTGGCCTTGATACAAGTCACTATCAATGACCCGAGAATTATTTGCTCTATATGGTATGGTATTTCGCCTCAACACAAATATACTATAGCATGGTCTTCCGCCTCAACACAAATGTACTCAACCTGGGTCAATGGTCTTTGATGCGGTCTAGAACACTGATCCAGTATATGCATAAATCTAGATTCTTCCTTTTTTTCTTTCTTTTGTGTTTATTCTAATCTCCTTAGGTAGGCAACCGGTGGATAAGATGGCTACAGTGCCCACTACGACTACTACTCAACGCCTTACGATTTGCGCTTCGGTTGCTTCAGCACTCAAACACACCAACTGCTACAACAACCAGTCGAGTACATTTGTTTGATGAATTTTTATGCAAATGGCTAAGTCAAAGCAAATACAGAGGTGTATGTTTGCAAAGAAAATTGTGGTATGTGTACGTGCTATGCAAGACTTAATTTCTTTAAGACCGGGTCATGAAACGGAACGTGACCTAGTCCTCAATCTGGTTAGTGCATGGTCGATGCATTGCACCTCGTATGGCTACATGCCACTGGCAGATCATGAAGCATATGCACCAAGATCAACCCCTGAGTTCGTGGGTCTTCGACCACATTATTACGACTACATTGTGTCAACCACATTGTATCAACCACATTGATTTTACTACAACTCTGGTTGTACTGCTCACATAGAGTCGGTACTTTCGGTCTTCGACCATGTTGGTCTGACTACATTGTTCTCTTCAATTGTTACTTGGACGCCTCAACCATGGCTCCTCGATCATGCAGGTCTTCAAAGCACTGATCGGGTACGTAAACTTGGTTCGCAAAATGGTCCACTCTATCTTATGACTGGCTTACTATAGTTCGGAGGGTCTCTGACTCCAAGGGTGCTAACAGGTCTCTGACTCCTACATGAACTCAGGCACACATGTACTCAACTACCATCAACAACAAGATTAGTGCCAACATAATCTAGGGTCTAGTTCAACCGATGGTTGTGCAATGCCTCATATGGCCACATGTTCTCGGTTAATCGCAAGGCGCGTGGTCAACTCATGGCAGCCTATGCACCAAGTTGGAAGGAAGAAATTGGTTCCGGGTGTATCACCTTCGCAATGAAAACATGATTGCACCATATCTCTATCTGATGGAAGTAATTCTCAATAAATCTTTTTTGATATGGAAAGCAGAGGTCTAGAAGGTGAGATATCGATAATCGATCAGGAATTTGATCTCAAAATTAATGGCACGATTGGTACCATGTAGGAGCCATGTACATTGCCTGTGACCTTCACTCGTGCCTATAAAAGAAGAGAGGGGAGAAAAGGATAGTGTAGGGACCCAGATATTAACATCCGGATTCCTCTGTGATTACTGCACTATTCCCTGGATCAGTAGATAGTGCACACAGTTACAGTTCTGAATATCAAAGTACATATCATGCGGAAACATAATTAAAATAATAAACTTACTCATGGGCCGATTAGGCCGAAATCAATAAATTGCAGCAGCGGAAGAACGAAGCACACAGGTGGGACCTTCAGGACATGCCCACAGGCAGCCAACTGGAGGTTCGCGACCTAGTCCTTGACATCTTCATCCTCTTCGCCATCATGATCCAAAGGTATTATTGAAGCGTAGTGATCCGATTCCTGCTTCTGAATTTGCCGCAAAAGCGAGCGTGAGCACTCCGACCCCGTGCTCCGCGAGCCAATACACAGAATGCAAATAAATAGTATGCATGGCTTAACAAAGGAGAGGCTCGGGTTATTTTGTTTTGCAAGGAGTGCTTTTGAATACAATTACTTAAAAATCCCTAAGACCTAGCAGTTTGAACCAAATCATAATGTACAAGGAAATGCATTATTAATATCGATTCAGATTCCATCCACCGTTACATGGCATCTGCACCATATAGCCAATTCTTCAGCGTTATAGCCGCTTAACTTACCACTGGGACGACACCCAGGACAATTCCAAACCAGGGCAGTCCTTCGCCCTTCAAGTTTCCATTCCCAGTTTCCAATGTTTTTAAAACAGAACTATATCCAGTTAAGTTCCCATGTCTGCCCTTGACCGTGGGCACGGCTATTCAAATAGTTTTGACTCTGCAGAGTTTGTACACTTTCACCACAAGAGACAGTTTACTCGTTGCCCCACACGATTCCTTAGTCATGTGGTTGAGCAGACCATCACAGTGACCTTTCAAAATACCTCGCCCCTTCCATCATTTCACCCTATGGGTCGCTCCCACTTGCGGTGGGTCCCATACGTTGTGCGGGATGTTCTCCTTCTGAACGTCTAGCAGCTGGCTCCCCACCCCTGCTAGCCCGCCACAGCAGAACTTCACCTTCCACTGGTGTCCCATTCAAGCCGTCACACAGACTGCCGCTTGCACTATCCCAACACCCACTCCTGGAAGGATGACTTTCAGGGTCCGGCACATCTACTAAGCCAAGTTGTAATTTACAGACTTGTGGTTGTACTGTTTTACACGGGTTGACATGACAAGATTCAGTCCTTAGTGGTATCTGGGCGGTCTATCACTAACCACTTTGTGCCTCCACTGCACCACACTCTCACACCATCGAACCAATCCGCCCAGATATTAAAGCATGTTAGGGTTTTTGGGAGCATAAAATATCCATAACCAAATATACCAGTCATTTCCACCATGACTGCCCAAACCAGTTTCTCATGAATAAAAGTGATGCTTGGGACAATTTCTTGCCCCGAGTTCCTAATCAATGCTAAGCATGGCATACGGTTACGGACTTATTTTCGAAATGTTACTATTATATTTTTGCTAGGGCGACAAGGTTCACACATTCAAATACTCAAAGGAGGGGGTAATATTATTCAAGGTAAACAACGGCATATAACTAGAATATCAAATTTAGCATGCATTTGCATAAAACTAACAGCAATGCAATTTGTTAATTTAAAACAAAGTAATTTGCAGAAATGTAGGTTCAACATGATCAAAGTATTGACTCGCCTGGCGCAATTTTCCGTGGTCTTGAGCTCACACAAGGTTGCCTCATGCGATGATCCTTAATTCCTGGTCTGCATTGATCTTGTCCTTGCTTGCTCCATAGAATCTCCAGGACCCCAGTTTCTAACTACGCGACAACGACTGAACCCAAATAAAAACAAATAACTCAAAAGATCCAAATAAATCCGAATAAACTCAATTTTAGCTTTATTATGAGTTAATGGGTGATTCGGTGATTTGAGGCAAGGTCGGTGACAGAAAACGATGACTTGGTCTTGTTATTAATAATCGCTTTTATTATTTGTCTCGACTTATGAATCGGGGTGCAAGTCTAGCTGAGTATCATTTTGTCGAGCGTTGCTTTTTAGGGCATGGGATATACATATATATAAGTAATGTTTGCAAATTTTAGCTTATCAAGTTAATCTTATAGTTTATGTTTTCAGCATTGGGTGATATGATATTTTATGTACTTCCCTTTTATCGCTAGTCTATGTTTAATTGGAATTAGGGCTCAATTATTCGGGTTCTAGATGGCTATATATATATAATTAGGCTCAATATTACTATGCACTAAAGTTAGTGTTAAGATTTGGTTAATGACACTATTTTTATTCTATTTATACTTTAGCTACTTTTAAGCTGAGCTTTTAATTTTTGACTTACATTTTATTCACCTGGCAAGCTTGTTACATAGGGTTTTATATATATATATATATATATATATATATATATATATATATATATATATATATATATATATATATATATATATATATATATATATATACATATTTAATAGCTGCTGTTTTACAAAATTTACCTCTAAGATTTATTAAGTAACAGTGTGCTAATGATTGGACGCAGGTTTTAATTATAACTAAGATTATCTTTACTAAGTGTGGATATCTAACCAAACCATTGTTTCCTTACTAATGCCCTTACTTAATGTTTAGATGTCTAGATAAGTATTTAAACTGCTCTAACTACTCACATGTGACAACCAGTCCATTAATATCTCCTTAACACCCATATGTGTATATATATATATATATGTATATATATACTTTATACTAATTCCAGTCTATTGGCTTCCAGTAATTTATTTGGTCACATATTTTCAATTTACACTTCTATTTGCATTCTAGTCCTATAATTAATTTTGGGACTTTTGAGCATTCAGGAAATATGTCTTTTATTTATTTTGAGGTGAGATGTTTGTTGAGACCTATGCTCCTATTCCACCTTCCTACTTATTTTGTTAACTAGCCAATTGACTCACCTATGTATAAGTACACCTATGTTTTGACGGCGGCATTTTATAGTTAGATCCTAATATAGTTAGGGAACAATCTCTAATCTAAAGTTTCGCTTTTATAAAGTGAACACATTATTCTTAGTCACAATGTCTTTACATGCAATTATTCATACTTAAAATTGAATTTTATTTCATGTTCCTTTCTGTAACCTCACAACTAAGCTGCTGTTGCAATCTCTATTCACACTCTACATTTTACAAATTTTGCCCCTTTGACCACTACATGATTTTTGTTTACAAATTAGCCATATACCACAAAGTAATAAGCAATGCAGGTCAAACTTTGGAGATGCTTGACTAGTTGGGCCCATATACCAGCAGAGATAAGGGTAGAAAAGAGGGCTGTCGGCTGAAGCCAGAGCAAAACCGAAGCAGAGGAGGGAGGCTTGCGGTGGGCGGCGGCGTCGCCGGAGGAGGGTGGCCGGGGAATCGGAGCGAGCAGGGTAAATGGAAGGCCGGGAGTGAGGTGAAGCGGCTGGAGTTGGTACCATGGCCGGGGCGGCGGCGAGGTGAGCCGGCGGCGAGGTTCGGCGGCCGGGGGTGGGAGTGGAAATGGGGGCGACGGCGCCGGCGTGGAGGGGGCGGGAATTGATGCGGGCATGAGCGAGAGGGGACGGAGAGGAACTCACCCATGGTGTTGGCTTGACCGGAGAGGCATCGAAGGAGGCCGGCGACGGTAGCCACGGGCGACGGCGGGTGGTCACCGTGGAGGGGGCAGCTCGGGCGTCGAGGAGGCCGGGCGTCGGTTGGGGAAGGTTGAGGGCGTCGAGGGGGTGCTCCACGTGCAAGGAATTGAGAGGCCATGCACCGTAGAGGGAGGAGCTACGGCGGCGGCGCGGATGGCAGTGGCAGCCGGCCTTGGAGAAGAAGGTCGAATCGAGGGCTCTCCGGCGCACAACTTTTCGATTAAGCTGGCGGGGATGCAGGTGAGGCTTAGGGGCACGGAGGGGCGCGCTCGGTTTTTGGAGGGGGCTCGCCGGAGAGCATATTTCGGCAAGGAGGCGGTGGCGGCGTTGCCCGTGCGCGAGCACGGTTTGAGGGAGGAGAAGGGGCAAGGGGGGAGAAGGACAGAGGCGCGGAGTAACGCGGCCGGTTTGGCCGGGGTGTCGCCGGAGGGCCGAGACGGCGTGGAGGCGCAGGCGGGTGGGCTCGGTGGATTCGGGTGGAGGGAGGAGGAAAAGATAGGGGAAGAAAGGAGAGGGCGCAGGGGAGTAAGGGGATGGCCAGGGCCTCTTGTAGCTGCAGAAGGGCGGGGAGATAGCAGAGGACCGGCGAAGCGACGGAAAAACCACCAGGCAAGGCGCCGCGCGTGCGTGATGCGACCGAGCAGGGAGGGGCGAGAAAAGAGGGCGGGGCAGGGCTCTCGCAAGAAAAAGAGGCGGCGGCAGAGATCCTCGGTCAGGAGCGGACAGGAGGGCAGCAGAGCTGGGGTGGCGCCCGCTGGAGAAGAAGACGTGGAGCGAGCGCAGCCACGAGGGGGAGGAAAAAGAAATGGAGCTTCGGCAGAGAGAGGAGAGTGCGGTGCGAGAAGGGGAGAAGAAAAAGAGGAGGAGGAGGGGCCCGCTGTAAGTGAGAGAGGAAAAAGGGAAAAAGGGTAAGAGGCTCAAGCAATTTCTGGATTTTGGATTTTTAAATTTTTCTTTGTTCTAAATTGTATAATCAAAATTTGAAGATCCAGCTCTGGGTTTTGTATGTCAGTTGTATTTAAAAGAAAAGGTTTCTGGCTTAATCATTTAGAGATACTCTAATATATTTTTTTTTCATTTTATTAACACCAACATTGATCTTAGATTTGGATATTATTTCTTAGTATTTTATTTTGCATGACATGAAACTCAAGAAGTTTCAAATAAATGCTCAAAAAGATATATTGAACACCAGCAAAATGCAAGAAATATTTTAAAAATTATATATTTTTGAATATCCAAATTTTGGGATGTTACAGATAGATGGAAGAGGAGACCCGATTACACCGATATACACACAGGAGAAGACACACATCCATTTGCACTCACACATGTAGAGGATGGAATACATGGAGACGAACACAGAGGCAATAGATGAAGGGAGGAACAAACGCACACGTCCATTGGCATAATCTGTGTGAGCTGAAGCCATGATGTGCTACACTCGAGATGGTAAATGATCTTTCCTTTTCTCTTTCTTTGCTATTTAGCTAGCATGCAGGCCAAGGGATGGAGACAGTGATGGAAACGTCACCAATGTCTACAGTTACTACTAGTAACACTGCCACTAAGATGGTTTTGGAGCTTGCTGCCATGCAGCCAGTAGCCATCATCACCGGATTGCCGAGATTCGATGCATGCACTTACAATCCGGTGATAGCTCCACAAAGGCGAGGCAGATGGCGTTGCTTGCAAGTCCTTCCCGACACCTAAGACGTGATGTCGCCAATTGCCATTGCCATTCACCAAAGACGGCTTGCCCTCATGATCTTGGCATTCTCCTACTGAATGTCTTCACCACATTGGAGTTGTCCCAGCCGTCTCCTACAGTACACATGACAAAGCCTATGACCAGACGCTATGCCCAGACGTCTTCGATCACCGGTGATACTCGATTACTTACGACCGCCCATTGAGCCTGGACATCTACGATCGCTTTCGACACTCGGGCACGATCGACCTCTCTTAGTGCTCGAACATCTCCGACCATGCACTGGGCCCAAACGTCTACAACCGCCTTCAACACTCAGGTGCCATCGACTGCTCACAGTACTTGGATGTTGCTGAACACTGGTGTACTAGGACATCATCGACCGCCATTAGTGCTCGAACATCATCGATCACTCACTATACTTGAGTGTCATCAACCACCTGTAGTGCTCCGATGTCTCCGAGCACTTACTATGGCTGATAGTCGATGGCTCCTCACTCACGACTACTGACTACATCTAATGGTCGATGGCTGCCCACCCCTAACTACGGACAATTTCCTATGGCTTTCGACCATGATGGCTTTTGACGACGGACGACTTCCGATTGCTTTCGACCATGATGGATTTCGACCACGGATGACCTCCGATGGCTTTTGACCACAACAGATTTTGACCACGAACAACCTCCGATGGCTTTCGACCATGGATGACTTTCGATGGCTTTTAAATACGCTGGATTGTGACCACGGACAACTTCTGATGGCTTATGACCACGGACGACCACTGATGGCTTTCGACCACAGACGACTTCTGATGGTTTTCAACCACGATGGCTTTCGACCGTGGACGACTTCTGATGGATTTCGACCATGATAGATTTCGACCACGGACGACTTATGATGGATTTTTACCACGATGGTTTTCGACCACGGACAACATTCAATAGCTTTCGACCATGGACAACTTCCGATGGTTTTCAATCATGAACGACTTTCGATGGTTTTCGGCCACCGACTATGTTCGATTGCCGATAACTTTCGGTTTTCGACCACTAACTACTCCCAAAGGTCGATGGTTTCCAAATTTCGACTACTGACTACTCCAGATGGCTTCCGATTTCCGAGGAGTCATTCCCAACGGTCACTTTCGACCACATCGATACTCAACCCTAGTTTCTTGCTCTGCTAACCCCACTATTTGGATTATTTCTACTACCCCAATTCTGCCACTGTGTCATCAATTCAGTCAAGTTTGGTGTAAACTATGCATGTTTTCGATCACCTCACTCCCTTGTGGCTCTCAATATTGACGAGGTCGAACGACATGGGTGGGCGTGGCCAATACAAAAGTTACGCTATCAACGGCCCTATAGATCGATGAGGCTATGGATTATGCAACGCCCATATCTACATCAACCATTCATCATATGCGTGAAGAACGTGAAGCAAAGATTGAAGACGACGACCAATATGCAGCTTAATCGGAGGTATTCCGTGGGTGCACCTCGCGGATGTAATTAACCGGGAGCCTTCCGAGGCCCTGAGAACCAGGAGATCACATCACATATGTCAGATCTACTATGCAAAGCAGGCTATAGAGCACATATATATAAAGTAAATTTGTAATTTTGTTATTCTCAAATGAATGAATGAAACTAATGTTTTTCCTATCCTTCTTGTATTTATATATTTTTTATATACTTTAGTACACAGGCGCGTCCGCACCTTATACCTGAGGCAAGAAATCCGAAAGCGATTTCTCACATCAAACAAAATATTGATAAATAGTATTGTTTTCTGAAAGTTCCTGTGAATTAATCTTAAATTAATTACTATGGCTCCGAATTGCCGAATATAAGGACTTGTACCTGTATAAGCATGATTTTGGTGTACGCTACATAGTCGTGGATGCTCTCCTAGGGCTCTTTTAAGTTTTTTTAACTCCGTGCTCTTCTTTTCTGGAGATGTTGGTAGGTGTAACGCCCCCAATTTTTGGGACCAGGGACGTCGTATGGCCTGCAACAGCCTAGGAGTTCTGTTGCGGCTTAACAGTGTATCATGCCTGCTTATAAGCCATTTAAAAAGAGTTAATTGGATTAAAGTAAGACCTAATGGCCAGCTTTAACGGCAATAAGGGCATTCAAGCCCAAAACTTAACTTACATACAGAAGAGCCGAAGAAAACTCCACAGGAACGCTTGAGTGTGGTCGTAACCCTAACGCGAAATCTTGAATTGCTTCCTTTTTCTTCTGGTATCTGTTGGGGAAAAATTATGCAAGCCTGAGTACTCCAACCCCGTACTCAATAAGTCACATGGGTAAATCCTGATTTACTATTTGCAAGGTTATTCAAGGATGGGAGTATATTGGGTTTATTATATTGGGTGGATGCAGTTTTGTTTGCAATCAAGTAAAACTTAAAACATTTGCTCCTTAAGATCAGGGGGTTTTCATTAACAAATTTAGTTCATCACTTATCACATTAAATCATCTCAAATCCTACTTATGCCTCATTGTTGGAATCACCCAATTAACACAGCTTCATTAACCGGAAGCACGGCGTATTCGAATACCATTTATTTCACTCTGCAGAGCTGCTCATCTTTACCCACAAGGTTTCTCAACTCCCGCGACAGAGTTAAGAACACAAGGTTGTTCACTGCTCATTTCTTCATGAAGACTCTACCCGATAGACCTCCAAACAGACCCGGGGGTCCGCTATCACAGCCAGACACTTTATCTGCCAACACGGCCAGATATTGTTCTCGTCCTGAGAGGAATCTACCATTGTCCAGTATGCTTTTACCGTTTTCATACCGACTTTCTCGTACCCGTTAGATCTCAACTCAAACCCGGATATCCGCCACGCAGGCCAGACTACCCGTCCTGGAAGGATCTAACGTTGTTCAATATGGTTTTACCGTTTCCATATCAACTGGTTGTACTCCGTTAGAGATTCAATCGATTTGAGCATCTACTAAACCAGGTTTGACAAGTCAACGCTTGTGGTTGAGCGATTACTGTGTCTTTTACTTGGCACAAGGTTCTTGTCCTAATATTTTTCTGAGGTCTGCAACCTCCACTCTAGGATAAGGCGGTGGGCGAAAACCGCCGCACGGTCCCCCACAACACCCTTACCCTACATTTCCCCTAAGGTAAAGTCGTGGGCGTAGATCACCACGTGATTTCCCACAGCACACCCTCTACCTTAGTACCAGTTTTCAAATCCTACCGGCCCACAGCACACCCTCTACCTTAGTACCAGTTTACTCTCCGGGTTTTTCAATTCTACCGACCAACGGCCAGAGTCACTTAGTAGTGTATCATACTGAATGAGATGATCTTGTATACATTTATATCATATATTAATTCTTACTAAGGTTGTCAAGGTGAATATGGCCATCAAGGTAAACATGGCTATTTATCAGTGGTAGAATTATCTAGATAGCATGCCATTCTAAATCTTTGTTTTAAGCAATTATCAGTTCGCAACTATCAATAATGAAAATACATTAAATAAATAATGTAATTTAATGGGATTCAATATGATCAAAAACATGCGACTTGCCTTGCGGACTTATGATTTCGACAATTTCGTATTCTTCGATTTCTGGGCCTTGATCTTGATCTGAAGCTTCGTATTCTTGAATCAGCTGATCCTCGACGTCACGTGCTAGCGCAAAGTAAAGAAAATCAATTTAATTCCACGCTCGACGAAAAATGAGCTAGGAATAAAGAAATGTAAATAACAAAATAAATTCAATTCAAATAAAATAAAATAGGTTTGGGATTTTTGGAGACTCGGTATGAATATTTGGGGCTAAGAAATGGGTTGGCGGTTTCGAAACGATCGAAACTGATATATTTTTGTATTTTTGGACTTTTAAAATGGCTTAACGGGTCTGGTTACTATTCATTACGGGTATTTACTAGGGGTGCAAACGGGTCGGATTCGGACGGATATTGTTGTTACCATATCCTAACCCATATTTTTTCTTCGGATTCGGTACCAATCGGATTCGGTACCAATCGGATTCGGTGCCAGATCGGTCGGGATTAACCCGTTTGTAAGGAATGCATGAAGTACAACAAATGGAGTAGAAGGACGTACTGTCAAGAACTTGATGTTACTACTTAATAGCTGATGTGGAAGATTTTATTTTACCATTGCAAAAGAAAATGAAACGTCAAATAGTAGCACTAACCTGAAATCAAACTTGAAGACGTATCGGATTCGGACGGATATTGCTGTTACCATATTCTAACCCATATTTTTTCTCCGGATTCGGTACCAATCGGATTCGGTATCAATCGGATTCGATGCCGGATCGGTCGGGATTAACCCGACCCGTTTGCACCCCTAGTATTTACTGTTCAAACCGGTCGAGGTACTGTTCATCGCGGGCGGATGCTACAGTACCGGGTGGGTACTGTTCATCTCCTACCTCCCGCGCGTGCACTGTAGCAGCCGAACAGGGGAGATTTTGCAACGGCGACTGACAGCATTACAAAGCTTTGCGACGCCAAACGAGGACATGGGTAGACTCAGGGAGATGCCGGGAACCCATTTTTGGGGTCGGCACCGGCTATTTCTCCGGCGATCGCCGGCGGCGGGCTCGGGCAGCCGGTTCGGTTTTTGGTGGTTTGGGAGCTATAGGAGAGGCCATTTGCAGATTTGGCGACTGATTAACCATCGAGGGGTGATCAAGAAGGTGATGACGATGGCGGTTTGCACTAATGGGGCTCACAGAGGGCTGACCACGGTGGAGTGCCATGACCGGGCGGAAGAACTCGGAGGCAGGGAAGGAGAAGGCTCGGGAGCTAAAGGTGACGGCTTGGGCAAGTTACTGGGGGCTTGAGGAGTCTATGGACAGGAGCAATTGGGTTTTAATCGGCCGGAGTACCGGAATTAGAATTTAGGGCTTTTGAGGGGTTTTCGGCACCGACGGCGCTCCGGCGGCCATTGGCACCACCGGGCTGGCGGAGGAGCTTCGTGGGCACTTGAGGAAACTCGGGGAGGGGCTGGGAGCTTTAGATAGCGGAGCTAATGAGCTGGCGCCGAGAAGGTCCGAGCGGCAGGGACACCAGGCGCGAGGTGGCGATGGCGGGAGGGTTCGGGAAGGGCAGCTGGGGCCTTAGCTGGGGCCCTCGATTCAGTGCATGTCTTTTAACACGAAAGAAGCGTAAAGTCCCCTCTCGTATAGCTGGAAAGTTGAAACTGAAAGGGCCTCCCTCTTGCTCCTTGAGAGTGAAAACAAATTCGATCGAAGCAGCACATATACCGTTATTCTTCTACCTGCTCTCGAATAGCCGTAGCTTTTCCTTCAACATTTCAGACACTGCAGCATGAAGATCTGGATGACTGCATCACATGCATGTCTGTCTTGTCGTAGGCACTGTATGCATGAATGGCCTGATTAGTACTCCCTTTAGAAAGAAAAAAATTGGTACTCAAAACGTAACTTTAATCTCTAGTTTTATTTTAATATTTTCTCTGTAGACAAATGTAGATTGTCGTGGGTTTCATACAATCAAACTTTTCAAGCTTTCATCATTAATATATGTTAAAGTATATAAATTAACTATATAAAAATAATACCATTAGATTTGTCTTGTAAAATTCTTCCATAATATATGTTTTTATTATTTTTTGCTAGTTTATTACGATAATAAATTGTAGTCAATATTTTGCATTAGAGATTGTAAAAAGTAAAAATAATCTATATTTGTGGATGGAAGAAGTATATTTTATAAAATCTAATAAAATTATAATATTATAGAGGTGGTGTATGCCCTACTTTTGTCAAAGAGCTGCCTCATACCACGCTCTACCCTCGATGCCCTGATCAATATGGCTTCAGCTTCTGGCTTCAGCTTATTTTTGCACTATTCATAAATTTCGTTTTTTTCTGAACTTTTGGCTTTTTTTTAGTTTTTTTACTGGTTCTTTTTTTCCTCGTATTTGTTTACATTATACGTGATGGGCTAATATATTTTTTCTATTTTTAAATTTTTTTTAAATTTAATTATGGTAAATAAGCCTCTGTCAGCTACAGTGCTATTTTCAGCCAGCTACAGTGTTTTCAGGCATAAGCCATGAGGCTTTCAGCCGAACCGATCACCACCCAAATGCTGTGCATGCAAACGGGCGGTTCAAGATCATGAATTCTTTTTTCCACATGGAAGCAATAGACCTTTTATCATGACAGGTAAACAAATTTAAGAAATTAAAGCATTGAGAAATTCTAGCAGGTGTACCTGCTAACCTGCTTTGAAAAATCAATGGGATAACTAAACTCAAAGGTGCCTGCCGACGAAAATGTCTACCCAACAGTTCAATGCCTTGTATAGCTGTTACACCATGTGGATAGATCGTGAATTTAGTGATGATGAATAACTGACATTTAGGTTGCATTGAAATTTACATTTGTGAAAGATTCGGTCGATGCTCTTTTCGAAAATTTGAATTGCAGGAATATTCAGGATAAGTGTTTTGACTATCTTGTATTGGGCGGACTGACCGGCAGGCTTTGACCATGGATGGTAATTGGACGCATGGATCTCGATCGGTAGTTAGTAGTCGATCAGCCTTGTGATAGATAGTCTGATCGCAGGCATCGACCACGGCATGTCAACCACGGGAGAATGACTATGGCAGATCAGCCACGGTAGAACAACCATGGTAGGTCAAGCACGGCAGAACGACCATGGACGGTCGGAGCTAAAGGGAACCGATCTGAGCTACAGTGAACCGGTTGGAGCTATAGTGAACAGTCTGAGCTACAGTGAACCGATCGGAGCTACGGTAAACTGGTCGTTGGTTGTAGCTGTAGTACCTAGTCGGTGATCATTGCTAAAGTAACAGATCGATAGTCGATAGCTACAGTACCTGGTCGGTACTCGATGATTAGTAGTCAGTGCCACAATGTCTGTTCGGTGATTGGTAGCTATAAACTTTATGATCAGTAGTCGTAGACTTCACGATCTATTGTCGTAGTTGTAGACTTCGCGATCTATTGTCGTAGACTTTGTGATTGATAATCATAGGCTTTGTGATCAGTAGTTGTAGGTTTCGAGTGTTTTAATTCTTGTGATCTTCGAGTATCTCAAGTACTCGTGTGTGTTGGGCCAGTGGTCTGACCGGCCTAGGCATGGCGGTCTGACCGGTTTTACTGAGTGGTCTGAGGTTGATTTTTGGAGAGCATGGAAATTAAGATCGTCGATGGTTTAGTTCATAGCTATTGATGGTTAAGGGTGTAGTTTGCAAGTGTGGACTAATGTCAGTCAAGTTGGAAAGAACTTGTGACGGGAAAAGTTTTTTGGTCTTTGCATGTGTAAGTTGGGCGTAGAGACGGTCACATTTGGTGACGAGGAGGACCGAGACTAGGAAGGGAAAATCTGAGATCCAGGCGGTCAATAATATCGTGAGGTGGTCGGGCTCATGCTGGAGCACATGGAGATCAAAGGTGGATAATGCGTGGAGAAAGCTACATGAAGTTTGAGATCTTGTAGGCTTCGACATGTGAGGATGATGCATGAAGAAACTACAAGAGGTGAGGTCTTGAAGGCTTCTACACGTGATGAGTTAGGACTTATGGAAGGTGCCCATAACTTGAAAGGTTTAGAGATTATGAAAAAACCTGTGTTTGGAAGGGTCTCGGGTCCCTTGATTTTTGGAATAGATTGAGTTTGGTGTCAGTGTTTGATAAGGACATGGTTTGGAGAGTTAGCCTATAAAAGCAAGGAGAGGCTAAGAGTTAACGTAAAGTTTTTGCGGAGTAGATTGAAGAGGTTTTAGTTTTGGCTAGACTTTTAGAGGTACTTGAAAATCCAGCAATAAACATCATCTTGAATCAATCTGGTTCTTGATTTACTTGAAAAGTGCTGGTGATTGCAGTTGGATTGAAGCTTACGATGATGTGCAAAGGTGTCGAATCATTGCCAGAAAAATGGAGGAAATACGAGTACTCGAAGGCGCTGGTTTCTCGAAGGCATAAGTGATCTAAAGGTTCTACTCCTGGTGTTAACGATTTCGAGTACATACAGACCAGTCGAAGATCAAAGCTGAGCGATAAGCGAGCGGTCGAACACTGAGCGATCGATCGAGCAGTTGAGCACCAAGTGGTTGAAACCTTCACCGAGCACTGAGAAATTCTAAAAAATGGAGACAATAATCCACCTCCTCCTCTAATTGCAGTATTCGATCCTACAATAGCATTAATCAATTTGTGTCCATTCAAGCATATATGCCAATAAGTTTCCTCGTAGCCCTCAAACATCACGAACACAAGTGTTCCTTTCATGACGAATTAAGCCTGGAGTATATAGCTTGGTGACTCAAAACTCAAAGCTGATGGAAAGCTATATATTATATATAGCACATTAGTATTTGACATTTGATATACACCATATCTTTGAACATGATTTTAGTGGAATAAAACAAAACCTCTACGTATGGCAGTTACGACAAAGCTAGTGAATTCTTTACTGTTTATAGCCGAACATGTCTTTTTTTGGGGCAGATATGTCACTCGGTGCCCGTTTTCTGTGAGATTGGCCCCTTTCCGATTGTGGATCAATAGACGGGTGACACTTGGTATTTTCGCAGATGGGGGGCACGGATCCACGAACGGCGAGCGCGAACATCTATCATGCGCTCCCGAGAGTAGCTATAAAGTGGTTGGTAGTCGATGCTATAGTAGCTGGTCCATGGTCGATGCTACAGTCGCTGGTCAATGGTCAATGCTATAGTATCTGGTCGATGCTACAGTAGCTGGTCAATGGTTAGAGAGTGGTCGAAGCTTAGTGGTCGATGGTCGAAACTATAGAGTGGTCGGAGGTTGAAGCCTATAATGTGGTCGGGCGGTTGAAGTCTAAAGAGTGGTCGGAGTGGTCGAAAGCTATATAGTGGTTGGGGTAAGCGGAAGTTATAAAGTGGTCGGGATGGTCAGAAGTTATGAAGTGGTTGGCAGTGCGGTAGCAGTCGGAACGTGCCCCTCGACCGTAGGATTCGGTGGACCAGACAGTTCACACGCACACAGGGTTCCACGGTCGGGAGGGGCCAAAAGCGCAAAAACGCCACCCTAGGTGCCATATACTACTACAGAAAAGGTCATCACAGATGGTTCAAAAATGTCATCATAGACTGTTTGGTGAGCCTTCTGAGTTTATAGGTCAGTAATAACATTAGATCATCACAGGCGGTTTTATCACTATCTATGATAAGCCACAACACAGACGGCTCATATTAAGAACTGTCTGTGAAGGATACTATCACAGACGGCTCTAACCAAAAACCATCTGTGATACTCACATATCACAAATAGTTCTAGCCACCAACTGTCTGTGATGGGCGAGTATCACAAACTATTTTTGGTTCGAGCCGTCTATGATACTCGCACATTATAGATGGCTCTAACCAAAAACCATCTGTGATACTCGCACATTACATACGGTTCTAGCTATAAATCATATGTAATGTGTGAGTATCACGGACGGGTTTTGGTTCGAGCCATCTGTGATAATCCTTCACAGACAGTTTATACCACAAAACCGTTTGCTATAATTTTTTCATTTTTCGGCTAGCCTCAGGAAATGTTAGTTATGCCCTTTGAGAACAAGCAAATACAACAGCAAATATAGCGGCATATTCCATTTCCATTAAGATTAGAATCCACCATTACAGCATCACATGATAATGAGCAGGTTACCCATCTAACATAACAAGAACATAGTAAGAACACATCTCCTAATCTCACAAACTCAACTCTTAAACATAGCAAGAACATAAAAGAAACAGAGATCCTATGCCTAGGCCCTCTCACCTCTGATGCAGTGTGTGAGCTGGATGTCCTTGATGCCCACTGTCGCAGGGCATATGTAGACTTGCGTGTCGTCTACTTCGAAGGGCCATCGGGATTGGGGTCAAGGAGGAGGACGTTGAGGAGGCTGGAGAGATTTTGAGGGCATGCAGTAAGGTAAGGGATGGGTTTGGGTGAGTATTTATAGAGGAGGGAGAGGCGAGAGTTGAAAAAATTTTGGCACAGGGACAGAGAGGTGGAGCTATGATCCGGGGGATGGGGGTTGGTGGGTTTCTAATTGGCTAGGATTAGGTTAGGGATGATCGACGGACCCAACAGCCAGGGACATAATTATCACAGATGGTTTGAACCACAGTCCGTCTGTGAAATATAATTATCATAGATAGTTTTAACTACAAACCATCTGTGAAATATAATTATCACTAACGGTTTGAATCACAAACTAGTCTCAAAAGATGAAATAGTAAAGTTCTATATGGCTTATATATGCTTATTTGAAAGGTTTCGATGAGATCTACAACTTTGTAGTTAAGGCAAATCTCAAATTCTAAAGGGAAGATCAAAAATTTTGACAAAAATAGAAACCAAAAACTTGCAACGCAAGTTTGAAGTTAAAGGTGGCTGATTTTTGGGGGTTTTAGAGGGCGACTAGTACAAGCGGGCTTTTTTTGGATCGGAATCATCGTTAGCTTTCCACTAAGTACAAGAACATCGAAAACGGACACTATATGCAAAAGTTATGTCCGTTTTACTAAAGCTGTCTTGGATTGGAATCCTACTCTAACTCAGGCAGGAGATTATAAAATTTGAAGGATTGTGAGACTGGAAAATATCACAGACGGTTTTTAATACAAACCGTCTGTGATAATTTGATTTATCACAGACGATTTGTAATACAAACCGTCTGTGAAGTATCACAGACGATTTAAATAAAAAATAGTCTGTGATATTTGGCAATATCACGTACTTCATAGACAGTGTTCACCATGAACCGGCTGTGATATAATCTCTTCACAGACGGTTTTTAACGCTGGCAGCAATACAGATGGTATCTAAATCTAAATCGTGTGTGATTGTATTTAACACTGACGGTTTTGATGAACCATCTGTGATGAGACGTGTAATATAAATTTTTTTGTAGTAGTGATATATGTAAAAAAAAATGTGCCACGGGGGGACCAAAAGGACTCAAATTCAAAGCTGGCTACTAGCTAGGTCAACAACTAACTTTTCAAAAATTGTCCATAGTCTAGGAATAACGACACATCTCACTGCCTAGTGCCTCGTGTGCCTCGACGTTCAACTGTGCAACTTCCAATTTGTCAACAATGTGATCCAACTGATTAATTTGAGTCTTTGACAAACGACATAATCATATGCACACGCTTAATCGAGTCTATACGCAACAACGTGTTCATCTACTGAATCATAGGAAAACGAGTCCACAAATCAGGAAAATAATTAATATGCATCCATGTGCAGGCCCCCCTTGAATTCCCGTGAACAGTACAGTACCACCCCGCAACCCTAGTATGCATACACGTGTGCTAAGGTAGTCGGAACCAGGAATTTCGCGAACGTTTCACCGGAGCAGTATTTTGATCAATTAAACGGCCCTTAGAGCAAAGCTAATAATACAGCCTTCAGCTAGCTGTATAGATATTTACAGCCTACTTATCAGTCTATTTATATAGTAGTTTACAGCCAATTGAAGGCTGTATGACCCACCTCTTTCTCTCACAAAGTTTCTTGGTTCTTGTGCTTCAGCTGGCTGTAAACTTACAGCCCACCTCTCTCCTCCTCTCTCTCCTCCACCTTAGCATACAGTCTACTAACAGCCTCTTATTATACTTGCTCTTAGTTTCAAAGTGCCGACCATGTTATTGTTCTTCTAGCCTTTTGGTTTTTGGATTTTACCTTTTTATTTTTTTTATTTTTGCTTTTTTTCTTTGTATTATCTATGGAGATATAACAATATTTTAAATTTTTTCTTGTTTTTTATTTTCTTTTAATTGAATAGCTTAGAAAAAATTAACATCTACTACATTGGAATTTTAGCCAACAACCACATCCGGAAGCCATAAGCATAAACTCTTCGGAGCGGCTCCTAAAGTTGAAAGAAATGGGTGGCTTTTTGAAGCAAATTCTCCAAACGGTTTCTTAAACTCAAAACCGTATACGCTGTCCGCGTCGACATATCTACCAGAGAATACAACTTTAGGCCGAAATTCACCAAAAAATCGAGTTTTTCGGTCTACCCAAAAAAGTCCAATCTAGTTAAAACATTCAACTCATTTTCAAAATTTTCGGCCCAACCTCACCGGGCCACAACCCCATCTAGTCATCTCTATCTCCTCCAAACCCCACCAAGCCACAATCCCGAATTTCAGATCCCTCACTTGCGGCCATCTCCACCCCAGATGCTCACTGCCATCTCTAGCCCCAAATGCTCACCGCCGCCTGTTCCTTCCGCTTGCCGCCACCCTCTTCGTCTTCCACCACAATGTGGATGTGGCAGCCGCCCACCCCTTTCGCTTGCCCCTGCCGTCGCCATGTCTCGTTCTCCCGCACTAGCATCGCTTCCTCCCTTCTCCTGTGCCGACACAGACCCCCCCCCCCCCCCCCCCGCGACGGCCCTTCTCCTGTGCTACCGTCCTACTCGGCGTCCGAGTACACACTGCAGTACAAGTGATTGGACGTGGAGCTAAATCACATGAACTGAAGTGGGACACCATGGCTCATCATGGTGTCGCACTCGCCGTAGTACGACAGCTACAACTTCTACTACATAGAGGGTGAGCCGATATGGGTGCAGTACGAGCAGTGGGTCAATGACGGTAGGGTTGAACTTGTTTTCACCAGATTTAGTAAATTTTATTAAATTTAAATTGTATTTTTGAATATTTCAACCATGTTATTCCAAAAAAAACAGGGCCGACGCCGTGTTATGCATTTGTCATTATGCAGTAGGAGACGTACGTGTAGCTCACGATGCAAGACAAGCGTGAAGTGCATGCGCAGATATTCCTCTCCCTGATATCCTCGCAGTGGTACTAGTGTCAGGTGGACAAAACTCTTTTTGGCACAAGCATACGACCAAGCAGATTAACCGAAGGCATCCAATCTGGCACAACCAACAAAAAGGCTTCGTTGGCAGAACAATCTACCGACAAGACCATGTGGATTTAGTGTACTAAAACTTGAGCATGTAGAGGACAAGTCACAAGGCAACAGATTATAGTACCGATAAGAGCATGCATAAGGATTAAGTGTACTAAAAATTCTAAGCGTGTCTTAAGAGACACGCACGCGTATATGATGTAAGTGAGGTGTGAGTTTTGTGTATGCCATTGTTTTATATCCTCTTAAAAAAATCAGGCGCTTCTGATGTACTAAAGAGTGTAAGAGAAGGATTTGGGCAAATTAAAGTACTGGCGTTGAGTAAGCAAAATTACCGTGCCATAGAGAACTGCGACTCACATATTTATCTAGATCACCCAATCATAAAATCAATGATCGAAATTTAATTTGGACAGCGAGGTCTTCGATGTGCTTACTCGATCAACGTGAGGTCCGACATTCTACACACTGGGCTTGCGTGCGGTCTCTTCTCTAGTTTAGGGCGTCTCCAACGGCTGGCTATTTAGTTAGCTAGATCTGATGTGGCAAGGAAAAAGTAGGAGAGAGAGTAGTCACTAGCGACGAGCAAATAGCTGATCTATTTCACGTAGTCCAAGAACATGAGAGAGGAGCATGTGGGTCCAACAGTATAAAATAGTCTTTGCTTTTGTCTCTCACCTCCACGTTAGCTGACTATATAGCTAGTACTAGTTATTACCATTGCGGACGCCCTTAGCATATGTAGATCCTTTTAGCAGGAGCATATGATAAAGGCCAACCTTAGCCAATCTTTAGCCAACCTTAGCCTACTTTAGATCCTATATTTATGTAGGAAGTACTGGTTGCGTTGGAAATTAATGGTTAATGTTAGTATAATGCTGCAAGACAGCGATGGTTGGACCACCAAAACAGATCTCACCAATCAAACAAACTGATCAACTCTCCAAAGATTCCTTAATTTTGGGCCTGTTCTTGTTGGCTGAAACTTATGGTTTTTAGCTACGATTTATGGCTTTTGAGCTGTTCGTGCGAGAGATTACAGAGTAACAGAAACTCACATACGGTTTTTGCCGATATAAATGAAGTCGGTATAGTATGTACTACAATTAACTAGTAGACCGTATCTTGAAAAGATGCTTTGTATAAAAGCTAATTACTGTAGAAAAACTGAAAAATAATTTTTAGAAGCTGAAAAGAACATGCCCTTTTTTTGGACTGATCGACCATCGGCCAAAGAGCCACAATTCAATCATTTAGCGCAGCTCTAAACGGCTTTAGCTTTTGTCTTCCGATTTATGAGTATTTTTGTTTTTTTGGGTTTTTATTTTTTTTCCTTATCTGTTTGTATTGTCCATGTTGATATAATGTTTTTTATTTTTTATACTTAATTACACAGGATAAACCAACAGCAGCTACAGCATAAAATAAGCTATAAGCTCTGACTTATAAGCCACTTGATTCACTGATACTCAGTCCAACGGTCAAACAGATCGATCATACACAGGATAATGTTTTTACAACTAAGCTTGCACCACAAGCATACTTTTATGCAATTTATCATTCAAGCTAAAGCAGGGATGTTAGCGTGATCATGTGCTGCCACGTCTTCACATGCATACTACTGGGCTTAGAATCATGCGTTCAACTTCCTCTTTCGGTTGTGTCGATCTCCCTCAAGAACATACATGTATGCCAATGAAAGAGAAAGATAACAAAAAGCAGTACAACAAACTAAAGTGGCCAGGGAAATCTATAAAGTGCAAGCAGTAAGAAGTGTTGTGAGCATCAATTGGCACAATTAATCAATCGGTTAACTACGCTCTTTTTGTGGTTTCCTTCAGTTAGATATGTTGTACACTTGCGTACTTTACCCTTTTTTTTATGTTGAGCCATGCATGATGGACTCACTGGATCTATAGCTTTTTTTCCTCAAGCATAGATATCCGTGGCTCCATGCAAAAGCAGACAAGACAAACGCAAAGATATGATCATTAGCATTGTATGGACCCTATATGTCCGAACTGTTCACATAAATGCCATTTTTTCAAATTTGACCTTCGAACACTCGTTTTTACAAATCTAGCACCCTCTTTGAGCTTAACAGGTACCTATCGAGCTCTCCTAGCTCAACAACCAACCAGTTGCCCCTTTTAATTAGTGCTCATATTTAATTAGTACTGATCATATTTAATTTGTACTAACCACAATTAGTGCTAATTAGCTGCTGCTTTTGGGGGGCTCAGTAGTAGCGCTGCCGAGCAACTGTGGCTCGACAACTAGCTTGGTGCACCTACTAAGCTCCTGAAGCGCAGCAGGCGACACATGTCTGCTGCTGCTACTGTCGAGCTAGCGAACGAGGCTAGATTTACAAAAACGATCTTCCATGGGACAAATTTGAAAAAAGATGGCTATAGTGTCATTTGTGTGAACAGTTCTATATGTCCATTGTAGCTTTCATGCTCAAGTTTGTAGACTTTGCTTCAGGATCACACGCCCAATTCACAGCTCACGCCAACTCGTTGTCATCTCTTCTCTGAACTTTGCTCCTGCTGCTTCCCTAAAATTTAGATTATGATGAATGGTACCGGCAAAATAGAACTCAGTAGAAAACAATAGCAATTCAGAGCAGAAACAATCACAAGACAGAGAATTTTGTGTTGCAAATCAGCGCACCTTTTCTAGGGTAAACTCCCCTCTATTTATACTCAAGTTTATAACTCAAAGACGAAAAACACTGCCAATTACAAACTGGACTCGGACTCTTTTTCCCACTGCAACTAGACTCTGAAACTGAAAAACAACTTGGACTCCTGGTTCAACTCCACAACCGGATTGAACGACTCGTACTCTAAGCAAATACCTGCACTCGATGATTGCTAATCAAGTCTAGATTAATTCCAAAACTCCCCCTAATCTAGGCTTGATTCTGCAAAATCCTTGACATCAATCAACATCCTCATCTCTGAAAACTTTAGTTTAACAAGAGATGTGGTGAGGATGTCTGAACATTGTTCATCTCCCGGGACATACTGAATTTCAATTTCTCCTCTTTCAACACATTCACGAATGAAGTGAAATCTTGTGTTGATGTGTTTACTCCTCCCGTGGAACACATGATTCTTAATTAGAGCTATTGTTGATTTATTATCGACATTTAGTCTGACTATTTCTGGGGAACATCTGGTGATCTCACTCAACAGTCCTCTTAGCCACATCGCCTAGCATGTGGCTGCTGCTGCCTCCATGAACTCTGCTTCGCATGATGACAACGCAACACTCTTTTGCTTCTATGATGCCCATGAAACTGCATAGTTGTTGAAATAGAATATCATACCATTGGTGCTTTTCCGATTCCGTTATGTCATCGGCCAAGCTGCTTGCCTAAGAACCCGGCTAGCTTTCTTTCTCCTTCACTCGTGTATTCCAAACCAAACTCAATTGTTCCTTTTAGATATCAAAGTATTTGTTTTACTACCTTTTGGTGAATTACTGTTAGTCTTTTCATGTATCTACTCACTAATCCAATCAAATATGAAGGTCTGGTCGAGTGTGTAACAAATACCTCAGACTTCCAATAACACATCGGTATTCAGTTGGATCCACGGGTTCTCCTTCAGGATCTTTACCCAGCTGCAGTTTCGGCTCCATGGAGCATTTGCATGAGTTGTAGTCCTTCATACCAAACTGTTGAAGGATTTTCATTGCATATCCAAACTGTTTGATGATGATTCAGTCTTCTCCTTGCTCAACTTTAATACCAAGATAATAAGTGAGCAATCTGAGGTCGGTCATCTCAAACTCCCTCATCATTTGTTGCTTGAAATCTTGAATTCCTTTGACCTTTGAACCTGTTATGATGAGATTATAGACATAAACCCCAATGATCAAGATGTCGGTCGCACCTCTTCTCATGTATACGGCATGTTCTTGAGGGCACTTTGTGAAGCCAACTACTTCAGACTTCTGTCTAACTGCTGATTCCATGCTTGTGGTGCTTGTCGAAGCCCATATAGGGCCTTATAGAGCCAATACACCTTGTGTTCTTCGTGCTTCACCTCATATCCTTCTGGCTGTGCAACATAAACCTCTTCTTGCAATTCTCCATTCAAGAAGGCTATCTTGACGTCCATATGGTGCACTTGCCACTTGCATTAGGCAGTTAGAGCAAGTGGCAGTCTCATTTCTCGCTACTGGAGTAAAGGCTTGTTTTAAATCGATTCCTTGCTTTTATACATAACCTTTTGCAACAAGTCTAGCTTTGTACTTCGTACTCTTCCCTTCAGAGTCCCTTTTCATCTTGTAAACCTACTTAAGACCAATGGGCTTTTACCCTGCCGACAAATCTGTTAACTCCCATGTATTATTATTTTCAATTGAATTGATTTCAAGATCCATTGCATCAACCCAACATTTTTCCTTTACTGCTTCGGAGAAAGTTCTTGGCTCCTCCATCATGATTTGCAGCAATTCCTCTTGTGGCATACTCACTGGCTGTAACATCCCAAAAATTCACTTTCTTTAAAAATTAATTCCAAATTAATTATTTAAAAATTTTGGGATTTTATTTGGATTTTTCTTTTCTTCCTTTCTTTTACCCTTGAGGCCATGGTTACTATTCATGATCTTCTACCTTGCGTCAGACCAATAAGCTCAAATCTTCAACCGACAAAGGCCTTTTTTCCCTCCGCATCTTCACTTGGAAACCGCCCAATTGGTACGAGCAATCAATCTTTCCTTTCCTTTTGAGCATCCTGAATACCAAAACGATCGCACAGTGCCATAAATTTTATCGGTTTCCTTTCTTTGCCAAAGCTATAAATTGGCGCACTGTGACCTTGTCACTTCCCTTTCATCTAGCCAAAATCTTCCCTCCTCCAGAGAAGTCTCTGAGGCAAAGCCGAGGCCATTAAAGACACCATCGGCTTTGCCGCACTAAGACGACATCGCCGACGCTTCACCGTCCAAGACCACCGCTGGAGCCATTCCCTCAACAAAGAACTCTACCGCCGCCGTCTTTCTCGTCGCCAGCTATCTCTGGTAAACCCCCTTGCCTATTGAAAACGATCATTCCGCGTTCGACCACAAGCGACGGTCGTAAAGCAAGTTACTGATTAGACAGGTTTGAATATTCTCCACTACTCTAAGCCCGACTACCCTAAGACCACGGCAACCCCATTGATCTCAGCCACTTCGACCGCTTCTGATCGCTCCCGAGTTCCAACCATTCTTTAAACTTCCGAGAATTGTAGCTTCGACTATTGTTGTTTCGACCCCTCTTGTTTTCGACCACCACAGAGTTCCGACCACTCTATAGTCTTCGATCGTTCCATAGCCTTCGACCACTCTCAGTGTTCCAACCGCTAAAACCATCCAACTACTAAGAGCTTTCGACCGCAACTGCTTTCGACCATGGTCGCTCATGGTCGTAGTTGCTTTTGACCACAGCCACTTTCGACCACGGTCGCTTTCGACTGCAACCACCCTCGACCACGATCGCTTACGACCGCAGTCACCTTTGACTACATTCTATCCTTCAACCATATGTACCTTTTGACCACGTTATATGCTTTGACCACTTCAAACTTTTTGACCACTCCTTCTGCCCACGTATCGATTATCAACCACTCATAGCCACTTCGACCACTGACCACGTCTAAATTTTTTACCACATTCAGCCATCCGATCACAATTGTTCGACCACCCGAGCCGATTGATTCCTTCTACTACTCCAAGCCGATCAATTCCTTCATCCACTCCAAGCCGATCAATTCCTTCGACCACTCTACACCGTCCCATTCTTTCAACTACTCTGAACCGTTCGATCTCTCCGACCTCTCCAGACTCTCCAATCATTTTGACCATAGTCGCTTTTAACTACAGTCGCTTCCGACTGCTTGCTGTTGCAACCGCTGTCACTTCTCGCTCTATGCTTTCAACCGTTGTCACTCTAAGCCTCCGCCCACCACTGTTTCTGATCATTACCACCCTTCTCTACACTTCCGACCAGCTATTAAGCTTTTTCGACCACTCTGTGGCCAAGACCATGTAGAGTTGTTCGATCACATTTAACGTTGACATCCAACCGCCACCATAGCCTTTTGACCATTCTCTGAAGATCCGACCCCTCCGACCACAGCAAACACTTTCGGAAGCCGTATTTCTTCATCTTAACCCTGTTTGTACCCGTTCAAATTTCCAAATTCATATCATATCAAATCATAAATCTCCTTCCAGTATATATATTTTGTATTTTGTGACTTTGTTTGTTTGTTTGTTTGTATTTATTTATTTATTTATTTATTTATTTATTTATTTATTTATTTGGGTTTCTCATTTTGACGTGTAAAACCCGACGTCATATAAGAGTTTTCTGATACACAGCAGGAAGGTCCAGACAATGTGCAAGAAGGCAAGTCTCCTTTGATCATCTTGTACCTTTGTTTTCCAAAATCCTTTTATTATTTCAAATTTAAATGCATTGCTATGTTACATAAAATGATAACTTCTGTTTTAAAGATAATAGTTAAACCGATAATTGTTATGCCCTCATTTGACATCGACAACCATGTACCTTTGTCATCCTAGGCTTTCCTTGTCTCAATATGGAGATTATTGTGATATTTGTTAACTTTAGAACAGTAGTAACTGCTTAGACAAGTTATTTGGTCACTATAATCCTATGGGTAGGAATAATGTTATCAAATATTTAAACAGTTGCTTTACCAAGTGTTTGGCAATAGGTGTTGCCATTAGATTATAAAATAAAATAAAATGATGAAAATTGGTTTTAAACTTGGGCGGATGGTAAGATCTGCTTGGTGTGGACTTAGCATGAGAACTTGTATTGTGAATATGCCGCTTGAGTCAATTAAGGACCGAGGCTTGTGATTGTCTATACTAAGCACTAGCGTACAACCACAAGTCTAAATGGACATGACCTAATTGAATAACTCGCAAAGGTTTAGTTTAGATATCACGAGTGGTAAGTGGGTGCTAGGGATTTACTGATTTACTCACAGTGAGGCACAGGGATTTACCGTACTCATATGACACAAGAGGCGACTTCTGACTGTGGTTTGAGAGGTTTAGTTTTGATATCACAAGTCATAAGTTTGAGAGGTTTTGTAATCTCAATTGTAATAAACTGGCCATAAGACCTGTACTCTCTTTTATTATAATAAAGCGTTGTTGGTTATGTAATCATCACTGTTTGACTGTGTGCACTAGCTTTTGATCTAGGACTAGTGCAGTAATACACAGAGGGTTCGGATTCAAAAATCTGGTCCCGACACTGGCTCTATTTGTTCATATATCTCAGAGAGAGACCGGTACTTCTGAGGTATCTCTATTGGTGGTGTTGACAACACTGAACCTGTTGGTTTTGAGCTGGCCTTAGGAGTTCCTCCAGGCTGGTCCAAGCTCTGCTAGTTGACAGCTTTGGTGAGTGAGGAAGGTAAGGCTCCCGTGGGTGTAGAAGTAAAGGGGCCCACTCCAGCCTCCATAGACGCATCTTCTACTAGTTTTGCTATAGTGAACGTGCCCCAATTGTCACAGTTTGCTGCTGAGCCTTCCTTCCAATCCCAACACTTGTTCTCTTCAAATATCACATCCCGACTTATAACAATTTTTTTCTGACTGGGATCAAAGAGTCTATATGCTTTGCACCCTGCTTTGACACCCAGATAAACTGCCGGTATGCTCCTGTCATCAAGCTTTCGAGTGGGAGCTGATGGGATCTTCATATGAGCCTTGCAGGTAAACACTCTCAGATGATCCAATCTTGGTTTTCTTCTTATCCATATCTCATGAGGTGTAGTATCGGTGAGTGCTACTCTGTTTAGGATATATATATACTGTGTGTTGTACTACTGAGAAACCATGTGGAGGTATCCCCATGTTGGTGATGAGTAATTGACGGTTGGTTTAGAGAGTTTGAGTTTGTTTTGGATATTCTAGAGTTGAGTACCTTTCAGTTATGCTATTATTGATATGCTGTTTCGTGCGGTGCTATGTGACGGTTTTCTTATCTGTGTGACTACAGGACTTCGAAGCTAGGTCATGGTGAGGCGAGGAGGACCGGGACTAGGCACAGGAGGTGTTGAGGTCCAGACGGTCGGTGATGCCGAAGATGCTCGAGGCTGGTGAGGAGGTTGCAAGTCGGGAGATGAGGAACCGGAGCTGGAGCTACCGGTGATGGACACAACAGGCAACGATAAGCAAACCGGGACTAGGCTTAGGGAGGAGTTGGAGGTCCAGACGGTTGGGTGTCGGTTGCGGTCGTGCGTGACGGAACAGACCAGGACTAGACTCAGGTGGAGTTGGAGGTCTCGGTCGGTGTCGGGTGGACACGATGGGCAGCGGCGAGTGGATCGGGACTAGGCTTAGAGAGGAGCCGGAGGTCCAGACGGTCAGGATGCCGGGTGCAGTCGTGTGCAGCGGAGCGGATCAGGACTAGACTCAGGGAGGAGTCGAGGTCCAGATGGTCAAGGTACCGGATGCGGAAGCTTCCGGGAAGGTGCTTGAGGGACAATTTGGTAAATTGACTCAAGCAAATGAGTAGAGTGGGTGGATTTCCCTCCAAAATCTGGTTGTTGACCTATTGCCTCATGTGGATGTGATATGCCACTTCTTGAATTTCCTCTTTGGTGTGAGCCCTTGTCTTCATAAGTGGAGAGATGGAGGCAGGAGATAGTGTGCAGCCAAGTGGAGAGCATTAGTGTGAGCTCTAGGGAGAGGAAGTGTTCTCTGTAGTGAGCTCAGTATTTGTGCACGTGTGTGTGCTTCTCAAGTGTAAGCATGTAGTGATTTCCCCTCTCAAGCATGTAGTGAGTGGGGTGTCCCTCTTTGTGTAATCATTCCTCTATAAACATTCATGGTTATGAATCAATATGAGAAGGAGAGTGGTTGGTTTGCATTTATTTCATATCTTCTACATTTCCCCCATTTGCTCAAGGTTAGGGTTTGATGGCAAGAACACTTGGGCCTTTGATTTTCTAGATGCAAATCTGAGTTTGAGATGTGGTTCTTTCTTCTGAGATCATCTCCCTACCATACTCAAAGTTTCATGAGCAATGGATGGAGGAATCTCAAGAATTTTCATTTCTCCCATGTTGCTGTTGATTTCAGCAAAAATGAGGTTTTTCATTTGTGATTTAGTTTTTTTCCTGCATTATCCACTCTCTGAAATCAATGTGTTATTTGGTTTGAAGTCCTAGTGAAGAAGGATTGAAAAGAGCAGCAAAAATCTCACTATTTCCCTGAAATCTGCTCTTTCAGTAATTTTAGTCAGCAGGTTTTTCTCTGCGCAGCCTGCTCTGTTTTCAGAGGGGCGGTCTGACCGCTAGGGTTTCGGCCGGTCAGACCACTCCCTCAATGGCAGTCAGACCGGATGTTGTACCCCGGTCAGACCGGCCGTATTAAGGTGGTTGGACCGGCCACCAGGCACCGGTCAGACCGGTTGGAGAAAAGCGGTCAGACCGGCGGTAGGGGAGCGGTCAGACCGACCTTATTGCTGCGGTCTGACCGCCCGGCCAACTGCAGTCTAACCGGCCCCCTGCAGGCTTTACTGTTCTTTGTTTTCTCTGCTGATTTTCTTGTTTAAGTTCTGTTCTTCTGTGTCTCTTTCTCGTGGTTGTCCAGTATGAATCTCCAGAGAGTATGAATCATATCCTTCATAGCTTTTGTTGCTATTGGAGATAAGAGACGCTCGTGGATACTTGGGGGCAAATTTTAAAGAGGCACCATTCACCCCCCCCCCTGTTGCCATTTCTGATCCTACAACTACCTTCCCCCATAATCTTCTGAGCATCTTCATGCTCTTTAGCAAACTCCTCGCCATGGACACCACCGTCCTATTCTGACACTCTACAACACCGTTTTCCTACAGAGTATATGGTGTGATCAATTGTCTCTGAATCCCTTTGCTTGCATAGAAGGCTTTGAAGGCATTTGAGAAAAACTCTCCCCCCTAATCTATTCTCAGGGTCTTCAGTTTGCATCTGGTTTCTATCTCTACAAGCGCTTTGATTTTTTTGAATTCCTCAAATGTGTTGCTTTTCTCCTTGAGCGTATATACCCACATCATTTGGCTATAGTCATCGACGATTAGAAGAAAATAGTTGTTTTCGGTTGATATTGATGGGGGTGATTGGCCCATAAAGGTCTACATGAACGAGCTCTATCCACCCCTTGGCCCGATAATCTTCCATATTTGGGAATGGGGTGTGAGTTTGTTTTGCAAGCAAGCATCCTTCACATATTTGAGTGGCATGGCTAATGTTTGGCTCTGATAACCATTGCCTTCTCCCCCATCGACTTAATGGACTGGAAGTTAACGTGACCCAACCTTGCATGCCAAAGCCATGCCTCATCCTCCATGTTTGCTAGTAAACAAACTAGCTCACAAGTCTCCATCATAACCTTGTAGAGACGATTTAATGTGCATCTGACTTTCATCAAGAGCTTGTTGCACTGATCATACAACCATAGAAAAGCATTGAAGATAACCACCTTGCTCCCTGACTCCGTTAACTGACCAATACTTAAGATGTTGTTGTAAAGATTTGGTATATAATATACTTCTGTCAAAAGTCTTTGTTCGTCTCCCTTGAATTAGAATAGAACTGGAGCCATCACCAAATCTGACATTGCCTTGAACCGACTCGTCCAGTTCATGGAATTTTCCCTTGTCACTGGTCATGTGGTTACTCGCCCCGTTATTGAAGTACCAGATATTAGAGATGAACTGAGATTCCCTGTCTGCCCGCAGTTTTGGCAAGACATTATCTTCATGCAGCAAGATCATCCTTCGTGTCTCTTCAACCATTACCAGCAGCAACGCCGGCTCATCTTCCTGTGCCTCGGTGAGATGTGCCTCCTCACCTAGGTGCTTGCCTTTGCATTCCGATGCATAGTGGCCATATTGGTCGCAGCTCAAACATTTGATGTGAGATTTGTCACAGCACGTCCTAGACCCACGACCAGCACCACCTTCTTGACAAGTCATGGTTAAACCTCCCCAGCCAACCCTGCCATGACCACGGCCTTTCCACTAGCCTATTTCGCATCCACAGAAGTCGCCTCTTCCAGAATTCGCTCCTCCTCCTCTGGAAATAGATGCCAATTGCTTGGAGTTGAATTTCTGCCATGCTTTCCACTCGGTATGGGAGAGCATTAGTTGTCTGTCTGCATTGTTATTGGTTTGCCAGTTGAGTCGTTCTTCATATGCTTTTAGCCGTTCTATTGCTTCCTCAAATTGCATCACATCAAGATCTAAATACTGCCCAATTGATGCCACCAATTGTAGAAACTTATCGGGCACTGAGTCAAGAAGCTTCCTGACAACTGCAGCATCCTCCAAGGTGGCATCGCGGGCACTATATTGGCTGCCATACCACTCAATTTCCCGGCGAACTCATCGATTGTCTCTCCTTCCTTCATGTGAATCGTGTCAAACTAGCTCTTCAATGTTTGCAGACGGGCCTTCTTCACACAGTCAGTGCCTAGATACCGAGTCTTCAAACCATCCCATAGCCCCTTTGTTGATTTCTTCTGTGCGATCTATAGAAGGACGTCTTTCAGGATGGCTTAGAAGATGAATGCTCATGCCGATTTGTTCTTCTTCTCATCTACGGTCACTCTGGCCGCAGGTTCTATTGCCTCCCAGACGCCTTGTGCATCCATCATCGTCTGCATCTTGATTGCCCATGTGGTATAATTCGTTGTCGTCAACATCGGGAATTGATGCGGCTCCCCAGCACCATCCCTTGCTACCTGCTAGATAGAGAGAGCCATTGATGGGAACCATAAGTGGTCAGGACGTGCAGAGGCTCTGATACCACGTGTAGACTTTGCTTCAGGATCGCACGCCTAATTCACAGCTCATGCCAACTCATTGTTGTCTCTTCTCAGAACTTTGCTCCCGTTGCTCCCTGAAATTTAGATTACAGTGAACAGTACTTGTAAAATAGAACTCGGTAGAAAATAGCAGCAATTCAGAGCAGAAACAATCATAAGACAGAGAATTTTGTAGTGCAAATTAGCGCACCTTTTCTGGGGTAAATTCTCCTCTATTTATACTCAAGTTTATAACTCAAAGATGGAAAAACATTACCAATTACAAACTAGACTCGGACTCTTTCTCACTGCAATTGGACTCCGAAATTGAAAAACAATCTATACTCTTGGTTCAACTCAACAACCGAATTGAATTGACTCGTACTCTAAGCAAATACCTGCACTCGATGATTATTACTAATCAAGTCTAAATTAATTTCAACAAAGTTGGGCCATAAGGGTATATTATTAGTCTAAATACTTACGCGCTAAATTGTATATTAAGAAATGTTGCAGACAACATACGTACTAGATAGGAAGATAGACGTACACATAGTAAAATCACTTTCCATTTCACGTTTATTTTTATTAATTGCTCGCACTTTTCTTGAATTTCAATCAAATTTAATTCTTGTTGACTAGTAAACGGGTTACCTGAATAATCTGAGATGTGAGAATGATCAATTGTATGTGTACGTACGTAGATCATAAGGTTTAATTTGTGGTGCTTGAGAATTTGAGATTACGGGTTCAATGCCCTATATTCTTCTTTTTCTTGGTACGGATTTTTACTTTTGGTTTTTGCTTTGAGAAGTTAAAAGCTAATATAAACACTCGGGGGATAAGGTAGAGGGTCACAGAGTATTATGCACCCTACTCCTCTCGCTCCCGTCTCATGCACACATCTCTTTCTCACTTTTTCCACTTCTCACATCCTCCTTCTTAAAGTCACTTTTTTCAGCCGCTACTACTCACTTTTAGCAAAAGCTATCAATCATAGCAAAAAAAACCATCCACAGCTAATATAAATGCCCCCTTAAGCGAGTAAGATACCGTCTTATATTTTCAATATTTTTAAGTGCACTCATGCATGTGTATATATAAGTGTTTTTTATACTACAAACCTAATTAAATAAAATAAGTATAGCTATCACGTTCCAAATGGACCATGGTATCATTTTTTTCAAACCGGCGCCATGCTATGATAAGTAAAAACAAGAATCAGCTGAATGAATCTTTTGTTGGGATACGAATAAGCTACGCTAATACAGCTTAAAATTTTCTACCACGTAAATCAGGAAGCCATGTAAGTAAATGATCATAGATCGTTACTACTAGACTCGCAGTGTAACGGAAGTAGAGTTGAAGCAGCCGAATCAACAAAGAGCGCGTCGGTGTAATAGAAGTAATCAATCATCCTTTAGCCAACAATCTCCTCATCGTGATCGTTCCGATCGGCACCGCAATCGCAACAGTGCCTCTACCAAGATCCACACATCCAAAGATGGAACACTATGGGTCGGCATGCTAGCACTAGCACGTACAACACGGGTTATGAGAGGTGGTGGCTAGGGTTTCGATAGGTGTGTATGATACCTACTGATAACAGTTAAGAATATAACAATTCCTGCAGTGTCTCATAGTGGATCAATTCAACATTATATTCTCTAACATGTGTCCACATTATTGATTTGATATGACATATCCATGATCCGTGAAATATGATTATCAATTAATACATATGCTGATATGTAAATCATAATTTTCTAACATAATGATATAAGATCAGCGATAATTTAAAATAATCTCAAAACATGAATAAAGAGTTCTACGAATAAGTCACACACTTGTTGATGAATATGAAATACATTTATTCATTGGACAAAATAACATATTATTCAAAAGATCATAAGTATAGAAGTGATACAATCATCTCTATGATTGTCTCTAGGATATATCACTATCATCTTTAGACCCATATTTTATCAAAAATCTATTCTGAAATCCAGAGACCCTTTATTCTAAATAGTAAATAAAGAGACACATTAATAAACATATTTGGTGGTGATCGGTTCGGCTGAAAAGCTCGTGGCTTATGGCTGAAAACACTGTAGCTGGCTGAAAAAAGCACTGTAGCTGACAGAGACTTATTTAACATAATTAAATTTAAAAAAATTAAAAATAAAAAAATATGTTAGCCCATTACGTATAATGCAAACAAATACGGGAAAAAAAAGAACCGGCAAAAAAGCTCAACAAAAAGCCAAAAGTTCAGAAAAAGACGAAACTTATGAATAGTGAAAAATAAGCCAGAAGCCGAAGCCGAGTTGATCAGGGAGTCTTTAGGAACTATGGATGGATTGTAAGACAAGCTATATACTTTGGTCGCCCATTGATCGATCTCCACATCAACCAAATTAATGTGCAAATTAAAGTGAGAACAACGTTTAGTATGGTTTGAAATCAAACCTCTCGGACCTGCGAGCCGCAATCAAAGGCAGCAAACACACGTAAGTAGATGTGCGCACGCATACAGTTTGAGAAAAAATGTCCATATGTATATACGCTGTTAACGTCCCAGCTCTCGTTCCCATTGTCACCGGTATCTGTCAGGGATTCGAGGTCAATTATATAAGTTTCTTCTATAAAAGAGGATTTTTTATTAAAAATAAATAGTAATAGTTAAAAGATGTGTTATTTTAGCAGTGATAAAAATGAGGGTTAGAGATACTTACGTAAGATGGGAGCGAAAGGATTAGGGTATGTGATATGTCCGTAACCCTCTACCTTATCTCAGAGCGAAACGGGAGTAAGAGGAGTGGGAAAACCGCTTAAAAAACTGAATGTTTATATTAATTTTTGATTTTTTTTTCAAGTAAAAACTAATATAAATAGGTCTATATCCTGGTCACCTGACGATGCATGTGACCTCGGCTACCGTTCTCTGCATGTCCATTGTTGTTGGTAAGGAATGGTGTAATAAGGTTTCATTTTTTAGGGTTTGAAATACATAAATTTTACAAGACTTTCATACAAAGAAAATACACACATTTAATTTCTATAGGATTATGTAAAAATTCTCACATTTTAAATATTGAGGTAAAACTATACTTCCAAAACAACAATATTCTAAATCATCTCATTTACAACGCGAGAATTTCGTTGGAATCTCCATAAATTGTATTGTTTTCTGGAAGTTCCTGTGAATTAATCCTAAATTAATTACTAAGGCTCTGAATTGCCGTATATATGGACTTGTATAAGCAAGATTTTGGCATACACCTACGGATGGGTTCTTTTGAGTTTGTTGCTTGTGGCTTTTGGTTTATATTATAGTAACTAACTTTTAAACAGCGTGTCTATTCAAAGCGGGGTCTATAAGTTGATTATAGTAGACACTGTATCGACTTCAGCTCTACCGACCAAAATCGCACGTAATTGTCTCTCTCTTCATACTTTTTTCGCGAATAGCTAGAATTCAAAAGTCATAAACTAAAAGTTATAAATCATAATCCAAAAAACCTACCTACAACTGAATCCAAATCACAGTCAAAAAAACCCACCTACAACTGAATCCCCTAACTCATACATATACGCTCCAGGGAAAAAAGGAGCTAGCTCGCATATGCATCGATTTAAGAAATTGATGAAATGATATATAGGCAATACCATAAAATTTATTGAGCAAGAGAAATCAGAAAGAAACAAGTCTAATCAATCAGTTTTAAATTACGCACAATTAAATACACAAAAGCTCTATCTCTCTAAGAAAACAAAAGCCGACCATTAAATTTAATCAATGAAAGCTAAAACAACACATACAGAGGTGGTGTATGCCCTACTTTTGTCAGAGCTGCCTCACACCACGCTTTACCCTCACGGCTTCACCTCAAATGCTGTGCATGCAAATCCCTTCTATATAAACCCCCCATTTTCCCATATGATGTGCATCATCCACTACTAGCTAGCCACAATACACTACACACTCCCAAGACAGGTAACACTAGCAATAGCAAATGGATCGTTTGGTGGTAGTTGCCATGGTGGCCGTCGTGGTGGTGTGCCTCCAGCTGCCGGCGGCGACCCGCGGGCAGCTGCAGGTGGGGTTCTACAACACGAGCTGCCCCAACGCGGAGTCGCTGGTCCGGCAGGCCGTGGCGAACGCCTTCGCCAACGACTCCGGCATCGCCGCCGGCCTCATTCGCCTCCATTTCCATGACTGCTTTGTCAGGGTATGTAGCTCACCTCCTACATAGTTCCCTTCTTGTTTTGCACAACCGATCGATCGATCGATTATGCCTCTCTCCCCTAGGAACATTTTTTTTTTCTATCATGCAGCTTGTCTGACTTGGCTTTTATTCACACTACATAGTCGTGGATGCTCTCCTACTTTTCTTTTCAAGTTCTTTTAACTCCTCTCTCTTCTTTTCTGGAGAAGTTGATAGCTCACATAATTACAGAATTTGTCTTTCAATGTAGTAATAGTACCTGGGAGCTAGATGGGACTACTGCAATAGTGCTAAGGAAGCCCGAAAATTGCTCACTAATTAACGATGCATTGCAATAAACAATTTTCTCTTCAAGTTTATTGGCGTGGCTCGCATAGTCGCATACATCTTCCTCTTGCCCTCGATTCATTGCAAGTCTTTAGCACGAAAGAAGCGTAAAGTCCTCTCGTATAGCTGTAAAGTTGAAACCGAAAGTAAAAGTGAAAGGGCCTCCCTGTTGCTCCTCGAGAGTCAAACAAGTCGATCGAATAAGCACATATACCGTTATTCTTCTACCTGCTCCCGAATAGCCGTAGCTTTTCCTTCTTCAACATTTCAGACACTGCAGCATGCAGATCTGGATGACTGCGTCACATGCATGTCTCTCTTGTCGTCGGCACTGTCTGCATGTATGGCCTAATTAGTACTTCCTAGTAAAAAAAATCTTGTTTTGGTCGTTGTCTCTCTTGGCAACCGTTTTTTTCATTCATTATTAGTCACTTTTTTATACTGTAACTTTAGATAACTGAGAGTGCAATTTTAGATAGAGAAGTTAGTACACTACAACTTTATGTGATTAAAAGGTGACTGAGAGATAAAAAATTCGGTCAATTATGCAATAGCAAAATGGCTAATTAAACTCTCGTACGTTGAACACCTTCAAGGCCTCGTAATTCGGAAACTGCTACCTAAGCTCTAGAGCATGAATGTATCTCATGAGGACACAACAGATACCTTCCTAAAAGTATTGTTCACTCTGGTAGTGGCAGATGGATCTGTTTCTATTCGATCCTATCTTTATTATTGCTTTTTTTTTTTGGGTCTGGTTGCATTGCAACACTAGTCCAGCTAAGGTGTAACATTTACTAATTTTTACTGTCCTCGATCGGCCAGGGCTGCGACGCCTCCGTGCTGCTCACCTCCCCCAACGGCACGGCAGAGCGCGACGCGCCGCCGAACAAGCCCAGCCTCCGCGGCTTCCAGGTGATCGACGCCGCCAAGGCCGCCGTGGAGCAGAGCTGCCCGCGCACCGTCTCCTGCGCCGACATCGTGGCCTTCGCCGCCCGCGACAGCATCAACCTCACCGGCAACGTCGCCTACCAGGTCCCCTCTGGCCGCCGCGACGGCAACGTCTCCATCGACAGCGACGCCAACAACAACCTGCCGCCGCCCACCTTCACAGCGCAGCAGCTCGTCGCCCGCTTCGCCAACAAGACCCTCACCGCCGAGGAGATGGTCATCCTCTCCGGCGCCCACACCATCGGCCGCTCCTTCTGCACCGCCTTCCTCAACCGCATCTGGAACAGCACCACCCCCATCGTACGTCCTCACCGATCGCTAACGTCTCCCATGCATTGTCAGGCAGTTATAGACATACATGTAACGTAAAACAACCACGTCTACGTGCAGGTTGATGCGGGGCTGAGCCCGGCGTACGCGACGCTGCTGCGGGCGCTGTGCCCGTCGAACGCGAACGCGTCGACGCCGACGACGACGGCGATCGACCCGAGCACGCCGACGGTGCTGGACAACAACTACTACAAGCTGCTGCCGCTCAACCTGGGGCTCTTCTTCTCCGACAACCAGCTGCGGACCAACGCCACGCTCAACGCGTCCGTGAACAACTTCGCGGCGAACGAGACGCTCTGGAAGCAGCGGTTCGCGGCGGCCATGGTGAAGATGGGCAACATCGAGGTGCTCACGGGCAGCCAGGGGCAGATCCGGCTCAACTGCAGCGTCGTCAACAACCGGTCGTCGGTGGCCGGCGGCGCCGGGATCGAGATGGCGCAGTACTCGGGATCCACCGTGTCCATCGACGAGATCGCGACGAGCTAGATCATGTGATATAAGATGGCGCGTCCGTCGCCTAAATAATTACGTACGTACGTGTTATGTTCGTATGTACGTGGCATGTGGCCGTGCGTGGAAGGTTGTCTACATGGTGATGTCTGTGTGTCATTCGTACACGTAATTTGGTTGTAATCACCCCCATGCATACCTACCGTGTACCAGTCCTGTTTCAGAAATTTTTTTTGAAAGACACATGTCAGTCAGTCAAACTAGCGCTCTCCTGGCCACACCGCTACTGGTCCACACGAGGGATCACCTTCTACTTAGCTTTTTAATGGAACTACTATCAACCGAAAAAATTCTCACAAAGAAATCCGTCAAAATTGTCACCTTTTGATCTACATCACAATTTGTGCCCCAGCTCTCACTTGATGATTCTAAATGTGCAACTCACTGTATACCTCGAACCAGGTCAGTTGTACAACTCTACACATAAAAAATCAATCGTCGACGTGTCGTGTCGTGGCATTCATGTTACTAAATTTGAGTAGTTGTGCCATTCATATATCTACACTCTAAAATTATACTGGTGGGAAAAATACTTGGTGTCCAACCCGACCTTAATTTGGATACAATCTTGTCAATTCTTTACGTAAGCCGTTGGATGACATTTCGTGGATCAAATTTAAAGGTGCGTGATGTGAGGAGGTGGAATCCCTCAAAAATGATTTATTATTTATCCATGGAGTGCTTATTCGCAGAGTGTATATCCATTCTTCCTCCCTCGCAATATTTCCTTTGAATCTATTCTTCATATAGGGTGGTGATCGGTTGGGATATGGCTTATGGCTTATTTCACTGTAGCTGGTTGAAATTACACTGTAGTTGAAGGTGACTTATTTGGTATAATTAAATTTAAAAAAATTTAAAAATAGAAAAAATAGGTTAGCCCATCACGTGTAATATAAACGAATACAGAAAAAAAAGAACCGGTAAAAAAACTCAAAAAAATCAGAAAAAGACGAAATTTAGGAATAGTCGAAAATAAGTCAGAAGCCGAAGCCGAAACGATCGGGGCTAAATCTCATTCACCGATTAGCTTACGATGATTTGGCAAGGCTAGCACACTAATTAAGATGGGTTTGCACCAGATATTAAATTCCACACGTTTGGTATAGGTGACCAAACTCTTCATCACTTGATGATTCTAAATTTGCCACTCACTGTATACCTCGAACCAGGTCAGTTGTACAACTCTACCCATAAAAAATCAATCGTCGACGTGTCGTGTCGTGGCTTGACTTTCCTACCTCTCAGTGGGAACCCATGACTCCATGAGGAAACAAATGATCTGGTCCGGCTCCTAATGCAGCTTCTCATGAGGAATCTTCTCCGGCTGCTAATGCTGCTTCTCAAACAAACCAACCAACCCTGGCCGGCCTCTCTATAAATACTGCTACTGCTGCTTTAATTTAGACATCGAGTTAAACAAGTGCCTGCTCATAATAATTGTCCAGTTTGAGGGTATAAGCGTAGCTATTTGTGCTACGCGTCCTGGTGAGGGTGAGCTAATTTGCTAGCTACTACCATGGCCGGCCTGCTGGTGCTGGCCGCCGCCCTGTGCCTGCTGCCGGCGGCGAGCCAAGGGCAGCTGCAGGTGGGGTTCTACAACACCACCTGCCCCAACGCCGAGGCGCTCGTCCGGCAGGCCGTCGTTGCCGCCGTCGCCAACAACCCCGGGCTCGCCGCCGGGCTCATCCGCCTCCATTTCCACGACTGCTTCGTCAGGGTATGTAAGATATACGTGTAAAACAGCTGCGGCAAATGGTTCATTTGTTTCGTGCGATACAACTTACATTGATTACATAGCTAGCTGCGCATCAAACTACTCTGTTTTTTTTTTGGGTACGCTGGAGAAAATCAAAACAATAAGAACGTACGCCGTATGAGTCCCTAGCTTGGTTCATGAAATTTGGAAACACAAGTGTGCAGTGGCACAACACTAGATATATGTGCTACTCCCACATATTTTTTTTGTTTAACGTTTTTAATTTTTTTACTACCTTCGGAACAAGGCTTCGAAATTTACTTTTTATAGCTTTATATTTAGATATACTAATAAAATTATAATATTATAAAAATATTTTCAACAATAAATCTAGTGATGCAGTTTTTATACGATCAATGTAAGTAATTAGAAAATTTGATATCATATATATTCTAGGATGTTAAATAAAAAGAACAGGAGTCATCGTTGGTGCAGTGCATGTAACGCAGAGATGTAACGCAGAGATTCCTATTTTTCAACACCGATATATCGTTTGGACCAGTGACGAATGACCCGATAGGGCAAGGTCTGACGTGCGCCAGACCTTGATGCGGGCGGCGGGAGACAGGAGGCGGGCGGCCGGCCGGCGGGCGGCGGGAGGCGGGCGGGAGGCGGAAGGCGGGCGGGGGAGGCGGACGATCCGTCCCACCTCATTTTTTTTCCCGTCCTCCGTCGCTGGTCGCTGGTTTGGACCACCACTACACCACAGCCCCAAAACAGCGTTGGACGGTCAGTCGGCATAGGCAGCTTTAGCGTCGGATGGTCAGTCGGTATAAAACATATACCGACTGACTCTGCAGACGGTGTAACGGGGGTCGGTAAAAACATATACCGACTGACCGTACTTTTGCCGACTGACTGTTAGACGGTATAATATTTGCCGTCAGACAGTGTGTTACCACATATTCCGACAGACTATTTGATGGTATAGATATGTTTTAGCGACTGATTGTCCAACGATGCAATTAAAATGGATTAAAAAAATAAAATCCGATTTGGCAGAATTAGTACATAGTAAACCAAGTTCATTAATAATTAGAGAGCCACCATCTTCAAGCATCCAGATCTTTAACTTTCATCATATCCTATTCCTATCGTATAAAATCATACATTTCATAATGAAACCTTTCCATAAGTACAGTCTACTTGATATTATAATGACAAAAGTCAAGAAAATGATCCAATTACAATTTATTTATACTCTTAAATATTGTTGACAAGATTACAAGATCTGCAACATATGCTCACCAAGCCATATGACAATCTTTACAGTTCGGAAGATTTTATTAATGAGAGAATATTGTCCTCAGCGGCAGGCTCACTACTTCCAGCACCCATATCGAAGAGCTCAACCCTCTTATTATTACCAAGGCTACTTTGATATCTGCAATAAAACCTTGGTATTAGTACCAGCAAAGAACAAAGGGACACAAGAACATTGCAGGAGGTATAAAAGTTGAAAACAGGATTTTCCACCATCAAATATGCTATAATTTTGCTTTCAAGTTTCAATGGTTAATTGGGATAGCAAGAAGATATGTTTGATAGGAACCCAAGTTGTCCAAAAGTTCATTTTGCAAGGCGTATGCTTTAGACACTACCAACCATCAAATGTCTAAATTGCCAGACAAAGCATGAAGGATAATATCAGTCCCAATTCATTCAATAAAATCATTAAAATGACATAAGAACGAAGAATCAAAGTGTTGCGTCCTAATGTCATACATGAACCAAGGATTGCGGTTCTGATAACCAATTCCAAACATAAATTTGGAAATTGAGTAATTGACGGACATTACTCATGGGAAAGGCACCATTACAATCAACTTAATCATCTTTGTTGATAAGGAGCAATTCTGTGACCCAAATCAACTATAACACAAATTTTGAGTTAAGCATTTTCTACTTCTGAATGTGTTCAAGGTAACCACACGGTCTAATATCAGAGTTCTCTTTGACCTTTCACGGCCTATTGTATGTAGTTTGTAGAAATGAGGCTGGCCATAATGAAAATGGAGACAAACAGGAGCTGTAAGCCAATAATGCCAGTACAGAACTTGAGCTTTCTGCTCCAATCACAAGACATAACCATCATTACACGTGAGCTTTTCAAATTCACTAAATTATTACAGTTAAACAACTCTAACCACAAGTTCTTAGTACATAAATTTTAGAGATCCTACCTAAACAGAGCCAGTTTTGTATAAAAGAAAATCCATCCTATGCATCATGAATAATACACTACTGAATAATACACCGGGTGGAGCCCTAAGGCCAGGGAGGTGAAGGCACGGCAAGCCGAAGGAGCAAGGCGACCGCGACGGCGGCAGAAGAACCGCAAGCCAGCATCAGCCACCGCAAACCGGCCACCACCCCAACCCCAAACCCTAGCATTTCTCACAAGTACTAGTGCAGGTAAACCCCCACAATCTCACCATCCGTGTATTACCATTATCCCATTTCATCCAACATAGACTAGAAACCATAAGCATTCACCACGGTAGAGCATATGAACCATTCAAGCATGTCACCGGAGGTAAAAGAAGGGGAGAAGAGGGTTACCAGTAAGGGCGGCGGCTGCGGGCTTCCCGGCCGAGCCACCGTTTCACCGCCAACGGTACTCCCCCGGCGTACGGCGACGGTTCACCGGCGGAGACAGCCACGGTCACCCTCCTCCCAAAACCTAACCCTAGGCAAAACCTCACAAAAAGTTAGCAAATCACAAACTTAGAAATCAAAGCAAATAGCAACCAAACCACATCAAGCCAACCCTAGATCGGGCGGGATGGAGGAGCTAGGCGCCAGATCTGGGCCTGGGCCACAGATCTGGCCGTGGAGCTATGCGGCGCGACGGGGAGCCGGCATGAGGGGGAGCGGCACCGAGGGGAGAGGCCGAGAGCCGGGGCAGAGGCGCCGAGACGCGGGCGCGAGAGGGTGGCGGCGCGTTGGGGGAGCCGGACCGGGCGGCGGCGCTGAGACCCGAAGGCGGAGGAGAGGCGGCGCGGCGTCGGCGTCGGCGTCGGCGTCAGCGTGGAGAGAGAGGCCGAGAGAGAGAGAGAGAGAGAGAGCCGGTGGAGTGGGCGAGAAAAGAAGAAGAGGAGGAGGAGATGGAGGGGCGTCGGCAGAGGTGTAAAAGAGGAGGCGTCGGCAGAGGTGTAAAAGAGGAGGCGTCGGCCGAACCAAGGAAAAAGGAAAATGGCTTCCCTGTCCCCCAGCGCCTGTCCCCCTTCCTGTTCCCTCTTAATCTGGCCGTTGATTGTTGATCCAATGGTTCACATCACAAGTTTTTATATTTTCACCATTTAACCATTTTTCATATGAAATTTAAAAATAAAAATATGTTAATCCATCATAAATAATTTAAAAATACAGAAAAAATATAAAAAAATTTGAAAGTACAATTTCAGGTGACTGAAATATAAAAAAATTTCAGTCGCATGTGCAATAGCAAAACTGTAATATTACATATATATACTGATGCGTTACGTACTTTTGCTCAGATTTCCATGTGAAACTGTTCAATGAGTCAGACAATTGAGATCATCGTTGTTGCTGTCTAGGACGTTAAATCAAAAGAAAAGTAGTAGTCGTTGGTGCAATGCATGTAACGCAGGGATTCCCATTATTCAACACCCATCTATTGCTTGGACCACCACGTGTACATAATATTACATACTGATGTGGTACCTACTTTAGCTCACATTTCCATATGAAACTGTTTAAAGAGTCAGACAATTGAGATCATCGTTGTGGTAATTCGGTTTTTGGGGGAAAAAAACGTCTGAAAACCCAAAAACCGAAATCCTTTGCTACGTTGCTGTTAGCCCAGCTTGTTTGTTTGCTCGGCCAGTAACCTAGCCAGCCCACTGTGTCCGCGCGTTGCTCCCAACCTATTGCAGGCTTGCAGCTGCTTACCTATTTTCTTGGCCAATGAGCCAGCCGACTGCCATTTACTTGTTTGCTCTGTGTGCATATGTGCTTTTGGTGTTTTATTCCCTTGTAGCTGCCAACTAATGGTTCTACAGTTCATAATTTTGTTTGCATGATGCTGGCTAGCTATCATTGTTAGTTTGTTATTATGCTAAAATGTTATCGTATTATTTCACAATTCACATGAACTTTGGTAAATATAGTATTTACTGATGTCATACCGAAATAATTTGGTATTTACCAATATCAAACCATATTTTTAAAAAGGGTGTGTCTAATTATCATCCGGATGTTTTTTCAAACAATCATCCAAATTTTGTGAGCATTTGATTAAGATCCAACGGCCATCATCCTTCCTCCTACTATATAATCCCGACCGTCGCCTCCCACCTGTGCTCCCGAGGCCGCCGCTCCCTTCACGCACCCAACCCCGCCATCTTCCACCCGACCCTGCTGCCACCACTCCCTCCACGCCACCCCCATCCCCTCCTCCACCACCCACGGCAGGCGGTGTCCCGTCGCCTCGCCACGCCGCCTCCTACCCCTCCCCGCTGTGTCGCTCCTGCCCAACCTAATAGCTAGTACATTCCGCCGCAGCTGTCCTCCGACATTGCCCATCACCCTCCTATCCCGCACGTCGCCCCCACCGCCCCTGGTCTCCCTCTATGCCCAGGGGAACGGTGAACCCTATACGCGGGGGCGGGATTCTCTTCTCAGGCTCGCCGGCGAGGAGGAAGAAGGGATAACCGGAGAGGAGGAAAAAAGAGGTCGTCGGAGAAGAAGGTGGAGGTGGCGGCGCACGAATCTTCACAAACATCCAAAAGTTAGAAATTTAGATGATTATTTGGAAAAAAAACATCCAAATGATGTTTATCAATACCCTTTTAAAAAATACCATATTTACCAAAAATAGTAATATCGTATTCACCAAACCATATTACCGAATGAACAGCTCTAATTGAATCGTTTGTACTACTAGCCAGAAACTAATAATCAAACACATATGCATCTATAAAGATGCCACGTAACGTGCTGTGGGCGTAGGGGAAAAAATATGTTAGCTAGTAGCAGGCGTCTATAAAAACCTGCAAGGTTCAGTAATGCTAGCTAGGCCGGCTTGTGTTCTCACGAAAATACAATACTTGTTGAAGACTGAAGTGGCACTCTATATATATATATATATATATATATATATATATATATATATATATATATATATATATATATATATATATATATATATATATATATATATATATATATATATATATATATATATATATATATATATATATATACACGTGTATCGGATGTTGGTGCCTAGGCACCATGGTGCATTACGTAATTTTCATATATATATATATATATATATATATATATATATATATATATATGACGCATCAACCAACGTGCATACATGTGCTGTGCTGGACTCCAGGGCTGCGATGCTTCCGTCCTTCTATCCGTCAACCCCGGCGGAGGCCAAACGGAGCGGGAGGCGCCGCCCAACAACCCGAGCCTCCGCGGCTTCGAGGTGATCGACGCCGCCAGGGCCGCCATCGAGCAGAGCTGCCCCCGTACTGTCTCGTGCGCTGACATCCTGGCCTTCGCCGCCCGCGACAGCGTCAACCTCACCGGCAGCGTCTTCTATCAGGTCCCCGCCGGCCGCCGCGATGGCAACATCTCCCTCCATGACGACGCGAGAGATACCCTCCCCGGGCCGAATCTCACGGCGAGCGAGCTCGTCGCCGGCTTCGACCTGAGGGGCCTGAGCGCCGAGGACATGGTCATCCTCTCCGGCTCCCACACCATCGGCCGCTCCCACTGCGACTCCTTCCTATTCAAGAACCGCGAGAGACTGGTACGTACATGCATACATACATACGTAAGTGCGTATACGTACAGTAGAGGAGCTGGTTTCATGTACACATATTAATACGTATGTCGTCGTATGTGTGGATCGATGGATATACGTACGTATAGGCGAGTGGTACCATCAGCCCGGCGTACCAGGCGCTGCTGGAGGCGCTGTGCCCGCCGAACACGAGCCAGTTCACGCCGAACACGACGGAGATCGACCTGAGCACGCCGACGGTGCTGGACAACAGCTACTACAAGCTGCTGCCGCTGAACCTGGGCCTCCACTTCTCCGACGACCAGCTCATCCGCAACGCCACGCTCAACGCCTCCGTCAACGCCTTCGCCGCCAACGAGACGCTCTGGAAGGAGCGCTTCGTCGCCGCCATGCTCAAGATGGGCAACATCCAGGTGATGACCGGCGCCCAGGGCGAGGTGCGCCTCAACTGCAGCGTCGTCAACCCGCCGTCGTCCGCCGGGACGGTCGAGATGCTCCTCCCGGGCACCGACTTCCCCACGGGCGAGGAGGTCGCCGCGAGCTGAGACGGCCTAGTACGTACGTACGTACATACAGTGTGTTGTGGATTGTGACATGTACGTACTTGCGCGCGTGAGACTTGCGTTGTTCTGCACGTACGTACGTTGACGTGTACTCATGTGCGGTGCGGTACACCGGTACGTACCTGCATGCATGCAAGAGGGGCGTGCTTTATGTTTGCATGAAGGGTTTTGATAAAGTTTGCATGAATAAAAGGTTGCGTGCTTGAAGAGGCCCCGTCGTCTGCAATAAGGAAGGAGGTATTACTGCTTGCTCGCTCGTGAAAAAATTTAAAAATTTTAAAAATAAAAAAGATTAGCTTATCATAGACAATAGGGAAAAAGACAAAAATGTTAAAATAATAAAAAAACCTAAAAAAGATAAAATTAAGAAACTAGAAGTTAAAAGTCAATAGAGAAACAGAAATGAGATAATGTTCTAGTTAGTTTTACAATCCAGATGCGTCTAAATATTCAAGTATTATATTGCCATCTCTTGCTTGGTGACGTGGATAGATATGTACGGCTAGCTATCCTGTATACGTCTCACGGAATCACGTGGAAATTGGATTTACAGAAGTAAAATTTCTCTATATACTAGTTGAATGTCCGTGCGTTGCTACGGATTTTTAAAATTTATTATACTACATGTTCTAAAACTCACGGGTAGTAAAATTTTTTAGAATATGAGAGAAGCAGAAGCAGGTATATGAGAGAACTATTCCACATTAATTTCAATTTATATTAGACTCAAAACATATCAATAAAGAAGTATATCACTCTTTCTCTTGTCAATTTCAACAGGGGTGATCCTCCTAATGCAGGCACAATTCTCTAGCTTCTCAAATAGAGATGTGTTTACCTGAGATTGCAAGATCCAGAACCCATAAATCTTGTATAAGTTGAAACACTATTAAAAAGCTTGGGTAATCTTGCTATGCTACTTACTACCACATCCTTATATAGGATTTAAAATGCTTGCACTGTCCATCACATATATCTGGTCCTTTTTGTTTTCTCGTGTTTTTTTCAGTTTTTAATGGTGTCAACCATTATGGCTACAAAAGAATGGGGGCATATGTGGTTTGGATGCAGGACCAGATCATGAATATTTGATTTTGAGACAAAGCTTTCTTACCTTGGAAAAGGAATAAACAGGCGACAAATGCAAAATTTAGTCCTTCACATTGGCGCATAAACGGAGATGAAGTACATGGGTTCGATCCTTCTGCTGCCATCAAGAGCAAATTGTTTAGCCATCGTTTGAACACAAAATGCAACCTGGTGTAGCATTTCCAGATATAGACCTATAATGCCAATCAAGTTTGTGGAAATAGATTGATTTGTAAAGAACTATGAACTACTTTGCTGTCCCAAAGCATCAAAAAAATGCATATCAACTGCAACCATACAAATCATTTTCAATAGTCTCTAGAAAATTCAAACGGTGAATATTACAAACAGCTACAATCTACTCAGGCTTCCAAGTTAGCAAGATTAAAGTGTATTCTCAGTCATTCGACGAAGCAAACGTTCAGTAAGGTAGGGTCCCTTACCTGTATTAGAAAGGCCATGTCAACTACTAATGTTGTGACAACACCAACACCAGGCCCAAAACCCCATTGGCTACCGCAGAAGAGCCAATGTCGACATCCACCTGGTGAAACAACGGATGAAGATGCATTGCCTTGTTCAAAAATGACAAAAAATAATGAATTTTCATCGGTAGTTAATGTTCTGAACCAAAACTCTAGTGCTCATCCTACTGATGTAAAAGAATTTCATCATTTGAAAGATTTCAAGTATATTAGATGCCTTACTTCCAAGTACCCCGGACCTCGTACGTAGCTGCAATCGACAGCCTTTCCCAAAGGGGTGCTTCCAACACTCTGCCTCACTATCCAAGAGCCTTGAAGAAATTGTTGTTAAAGTCAAATTGAAGTCGAAGAGTAGAACACGATTGTTACATCCTACATTACTATAGTGTGAGAAGAGACCTTCGGAACGGACGATATAAGCTTCAGTCTGCTATTGCAGAACTCATCGTCGCCATTGAAGAAATGCTGCAGAAGTGATCCTTTTTTCAAGGAACTCGTGACTAAATACATGACCAAGCTGTAATGAGTTGATCCGGGAATCTACAATAGGATACTAACTTCACTAAAACTGTTTCCTTTTGAAAAATGATAACCAGAAGCCTGTAAACAGATAAATAAAGATTACAAAGAAATCTTAAGAATGCCAACTTACCTGTATGTTAGCAACAAAGGTAAACATCCCTTTCTCAGCAGCAACCTACAAAACCGGTAAAACAAGGAGCAATGAAAATATGAAACAAGGATGGGGCTTCATTCTATTCTACTTCATTCTATTGTTTTGCTAATTGATTTCAAAAAGAGTTGGACCCAAACTCAACAGGCATAGTATTGTGATTTATAGAAGCTCTACATGCATACAAGCGATAATTATTTAGAGTTATGAACACTCAATCATAGATGAGATAAATATCTAAAAGGATCATAAAACAAGAGCAATAAGTTCAACATGTTACCTCTCCCACTGATTTTGTACCATAATGATGATCAGAGAAATTTTAACAGTGGTGAATCATCAAATTTATTAGCAAGCTGTTGATTAAAGTCAGCCTCATCAACAGATGGCTGTTCATAAAAAACTATGGTTGCAACAAGAGCAAGATGCGCCACTGATATGAACAGACTGCAAGTCTAGCACCGAAATTGCATATCATGTTTCTATCTTAAACTTCAAGCTAGCCACCTTTAGGTACAAATCGGGAAAAGAATATCACTATGGTCAACCTCAGATAAGAGTAGTGCTTCTATGCATCACCTCCTCAACACAAATACAGGCAGGCCATATGTATAGATCTGTTACAAGAGGCATTAAAAAATATAACTCACTATGCTCCAATAAACACTGATCAAAGCAGTACCGTTTCACCACAAACAAGAACAAAATTGAAAATTAAATTAAGGGGATGACCCATTGGAAGCAAGAGAGACAATGTGCAACATTCTTTGTGCTATGGCATACTTCCGAACCCTACTGCATACCGAATGCTCAAGACGTTATTGTACAGCTTAAATCATCAAAGGACACCGCGCATCACCTACAGCTCAGAAGCGCATCACAATCCTTGACAGAAAGATTTAGAAGGCCGACATTACCCTAGCCAGCTCTGCGATCAACTTCTAATTTAACGTCCCCACTTCATATGCCAGCTCATAAATTTACAGCCAAATCACCCTAAGGCTCCACAGAAACCTTAAGGAAATCCACAATCCCCGCACATCATCGTACAAAAATTCAAACTTTGAACACTCCACTGGCATACCGTATTGCAAATATATCCCACATTCCTGGTTTCCTATTGTCAATGCAACTCCCGCAGCATGGACACATTACAGTTCAACAACATTACCAAGCACCAGATCCAAAACCTCTCTGCGACAACAAATAGCTCCTACGAGTGCATCTAATCAGCAAAGCCTACATCATGAAGTGATTCTCGCACCTGACACAGATAGCTGCTAAGCATCCAACCCGCACGTAAAGAGGTGTTCGCCATTTAGCCAGTGAAGAACGTTCTAAATCGCTTTGAAACACGCTGCAAGCAGAACACTCCCTCGAACGCAACGAACCAGACGGTCCAAAAACCAAATCAACCCAAAACCTCCGCGCATATCTCCTCGATTCGCCGAGGGCGCCGCCCCCGAATCCCCCGCTTCCCAGCGGCTAAATGCGCGGGCTCTCGGAGGGCCGCGGCGCGTCAAACCCCCGCCCACCGAACCGAGCAGATCTCACGAGGCGAGCGACACGAGTAGCGGAAGCCCGAGGCCCGGTGGCCGGCTTACCTTCCTGCACCTCCTCACCGGCCGCGCGCTCGCCGAAGACCTACGTGAACCGCCACTCCAGCTGCTGCTGCGCCGCCGCCTCGATAGGTGGGAGGGAGGGAAGGAGGCGGTGGCGCGAGGTGGGGAGGAGGAGGCGGCGGCGGCGGAGCGGAGGGCGAGGGAGGAGGCGACGGAGTGGAGGGCAGGGGAGGAGACGAGGGAGAAATCAGGGGGAGGAGGCGCACCGGTTCGGGGGAGGGCGATTGAGGCGCACGGGCGGTTGGTGGGGCAGGTGGGCCCATACGTCAGACCACCTTTTGTTGTCAGAAGGGGTGGTGGTGGGAGAGGCCGCACCAACCACCAACTCCTTCTTTTATATAGTATCCCGCACCTGACACAGATAGCTGCTAAGCATCCAACCCGTACGTAAAGAGGTGTTCGCCATTTAGCCAGTGAAGAACGTTCTAAATCGCTTTGAAACACGCTGCAAGCAGAACACTCCCTCGAACGCAACAAACCAGACGGTCCAAAAACCAAATCAACCCAAAACCTCCGCGCATATCTCCTCGATTCGCCGAGGGCGCCGCCCCCGAATTCCCCGCTTCCCAGCGGCTAAATGCGCGGGCTCTCGGGGGGCCGCGGCGCGTCAAACCCCCGCCTACCGAACCGAGCAGATCTCGCGAGGCGAGCGACACGAGTAGCGGAAGCCCGAGGCCCGGTGGCCGGCTTACCTTCCTGCACCTCCTCACCGGCCGCGCGCTCGCCGAAGACCTGCGCGAACCACCACTCCAGCTGCTGCTGCGCCGCCGCCTCGATAGGTGGGTGGGAGGGAAGGAGGCGGTGGCGCGAGGTGGGGAGGAGGAGGAGGCGGCGGCGGAGCGGAGGGCGAGGGAGGAGGCGACGGAGTGGAGGGCGGGGGAGGAGACGAGGGAGAAATCTGGGGGAGGAGGCGCACCGGTTCGGGGGAGGGCGGTTGAGGCGCACGGGCGGTTGAGGCGCACGGGCGGTTGAGGCGCACGGGTTAATGGGGAGGAGGCGCACGGGCGGTTGGTGGGGCAGTGGGCCCATACGTCAGACTACCTTTTGTTGTCAGAAGGGGTGGTGGTGGGAGAGGCCGCACCAACCACCAACTCCTTCTTTTATATAGTAAAGATAAAGATATAGTTGTTTGACTGTTTCTTCTTGGGTTTCACAAGCCAAGGTTGCATAAGTTACAACGGCAACATTGCTCGAATATTCCAAACCAACCCACCGATTTGTCAAAAAAAAAGTTACATCCATTGAAGAATTTACGGGGGATTCGGTGAGAGCAAATTTGCCCCAGTTCAACTCGATCGGGCCTGCAGGTTTTCTTCGCACGATTGCATATAGAGGCTTGAATACTTTCGGCCATGCATTAACATGCCGTAAGATGATACGGGTATATGATCTTTATATCGTAAGATAAATGATAACTTGGATATGTATAATCTTATAAATCAATGACGTTAATCATTATCAAAACAGTAACATATGAGAAAAGAACTCATCCAATTATGCACTTTGATACTCGTCTACTCAACCATGCAAAATAGACGTGACAACTTCTGCAATTTACAAGAAAAACACAAGAAATTGCCCGATTTCTAAAGACACCATGTAGCATAAATCTAAAAATAAACTATAGTAGCTATCTTTGAATTAGCATATGGCCTATCATACATAGGCACAATTCCCTACTGGAACCCTTTGGGATGGGACTCATCTGTAACAATTCAATAAAAACAAGAAACTTACATCGTAAGATCAATGATAATTCGGATCTATACAATCTTACAAATCGATGGCGTCAACTACTATCGAAACATTAACATGTGAGAAAAGAATTCATCCAATCATGTATTTTGATCCTTGTTTACTCGACCACGTAAAATAGATGTGGCAAAACTTCTACAATCCACAAGGAAAACACAAGAAGAGCCACTGCTACAGACAACCCTATCACAGACGGTTCGGAACCGTCATCACAGACGGTTCCTGAACCGTCAGTGTTTAGGTGTCAGTGATAGTTGGTAGTTATCACAGATGGTTCCTGAGCCGTCTGTGATAACTCACATTACAGACGGTCTTTATTACTAACCATCTGTGATAGGCGAGTATCACAGACGGTTGTTTATAAAAAATCGTCTGTGATAGGCGAGTATCACAATGGAACATACATACATTTATGAAAAACACAAGCATAACCAATATCATTTATTACACTTTGGCTATATCATTTTAAATAAAAGCCCTTCACGATGATCGACACGCATATAGCTTGCTTCATCGCCTTGTTCTTCCTCGAGGCTGATGCCGTCTCCAAATGGAGGCAAATCATCAAATTGATTGTACTCTTCCTCATCCACAACATTCTCAACCCCGACAATCCTTCTTTTTCCCTGAAGAACTACATGGCACTTCTTATTTGCCGGGTCGGTTACATAAAATACTTGAACAACTTGCCTCGCGAGTACGAATGGTTCGTCTTTGTATCCTACACATTCGAGGTCCACGCCGTACTTGTCAACCTTTACACCCCGTGGGAGTTGGACCCAACGGCACCGAAATAAAGGAATTTTGAAAATTACGTAGTCAAGCTCCCAAATCTCCTCTACAAGCCCGTAGTACGAGCTTGGGCCAGTGGTACTGCCGTGCGCATCATAGGCATCTATGCGGACACTTGAGTTCTGCACTGTGCTCTTTCTATCTTGATTTGTTGTATAAAATGTGTAGCCATTAATGTCGTATCCTTGCGTACGTGATCCAGAGACAGAGATGAAGAAAAGAAGTGGAAAGAAGCAGATGGATAGTCGCTCAGCGAAGAAGTCGGCTATGTCGGCTGCTCACCGAAGAATCTGGGAATGTCTTTTTTTGAACTTTTGTAATAAAATTGTCTTGAATTTTGCAGGAAAAAGAAGGATTGTCGGAGTGGACATCACATCTCGGCAGTAGTCGGCATCGTCGAGGAACATGCAAATACAGAGGCAAGCACGACAACACATTTAGATCTATTACAGGATAACAAGCTAGTGAACTCTTCATGGAACGACGGTGCGGGTAAATAAGACACACTTACCACACTTACAGCCATATATGCTCACAGTGGATGAACTCACGCGTGACTAGTACTGGTGGAAAGGTAGATGGGGCGTTATTTATAAGGGCCGAGCAGAGGGAGGAACTGTTGTCTGCCATTTGATGTGGAGAGAATGGACGAGTGAGATCGAAATCCTGGGTATACGCCAATTATTGGTGACACGTGTTATCACACGCTAATTATTGGTGATATGTGATTATCACAGACGGTTATTAACGTGAACCGTGTGTGATAATAAAGTTCACAGACGGTTCTTTATACGAGCCATCTGTGATGTTTCAGTTATCACAGACGGTTCTTAATACGAGCCGTCTGTGATGTTTCAGTTATCTCAGACGGTTCGTATGAATAATGGTCTGTGATATTAATATCAGACGAACGGTCTGTGATATTAATACCAGAATATGAACTGTTTGTGATATTAATAGCAGAGATGGTTTGAAATACGAAGCGTCTGCATTAATGCTTAAATATGCGCGCCCTAATCCTGCTCTTCTAACACTATGCTCTCCCTGATCATAATAGCAGAGATGGTTTGAAATACGAAGCGTCTGCGTTAATGCTTATATATGCGCGCCCTAATCCTTCTACACACTATGCTCTTCCTGATCATCTTCTTCATCACCAGATTTCTCAATAATGACATCTAAAATTCTTTTGATCTCCTTCCTCTCATCTATCCATCATGAGTTGTTCGGACGCAACCTTACACAGGCGGCCAAAATTTTACGTCTGGAGCAGCTCCTCCGCTCACGCCCTGCTCTCCTTCCTCGACTCGCTTCCATCCGTCAGCTGGACCTCATCATCCGCCGTCGACGGAGGTGTCTCATTGCCACTCAGGATAGGGAAACCGCCCTCAGCCTCGTTCTTCTCTACAATGTGCGCAAAGCGGAGGAAGATCTTGCGGAAGTGCAGACACACTTGGATAAACTTGCCGATCAAGCAGAATGGGCCGATAATGCGGAAGCGCATCTTGACATCCTGTTTCAGATTATGGAACATGCTAATGATCATTTGCCCATGCTTGAGGAGGAAGTCGAGAAGGCAAGGACAATCTTGACGGCATTCGAGAACACAGCGGCTGATCCTCCAACTCCAGAAGTCGACGAAGAAGCATATGAAGCCCAGAAGATTCAAATCTGGGAATGTCTTTTTTTGTACTTTTGTAATAAAATTACCTTGAATTTGACTCTCGTCTCTATAGATTCTGTAGTTTAAACGATACCACAGACGGTTCGTATTACTAACCGTCTGTGAACTTTCACAGATTGTTAGTAATACGAACCGTCTGTGATCTCTAAAATTATCACAGACGGTTCCAGTTAATAACTGTCTGTGATATTTTCACAGACGGTTATTAACAGAAACCGTCTATGATAATTTTAGACATCACAGACGGTTCGTGTTAATAACCGTCTGTGAACTTTCACAGACGGTTAGTAAAACGAACCGTCTGTGATGTCTCATTTATCACAGAGCGTTCGTGTTAATAACCATCTGTGAAAATATCACCAACGGTTGCCAGTATAAACCGTCTGTGACAGTTTAATCACAGACGGTTCCGTATGAACCGTTTGTGATGTAGCCGTCCAGTATAGCCTCTTCTGTAGTAGTGAGCATAGGTCATTCAAAGAAAATTGCCCGAATTCTGAAGGCACCATGCAGCTTAAATCCAAAGATAAACAATAGTAGCTATCTATGAATTAGGATATGGCCTACTCATACATAGGCACGATTCCCTACTGGAACGCTATTGGAATCGGACTCATCTGCAGCAATTCAATAAAAAAAAGAAACTAGATTACATGACTAACTCAAATTTAGAATGAATCGATTGATGTAGTTTTGTTTTGAGGTAAGCAAATCTATTTATCTATTATTATATATTAAAAATCAATGATAGGTATTTTTACAGTTCCTACGAAAAAAGTATGCTAAAAATTCTCACAAAAAATCCTCACAAAAAATCAAAACATCTAGCACTTAATTTAGTGTGTCCTAATTTTAAATACTTAGATTTGATAGTCAACTTACACACACACTAATTATACACTTAGAGAAATATCTAGCCATCAATCTGACAAACCCGAGCTATAACAGCTCATATTAAAAGAGAGAGTCTATGTCATGTACAATCCAAATTAAGAGAATTTTAGAATTAAAAATAAAGAAAAATTAGCAATTTGATTTCCATACAACTTTCAAAGTAATATCCATAATAATTAAAAATCATAATAATAATTAAACAAAATTTAGCAAATTAAAAAGAAAGAGCTCATGTCAAGTACAACACAAATTATCTAAAATTAGGAATAACAAATAAAATAAAATTAGCATTTGATTCCCATATGAATTTCAAAGTAAACCCCTAAAAATAAATTAGAATATTTAAAAGAAAATATAAATTGATTTCTATACTAATTTCAACCCAAAAGTAAAAAGAAATCTATGGTAGGAATGATATAAAACATACGAATTCAGAATAAAGATTAAATTATGATTAGATATTTGATTTGTAAATGAATTTGAAAATTATCCATTATGTACGAAAAGTCGACGATTAGCCTTTTAAGTTTCTAAGAAAAATGCGTCTATATATATATATATATATATATATATATATATATATATATATATATATATATATATATATATATATATATATATATATATATATATATATATGTATGTATGTATGTATGTATGTATGTATGTATGTATGTATTAATGTATATATATGTATATATATATACATATATATATATATATATATATATATATATATATATATATATATATATATATATATATATATATATGTATGTATATGTATATGTATATGTATACACACACACACAATATATATATGTATATATTTGTATACATATACACACACATAATATGTATGTATGTATGTATGTATGTATGTATGTATGTATGTATGTATGTATGTATGTATGTATGTATGTATGTATGTATGTATGTATAAAGGAAAATGATTCTATACTCAGTACAAAAAAAGGCTTTATATATATATAGGAAGCCTATTTTGTACTCCCAAGAGTACAATGTGTGTGTGTAAGAATTTAAATCACATGTTTTGCTGATTTATATATATAATCGGTACATACATAAAATCAAACTATCTACAAAACGCAACTACAATTCGAATTTCAGTTCAAACTTGTTTGAACAAGTTAGTAAACTAGATAAACTCGATATCCAAAAAATTCCAAAATTTTTCGCACACGATACATAGGGGAAATACCTATTTTAAATCATGGTGTTAATTATACTATATACATATACAGATATCACTACAACAAAATAGGCTATAATAGACGCATCATTACAGACGGTTCATGGAAAACCATCAGTGTTGTAATTATCACATAAGGTTTTACAAAGTGTGAACGTCTATGTTACTAGCGATGGTTAGAATTGTCCATGATACGAAATTATCACATATGGTTCTTGTTAATAACCGTCTGTGATATTTCACAGATGGTTCTTAAAAAGAATCGTCTATAATAATAGAAGACGTCACAGATAGTTTTTAATTACATCTGCCTGTGATATTATCACAGACGGTTATTAATACAAACCGTCTATAATGTATCTCTTATATGCATGATTGGCACATGCTTCATCCCCCGCATGCGTCTCTGATCGCTTCATCTTCCTGATGTGTCTCTTCGTCTCATGCACCGAATTTATAAAAATGATCACCTGCCATGTACTGAAGATAAATCCCCACATCGCTGATACACATATCTACACTGGCGGATGCTGCAGAAGGACACTATGCCAATAGTGTCCTCCCTCGTATGTCCGAGGATTTGCCAAAGTAGGCGACGATCACCTTCCACCATCTTGACATCCTCCTCCGCCGCATCTTTCGGTTGGTTTTCTATTTCTGGCAAGCTAACCTCGCCATCGACGTGGTCCTCCATAACGACGTTGCATATCTCCAGGAGGCTTGGTGTCGCTTGGAGTGCTTAGTCGAGGCAACGGATGATCGAGTCAACCTTGCCGAGACCCCTGAAGCAACGGAAGAGAGTTTATGGGCTCTATTTGACTTGATTAATCAGTCGGTGGGTTTTCGGGAGACACTCGAACGAGCGTGTCAATGGGTGGACGCATTTCGGGCTTCGTTCGCTGATGATCCTGAGTCGTCTGATGCCAACCACATTGCCTATGAAGTTTTGAAGACAGAGATAGCATAAAAAACTTCAAAGCAGTTATGTTTCTACGTTTTTTTTATATTTTGTAAGAAGCAACTGGCCACGCTATTTAGCCATATGTAAATATAGTCAGTTGAATTTATATTTACTGTCTTCTATATATGTAAACAACATTACTGACCGGTAAAAACAATTAAATAATACATATTTACTCATGAAGCATTACTAATTTTGCATTTATATATATGAGAATGTGTCATATATGTGTGAATTTGTATTTATGTATATAGGAATGAATTTATAACCATATGTGATGTTTATTATCATAGACAGATCTAATTCATTCCTTATTCTGTAAGATATAATTGGTTTGTGTGCTGTGTAAAATTATTTTTTTCTACTTTAGATATTACCAACCTTCACTAAGTAACCACCTGTTACCATTACTAACCACCATATTAGCTTTTCATATATTTCCCATGCATTGGAAGCAGTACATATATATTTCATGGTAACACTAACATATGTAGCCTTACACTTGTGCTTCAAACAATATAAAGCAAATCACACTGTATCTAGTGGTGATTTGCATCAGCCCTTTGAAGCCCAAATGTAATATGGGGAGTTAGAGACAAAGTCAGATCCCATATCACACTTGGGCTTCAAAAGGCATGAAGCAACTGACACACTGTATCTAGTGTGTGGTTTGCTTCATGCGGTGTGAAGTCCAAGTGTGTTATAGGATCCGACTTTGTCTTTAACTCATTTAAATTGTATGGTGTGTAAGGCTATATATGTTAGTATTTCTATGAAATATATATGTACTACTTCCAGTGAATGGGGAAGATATGAAAACCAAAATGGTAATTAGTATTATCACAAATGGTTTTTTTAAAACAACCTATCTGTGAGAAAACATCACAGATGGTTCTTTTATTAATCGTCTGTGATATGTAGATATCACAGACGGTTATATTTAAAAACCATCTGTAATATGTAAACATCACAGACGGTTATTTTTAAAAACCGTCTGTGATAAGTATATATCATAGACGGTTATTTTTAAAAACCGTCTGTGATGTTGTCACTCACAGACAGATTGAAAACCGTTTCTGATGACTATATGTCATTACTCACCTATAAATTTAGACGGCTCATAAAATCGTTTGTAACAACTTTTTGAACCGCCTGCGATGACTTTTTCTACAGTAGTATATATATATATATATATATATATACACACACACACACACACACACACATACTGAGAGTCCATGTGGAGGTGACCACATGTTTGTGATGAGTAATTGACTCTTGTTTTAGAAAGTTTGAGTTTGGGTTGGGCACTTCCTGCCAAGTCATAGCCTTAGTTGTGGTCGGAAGCCTGTCGGGCAGGTTATGAACTTATTGTCGTCAATCGGGAGCCAGCCGGGTTGTTTACGACCACTCTATCAGCAGTCGAAAGCCGGAAAACAATGTTTTACTCTTTCTGGCCGTGGTCGGAAGGCTGTACGACCACATGGCGTTTACGACCACTCTGACCTTGGTCGTAGGTCTCCAGGGAAGTCTACGACTGGTTTTGCCGTGGTCGAAAATCTATTCGACCACGTTGGCCGTGGTCGAAGCCTAGTACGACCACGTTTGGTCGTGGTCGAAGGCAGTTTCGACCACACTGACGGAGAACGCGGTCGTAAGGCGTAGTCGGTGGTCGAAAGCAGTCATACGACCACGTTGTCGCAGACTTCACTTCCTAAGAACGAAAGCGGGTTTCGACCACGTTATGGCGAACATGGTCGTAGCTCGGTCGGATGCGGTCAGACGAGCTTGGAGCGTGGTCGCAAGTGGGCGACTGCGGTCGGAAGTGTTCAAACGTTGTTGGAAGGGCTTCGACCACAGTGAACCAAGTCGTACGTGATCGAGAAGGGTTTCGACCACGGTGGAAAGCGATGAACGTGGTCGGAAAGTGGTTCGACCACGATGGAATCTCTGGTTTTGGTCGTAGTCTCTGGGAACCGGTCGTATGGACTTCTGAGGTAGTCGTATCATCTTGAGATATGGTCGTAGGACTTAAGAAAGTCTTGATCTATGGTTTCGACCAGTCATAAGTTGGTACAACTTGGTCGGTAAGTTGGAACTGAAACTTGTGATGGTCGTAGCAAGCTTTAAGGCGGTCGTAAGGACCACTGGGGTGGTCGTATGGTCTATGGTAACGATCGTAGGTCTTGAGAATTAATGTTTAAGTATTTTTGACCGATCGTAGTGAATGTACGACCTTGTGAAGCATGTTTTGAGTTCCTTTTATGCAGATGTCTGTACACATTGTGTTGTGCGGTGCTATGTAACGGTTTGCTTGTCTATGTGGCTGCAGGACTTCGGAGCTATTTCATGGTGAGGCGTGGGAGGACCGGGACTAGGCACAGGAGGTGTTGAGGTCCAGACGGTCGGAGACGCCAAAGATGATCGATGCTGGTGAGGTGGTTGTGAGCCGGGAGACAAGGAACCGGAGCTAGAGTTACCGGAAGTGGACACGACGGGCAACGGTGAGGTGGACCGGGACTAGGCTCAGGGAGGAGATAAGGTACAGTCGGTCAGGTGCCGGGTGAGGTCGTGCGCAGTGGAACGGACTGGGACTAGGCTCTGGAGGAGTTGAGGTCCGATCGGTCTGGAGGAGTTTATGACTAGGATCTTGAGACAAGTCTTGGTGAGGCTTGGAGTGGTCGGGACTAGACATGGGAGATGTTGAGGTCCAGAACGACTGGGTGAAGCCGAAGAAGACTAGGGGCTCAAGGTGGTTGCAAGCGTGATCGGCAAGGCAGGAGGAAGCTTCCGGGAAGGCAGTGGAGTGGCATTTTGGAGAAATGCGGAAAGCTGCAAAGGGAAGCTGTGTCTCTGCCAATGCACAGGAGTTGTTGGCACTAACGGGCAAAGCAGTGGAGCCGTTGGGTGTAACGGGTAAAGCACTGGAGCTCGTTCTCGCTAGTGGGTAAAGTGAGTTGAAAACCCGGTGTTAGGTGGGGGTTTGCGGGTTTTCCCCCTCTTTGGTGTGTGAGTGTGTGGCTATAAATAGAGAGGGTAGAGCTCGGGTACTTGTGAGATTCTGATCCCCGAGTTGCTCTGTTCTTCCTTTGTTTGTGAGTGTGTGGGTTCTCGGGATGGAGCAAGTGTGCTCATGTATCTCCCAGTTGGAGTGGCTGTAGAAACCTCCATTATCAATCATTCATCTCTCTTCCTCTATTTGTTTTCTGTCGTCTTGAGATGTTGTGATTGACTTGTTTGCGATCTGTTTTGAGAGCTTGGACTTCTTGCTATCCTTTTCTCTCCTCTCTTCTTCGTGAGTCTGTTTTCGTCTTTGAGTGCTTTGATTAGCTCAGAACTAGGGAATCTGTCTCAAGGCCACTTGGCCAGTTCATTCCCGAGAGCAGGAGTCGAATTAGAGAAGTTCTTTTTTTTTTTTTGGATGATTGTGCGCCTCGAGTCCTTCTGTTCTTGGTTCATCCTCTCAGTTATCACTAGTTGATTTCTTTTGTCGGCTCTGGCAAGTGTTCGACCACGTGGTGTTCGACCATCAGTTGGCTTACGACCACGTGTGTTCGATCGAAGAAGCTAGTTCTTTCGCCCGATTTGTCGTGTGAGTACTTGGGGAGTTTTTTAGAAGGCACCATTCACCCCCCTCTGTTGCCATTTCGGTCCTACACATACGTATACATAATGTCTCGTGGTCGAATTGCTGACTGCGTGCAGCATGCTTGGTGGAAGAAAATGCTTTTCCTTATCCTGGTTGTTTCAAACAAAATATAGGAACGCGACATTTGAAGCACTTACGATGGATCGTACCAAAACAATTAAGGGCAATATCAATTTTAATTAAATATGTTTTAAGAATGACATCCGCTTATGTGTAGCTCGCTAGTTAAGTACAATAATCTAAGGATGCTAATTATTAATTTGGTGCCACGTACGCCGTTTAAAGATAAGTTTGACTGTGCTACATGTAGACTGTTGTACTATTCTAGTTAGTTTCCCAATACAGATGCATCTAAATATTCAAGTATTTTATTGCCATCTCCTGATTGCTGACGTGGATACATATGTACGGCAAGTTACCCTGCATATGTCTCACGGAATCACGTGGAAATTGGACGGCCATAAATTAGGTTAGTACATTCGAGTAACCGTCACCGGCGAATACAGTCTAAATAATTTTTTTATATTTTTTTCTAGATAAAAGAGATGAATCAATCACAGAGTAATATAAAAAATACAAGATTAAACATAGAGATAGAAGAGAACTCCTTTCTTTATTTATTACTTTCTCTTCTCAAGTATAAGTGATAACCATTAGGACCATCTATTTATAGACTAAATGGAGATGTGCCCACTAATGGGCCAAGGCCTCAGGTTCAGGCTTAGATTTCCTAACACTCCCCCCTTGAGCACTCATATGACGCGTTCATGCCTCATCAAAACTCTATAAATCTAGTGGGGAAAATTTAGAGAAAGAATACATCAAACATGTTATATTTCGTTGCACGAATTGTCTCATTAAAAACATTGGCCTAGAAACTTCACGAAAACTCGTTAAGGGAAAAGAGTACAATCCACCAAATTTCATTTAATCTACAAGAATTATTCCATGGGTACTCGATCTTCATGATCAAGCTTTAATAGTAAGCTCGAAAAGAATCTCCCCTTAAGTTATGAACTTCTCTAAGTCTCATCATTCCAATTTCACATGTACATCTTTCAAAGATAGATGTTGGAAGTGACTTAGTAAATAAATCTGCAAGATTTTCATATGACTTAGTATGCAGTATCTTAGTTTCGTCCATCTTTTGTAATTTATGAGTATAGAAGAACTTGGGGATGATATGTTTTGTGAGATGAACCTTCATGTAACCCGTTTGCACTTGTGCAACACAAGTTGTATTATCTTCATAGATACTTGTAGGATCTTGCATGATATTTAATCCACATGACTGCTGGATGTGGTGAATCATTTATTGAAGCTAAGCACATTCTCGTGCAGCTTCATACAATGCTATGATTTCCGAGTGGTTCGTTGAAGTCGATACAAGACTTTATTTAGACGATATGAAATTACAGTTCCACCACACAAGAATACATAGCCTATTTGTGACCTAACTGTATGCTGGTCTGACAAGTACCCTGCATCTGCATAGCTAGTTATATTCAGATCTTGGTTCTTTCTGTAGAACAGTCCAAGGTCTTTGTTTCCTTGGAAGTATCGGAAGATGTCCTTTATTCCTTACCAATACCTTTTGGTAGGTTCTGCACTATACCCTACTAATAGGTTTACGACAAATACGATATCCGATCTAGTGCAATTTGCTAAATACATAAGTGCTCCTATTGCACTTTAGTATGGGAATTCCGGTCTTAGAACTTCCTCCCCTCTTCTCTAGGTCGGTATGAATCCTTATCTTGTTGTAAAGATTTCCTGACCATTGGCGCTTTTGATGGGTATGCCTTTTCAAAACCAAACATTTCTAACACTTTCTGGGTGTAGACTGATTAATGCACTAATATTCCTTCCAAGACATGCTCGAGCTGCAAGCCAAAGCAATATTTGGTTTTACCCAAATCTTTTATTTCGAAATCAAACTCCAGGTAAGAACTCACCTCCTTTATATCTTCCAAGGTTCTGATGATATTCAGATCATCTACATATACTAAGATTATACAAAATCCATTCTGGAATCGTTGTATCAATACACATAGACAATCCTCATTGTTTGTGTAGCATTTCTTACATAGAAAGTTGCTTAAGCGATTATATCACATCCTACCTGATTGCTTAAGTCCGTACAGTGATTTCCTGATTTTTACACTGTACAGGTTTCTATTTACTCTGTCTTGGTTCGGGACAGGAATATCTTCAGGTACCTTCATATGAATGTTCGAATCCAAGTTTCCATAAAGGTATATAGTTACCACATCCATCAATTTTATTTCTAAATTCAAGTTTACTACCATTGAGATTAAGTATCTCAAAATAGTACCACCCATGATCGGGGAATATGTTCCTTCATAATCAACTCATGGACGTTGAGTGAAACCTTATGCAACAAGCCTTACTTTATATCTTACAACTTCATTTTTCTCATTTCTCCTCCGAACAAATACCCACTTATGCCTTACGGGGTGTACGTGGGGAGGCGTGTGGCTTACAGGCCCAAACATCTCTCTTTTATTCAGAGATAATAATTTAGTTTCTATTGCCTTCTTCCAATCCTCCCTATCTGATCTTTTCTTACATTCAGCGAGCGATGCATGCTCTAGATCAAGATCGATGATTAAGGCAATTTTCTTTGCAAAATAAATATCAACATTTGCTGTTGTCCTATTCATATATTCTCTCGTGTGCACATAGTTTATAGCTATTTTATCATGAGTTGATTCTTCTAGTGCTTCTACTTGCTCACCGCTCCTTCCAGTTGCGGAGGCAAGTCCCTTTAGTTTTTCATCTCCAATGTGTGCTCACACATCCATACTATTTTCTTTCTCCATGAAAATGTTCAAATCTGATATGCCTTTTCTTGAAGGTATCATACCGATGCCAGATCTCAACTGACTCCCCTTCTGGTTCTAGGGAACTTCAATGATTAGTGTGTCAAGTTCTTCTTATCTTACTTCACCAAGCGTCCCCGGTTACTTGGGATTCGAGGGGCCAGAATTCTCATTCTTTTGTTCTGAGGCTCTGGACGAGATTAGGGATACCTTCAACTTTTTTTGGTATTTCAATCCTCTCCAGTGCATTGCATGCAGGCACATGCGACTTGGTCACGCTCTTTAAACCACTAAAGTGGTCAGGCAGTTGGTTTGCTAATGCTTGCAAATCAATGATCTTCTCGATTTCTCTATTTGCTTCACTAGTGCATAGGTCATGTGCATGTATCCTCGTGGCTTGCTACGTAATTTCCCGATATTTTTCTTCAAGGGGTTTATTTCCTCCCCCTAATATCACAAAATTATCCTTATCAAATATACTATCAGCGAAACATGCTATATGCAAATCTCCTGTCATGGGTCCAAATACTTGGTTATAGATGTTGTCTCATAACCAGTGTATATCCTAGACTTTCGAAGAGGGCCCACTACAGTACGATGTAGAGGGGGTATAGATACATAAACTTTTCACCCAAACCTACAGAGATGAGAAATTTTCGGTGCTGACCTTTGCACTAGTTACATAGGTGAATGGATGTTATATGTCGATGGCCTAAAATTGATGAGAGTTGCTGCACGTAGGACAACATGTCTCCAACATGTAGTTGGTAAATTACAATTCTGCAAAAGCAGTCGGGCGATAAATTTAATTCTCTTACTTAATGCTTCTACTAGTCCATTCTAGGCATGGACCTGCGGTATATAATGTTCAACTTTAATTTCCATTGCTATGCAATAATCATCAAATGCTTTTGAAGTAAATTATCCAGCGTTATCCATTCTGATGGACTTTATATGATGATCAGAGAAATTATTTTAATTTGAATTGTTTATGAGATCAGTTTTACAAAAATATGGTTTCTCATAAATAATAAACATACGTGCGACCATTTCAAAGAAGCATCGATGAGCACCATAAAATATTTAAATGGCCCTCATAGTGGTTGTATAGGACCACAATATCTCCTTGGATGTGCTCCAGGAATGCAGAGACTTCATTCTTCACTTTCAGAGCAGAAGGTTCAGTAATTAATTTTTCGGTGGCACATGCGAGGCACACAAAATCTTCTTGATTCGAGAAATTATTTACATCGATATTATGTCCCTGTGAATTGTTAACTATATTTCTCATCAATCTAAGACCAGGGTGGCCTAATCTATCATACTAGAGACAGAAGAGTTAAGATCTTTTAAATATTATTTTAAGGGCATATAGGTTGTGGGTGCCTTAATATTAGTGCAGTATAGCTCAGTCTCAAATGATACTATTTTTTAGTTTCAACGTGGAAATAGTTAGCGCAAATATTCTTGAAATTTAGGAGAGTTCTAGTCGATTTTAGATATAATAAGGCTTCTTGAATGACCAAAATTGTGCCCATTGGGAGTATAATTGTGGCTCTTTCTGAGCCTATTATACAAGCATCGTTACCGACGATTGTTGTAAGGCTGTCAGCATTCGTGCTAATCTACTGGAAGAATTTTGACTCTTTCAAGATGATATTCGTTGTGCCGCTGTAAGCTAAGCACACTTCCTCCATAGGGCGCCACATGCGTTCTAATATAAAGTACTTTATTAATATATACAGAAGATAATCAACACATAAATAAAACACTTCAAATATCATAACATATCATGTCAATATTAACTGAATAAATAAATGGATTATTTAATATCATCCAACCATCACGAGAAATAAATTGTTTGAGCAAATTTCAACTTATTCCTTCCACACATAAAATGAATGACAATTAAAGTCTAAATGCATTCTGTGTATTAGACTGAATCTGATAAGAAATCAAAGACTTCAGCTGCTATCTTTTCAGCTTATGGTTTCTCTCAAACAAACAAAGGGGACGACATCTCTGTCGCCGTTTCAAAGCGGTTTATCGGGGTAGCTTTTTTGAAACGGCTTATCAATTTATCATATTCGATTTGTTCACATAAGCACTCATATTAGAACTAAAAATTATAAACCATAACTATAAATCATAGGCCGCAGGCTAAAAAAACCACCCGTAGATTGTTGTACCGCTAGCTACCCTGCATATGTTTCACGGAATCATGTGAATATTGGACGAATTTTTTGTACGGATAATCCATTTTTTATTCGAAAATACATAAATATACCTGCGGGAAATTTTTTTTTACAAAAATAGGCTCAAGTCGCCCCCCATTGGGCGACTCTCACCTTTCGCCCAACCGGGAGGCGACATTTGGGGAATGTGGGAACCGTTGAGCGAATCAATACTATCGCCTGAGCGTTGGGCGACTTATTACAGTCGCTGTACGGTTGGGTGACTGGAATCTCAGTCGCCCAACGGTAGGGTGACAGGGGGGTTTAATTATTTCTGCACAGTCGGCCGCCCACCCACCTCCTCCACTTTTTCCCTCACTGCGGACAGAGAAGAAACGAGAGAAGACGAGAGGCGCACAGAGAAGAAACGAGAGAAGAAGAGGAGAGGAAAAAGAGGAAAGGAGGAAGGGGAAGAAAAAGGAGGGGGAGAAGAGAGGACGGAGGGGAAGAAAAGGAGGGGAGAAGAGAAGGAGAGGAAGACAGGGTTGGAGGAGGAGGTGAGGGAGGAAGGAGGAGTAGAAGCTATTCCATCCAATTGGATCCAGGTATTTTTTTTGATTATGTTGTATTTGCACTATTATTTAGATGAAATATTGGTAGTATACATTCTGTAATATGGAACATTTTGTTGTATAGAAATTTTAGCACCCTTTTTAGTATAGAAAGTTTAGTTTAGTGTTGTACGATGTTATTTGACATATCGTAAATTTCAATCATACACGCAGGCCTACATCATCAATGGCCACTACTACATTGAGAGTGTATTATGGTGCTGGAATTATTCGTGAAGGTCCGAATGGTGTGGATTTGAGCGATTTTTCGCAAGTCACGCTCGTACTTCCGGATGACGAGAATGCTCGAATGACAGATGTGCAGCATTGGCTGACCAAGAGTTTTTCATTGGACCCCGAGGTGTGCAGCGTCGTTGTGCAAGGGCTTTGGAGCCTGTCTCCCACGGACATCAGATGGACATTGGTGCGCTCTGCTTCGTGGAAGGGCTTTGTGCAAGGGTGCCGGCGCCGTGGATACGAGTGTGTTCTACTTGTGCAACCGTGCTCACTACAAGCAGCTACGTAAGCTCGTGCGTCCGCCTATGCTTCGGGAGGTGCTACCAGCTCGTGCGGGCCGAACGTTGGCGGAGCTGATGAAGTTGTTCGTCATGAAGGCAATGCGGTACATGGAGGAGAGTTACAGCCGTTAAGCTATAGAGAGGGAACTGGGCAAGCCGATGCGGTACATGGAGGAGAGTTACAGCTGTCAAGCTATAGAGAGGGAACTGGGCAAGCTGATGAAGGAGAGCATAATGAGTATATCATGCAGCAGATGGAATCTGATGACCAGAGGGCATGGGATGAAGAGCAAGCTGTAGAGGATGACGAGGAGGACAGTTCCGATGATGAAGAAGTTCCTATCCCCCATGAATGGAACCGGTTTAATGCGAGGGTGTTTCCGCACATGATGAGCATGAATCACCATGGGAGTATCATGACACAGAGGTTCGGTTGCATGCTATGTTTGCTGACAAGGAAGCGCTACAGGATGACATCAAACTTTGGGCCCTTTCAATGCAGCGGACAATTCGCGTCGTGAAATCAAGTCAGGAGCAGTACACTGTGAAGTGCGAGCAGGATGGTTGTCCTTGGAGGGTGCACGCACGTAGACCTAAGTATGAGACTCACTGGATTGTGTCCAAGGTGGAGCCGCACGCCAATTTGATGTATGGGGAGATAGTGGATAAGAAAGATATTACGACCACGCATATTGTGGCAGCTATCGAGAATAAATTCAAGTATAAGATTAGCTACGCGAAGGCGTGGTGTGCCAAGCAAAAGGCGTTGGAAAAACGTTTTGGCACTTTCGAGGCGACGTACGATAATCTTCCTCGTATGCTTAAGGTGTTGCAGCAAAGGAACCCGGGCACGTACATCACCGTGCACGACAAGCCGTCCATAAGTCCACCGGGATTTGCAGTGTTGCAGAGAGCATTGTTTGCATTTGGTGCTAGCATTGAAGCATTCAGGCACATGTTGCCAGTGATCTCAGTAGATGGGACATTCTTGACAGGCAAATACAAAGGGCAGCTCCTGACGGCCATAGGCGTTGACGGTAACAATCAAATATTGCCGCTGGCCATTGCATTTGTGGAGAGTGAGAATTATGAGAGCTGGCTATGGTTTCTCAGACATGTGAAGGCTGGAGTTGTAGGCACCCGTCCTGGTGTGTGCGTAATCCATGATCGCCATGCCGGTATTATAAAGGCTATAAGAAAACTTCAAGAAGATCCTGAGGAGACCGTTTCTTGGCCGGATATGAGGAACCGGTGGTGCAGTCGTCACTTAGGGGCAAACTTTTTCAAGCAATTCCCGAAACAATCTTTGATGAAGCTATTCAAGAGGCTGGCCAGGCAGAACCAGCAGAGGAAATTTGATGCTTTATAGGGGTTATTGGATGAGCACACCAGGAAGAACGTCGAAGAGAGGAGCAAGGCGCCGGTCACTCCTGGGGCGGCACAACCGCAATGCTTGCCAGCAATTGATGAGGCTAACCCAAGTGGTCCAAGAAGGAGGAGCTCACGAAACATCAAGTGCTTCTCGCAGTGGATCGAGGGGGAACCATTGGAGAAGTGGTCGCTGTTGCACGACACGGATGGCGCAAGGTACGGAATAATGACAACTAACCTTGCCGAGGTCTACAATTGGGTTCTCAGGGGTCTCCGTTCTCAGCCCCTTGTCGCCATCGTGGAATGTGTTCTTCACAGCACAATCCGCTACTTCAGGGAGAGGCACGCGAGTGCCACACTTCATGTGGCCAATCCCGGAGCCTTGTATTCGTCAAATATTACGGCGTACATGGAGACGAAGGCACATAAGGGTCAATTGCACACAGTTCATGTCATGGGCAACAGGGAGCATCGTTTCGAGGTGATACGCCGTGATAGAGCCGGATTTGGGACGACTCGTTCACTTGTTACTCACGAGGTATGCCTTGGTGATCATGCAAATGAACCTAGCTGCACATGCAACAAGCTTAAGTTGTTACACAAGCCATGCTCTCATGTCCTCGCTGCATGCGGGACTGTGGGCATGGATCCTTCCAACTTCGTGTCCGAGTACTTCTTTAAGGAGAGAATACTGCAAGCTTGGTGTGGGGAGCTCCGGGGGTTCAGGGTGGTGGGAAACTTCACCACTTTGGACATTTCAGCGAGGACCTGGGTTCCGGATGTTAGCATGATGAAGGGTGGGTGTAACATCCCAAAAATTTGAGTTTGAAAATGTGAAGCTTTTGAATTATATTTGTAATATATTTTATTTGGATTTGGATTTTATGGTGTTTTTCTGGAATTTGGTTGAGGTTCCAAAAATTTAAGAAGCTCAAAAATAAACTTTAGTAATACCCTAAAAAGAAATGTGCAAATAATAGAAAGATAAAAATTTCAAATATAAATCTGAAAAGATGATCCAATATAAGGAGGGAGAAAACCTGAGTTAAAATATAAAATCTCATTTTGGAGATAATGACATAAATAGCAATAAAAAAAGTGAATGATAAAAAAAATCCAAAGTCCAGAAAATAATTAAGCCTATCTCTCATTCCCTTCAATTTTCCCCTACTCTCTATTACATGTGGGCCCCACTCCTATCCTTCTCTCTCTCCCGAACTCCTTCTCTGGCCGCTGGGCCCTCTTTCTCTCCCCTGTGCGCGCGCCCGCTCCCTCTCTTCTTCTCCGCGTGCGCCCGCGCCTTCTTTGCTGTGCTCAGCCTTCGGCCTCCCCGTGGCGGTCATGCACTGCGCCGCGCCTGCTCGCCCACCGATTTCCCCCGTCGCCGCCCACGGTTTGCCCCTGCCCCGCCCGTTCTTTTCTTTCTTCGCCCGCGTGCGCTCGCGCCCTCCTCTCCCCTCTTCTCCGCTCAGCGCTCGTCTCCCCCGTGGCACCCATGCGCTGTGCGCCGTCCACGACTCCGCCTCGTTCTGACAAGGCTGCAGGAGCTCCCCAGTCGCCCGAGCCATAAAGTTTGAGGCTACCCTGCGCCACTCTATTCTTCCCCCTGCCTCTTCCATTTCCGACCGTCGCACCTCCACGCCATCTCATCGCTCCAGTGGCACCCCAGCAAAACCGACCGCGTCACCTCGTGCCCCTAAGCCTCATCTCCTCTCCCCTTCAACTAATTGGAGATTGGTGCGGTGGAGACCGCCGACGCCATCTTCTGCCCCAAGTCCGGCCGCTGACACCTCCATCTCTGCCGCTGCTCCTCCAGGGCGTAACTGCTCGATTCCTCTCTTCAGAAGCACCACCACGCCGCCCCGGAGCTTCTCCGAGCACCGCCCCGCTCCTTCTCCGGGGAAAATCCATCACAGCCGCAGGCGAAGCAGTAGTCGTAGTCACCTTCTTGAGCTTCGCAATCTTCTGAGGTTTATTTTTAAGTGTAGCATGTGAGTACATAAAGTACTCCGCAAGTCTTGGGAAAGATGCAATAGATGCAAGGCTTAACAAAGGAAGGCTATATGGTTCTTTTGCATAAAGCAGTGTTTTAATTTTAATTACTACTAATCATTTCTGAAGGCATCAAGTTAACAAATAAATGTTTTAACAGAACTAACATTAACTTACTAGTGAAGGTTCCATCTACCAACACTAGAGTAAGACGATCAATTTAAAGCTGCGGGTTCCATCCACCCTCTCTGGCTCCAACTGCCAGGATACCCTTCCGAGAGTTCCCTCCACTCTCGGAATACAAAAACTTTGATTTTAAAACCAAAACCAGAAATCTACCATGTGCATGCATTTCTTGCCCGCCCTTGACCGTGGGCACGGCTATTCGAATAGTTTTACACTCTGCAGAGGTTGTACAACTTTTCCCACAAGAGATATATTATCCTAAAAGTCAACACGCTTCCTTTGGCATGAGACCCAGATAAAATATCACAAAGCCTTTACCTTATTCTAATCTAGCTAGATACCACCAGCTGAGGTTTCACCACAGGTAGGCTAACTGCCCGAACCGAAGCCCCCTCTTGCGCCATATGAGTACAGTAAATCCCTGTCCCTCACTGTGAATAACCAGTCCATCCCTGGCACCCACTTTCCACTGGTGGCACCTAAACTAGACGATCGTAAGTTAGTCAGCTAGGTCGTACCCATATAGACTTGTGGTTGTACGGTTAATGCTCAGTCTGGACAAACACAAGCGTCGGTCCTTACTTGACTAGGGTGGAACATACACTTAACAAGTTCTCGTACTTGCTGCACCAATCCAAACCAACCATCCACCCTAATCTAAACCAATTTCCACATTTCAATTTATTTTAAAAGAACAGTGGCAACTCCAATTACCACTAATTTTATAAAAACAAGGGTATTTCAATAATTCATAATTTCCCATTTGCAAGGTTTATGAGGTATTCAATAGCATGGCTAAGCATTGCACTACCATTCTAATACCAACAATTAAATATATTACTCTCATTAATGAGCCAAATGAATTTCTAGGGTTTCAAAGGTACATGGCAATCGATTTTCAAGTGAGGGCATAACAAGGTGGATATAACTAATGCCTTAAGATTTTAATTATCATTTTATGTAAATAGCAATGCACATAATTTAAAATAATTAAAATATTTTAAAATCGTAGGTTCAAGATGATCAAAGGAGACTTGCCTTCTTGCAGGGTCTCTGGGTCTTCCTGTTGAGGAGTGGAGAGGTCTTCGTCAACGTTGGATTCTACGCACGTAAAGACAGAGCAACAAAGCAAATAAATACAAATAAAAATTCAAATAAACTCAAAAATTCAAATAGAGGCCATAGTTGTATAGATCATGATTTTAGATGAATTTATAAATTTGAATGGCTGAACTTGGAGTTAAAATGAGAAAGTTATGCTTGTTTGAAGTTTTCAGTTTGAATAAACCCAGAAATTAAGAAATTTCTGACAGGTGGGGCCCACTGGAATATTTAAATTTTAATCTTTTATTTTAATTCTGAGAGCCTGACAGGTGGGACCCACTGAACAGTAGACCCTCTGGCGGTCGCTGACATGTGGGACCCCTCTGTCAATGACCACATCCGCTTTGGTCACTGACAGGTGGGACCCGCTGGGATCTGGACCCACTTGTCAGAGGCTGATGCAGACGAGTGGGACCCAGGCGACAGTGGCCCACGCGGACGGCTGCCGCTGACGTGTGGGGCCACTTGTCAGTGCGATTAAATAAGAGAAAATTCAACCTCAGCGTGCGGAGCCGAGGGCTCGAACACGCGCCGAGGGAGTTAAGGGGGAGAAGAGAGAGCGCTGGTAACCAGTCGGGCGGGGAGGCGTTGCCTACCCAATAAGGGTAGGTAACCCTCTTGAGGTACCTGCTGGAGCGGGAGCCGGACAGCAGCGACGGAGGCGACGGTGCCGGCGGCGAGAGGTGGCCGGGGAGGTCCGGTGGAGTGCCAAAATGCAGTCCTTGAGCGGAGGCGAGTCCAACGGAGGGGTCGGCGAAGCTCGGGGACGAGCGGAGGTGGCCGGCGGCGAGGGAGTGGTGGAGCGGGCTCTGGTCCTCCGGTGCGACGGCGCTCCGGCGGCGGGGAGGGGTGGCCGAGGGTTCGGAGAGGATCACGCGGACGCGAGGAGGCTCGGGGTGGCGTCGACGGGCTCCGGGGGGGTGACCGAGGAGGCGGCGATTGCTTGCCGGAGTTCTTACCGTGCGCACGGGAAGCTCGGGGTGCGGCGGCGCTCGGAGCTCAGGGCGAGGAGCGGAGAGTGCGGGGAGGTGGTGCGGGAGGACGCGGAGGCCAAGGAGCTATTTATAGAGCTCGGGAAAGGACGAGGCAGCAGGGATTTCTTGCTGATGTTGACGGCCGGTGATCCGTTTAAATTGGGGATAAGCCGACGGAGGCGACGCGGAGTCCGGATTTGCAGGGGATAAGGAGCTTATCCCCCTGGGAATTCAAATCCCCGCTCGAATCGGAGAAGGAGATAGAGTTCGGCTCGGATTCGGTCGCCGGATTCTTCGGGAGGGAGAGAGGAGCCGGCATCCGCACGGAGACGAAGGTCCTGACATGCGGGACCCGCAATCAGTGAGAGGAGAGAAGCGGGGCGCGAGCGTCGCGGATTGCAGCCACGTGGTCTGCAGGCGGATCGGGCGGCGAGCGCGCTTAAGTGGGAAGGGACGACCGGATGGACTGCGAGGGCAGCGTGGCGCGCATCGGGCCGGCCAGGTGTCGGACGAGGAGATGGGGAAGGCGGGGCTGACGGGCCGGGCCCGCTCGGCAGAGGAAGAGAGAGAACCGGCCGGGATGGACCAGGCGGCGACGTGGGCGGATCTGGGCCGTCCACGCATCAGCCGGATGGAGGGAATTGATTTTTAATTTTCAGAAAAGCTAGAAAATTATTTAGGCCTCAGAAAAATATGAAAATACCTCCAAAAATTCCAGAAAAATTTACAGAAGCTTCTGGAGATGTTTTGGACTTAATAAAATTATTTTCAACTATAGTTGGTATTTAATTTTCATACTTTAAACTCTTTTTAAATTTTAAAAATAGATTTTAAACTCCAAAAAATTCAGAAAAGCCATATAATTCCAAACACTTTAAAAATAATTAATTTGAATTTAAATTTTTCCAAAAAGCAAATTTTGGGATGTGACACGACGTGAACCTCCCCGCGCCGCCCAGGGCCTCCGCCGCTGGCCCACCTCGGCGCCCCTATGGCTCGGCCAACTGCACGGTGAGGTTACTAATGCCCTCCTCCAGCTCGTGCTTCCCCAATTCCCCTTCCTCTTCAGCTCCGGCGCCGTCGCCCCATGCCTACCGCGCCGCCGTCCGCTCCGGGCAGCTGCCCGCCTACCTCGCCGCCGCTCCGGTCGCCGCGCCACCACCCCTAGCATCCTCTGGCACCGAGCAACCCATTTTTCGTATCCCCACTTCCCCTCCGGCCGCCACTCGCCGCCGGCAAGACCGCTCTCCACCGGCGTCGAGTTCCTCTGTTTTTGCCTCAGCCACTCCTCAGCTCATCTATTTTGCCCCTCCGTTTGAGTCAGCCCAGGCCTTCGGCCCATTTGGCTAGCAACGCTCGAGTAACATATCCACAGCCGAGAGGTTCTGAGTTCGATCCCTGTCGGCCGCACTTTTCTATTGTGTTTTTATTTTATTTTTGCAACCCGTTTTAAATCCAGAAATTTATGGGTAAAATTAGGGAATAATCTAGGAAGGCTAGTAAAATTTAATTAGAGTATAAGTGAGATTATTTGAGGATTTAAATTTGGAATAGTTCATATATGATTAATTAATATGGTTTGAGCAATAATCTAAAAGACTAAATATTAGTTAAGGACATGGATAAAGAAAAATACTTTGGTTAAATATTCAAACTATAATTAACATATATGCCCTAGCATGTCATCATTAAAATAAATTCCCTCAATAGATTTAATTAAGTAGCTATATTAATATATAACCCTGTATGACAAGTTTTGCTAGGTAAATAAATTTTAATTAAAGCTAAGCCAAATGACAACTAAGATGTATGTATATATATACATATATCTACATATGTACAAATGAGAGGTTAGAGAGATGCGGATGGCATGTGTGCAAATCACTAGTAAAAATAACCAAACAACTTTGCGATCACCGTAGAGCCTACTAATATATATGTATATATGTTATCGTTAATATACCGCCAGTCATGAAATCTTAAATAGTAACATTAGTTAATAATGATGATAAGATGAACTCCTGTATAGCAGGCTCTACTTGTAAAAGGATAAAATATCGAGTATCAGTAGTTTTCAGAGAGCACTTAAATTAAAAGGTCAAAACAATATACAAATGCTAATAATATAGGCGATAAGATTAACTCGATACGCAAAGATTTGCAAATATTACTTACATATAAATGTAAATCATGTGCCCTGAACATTACTACTCGACAAAATACACCAATTCATAAGAATACCTTAACTCATGGAACTTCCTCGATAAATACAAAAAAATAATAAAAGAGATTACTAATAAAAGGTCAAGTCATCGTAAATCTACCACCAACCTTGCCTCAAATCACCCAAATCACCCATTAACTCATAATAAAACTAAATCGAGTTATTCGGATTTATTTGGATCTTTTGAGTTATTTGCTTTTACTTGGATTCTGTTGTCTAGCGTGTAATTAGAAGTTGGGAGTCGTGAAGATTCAGTGGATCAAGCGAGGTCAAGCTCAAAGTAAAGATAGAGACCAGAAGCTCAAGAAAGCATTGTGTGAGCTCAAGACCGCGGTAAACCGCGCCAGGCGAGTCAACACTTTGATCATATTGAACCCAGCATTTCAAAGCTATTTCCTTTTTAATTAGAAACTTGCATGCTACTATTTCATGAAATATGATATGTTTGATTTCAGCAAGTTAGATATACCCTGTTATTACTATTGTGAATTATTCTCCTTGCCATACTTGAAAATGTGAACCTTGTCGCCATAGTAAGAATTAGCATATGATTTCACAAATTAAGTCCCTAATTAAATGGCATGCTTAGGAATGCTAGCTACTTGGGGTGACACTAATGCCCCAAGGAATACTCTTTCAAACTATTTTGAACATGATGGGAAGCTTATGGTGTGATGTCATAAGCCACATATGGTGCGATGCCATATGTATTGTTGGTGCGATGCCGACAATTAGCGTATGGTGCGATGTCATACGCCGCCCTTGGTGCGATGCCAAGAACTTATGGTGCGATGCCATAAGGATTGTTGGTGCGATGCCAACAATAAGCATATGGTGCGATGTCATATGCCGCCCTTGGTGCAATGCCAAGAGGTAACTTATGGTGCGATGCCAACAATAAGCATATGGTGCGATGTCATATGCCACCCTTGGTGCGATGCCAAGAGGTAACTTGTGGTGCGATGCCATAAGGATTGTTGGTGCGATGCCAACAATAAGCATATGGTGCGATGTCATATGCCGCCCTTGGTGCGATGCCAAGAGGTAACTTATGGTGCGATGCCATAAGGATTGTTGGTCCGATGCCAACAATAAGCATATGGTGCGATGTCATATGCCGCCCTTGGTGCGATGCCAAGAGGTAACTTATGGTGCGATGCCATAAGGATTGTTGGTGCGATGCCAACAATAATCATATGGTGCGATGTCATATGCCGCCCTTGGTGCGATGCCAAGAGGTAACTTATGGTGCGATGCCATAAGGATTGTTGGTGCGATGCCAACAATAAGCATTACAACTAATGGTTTAAAAATGTGGTTTCAAATCTGCTAGGTCATAGAGAATTTTAAGTAATTGTATTTAAAAGCACTCATTGGCAAACAAAATAGCCCTATGCCACTCCATTGACAAGCCATGCATGTTATATATTTGCATTCTGTGTGTTGGCTTGCGGAGCACGGGGTTGGAGTGCTCACACTCGCTTTTGCGACAAAATTCAGATTCAAGAATCAGATCACCTCGCCTCAGCAACAAGATTGGACAAGCTGGCCGAGAAGATGAAGATGTCAAGGGCTAGGTCGCGAACCTCCAGTTGGCTGTCCGTGGGCATGTCCTGAAGGTCCCACCTGTGTGCTTCGTTCTTCCGCTGCTGCAGTTTATTAATTTCGGCCTAATCGGCCCATGAGTAAGTTTACTATTATATTTATGCTTCCGTAGGATATGTACTTTTGATATTCAGAACTGTAATCTGTGAGCACTATCTACTGATCCAGGGAATAGTGCAGTAAAATCACAGTGGATTTGGATTGAAAAATCCGGGTCCGACAGTGGGAAGGGTCGACGATAGAGCCGACGTATTAGAAATGACATGGACGAATCACAAGCTGGAACATCTAGTGCACGTTGTGGGCGATGCGGTCAGGAGGGGCACACAGCTAGACGATGCAACGCATATCCTGATCAGTAGTTATTGGAGACTTCAGCTAAATTTCATGTACCATTTGTAAAACTTGTATATTACATCTATTTTCTGTAATGTAGTTGGTGTTGTGCTGGTAGCTTAGTATTGCTCTGTTTACTTAGTTACTACATGTATTTGCTTAGTATTTGCTGTATGGACTATTTGAACGTTATGGACTTGAGGCTGACACGTTTGCAATGACCGTAGCTTGTTGTTTCAGAAATTATGATTACTGGCCTCTGAGAAGGCAATGTTGTAGCACTTATTTCGTGGAACGTACTGTTTCCTGCAAACGACTGAAAAGGCTACGTTGTACCAAATACATTGAATGGTCCAAGCTCTTAAAAGCCTACATAGGGACATTTATTGCTACACTGCAATCCTGAAAAAGCGAAAAGATTCCCATGTCGTCCTTTCCATGAACTATGCCCACTGCACCAGATAACCTGCCTACATAAAGGCCTCCTATCTCTTCCATACCACATCTCCACCTCTAGCCATCACAATACTACTACACAACAATGTCTTCCTGGAGGTCCGACCCATTTGGAGTGCCGGAGTGGCATGAGCGCCCGAAGTGCCGTTGCGGCTTTAGGACGATGTTGTGCGTCTGCACGGATCGAGTACAACGAGCCAACTACGGCCGTAGGTTTTTCAAGTGTCCAGACCTGGATGACGACTTCATGGTAACGACGGCAACTAAATCATTTGTTTCTCGTTATCATTTTTCAACTTGATCCATGACATCTACCACGCCACACATAGCCTTGCGAGTTCATCGAATGGGTGGATCGGGTGCCGCCGGCATGGCCACGGAACCGGCCAATGGAGGTGGAAAACAAAGGACAATACTTTGTCAAGATGACTCAGGCTCGCGAGGTGGAACGATAGATACGGCTTGAGCAAGAGCATCGCGTGAGGGTGGACCAAATCCGTCTGAAGGGTAAGGAGGATGAGCTGCAAAGGAGACGGGAGCAGTTAAGTCTGCGTGAAGCAGCCATCAAGCGTCAGGGGGAAGAGCTTCAAGCTCGTGAGGCAGCTCTCAAGACCAAGAGTGACAGGAAGAATGATGCAGCGGAGCCATCTTCAGGGCACGAGAAAAAGGGAAACAACCACGCTACACCCAGTAGACAAAATGTAATAGACCCAGCAAGTTATATTCCCTAAGGCATGTTAGGACTAGTGGTGGAGTTCTGAACATTAAAAGTACAGAGTTCGACACATGCCACTTACCACTTTATGTATCGAATGTTCTATACTTAATCGTTCTTAAAAAAAATTTCCCAAAATGTTTTATGCACCTACAACATCCAGTGAACATAAACTTTTATTACAACAATACCAAATTTTTTCCCGGTTTAAAACTACAAAATTGACAAAACTCTAAAAAAAATCATGGGGGGAGAGTAAAGTCGCCCTCCTATTGGGCGACTGCATTATAAGTCGCCCATCCATTGGGCGACTGCATGAGAGTCGCCCAATAGGAAGGCGACTAATTGCAGTCGCTCGAAGGTACAGCGACACAAGTTTTGTCGCCTCCCGGTTGGGCGAAAGGTGAGAGTCGCCCAATGGGGGGGCGACTTGAACCTATTTTTGTAAAAAAATTTCTCGCGGGCATATTTATATATTTTCGAATAAAAAATAGATTATCCGTACAAAAAATTCATATTGGACGGCCACGAAATGATTAAAAAAAAGGGGTCAGTACTACATCAATATATAGTTGCTTGAGTTTAACTGTTTCTTCTTGGGTTTTACCAGGCGAGGTTGCATCAGTTACAACGGCAACGTTGCTCGAATATTCCAAACCGCCCCACCGATTTGTCAAAAAAAGGTACATCTATTGAACAATTTATGGGGGATTCGGTGCAAGCAAATTTGCCGAAGAGTCAACTCGATTGAGCCTGCAAGTTTTCTTCGCGTGATTGCATACAGCGGTGTGACAACTTTTGGCCATGCATTAACATGTCGCCGTAAGCACTTGATTTTGCATGAGAGAATTGACTTCCATCATGTGCTTAGTTTGACTACGACTTTGTGTTCAAACGCCCCGCTCATTTGAGTTCAGCTTCTGATTTCTGATTTATTTTTCACTATTCAATAATTTCGTCTTTTTTTTGATTTTTTTTACTTTTTTGTCGGTTTTTTTTCCCGTATTCGTTGTACTGTCCGTGAAAGGTTAACCTGTTTTTCCTATTTTTAATTTTTTTAAATTTAATTACGCCAAATAAGCCACCGTCAGCTACAGTGTTTTTTTTCAGCCAGCCACAGTGCTTTTCAGCCATAAGCTACTCAAAATAAGCCTTTTTGAGCACACGGCAACACCCGCAAATTAAGGTGGTTTTGGATAAGGAGATAATTTTTTATAGGAAAATTTGAAATTCTGAGGATTTGAATCTAAACCTTTGTATTGCCCTTTGTTATTCTCTTGCATCTCCAAGTTCACCAATTGTGGATTGTACTTTTCAGCTGTGGCTTATAGTTTATTACTATAGCTAATATTTCTGTTCCTAGAGCGAACCTTTGTGCGAACGAATCGAATGTCGATAAGCTGATTCGCAAAGTTGTCCCGATAAGCCACTTTGAAAATACGATGAAGAAGTTGTTTTATTTGTTTGTTCGGAAGAAGTTATAAGTTATAAGTCGAGAAGAATGAAGATGTTGTCTGATTGGTCACAAATTGATCTCAGTGTACGTAGATGGGTGGGTTCTTTTAGGTTTATGGCTTGTCTTTCTACAGTAACCAGTTTTCAAACGGAGTGTCTTTTTAAGATGGGCTTTATAAATTAATTATAGTAGATATTTTTTGATTTTATCTATATCGATCAAAATTACATATGAGTTTTTTTTACTCTATCTCACGAACAGATAGAAGAATTTAAAATTTTAAGTCAGAATATAAAGTCTAAAAGTTTCCATTCGATGTATCCATGGCCAGAAAGGGGAAATAGGTACTGCTAGCTAGGAAAATACTTTTTTTTTTCCTTTCGCGGTCGTTGGGGGTGATGGGGAGCTTCCATCAGTTAAGTAAACGCGTCGGCAAGAACGAACGATCAACGCTGCCTCTTCTAGAGGGTAAGACTATTGTCTGATGAGATGGTACGACAAGACGCTTCCACGTTACCAGATGGACCGGGACTTCCAGGTTCCAACGAACAGCTGTATGTACTCACTAAATCCGTTTCCTTTTTTCTTTTCTTTTTTTTGGAGTTAAGTTGCACGCAGATACTTGTGATTTGAAGTTTTTGCAAACGTGCCTATCGATCGTTCCGGTGCAATCTGAAGTTTTTGCAAACGCGTCCATCGCCGGCCTTTTGCCGATGTGGATATGTCGGCTATTTTGGTCGCGTACATAGAGAGAGAATGAGGGGCTTTCTTGCATATATACATTCGTGCTACTACTTGTTCACATCTTAGTAGTAGTATTATGAGATCGGTTTTGCTATTGCACGGTTGATTGAAATTTTTTTATCTCTTAATTATTTAAAGTTGTATTTTTAGTTATTTAAAGTTGTAGTGTACTAATTCACCTTCTCCTAAAGTTACACTCTCAGTCACCTAAAGTTATAGTAAAAAAATAACTGAAAATAAAAAGAAAAAACAGTCGTATGTGCAATAGTCACTCTCCTTATTTTTTTTGGACAAAACAACATTTCAATACAAAAGAATTTCAAAGAATGTTTGCGTAAAGCAAGCTAGTAATTTTAAAGAATCTCTGGATGTTAAGAGCAGCATGGAAAAGCGAAGAGGAGAAGCAAAGTGATGGAACTGAATCTCTGTTCATTCCAAAGTTGATCAATTGCAAGCATCAGGCCGGCTCAGAGTCAGAGGTGCCTTTCTCTTTAATTTGTTTACAAGATGAGATCAGATTGAGATGCTTAAGCAAAGAACATTCGCTTCAGCTGCCTCTTTTGGCTTTTCGGAACATGTTAACAACGAGGACGCATGCATGTCTAGTCTTTTCACAAAAAGAAACGAGGCGAAAGATGGAAGAATCAATTAGGGGTGCAGCGAGAACGAATATGGATGGATATCGTTTATTCTGTATTCTATTATATATATTTTTATAAAGTCAGAGTCGAACATAGAGATAGTGTCGGATACTTATTTCTCTATTCTATATTTATTTCACAAGCCTTTGGTAGTCGGTCGGATAGAAATTATTCACTTCTTTTATACCTCTACATAGTACATTGGACAGTAGGGGTACAATAAGAGTAAATACAGAGAGACTAATCATCGAGATATCGAAAAAAGAGCATTCAATATTCTCTGCCTGTTTTGATACGGCAATCCACCTATCTATTATCTTGTTTCTAAGTGAAGTTATAACAGAGTTTCTCATATCACTTGATATACAGATATATGCGGACGAATATCACTCATCTTGTATCTCATTCCATATTTTTTTCCTTGAAGCCGGAGTCGGACATAGATAATACTAGATACCTATTTACCATTTCTATAGTCGCTCCTAAGTCTTCGATTGATCAGTCGGACGGAAACTATCCGCTCCCCTAGAATCAAAGGCAAAAGATTCGTGAAAATTTTCCTAATGGAGCAGAGCATTAAGAATAGAGAAAAAACTCTATAAAAAGGAAAAGCAAAAGGTGAAATCATATAAAGCAAAGTGGTAGATGCTGCTGAACTATATTAGATGCAAATGGTTTAGTTGAGTACGTACGTAGTTTATTCGTGCGTAAAGCTTGCATGGAAACAGAGCGCCTCAAATCATTCACAGAAAGAACGATGATTTTGTTCTCACCGTTAGATCCCATGCCTACCTAGATATGGAACGCACGATATTGCTTGTAAGTTGAGACGACGACACAAGTGCACAAGGAACAATCCTCCATAGAAAAAAAAAATGGGCAATGAACAAATTGATGAAGCTAGAACAGCATTTTTTTTTGCCCCAAAGTTTAGGGTTCAATAATCGCATTGACTCTGTTCTTCAGTACTGAAGATAAGATTGGAAGACAGTTGAGGACACGCCAATATAATGAAAGGAAACCAGGATTAACATACATGTTCTATATCTAATTAACGCTCAACTAACGAAAACATACATGTTCTATATCTACTTAAGGCTCAACGAACGATTCAATTGAGTGACATGCGAAAGAATCCACACACAGGATGATGCCTACTCGAGAAGAAAGAGACTAGACCCGGTTATGTACTCCACTCATGTACACAGATGAACAAAAGAAGTTAATACTCCCAAGTCCCAAATGTTAATAGGGCTAAATTCTCAGATAGGAACACTTGTCCATGAAGAGTCCAAAGAACAGGATCCCTGTTCCCTCAAGCTGACTAAATCTCATCTCTGTTCAGGTGGAGACACTCAAAACAGACATTCAAAGAACAGGATCCCTGTTCCCTCAAGCTGACTAAATCTCATCTCTGTTCAGGCGGAGACACTCAAAACAGACATGCAAGATGTGTTCTGATTTCACCTACCATGCTTTGAAAAATAAGCTGCATCAGCTGAGATATATAGAACTCGTTCTTTTTGGTTTATGATTTTTTTTCAAACAAATAAATATGATGATTTCTCTATCACTTTCGAAGCGGCTTATCAAAATAATATTTTCATAATAACTTATCGATATTCAATTTATTTGTACAAACGCTCACGCTAAGACCAAAAGATATCGGTTGTAGTCATAAGCCAACAGCCGAGAACACACCCATAACAACTACTAGTAATAGTTAACTACCCCCAAAGCTGTAACCGCAAAGCTTCTACAATCAACTTGTACAAAACTCAACTATTTTCTCCCATGGGGACCGATAAATTGCCTAGTGCTCTCAGTTCATAAAGGAGTTAACAATGAGCACAGCCTAGTTGCAGGGAAGCTTCAATCACACATGGGGCCTGACTGGTTGTAGCATGACAGGGAGCATGTACATATGGTCACAAAGATAAAAAAAAAAAAAGCAGAGCAAGTGGCACCACTTGTGTAGTGCTCTGTTTGACAAATTTGCCCCTTCATTTCTCATGGAAAAAAACACGCCAGTGTGCTATATAACCACCTCGGAGAACTTAGGACCAAAGACAGACACAAGGCCTAGCAAAGAACAGAGCAAGTATCATGAGCTCCCTGACCATGAAGTGCTTGTGCTTCACCTCAGCACTTGCCATCCTTGCCCTTCTCCCCATTGCCGCGGTAAGCGCTGGCCTGAAGGTCGGGTTCTACAGCAAGACCTGCCCATCAGCAGAGACCCTGGTGCAGCAGGCAGTGGCTGCTGCCTTCAAGAACAACAGTGGCATCGCCGCCGGCCTCATCCGGCTGCACTTCCACGACTGCTTCGTGAGAGTACGTGCATGTTGCCCTCTACATTTTTCGCTTATACCTGCACTGTTTACATAAGAAAATCCTGAATTGTAAGCTCATCGTAACAACCAATAAGCAGAAAGATTACTGCAGTGATGATAAAGAAGAGTATGAATTTTTACAGAATACACGCATGGTAGTTTACTAAGAGTGATGACAAAGTATACACCAAATACTCATGAACATGGACCATTTGTCACATACCATTGTAGAATCACATATTACAAAGACAGTATTTAAACATCATTCTCACAGCAGGAAACATGATATCATCTTTCTATGTACTTATACTGAACTGTGCTGGTGATCAATATCACTTTCAGTTAGCTGCAACTGCAAGCTGAATACCATTTACTTCGTTTGTATCATTGGCTAGTTCATGCCGACACCAAACCACTTCACTTGCATCTCGGAGTTATGAGTTATTGCTGGTCCTAGACATACGGGTGTGGCCACGACAAAGACCTGTGTGGTTTTTTTACCAGGCTTAGTACCGCAGATCTCTCTTGCTAAACATGCATAGCTGGAAAGTGCGGTGTTATCTACATCTACTTTTAGCTAAAACCATCGAGTCAAGACTGATAGATTGCGGACAGGATGCAGCATATTGGCAGTTAGCACAGTTTTCTTTTGGATGATGATTAATTTGCATCCACACATAAAGATCCCTCGTGCACTTGCTCCGTCCAGCTCTCAATAGATAAGTCAAATTTGGCTAATGCACACATTCTAATAATAATATTAATTGGTATAATGAATTTACATTAGCTGGATAGAGATCATTTCAGCATCAGGATATGGCCCAGAAAATAAAGCTGATATGCAATATTGATCAGTCAACACTGCTTTTGCATGTAGCCATATACCATAGAAAAACTTAGAAGTTAAGAACATGCTAAAGAGGAACGAGTATATAATGTCTATCATGAAGGTTAATGCATCACAGTTCATACTCAACCAACATTTGCGCATAAAGGCTAAAGAGGTGATCTAATGGCATAATACACCATTCTATTTCTATGTCTACAGGGCTGTGATGGCTCAGTGCTGATCGACTCAACCACAAACAACACCGCGGAGAAAGACGCAATTCCAAACAAGCCCAGCCTCCGTGGGTTTGAGGTCATAGATGCTGCGAAGAAGGCCATCGAGGCCCAGTGCTCCAAGACAGTCTCCTGCGCCGACATTCTCGCCTTCGCTGCCCGAGACAGCATTGCGTTAGCAGGCAACGTAACTTACAAAGTGCCCGCAGGGCGCCGCGATGGCAGAATATCCAAGGAGCAGGACGCCCTCGACAACCTCCCCTCGCCGCTATCAACTGCGTCTGAACTGGTCGGCAACTTCACCCTCAAGAACCTCACAGCTGAGGACATGGTCATCCTCTCTGGCGCTCACACCGTAGGTGTCTCACACTGCTCATCCTTCACGAACCGGCTCTACGGCTTCAGCAACACCAGTGAGGTAGATCAGTATTCCGAACTAGAGTTTTACAGAGTTCAAAATTTTATTGTGGAGCTTACAGTATGCATCTAGTGTTTCTTCTTGTAAACACTTGCTATGGTTCCAGGTTGACCCTACAATAAGCTCTGCCTACGCCTTCCTGCTCAAGAACATATGCCCTGCCAACAGCAGCCAATTCTTCCCGAACACGACAATCCCGATGGACATCATCACCCCGACGGTGCTCGATAACAAATACTACGTGGGGCTAACCAACAACCTAGGTATGTTCACATCAGACCAGGCACTGCTCACAAACTCGACTCTGAAAGCATCAGTTGACGAGTTTGTTAAGAGCGAGAAGAGATGGAAGAGCAAGTTTGTCAAGTCCATGGTTAAGATGGGCGACATCGAGGTGCTAACGGGAACACAAGGAGAGATTAGGCTCAACTGCAGGGTCATAAACAAAGGGAGTACTGGTCTTGAGCTTACGACTGACTCCGACACTGGTGAAATCACTGAAATAGCAACAAGCTAGTGGGTGTGTGCACATTGTGGTCTTCAGTAAGGCAGTCCTACGTCTAGGTTGTTGCTTTCGACAAGAATAAAAGAAAAAGTCCTACGTTTAGGTTGTTGCTTTTGACAAGAATAAAAGAAAACAAACATACAAAAAACCTGAAAAAAAAAGTGTGAGACCATGTGGAGGTCATCCCATGATTGTGATGAGTAATTGACTTTTGTTTTAAAGTTTGTGTAAAAGCAGAGTTTGGTTTTTGAGGTCTGTGCAGAAGTTTGCTGGCTTTATGACCTCCGTGTTCGTGGTCGAAAGTGGTTTTACGACTTGCTCTTTACGACCATTGTTGTGTGTCTCTGTGATCGGCAGTTATCCTTACGACTTCGTGATCGGTAGCTATTTTTATGACCATGTTGTTGGCAGTGGCATTTACGACCATGTGATTGACATCCCGTGTTACGACTTAGTGGTCGTAGGCGCTGTTACGACTTGGTGGTCGTAGGTGCTGTTACGACTACAACTCAGCAGTTGTATTTACGACTTTGTGGTCGTCAGCTGGCTTTACGACTTTGTGGTCGGCAGCTGGACTTACGACTCTGAGATTGGTAACCGGACTTACGACTCTGAGATCGGCAGTCAATCTTACGACTTTGAGGTCAGCAGTCGTTTTTACGACTTTGTGGTCAACAGTAGATTTTACGACTTAGTAGTCAACAGTAAGTTTTACAGCTTTGCAGTCGGCAGCCAGATTTACGACTTGTGGTCGGCAGCCAGTTTTATGACTATGTGGTCGACAGTCGAGTTTACGACTTCGTGGTCGATAGTCGTAGCTCTAACTAGCCGTGGTTGATAGTCGTAACTTTGTTTGGCCGTAGTCAATAGTCGTAGCTTTGACTAGCCGTAGTCGATAGTCGTAACTCTGTTTGGCTGTGGTCGATAGTCGTAGATCTAATTGACCGTGGTCGATGGTCGTAGATTCTACTGGTTGTGAGCGATGGTCGAAGCGCTCTGTCTGTGTGATCGTAAGTCGTAGCGACCAGGTCTGTTAAAGTCATAGCCGGTGTGAGCAATGGTCGTAGCGTCTGCTACGTGGTCATAACATCTGTCTTCGTGGTCGTAGCAGTCTGTGCGATGGTCGTAATGACCTACTGAGTGGTTGTAGATAGTTGGGAAGTCTTCTAGGGCTACGAGTACCTCATCTCCAGTGCATCCGAGTAGTCGTAAGTGGTATAAGACCAGCTGGGTTGTTCTCTAAGTTCATTCTTCTTATGCAGATTGATAACGTCCGGCTTCGATGAGTGGTCGGTGGCACTCAACTTTGACAAGACGTTGGAGGTGTCCAAATTTGAATAGTGTTCGATAATGTCTGGCTTCGACGAGCGGTTGGTGGCGTCCGCCTTCGACATGCGGTTGGTGGTGCTCGACTACGATAAGCGATCGGTGGCGTTTGGTGCCAATGGTGATCGACAACACTCAAATATGGCGAGTGGCCAAAGACGTCTAAGTGCCGAAGTCGGTGGCGCTCAACTTTGACAAGAGGTTGGAAACGTCCGAGTGCCGAAGTCGGTTGGGAAAGTCTGAGAATCGAAGGCGGCCTAAAGTGCCCAAATATTGCAGGTGGTCGAAAGCCCCCAAATGCAATAGGTGATCGAAAGCGCCTATGTTCTGAAGGCGTTTAGAGAAGTCTGGTGTGGAGGGACTTCATGCCTCAATCCCAGTGAGTTGGAAGGCAAACAATAATCTTGATGGTCCCAACGTCAGGCCCACAGGTTGCATCACGGCTAGCTCCAAAGCACCTGATCGGTGGCGCTACCAACAGCGGCCGTAGTCATTTGGCGATGCTCCCATCGTAGCCGCCGTTCATTATATGTAGGCTAGTTAGACAGAAAAGAAAGAAAGGAGAGGGTGTTCTTTACCATTCTGAGCATAGTACGCCATAGCCTAGACTTGTATAGATTGTTTTCTCAGGCTCCTACACCTTATCCTCCTTTCTTGCTTGTATCTTCTCTATGGATGTCTTCTTCACGTATGCGTACTAATGATATGTATGTGTATCTTGTATTCGTCTCCCTCTCTGTGCCTTCTCTGCGTCTTGGTGAGAGTGGATGTCCTCCGTCCATTCCTTTCTGTGTGTTCCCATTCTCCGTTTGTGTCTCTGTTTTTATAGGCACGAGCAAGGGCCACGGGCGAAGTACACGGCCCTCACGCGGTGTGAATCAACCTTGGCCTCCAGGATCGAGATCCTAATTCGATTGCCGATTCTTTCCTTCTAAAACCTGCTTTCCACGTCAGAAAATATTTATTGAAAAATACTTCTATGAATGAAGATTCGGTCCAATCGTCTTTCCATTGCCAATATGGTTTACTTGGAATCAATCTTTTCTTTCCTTCTTGGTGCATGGCTACCTTTGTTTGGCTGTGCGCAGTGCTACGCATCGACTGTTGGAATTAGTTTTATTATTGATAGTTCATATGTGTATAGTCGTGCATCGAGTACTCATCGTGCCTGAGTGCCATGTAGGAGTCGAAGGTCTTAGAGTCAACGGGTAATCGGTGACTCCGGAGACTCAGTCACGGTCATGAGTCAAGTGTAGTGAACCAGTCGTAGCACCATGATCCAGTTGGTAGCTACAGTGATCCGATCGGTACTCGTAAGCTACAACACCATGGTCGAGAATCTGTGATAACATGTTCGAAAAGACCGTGGTCGACACAACACGGTCGAAATGGCCATGGTCGACACAACGTGGTCTAAATGACCGTGGTCGATGACCCACGACACAAAGCGCGGCGTATTGACCACTTAGTGGTTTTGTTTCTCATGCTGTTTCATGTCTTGATTATACCAAAATTCTTACCAGTATATATCTCCATATTTACCCTGACTTAACATATTTGCATAAAATCTTGTCAAACAAACATGAACTAAAAAGAGTAGTTCACTTCAGAAGAATTTTCGAGATTCCAATCACATCTATCCTTAACAAAGAGAAAAATGCAGAAAGACCCTAACACGGTGCAAAAAGTCCTAACAACAGTTTTCTAAATCAGATGGGACCTAGCAATTGGCATAGCAGAGGTAACTGGTTAACTACATAAGCGGTTTGCCAAGGTGAACAGTTGAGGTCATTGGTTCAAGGCCCACTCTCCAAATAAATAAATAAAAGATATGCAGTTCTTGCTTTAAAGAGCTTTGAACCCACAACGTCAACAACCACAACCTTGAAGAAGAAAACATAAGATTAATAACAGCCAAGAACAAATCTTTCACACATACATATACAGAGCACTTCTAAACAACACATGACACAGTACTACGACTAGAGCAAGCCAGAAGCTTTCACCGCTACCACAGTAGCACACACTTTACACTTACATAGCTCTAGAAAGCACAACCTTAAACCCTCACTCTAAACCACTAAGGCACCTTCCGTATCACGGCTTCGCAGCACCATGAATGCCGACCACGCCGCCACCGGGCGTCAACGGCGAACCACCAATGCCAGGGAAGGAGCTAGAGCCCGGCATCCCACCGAAGCCGACCTGTGGGGTGACGCCATTCGGGCCTGGAAAGACCCAGTTGATCGACGGGCCAGGGTAGAAGCCACCGTACCCGAAGACGTTTTGGGGCCGGTAGGGCTTGGGCTCAGCGGGGATGTCCCTTGCGCCATGGCACGCAAGGGTGGTGGCAACAAAGAGGCCAAGAACAAGGCTCACACTAACACTGCAACCTCTCACCATTGCTACTGCTTTCGCTAACAGACTCGGATTGGCTTGACAAGAACCTAGGTGCTCAGGCTCAGCCCCTTCATTTATAAGCGGTGGTGCACAGTGCGTGGGTGGAGGCATGGAGCTGGAGTCTTTATGGATGAGCACCATCTGACCAGTAGCAAGGTTCATGTTTGGCTGGATGTGTGACCTATGACTGAAAGGTGGGCCTAATCTGCATTTCTTTTGCAGCAACACCAGTCTCGTGTTTCTTTGCAGCAATACCCACCTGTCGTTCACTGTGATCACACCAGCTACAAAGGCTTTGACTACAGGCAAACCATAGTACAAAGATGCATGGAGCCATGGGCCATAGAGCTCCATAAATCACATCCCTTACCCTAGTAGTGCACTTTCTGGCTTAAATGAAGACCATAAAGCTGAGACTAGACTTAAAATAACTTAGGCAGGGGTTAGAGCAACTCCAGCAGTAGCCCTCAAAACAGGGCCCCTACTTTTCATTTGAGGGCTCCCCCTACTTTTGAGGGTCCTGTTTTTTTGCATCTACTTCAACAGCACCCCTCAAATTTAAGCCCTCAAATCCATTCCACTACAACTGACATATGGGACCCACTCCTCAATCTCTCCCTCACCCCCGCCGTCTCCAGGATGCAGCGGGGAGCCGACTCCTCGGCTAGGCGAGGGCGCAGATGCAGCAGCGGCCAAGAGAAGCCGCGACGGGCGGACAGCGGCTGCCGAAGAGATCCGCGACGCAGAGACGGCGCAGAAGCTGCAACGGGCGACGGCGGCAGGGACGGGCGACGGTCGACCGCGGCAGGGACGAGCGACGGTCGACGGAGTGGAGCAAAGGCGGGCATGGCCACCGGACGGGCGGGGAAGAGCCAGATCGGGCGCGAAGGTCCCAGATCCGGTGGCGGGGCTGCCGGATCTGAGGCCCAGCGGCCGGATCCGAGGCGGCGTCGGAGGTGTCGGCGGCTCTCGGGGGAGCGGCTCTCAGGCGACGACGAAAGAGGCGGGCGGAGGAGAGCGGGGAGGCAGGCGCCGGCGAGCGCTGGCGGCTGAGGGGACCAGCGGGCGGGGAAAGAGGCGGGGAGGGGAAAGAGGCGGGCGGGGAGGAATCTGGCGGCCCGACGGGCGGAGGCGTCGGGCGCGGCGACGGGCGAGCCGAGGAACCGGGCGAGTGGAGGCGGCGGACGAGCGGAGGAGCCGGGCATGGCGGCGGACGAGCCGAGGAGCTGGGCGAGGCGGGCGGGCGGGGAAGCGGAGGAGGCGGGCGGGCGAGGGAGGCGGAGGAGGCGGGCGGGCGAGGGAGGCGGGCGGGGAGGGAGGCGGCGGGGAAAGATGCAGGCGGGGAGGGAGGAGGCGGGCGGGCGAGGGAGGCGGAGGAGGCGGGCGGGCGAGGGAGGCGGGCGGGGAGGGAGGCGGCGGGGAAAGATGCAGGCGGGGAGGGAGGCGGCGGGGAAAGATGCAGGCGGGGGGAGATTCGGCGGACGGGAAAGGAAGAGGCGGGCGGGGAATTTTCACGGTGCGGGAAAAAAACAGGAAAATGAGGGGTGAGGGGGAGCCCCTAGGAATGAGGGGTGGGAGGGTGATTTGAGGGGCTCCTCAAATTTGAGGGCTCTAGTAGGGGCTCTGCTGGACCTCCATTTTTACCTCAAGCCCTCAAATATGAGGTTTGAGGGCTCAAGTAGGGGCCTGCTGGAGTTGCTCTTAGCAGTACAATTTGATGCTGGGTGAATAGTGCCCTGTGTGCACATATCGATGACTCTTAAGGAGAGCAGGAAATGAGGTTTCAGAGCCGCAGTAAGAGAGCATTCATATCAGGGCAGTAACAGACAGCAAGCTCCAATTTACTTCTACCCACATTTAAGCACCATGATTCATCTGAGGTCTGCAGCAAATCAGGGAGAGTAAAATCAGCATTCAAGGCATCCTCGGCTTTGTGGCAGACCAAGCCAATACGAAATCGACTGGCATTTTGCCCAGCAAACGGAGCAAAAGAATAGGGCAAAAGTGTAACACTTATCCAATAAAGAATAAGTTTTCAGAACAGATTTTTATTCAAGTGGTAGGAGATGACTGCTGTCCTAAGGAGAAGTGGCCAGTAAAATAAGCATTGACAGCTTAGCAAGAAACAGTTTATCAGAGAATTTTTTTTAAAAAATAATCTCTTTTTTATTCAAAAATTTAGAAATATACATGCATTTTAATTTTTTTTTATAGAAATAGCCTTCAGCCGCCGTACCGTTGGGCGATTGGACCCTCTCGGCTCTCGCCTAAGGGCCGAGTGACACGCAAACTAGTATAGGTGCTATCGCTCATCCGTTCGGCGACAGCACCTCTCACCAATCACTTATCTTCAACTACATTGTTTACTTCAATTACTCACTAATTGTTTGACCACGTTGTTCACTTCGACTACTTACTAGTCTTCGACCATGATGTTTAGACTATGATGTTTTGACCACGTTGTTCTCTTCGACCACTCGCTAATCTTTGACCACGTTGTGTCGATCACGTTGCTTCCACCACACTGGTAAACGGCATTGTTTCAATCACGTTGTGTCGACCACGTCGGTTTGATCATGTACATGTGGGCGATTGCATACTTGTCGCCCAGCAGTAGAGCTACTTCTTGCCTATCGCTCGGCCATTGAGCGACAAGGTCTAGTCGCTCAACGGTTAGGCGACTAGAGGCTATTTCTGTAAAAAAAAAATAAAATACAGATGTATTTTTGTATTTTCGAATAAAAAATAGATTTTTTTTTTAAAAAAACTCGTTTATCATAAGAGTGCTCGGTTACAGTAGTGTATGGGCCATGTTTTGTTTGTAGAGAAAGATCACACGTATTAGCTGCCAAATTTTCGTAGTGTTAATTTTATTTGGTCAGCAAGAATTTGGATAGCGTCGTAGCGGCTAAAATCAGGTAAGAATCTATCCAGATTAGCACGACAATTCGTTTTCTAGATATTCTGTGGCCAAAACTAGGCAACCAAAGACATTGGCCAAACCCGAGAAATGAGGGAAGAGGCCATCTTCGCAAGGTACCAAAATAGAGCTAGAATCTTCAACTTCATTAGAAAATCAAAACTAGTAATATATTGCAAGAGGTATGAATAGACAAAATTTGAAGCTTCTACTAAACATGAAATTTACAACACAGTGCATCATCTATATTATATACTCTGTAGTGACTGCTGATGAAATGAAAAAAAAACCTATGAGTAAGGCATCACTAAAAAATTTAACTCGATACACGGGAGAGAGGCACCACTAAAAAATTTAACTCGATACAAGGGAGAGAGGCACCACTAAAAAATTTAGCTCGAAGCAAGGGAGAGACGATTACCACTACTGGAAGCACCTAATGGCTGATCTTGAGAAAACCATCTTCTGTTCCAACTACGAACAATCTTGACAAAGGAAGCACAGCAATAGTCGAAACAGCACACATGTTTTTCCTATTTCACTCCTCTGTCAGCAGAATACAAGTTCTGAAGTACGAGCTGCTGATGTCCAATCTGCATGACAAATTGACAATGTATTGACAATTACTTCAGTGGGAACCAAATGGAACTCCAACTCACACCATATGTAAAATTGCTAAAGGGGGCTACACTGCTGTTCCGAATAGCAATGTTTTCCTGATCACACAGTGGCGCACACTACGAAGAGGAGAAACTACATACCTCAATTGTTGGCCTCGAAATGGAAGTTAGTGCAATTTTATTTCTTGAAACTGATACCACATCCTGACCCCAAACAGAAAAGTTGAATATGCCATCTGAATGGCTTCTGAAAATGTTTGACTGGTTGCTAGATTCCTGTCACATTTCCCACAAAAAACTTTAAGAAAGCATGAAAGTTCAAACTGAAAATAACTCATAAGCCATAAGATATACAAGTATTCCATAATCTAAACTTGACGAGCACATAGCTTCTACTGTGAAATTGTGAATTCGGTACTATGATATGATCTTTGTTAGATAGACGGATCATTCATGTATTGCACATCCTAAAAGGGCAATATATAGTACAAGACTCAAAAGACACATAACTGAACCCTAAAATAGAAAAACTATAGGACCGGATAGGCAACAGAGGGGGTGAATGGTGCCTTTAAATTTTTCTCCTAAGTAGTATTCACTTATTCCTTTACCTTGATAGCTACAAAGCAATGAAGATTATAATGAGGTCTACATGAAAAGCAGAAGAACACAGAGTTGAGCACGACCAGATCAAAGCACTTCGTGGTCGGGTTACGACCACTAATCAAAAATCAACATGGTCGGTTACGACTACTAGTCGGAAAATACTAGAGAGCCAAACTGAACACAACCAGTCAGCAGAGAAAACAACGTGATCGAAATTTGACTACCAGTCGGAAGTTCAACATGGTCGAAGCCACTGTGGTCAAAACCACAATGGTAGAAACAATGTGCCAGTAACCAACGCGGTCAAAACCAACGTGGCTAAAACCAACATGGTCGCAACCAACGCGGTCAAAACCAACGTGATCGAAACCAGCATGATCGAAACCAATGTTGTCGTAATCAACATGGTCGAAATCGATGTTGTCTAAAGCCAACGTTGTCGAAGACTGACGTGGTCGATGATTAGCGTGCGGTCAAGAAACCAGCGTGGTCGAGGACCAATAAGTAGTCAAAAATCAACACAGTCAAAGACTGATGTGATCGCAACCTACGTGGTCGAAGACCAATGAATGGTCGACACCTCCATAGTCGATGCCCAGAGTACGGTCAGAAAACAATGTGGTCAAAAACCAGTGTGTGGTCATAACAGTTCAGAATGTGACTAAAGTGATCTAGGACCATTGAGTGTTGAAACCAAAGTGGTCAAACCAAACCGAACTTCGACCAGTGAGATTGACGACCAATGAATGGTCAAAATCAAAGTGGCCAGAGAACAGGAACTGCGGTACTACCGCTACGAGGTTTGCGGTACCACCGTTTCCAAAGGAAGAACAGGGGAACAGGGTTTTTCAGCCTGATCGCAAGATCCAAAATTCATGCAACTTTTGATTGAAAGATCCAAAAGCCGTGAAGCCAATGTATGCATGTTTCTTAAAGTCTCAGGAAGCTATTCTATTCCTGGATTGAAAAATCTATGACAAATTTGAAACCTTTTTGCAAATTAAAGCAGCACATACCAACTGAGGTCTAAAAATGATGACCAGATCTTGCTCGTGGGTAGAGAATATCCAAGATGGCTTTGAGCACGATCCCACATATCACAGCAAAAAAGAACAACAAAGAAATCAAATCAAAACTCTTGGATCAAGAAAAGATTGAGAGAGAATAGAACAAACTCACAACAGAGCAATCGAATGCCTAGCGTGGTCGAAGACCATCGAGCACTCATAACCAAATGCGGTCGTAAGCAACTCGAAAAGCAGTGGAGGTGCACGACCACACAATCTAAGACCATTGAGTCGATCGAAATCAGATGTGGTCATAAATGACTTGAAGTACTAGAGGAGGTGCACAAAAAAGAGACCTGAGATCGAAAAGATAACCAGACCGTGCCCGTGGGAATAGAATAGCCAAGGTGGCTTTGAGTATGATCCCACAATATCTAGCTGATGCGGGGGATTGCCCGATCTTCACGGCGTAGGATCGATAAAGATAATTTGGATCCGTGCAACCTGACGAATCGATAGCGCCAACCACTATTAGAATAGCAACCTGCGACAAAAGAATTCCCCCAACCACACACTCGTGATCCCATCTACCCGACCACCAAGTAGACGCGTCGTCGCTCCAGCCAATCACAAGGAAACACAAGAACGACGGGGAAGAACGCCCGATTCCCCTCTAGGTTGCAATCGTATGCCAAACCCTAGAAAGAACAAGTGCATCGCTCTCCCTAAAAATAATAAATTGATTTCTTGTGGTCTGTCCTGCCCTCACGCACGCAACAGGACTTTTTTTAAGGCCCACTGAAAACTCTTTTCAGCCGAAGGAAGCCGAGTCTCACCCGAGACCGACTCAACAACCATACGAGAGCGATTCGATGAAAAAAAGGCATGTCCGAGTTGTGTTCCAACTCATCTGCATGTAACAAATAATAATAAAAAAGCATGACCGAATGCAACCTTGACTTGGAATTTCCATCATGTGGCCTCACGTTGCATGCATGTCTTCACGATGGCTAGATAATATCTCTTCTTCCATTGAGTCTTCACGAAGTAGCTGCATGCATGATTCCATTGAGTCGTCATGAAGTAGCTACATGCATGATTCCATTGAGTCTTCACAAAGTAGATGCATGCACAGCATGCATGCATGTTTGTTTCATTTTTTCCCCGTGTAGCACTTTTCGTTGCCTTCTATTTCCAGCTTCGTTATCCTCAACTAAATCTTTCTTTTGTTCAAACCTAAGAATAATTAAATACCAACTATTAGGTAGTATATTATTCTCATATAAATTAAACTCAAATTTAACTAGGAGCGAGTTCACCTGATGATTAATCTTTTTAGCTCGTGCTCGTGTAATCGGTCCAGTCGTGATGTCCTCATCACCAGCAAGTCAAATCATCAATAAGATTAAGCAGGAACAACCTCTCAGATCAAGAAGAGAAGGGAACAGAACTGAAATGGAGAACTGAAGAGAACAGAGAAAGAACCAAACCGATGATCTCAAAACAGAGCAAACTCAAATAGACAAAAATACACAAAAGGTAGATCAAAGATTGATGTATTTCTCACTTAAGGTGATTTGTTCTACAACCACTCCACTCAGGAGGACAGAGCTCTTAAACTAGAGCACACACCCACTCTCTAACCTAACTCTCATGGGAGGGAGAGGTGCCAGCCACCAAATGCTTAGCCAGCCTTCTCTCACTCAAACCTAGCTCTTTGCCTATCCTCCCCTTATATAGGCTCACCAATGAACCCAAGACCTAATGGATCCTTCCATTAGGCCAAATCGGGGATAACCCATTAACCCCACCTAACACCGGGTTTTACTCACGCATGCTTCTCAAAGCGGCTTACAACCATTAACCCATTAATGAACTAACACTTGATCCACTTCACATTTTTCGGTACATACAAGACCTAAACCACTTAGGCCAATGCCGCGGTTTCACACACCGCCATTTTTCTCGGTATTGGGCAATTTACCAAAATACCCCTCTATCACGTTCCTCGAAGCTCCCCGCTTCCTTTGTCACAAAGCATCGCCCAAGCTTCGCCATCTTCTATGTGGTCCCAATGACTTGTCGTCAAGCCTCTCATGCGTTTGGATCCCACCTAACCGTCCTCGTTTGCAAACGACCAAAATCACTTAGCACACCACATGCTTCACCTCGCGTATAACGCCACCCGGCTTCCTCAACCGTCTGGACCTCGACACCACTCTGAGTCTAGTCCTGCTCTACCTTGTCGTTGCCCATCATGTCCACCACTGGTAACTCCCGCTCCAGTTTCTCGTCATCTCAGCTTGCAACCACCCCATAAGTCTCAGTCATTTTCAGCGTCTCCCTGACCGTTCTAGACCTCAACATCTTCCTGTGCTTGGTCCTGGTCCTTCTAGCCTCACCATGATGTAGCTCCACAATCCTGCTACCAACACCAACAAGCAAACCATTACGTAACACCGCACAATACTCAAAGACATCAATTGGTATAATTTATCCATACAATGCACAATGCAAAATATCTGCACCCAAATACTGATCTTAAACCTAGAATCAGCCAATAAACACAAGTGCACACTAGCAACAACACGCCAGTCAACCTTGATCAAAACCCCAATATTTCCAGATAACAACCTCAGACCACCGAGAAAAGCCAGTCTGATCGCCTGCTAGACTGACACGAGTACCCGGATGCTCAAGAAATGAAGCACTCGAAGCCAACCAATACCTACCAGAAGCCTACGACCATCACAATAGACCGCTACGACCATCGAAGACACAGGCTATGACTACCATAAAGATCGTTACGACTATCGATCACACAGGCTACAACTACCACAACCGATCGCTACAACCATCAATCACATAGGCTATGACTTTATCACAATAGATCACTACGACCGCTGCTCACAAAGGCTATGAATATCGATTGCTGCGACTTACGACTACCAAACACCACAGCTTACGACTACCAATCACGACTAGGCAGCACCTCCTCATGATTAGAAGGATACTTCAAGTTTGATAGTGTTGCTATGACCACGGCTTCTCGACCAGGGTGCTATAGCTTACGAATACCGACAATTTCACTATACTGGCGACTAGTTTGTTGTATCTACGACTGGTTCACTATGTAGCTTGACTCACGACTGTAATCGAGTCTCCGGAGTCTCCAACTACTCTCTGACTCCAAGGCCTTCGGCTTCCGCATAGCACTTGGACATACCAAGTACTCAATTGCGACTGTTGTAGGGGTGGCCCCCACCTAAACCCAGCAGGCCTGGTAGGAGGTTATAAGGCCCAGAATAGGCCATGTGTAATGACATAACTGCCCCCAGAGGGGATAACCAGATGTAAGGGTATAGCTGTAAAAGCACTCCTCATGTGTATATATATATGAGTAAGCCTTGGGGAGGACCCAGGCCATTACACTTATCTTCATCACTCTCCACTACCATCTCTCTCTCTGTTTGGTCTGTAGCCACAACAGTTGGCGCCGTCCGTGGGGAGGACGAAGACAAGCCTGAAGACCGAAGAAAAAGATGGCACCGAAAAAAGCTTCCTCAGCGGCGGCGAAGGGAAAGAAGGCGGCCGGGCCGGAGCGTCGTATGGGTACCAGAGCTTCGGCATCGGCAGCGGCGGACGCGGGTGGCGATGCAGGCGCGGTGGCCGAAGACGTCGACGTTCGCGCGGTGACGACCAACCCTGTCACCGGCACAGCGACGACCAACCCCACCACCGGCGTTGCGAGGACGGACCCGGCGGTCCAAGATGTCGACACGGGTGCGGCGACAACCGACCCCGCCGACGCGACGACAGCCGACCTCGCCGCCCACACTGCAACCCTCGCTGGCGGTGCGGACCGGCCGGTCCGAGGTAGCCACGACGGAGCGACCGGCAGTTCGGGACCCCGCGACGCGGTCGTCCCCGCGCCGATCCGCCCGTCGGAAGCACCGGCGACCCTGCCCGCACCGGTGATGGAAAGCGCCCTGCTGGCGGCTCTCAACGTGTTCCAGCGAGAACTAGGGGACCTTCGCGGAGCCGTCCGAGATATACAAGAGGCTCGGAGCCAGCAGGTCGCGCCAGTAGTCGCGCCCGAGCCCACGCCAGAGAAGGTGGACAGCCGCGAAGCCCCCACGGCTAGCCGTGTCCCGCTGAGATGCGTAGATCCGGAATCCCCGCTTTCGGCGGGGCTGCAGCAGGCCGCGTGGCCCGAAGACTTCAAGTTCCCTCGCATCACCGACCCGTACGAAGGCGACACGGATCCTCGCGAGTTCGTGCGCGTGTACGAAACCGCGATCGAGGCCGCGGGCGGAGACGACACCACGAAGGCGAAGGGACTCCCCCTCGCACTGCACGGAGTGGTGCTCTCTTGGTTTTTTACCATAGAGCCGGGCTCCATCTATGCGTGGGAGCAGCTTCGCGACCGGCTTCGTACCAACTTTCAAGGATATCATGTCGAGCGAATCGATGCGGACCAACTCTTCGCTGTGAAGCAAGGACCCTCGGAGACGCTCCGGGACTATTTCAAGCGCTTCGCCAAAATTCGAGGCCAGGTACACGATGTTAATGAAATCACAGTCGTTAATGCAGCCATACAGGGCCTTCGCCCGGGCCCGATGGCCGAATACAACGCGCGGAGGCCAATTACGACAGTGGCCAAGCTCTTCGACAAAATGGACGAGTATGCGCGGGCGGAGGAGGATGCGCGAAGACGCAACATCACCGCCCTCGGCCTCGCCCATGAGGAGCGGCCCCCGCGCGAGGTCGGGGCGGGTGGCCCCTCCTCGAAGCCGGGCCGTAGCCGAAAGCCCCGAGGAGGCCCTCCCCGAGGCAGTGAGGACGAAGTACAGGAAGGCTCGTTACGGTGTAGGCCCAAACCTCGGCGCCGCCAGCGCCGGTCGCAGGCGGCCCATCACGTCCTCGCCACCGAGAGCACCCGCCAAGGACCCGACCCCGCCTCACGGAGGGGAGTCCGGGGATCGGAGGGCGGATTTGACTACGGCAGTTAGCCCCACGCAGAGCAGGAGCTTCTGCGCTATGGCAAGTGGTGCGAGGTACACGGCTACGGCGATCATTACACAAGGGCATGCATCGCGGTGATGGAGCTGCGGAGGGTGACGGCCGGATCTCGGACTCTGCCTCCTCGGCCCCCCGCCGAAGCCCATGTGGGGCACCCAAGGGATAGCCCCATACGGGCCACCGCAACGGAGGGCGCGCAGCATCACACCGTCAACGTCATCACCGGAGGCTCTTCCTCAAAAGCCCCCGGGGAGCAGCCGCAGCTGTGGATGCCGCCCCGCAACATCACCTTCGACTTGAACGACGCCAGGGGCGTGGAGTACCCTCACCAAGACCCTCTAGTCATCCAGGCCCACATAGCATGCTGCGAAGTCAAGCGCGTCCTTGTCGACGGGGGAAGCTCCGCGAACATCTTATTCGCAGACGCCCTCGACCGCATGGCAATCCCCCGAAGCCGGCTGGAGCAGCCAGGAGCTCCACTTCAAGGCTTCGGTGGTCAACCGCTGCAGGCCCTGGGGCACGTTTCCCTTCCTGTCACCTTCCGTCAGGAGGGCAACAAAGGTAACATCCGGACCGAGCATGTCACCTTTGATGTCGTAGGTATCCCGCACCCCTACAACGCCATACTGGGGCGACCCGCCATCAACTCTTTCGAGGCAATCCCACACCACGCCTTCTTGTGTGTAAAGCTCCCGGGCCCGGAGGGTGTCATCACCATCTTCGGCGACCAGGACCTGGCAAGACGTGCCGAAGGCGGCAGCCGCGTCTCGCATCGCCCGGTGCATGCCCTCTCCGGCGCGCCCGGTGCTGGGCCCTCCGCCCCCCGGGTGGACGCCCAAGCCTCGGCCCGAAGGCGGCGTCAAGAAGGTGCCGCTCCAGGCGGAGGGGCAGTTTGTCTCCATTGGCGAGGGGCTCACACCGGGGGTCGAACGGGAGCTGCTCCGAGTGCTTCAGAACAACGTGGACATCTTCGCATGGTCCCCAGAGGACATCCAGGGCGTGGATCGCGCGGTAATCCAGCATCGTTTGGCGGTCCGCCCTGATGCCAAGCCGGTCAAGCAAAGGCTCCGGCGTATGTCGATGGATCGGCAGCAGGCGGCCAAAGCGGAGGTGGCGAAGCTTCTTCGCGCCGGGGTCATCCGCGAGGTCCACCATCCAGAATGGCTCGCTAACCCGGTGCTAGTCAAAAAGGCCAGCGGGGCCTGGCGCATGTGCATCGACTTCACGGCACTCAACAAGGCGTGCCCGAAGGACAACTACCCCTTGCCGCGCATCGATCAGCTGGTTGACGCCACTGCTGGGTGCGAACTCATGAGTTTCCTGGACGCCTATTCCGGCTACCACCAGGTATACATGGCCGAAGACGACGAGGAGAAGACCAGTTTCATCACACCACTTGGGACGTTCTGCTTCGTCAGAATGCCCTTTGGCTTGAAGAACGCAGGCGCTACCTTCACCCGCCTCGTCGCCATTGCCCTGGCCGCCCAGCTCGGGAGGAACGTCGAAGCCTATGTCGATGACGTGGTGGTCAAAACTCGGCAACTTGCTCTACACGGCCGGGACCTCCAGGAGACCTTCGACAACCTCCGGAAGGCGGGCATCAAGCTCAACCCCGACAAATGTGTCTTCGGGGTACAGGCGGGCAAACTCCTCGGTTTCCTCGTGTCCGGGCGGGGCATCCAGGCGAACCCCGACAAAGTAGACGCTATCCTGGGTATGGAGCCGCCCAAGACAACGAGGGAGGTCCAGAGGCTGGCGGGCCGCATGGCAGCATTAAGCCGCTTCCTATCCAGGGCGGCGGAGCGGGGCCTGCCGTTTTTCAAGACACTCCGTGGGTGCGATGGGTTTCGTTGGGATGGAGACTGCGCGAAGGCCTTCAACGAGCTCAAGCAGCACCTGGCAAGCCTCCCCACTCTGGTCGCCCCAGCACCAGAGGCTCCCCTCCTGCTCTATCTGGCCGCGTCAGCTACCGCGGTCAGTGCCGTCCTCGTCTTAGAGGAAGGCGCCATGCAGCGGCCTGTCTACTTTGTCTCCGAAGCCCTTCAAGGCGCCAAGACAAGATACACGGAGCTTGAGAAGCTCGCCTACGCGCTGGTCATGGCCTCCAGGAAGCTTCGGCATTATTTTCTGGCTCACCCGATCACAGTGCCTTCCTCATTCCCCCTGGCAGAGATGCTACACAACAAGGAGTCTACAGGGCGTATCGGTAAATGGGCCGCCGAGCTCGCTCCCTTCTCCTTGACGTATGCTTCGCGAACGGCAATTAAATCCCAAGTCCTGGCGGATTTCCTCGCCGAATGGACCCCGCCGGCCCAACCCGGCCAGACGCACGATGACCCCGTCTGGACGCTTACAATCGACGGAGCTTACAGCGTCGCCGGCGCGGGCGTAGGGGCGGTGATCGTCACGCCCGAGGGACAGCGTTTGTTGTACTCGGCGCGCCTTGCCTTCCCCGCCACCAACAACACGGCCGAATACGAGGCGCTGCTCTTTGGCCTGGCGAAGCTCAAGGCAGCCGGCGCGAGACGGGTGTTGGTCCGCACCGACTCGCGCTTGGTGGCCGGCCATGTGGACAAGTCATATCAAGCCAAGGACCCTGAGTTGGCCAAGTACCTCGCGGCGGTACGGGCGAGGGAAAGGCACTTTTTGGGTGTCACCGTCAAGGCCATCCCCCGGGCGGAGAATGGGCAAGCAGACGCCCTCGCCAAGGCGGCCAGCCAGCAACTGCCCCCCTGAGGGGGCATTCTACGAGGTGTTAGCAAAGGCGGCCATCGCGCAGGACAACCGGGACGCGGCACTTGTCCACCGCATTGATCGGCCAGGAGATTGGTGGGAGCCCATTTTCAAATTCTTACAAGGCCTCGCCGAGCCGGAGGATCCTGCCGAGCTGCGACGATTGCAGCACCGCGCACGGTCCTTCCAGGTATTTGAAGGGACACTCTACAAGAAGGGGGTTTGCGCGCCGCTCCTGCGCTGCCTCTCGACTGAGGAAGGAAAGGAACTCTTGGCGGAAATCCACGCGGGCGTATGCGGATCCCACCTGGCGCCGAGGTCATTAGTCAGCAAGGCGTTCAGACAAGGCTTCTACTGGCCGACTGCCGTCACCGACGCCCAGGACCTCGTCCGTCGGTGCCAAGGGTGCCAATGGATGGTGCGCATCATCCGCAGGCCCCCGACAAGCCTCAACCCAATCCCCCCGGTGTGGCCACTAGCGCGCTGGGGTCTCGATATAGTAGGACCGCTTGCCCGAGCTCCAGGGGACCTCCGGTTCGTGGTAGTCGCGCTGGAGTATTTCTCCAGGTGGCCGGAAGCGATCGCTCTGGCCAAAGTAACTTCTGTGGCCATACATCGCTTCCTATGGCAAAACATCATATGTCGCTTCGGGGTACCTCGGGAGCTCACGGTCGACAATGGCCTGCAGTTCGACGCCGCCCTCTTCAAAGATTATTGTGACAGCATGGGCATCACCCTCCGATTCGCCTCGGTAGGGCATCCCCAGTCCAACGGGGCGGTCGAACGGGCGAATGGCGCCATTTCTGCCGCCATCAAAAAGCGCCTGGTTGGATTGCCGAAGGGCAAGTGGCCAGACGAGCTTCACAGCGTTCTATGGTCGCTTCGCACAACGGTAACGCGCCCAACGGGATTCACGCCGTTCAAGCTCCTCTTCGGCGACGAAGCAGTGACGCCCGAGGAAATTAAGGCCGGCTCGCGAAGGGTCCTCGTCCAAGCACCCGAAGAGGAGCGCCGTGTGTCCTTGGACCTCCTCGACGGGATACGGGCAGACGCAGCCCACCACGTCGAGAAGTACGCGCGGCAGACAATGCGTACTCGGGACCGCTCTATATGCCCGCGGGGGTTCAAGCCTGGGGATCTCGTCCTCAGAGTGGCGCTTCAGGCGAAAACCGTTGGCAAGCTGCAATCCAAGTGGGAAGGCCCGTACATCGTAACGGAGGCATTGCCAAAGGGGGCGTACCGCCTCGCCACGCTTGAAGGACAAGCCTTCCGGCACACATGGAACGCGAACAGGTTGCGGCGGTACTACGCCTAGAAGCAGCACAGTAGGCGTAGACCACCGGCCCGTTGTTAGGCGATGCTCGCCCGCGCAAACGGGAGTTCAATAAAGGTTGCTGTTCCAAGAGCATCCCCTGTCCGCGCTAAGCAGAACAAAGTCCACGGACTCTAAATAAGACATAGCGTCGAGCCTAGCTCCGCACGCGCGAGTCTCCGGACTATAAAGAAGACGTAGCGTCGAGCCTAGCTCCGCACGCAATAGTCCACGGACTCTAAATAAGACGTAGCATCGAGCCTAGCTCCGCACGCGCGAGTCTCCGGACTATAAAGAAGACGTAGCGTCGAGCCTAGCTCCGCACGCAATAGTCCACGGACTCTAAATAAGACGTAGCGTCGAGCCTAGCTCCGCACGCGCGAGTCTCCGGACTATAAAGAAGACGTAGCGTCGAGCCCAGCTCCGCACGCAATAGTCCACGGACTCTAAATAAGACGTAGCGTCGAGCCTAGCTCCGCACGCGCGAGTCTCTGGACTATAAAGAAGACGTAGCGTCGAGCCTAGCTCCGCACGCAATAGTCCACGGGCTCTAAATAAGACGTAGCGTCGAGCCTAGCTCCGCACGCGCGAGTCTCCGGACTATAAAGAAGACGTAGCGTCGAGCCTAGCTCCGCACGCAATAGTCCACGGACTCTAAATAAGACGTAGCGTCGAGCCTAGCTCCGCACGCACTCTACGGAGTATAAATAAGACGCAGCGGGGGGACGCCTTCGCGCGCACTCTACGGAGTATAAAGAAGACGTAGCGTCGAGCCTAGCTCCGCACGCAATAGTCCACAGACTCTAAATAAGACGTAGCGTCGAGCCTAGCTCCGCACGCGCGAGTCTCCGGACTATAAAGAAGACGTAGCGTCGAGCCTAGCTCCGCACGCAATAGTCCACAGACTCTAAATAAGACGTAGCGTCGAGCCTAGCTCCGCACGCGCGAGTCTCCGGACTATAAAGAAGACGTAGCGTCGAGCCTAGCTCCGCACGCAATAGTCTACGGACTCTAAATAAGACGTAGCGTCGAGCCTAGCTCCGCACGCGCGAGTCTCCGGACTATAAAGAAGACGTAGCGTCGAGCCTAGCTCCGCACGCGCGAGTCTCCGGACTATAAAAAAGACGTAGCGTCGAAGTCCGCTTCCGCACGCACTAGTCCACGGACTCTAAATAAGACGTAGCGTCGAGGTCCGCCTCCGCACGCGCGAGTCTCCGGACTATAAAGGAAATCGTAGCGTCGAGATTTGCCTCCGCACGCGCCACTCCACGGAGCATAAACGAGATGCGTACACCTGTCCTCCGCGTCCAGCGGCAGGTAACACCAAACATAAAGTACTACTTGGTTCCATTGCAAAAGGAAAGGGGTTACATGGTCACATGCGTAAGAACCAGTACATCATCCCCCTGCACCACCCGACCAACCGCTCAGCCTTGGCGCGGTGCGGACAAGCCCGCGCCGTCGTCGCCGCGGCGCTGAAGGACCCCTTCAAGCCACTGGAGGAGGTCCCCCTCCCCATGCAACGTCTGCTGCACGGCGACTCTCGCTGCACCTTCCCCGAAGCGGCCCCAGATCCGTTGGTGGAAGTTCTGCAGGCTAGCCCCAATGGAGCGGATGGCGTCCGACATAACCTCTGGTCGGTCGGGAAGATCCAGTTGAGGATTCGCTAGCTCATGGGTATGCCTACACCCACGAGTATGAAGCAGAGCGAGGGCGAAGCACGCACCAACATAGCTGCAGTGCTCGCCAAAGGTCCTGGCGCCACGAAGAGCAACGCCGACCCCCTCCTCGATCAGCCCGAGCGTCTCCGACAGGGCCTCCGGCTTGTGCGTAGTATCCGGCACTCGGACGCACAGATCTCGAAGGGCCTGGTTCAGAGACTCCATGGCCCGCCACGCCGACACAGACGCATTTTCCAAGGCAAGGCGGTTCTCGGCAGCAGCCTCCGCCAGCTGGGCGTTCTCCCCTTCTAGGACGGAGATCTGCTGCACGAAGGCGGCGCGTTCCCCAGCCGCGGCGTCCCGCGCTTCCGTGGCCGCAACTTGTGCGGCCACCAGGGCGTCCTCCAGCGCGCGAAGTTCTTCATCCTTCGCGGCGATAGCAGTGTTTGCTTCGCGGAGGTTGGCTTCCAGAGCCCTCTGCTCCCGAACGCGGGCCTCGTCAAAGGACCAGCTGAGGGCAAGCGTCTGACAGGAACAACAAATCAGCAGGCGTCTAGCAGTACCGTACAAGCTGAAGCGCACGTACTTACCCTCATCGCGGAGGCCTGCAACGCGAGCGCCAGGAGGTCCCCCGCGCGTGACGACAGCACCTCTCGATTGAGGCCGTTGTCGGCACGCTCGGCGGCGGCGGTGAGGTCGCAAAATATCTTCGGGCGAGGGAGGAAGTCCGAGCGAGCGAGTCCCGGCCCCAACACGCCAGGATTTACCGTGGCCACGGCCACGTCAGCAGCAATGGACACCGGCGGGGCATCCTGCACGCGGCTCCCGACTTCGCGCATACCTCCGCTGCTCGATCCTTCGCCACGTACGGGAGACGTCGTCTCGCCTGATGTCGGCAGAATGAGCGAGCAGGTCGGAGAAAGTCTCGCGAAGTCAGGGGAAGAAAGGGACTCACACCTACCTCCTGCGCCCCTCGTCACGGTAGGGAGTGGCACCGGGTCGACCACCCAGGGGGACGCGGGCGCCTCGACGGTTGGGGAGAAGGTCTTCTCGGCCACGCCAGCCGCCGTAATCCCACGGCAAGGCCCCGCAACAGCGTATCGACCCCTCGTTGGCGGGGGGGACTGCGTCCGAGGGCGTTTCGCCTGCGGTGACGCAGGCGATTCTTCCACGGCAGAACCAGCTCCGGTCATTGCCGTCCCCGCGGTTTCCTCCGCGGGGGGCACGCCCCCGTCGGCCGCTACGGTTGATAACGCACTGTCCCCCGTGGTTTGCTCGCCGGGGATGACGCCACCCCCCGGGTTGACGGGTTCCAACTCAGCGGTGGCCGCGAGCCCGAGCACGGGCTCGTGGGCATCGGCAGGAAATGTCGGGGGATCCGCGGCGGCGCGCCCCTCCGAAGCAGTGTGGCCAGGCCCACCGCCGGTCGCACGCTCCGCCTCAGCTGAGCTAGCCGCCGGGGGGGCTGCCGGGTCGCATACGGCAGCCGGGGAACGGGCCCGGCGTCGCGAAGACAGCCCCCCCCCCCCCCCCGCGGGGCTATCACCGTTCTGAGCGCCGGGAGTCCCGGCGGGGAGCTCTTCCGGCACCATGCGCTCGGGCACGGCAATGCCTACAGCCTCGCAGGTGCGGTTTATCCGCCCCTGTTTAGCCGCCTTCACCGCGGCCTCGCGAGCCCGGTGCTCCTTAAGCGTATACGGGCCGAGGAGCGCCGCAACCACGCGCTCCGCATCTTCTAGCCGAGTCACTGCGCAGGAGATCACGTCAGTTAGGCGGAAGCCAAACAGATACAAGGACACGATGGGCGACTTACAAGGGGCGGAGGGCGGAAGCACCAGAGACACACATGGTTCGAACCCGTCCTCGCGGGGGCCATTCGGCACAACATACTTCCCCCGGGAGGAGAGTGGCGCCGCCCCATGCATCGTGAACTCCTCGGCTAGGTCGCGCATGCTCATTCGACGGGCGACACCGACGAGGCTCTGTAGCTTTCGCGTGTCGTCAATCTCCGCCTTCAGACTCGGCGTGCTATTAAACGAGATCGGCCCGCCTCGGCACTGCATTCTGCTCTTGTCGGTCACGGTGTAATAGAACCACCACCGCGTCCAGCCGGACGCCCACTGCCCTGACGAGGCGGACACAGGAAACAACATCGCGCAGGACGCCCGGAGCACGAAGTCCACACCACCAAAGTTGGACACCGCCCCGCCAACATTTCTGGGTCGACAGTGTGCATCGTGCAGGGTGGCGAATAAGCTGGCGCTGGGGCGCCACCCCTCTGTCCGCATCGCCCACGCGAAGACAGCGAGGCGGAGTAGCGCGTGGGGCGTCAGCTGGGCTAGCTCCAACTGGTAGGCCCGCAGGACTTCGCCCACAAACAACGTGCAGGGCATCCGAAGGCCGGCATCGAAGAACGCGATGAAAACAATTGCCTCCAGGGCCCCGGGCTTCGGCTCCGTCTCGTCCTGGCGGGGTAAGCGAGCCCCATTGCGGTCCGCGATCTTCCCCTCATCCACGAGCCGTTGTAGCGTCCCTTCCGTCATGCGGCTCTTCCCCAGCACACGGGAGCAGGAGCCTCCCGAGTGCTCCATCGCGTTCCACAGCTTGTTGGCGCGCGAGCTCCCCCGCGGCACCAGTTTGTACTCTTGGGAAAGATGGTTCACCTCGCCCTGGCTAGGCAAGGAACCGTTGCGGGGGTGGTACGTGGCGTCGTCGTGGCTGGCCATCGCTCTCCATGACAAGGGATCTCACCTGCCCTGGCACTCAATGCACAGACGGATCAAATTCCCGGCGATTCGGCTGTCCAAGATTTGGAAAGAAGAACCGCTCGGACCTGGAAGGCCGCGCCTGGTAGGTGGCCAAGCAGCGCACAACGCCCCTACCTCTTCAACACGCGTCCAACTTCTCGGGGGACGAGGCGAACGGCCGCGGTCACGCAACCGCTCACATCCCACGACGCACCAGTCGTGAGTCGCCACGTGCCCCACCTGCAGCATGGCAGACTGCACGACGCGACAGCCTGGCTTCTGCCAGGCCAGGCGTCGGCGTAATTCCAGCCACCATTAAAAGCGCACTACGGGACTACAAGGTCACAACAGCCCCGGAGCGCGCGCGTCTACTTCGACTAGGCGCCAGCTTCGCCGCCACCCGTTCGAAGGGTAGGGGACGGAGCGCGCGCGTCTACTTCGACTAGGCGCCAGCTTCGCTGCCACCCGTTCGAAGGGTAGGGGACGGAGCGCGCGCGTCTACTTCGACTAGGCGCCAGCTTCGCTGCCACCCGTTCGAAGGGTAGGGGACGGAGCGCGCGCGTCTACTTCGACTAGGCGCCAGCTTCGCTGCCACCCATTCGAGGGGTAGGGGACGGAGCGCGCGCGTCTACTTCGACTTGGGCGCCAGCTTCGCTGCCACCCGTTCGAAGGGTAGGGGACGGAGCGCGCGCGCCTACTTCGACTTGGGCGCCAGCTTCGCTGCCACCCGTTCGAAGGGTAGGGGACGGAGCGCGCGCGCGCCTACTTCTACTTGGCGCCACCTTCCGCTACCACCGTCCCAGATTTCAGGCTCCCCAACCACAAGCTTGGAGGAATTCACAGGCCGCAGGGGACGGAGGGGGCCAAAGGACTCGACGACATGGCTTCGGCCCTGTGAAGCCCTTCACCATGAGAGGCTCCTGTCGTAGGGGTGGCCCCCACCTAAACCCAGCAGGCCTGGTAGGAGGTTATAAGGCCCAGAATAGGCCATGTGTAATGACATAACTGCCCCCAGAGGGGATAACCAGATGTAAGGGTATAGCTGTAAAAGCACTCCTCATGTGTATATATATATGAGTAAGCCTTGGGGAGGACCCAGGCCATTACACTTATCTTCATCACTCTCCACTACCATCTCTCTCTGTTTGGTCTGTAGCCACAATAGCGACTAAATAGTACGCAGCACATGAGAATTATCAACAACAAGGTTAGTTCCAATAGCCGATGTGTGCATGGTGCCATGTGCAGCCAACTAATGGCAGCTTATGCACCAAGAAGGAAGGAAAAGATTGGTTCTGTGTGAACCATATTTGCAATGGGAATATGATTGCATTGTATCTCCATTTATGGAAGTATTTCTTGATAGATCTTTTCTGATATGGAAAGCAAATGTTTACATGGAAAGAATCGGCAATCAAATTAGGAATTCGATCTTAGAAATTAGGGGTAGATTTGCACCGTGTGGAAGCTACGTACATTGTCTACGGCTCTTGCTTGTGCCTATAAAAGGGAGACCCAGCAGACGACAGAGGGATAGACACAGAGGAACACATATACACACAGACGAAAGGACAGACAAACAGAGAAAGAAGGATAGACACAGGAGGATGGACTCGGAGATAAAGAGGCCAGACAGAGACGAAGAAGGATACACCCCATTAGTATACATACACAGAAAGGATACACGCAACAAAAGAAGGAGAAGGTGAAGAAACTTGAGGAAGCAATCTATACAAGCCGAAGCCATAGTGTGTTGTGCTCAGAATGGTAAAAAGCCTCCCGTTTTCTCTTTCTTCTTTATCTAGCTAGCTTGTATGCTAAAGGACGGTGGCAATGGTGGAAAGGTCATCAAACGCCTACGGTCTCTGCCGGTGATGTCATCGTTTAAGCGCTTTAGAGCTCGCCATTGTGCAGCCCACGACCACAATGTTAGGGTTGTCAAGATTACCGTCTACTCTCCTACTCACTGGGTTCAAATCATGAAGTCCCTACACTCTTACATGTGGCATGCGCCTTGGCCAAGCTGTGAGGCTATGATGATCTATCATGTACCAGAGTAGTCCCATCCGTATGTCTAATATGATGATAGCTCCGTGAGGCGAGGTTGATGGTGCTGCTCAATGGCACTGCTCGATGGGTTTCGACTACCATCTACTTCGATGCCCAATGGCTTCCGACTACTGGCTGCTTCTGATGTCTGGTGGCTACCGACTACCAGCTATTTCCTATGTCTGGAGGCCTCCAACTACCGACTACTTTGATGTCCGATGGTTTTCGACTATTAGTTGTTTCCAATGGCCAATGGCTTTTGACTTTTGATTATCAATCACTCCTTAATGCCGATGGCTTCTGGCTTTCGAGGAGTCTTTTACTCAGTCACTTTCGACCACATCGATACTTGACCCCGGTGTCCTGCTCTGCTAACCTCACCACTCGGGATATGTCTACGACACCAATTCTGCTACTATTATAGTCAGATCAATCATGCTTGGTGTGATCATGCACACTTTTAATTACCTCAATTCTATGTGTTGTTTGATACTGACGAGGTCGAATGGCACGGGCAAGCGTGGCCAGTGCAAGGTTACGCTATCAATGGCCCCATAAACCAATGAGGCTATGGATCATGCCAACACCCACATTTATATTAATCATTCATCACATGCATGGAAAATGTGAAGCGAAGACTGAAGATGACGACCAATGCGCAACTTAATCGAAGGTATCCCATTGGTTTGCCCCACGGATATAATTAATCGGAAGCCTTCTGAGGCCCCGGGGACCAGGAGATTATATCGTCTATTTTAGATTTGCTATGCAAAACAGGCTATGGAGCGCACTCATATAAAGGGAATCTGTAATTTTGTTATTCTCAAATGAAATAATAAAATACATGTTTCCCTATCTGTTCTTGTTTTTTTTGTATACTTTTGTACACTGGCACACCCACACCTTATACCCCCAAGGCAAGAAATCCTAAAGAGATTCCTCGCATCAAACACATCTAAAACACAACCCTCAACTAACAATATTGCACATAACTCCCTTACCCTAATCCAGTTTAGTTTTGATCCCATGTGTCAGTGGTTTTGACGTGTGGATGTTGACATGGCCATGATGTGGCAATGACTTTGCAAATCAAACATACATAATTTTCTTATGTACTAGGGTCTACATGTAAGTCACTATTAGCTTTTCTTCCTCCCCTCTCTCCTTCCCCTTCTCTCTCTAGTTCATATCATCCGAGCTATGCGTCGCAGCTCTACACAACAACTCTCATTGCCATGCGGTGCCTTTTCACCACAACTCATGCCGCTGTGTGCCACGCCTCGACTGCTCACCCTCGCCATTCATGTGGCTACTTCATTGAGTTGGGGGCCGTGGTGTTGTAGCCGGCGATTTGGGGGCAGATCAGGGGATGGGGTGGAGCATAGAGGGTGGTGGTGATGCATTGGCTCTTCGGAGAGGTAACTCTAGCCCTCAACGGCTCACACCATCCTCTTCTCTATCCCGCTTGTGAAGGAGCTGAACAAAGCCGCGCCATGGCTGCCCAAGCTCGTCGTTACCTTCAAACTCAAGACGTCGTTCCCAGTGAACTAATGTCAAAGCCGTCCACATCACATCGTGTTTCATCACCTCCTACCTCATATCCCCAAATTAATTTGAGTTTTGTGCCCACAAATGCTCATAATTGAAGTTTTTTCCCCAATGTTGTCAAGCTTCTCCACCATGGTACAGTTCGTCACGACCGGTGAGACTTTATTTGATTCCTTTGTACATGAACATCCCCTCCCCCTCCCCTATCTTTTGATGCCCTCAGTTTTGCCTCTCACCCACCATAGCACCGTTGCCTCCATGACTCGACCACCACTATCGCTCGCCTCCGTCACTGGCCTAGCACAGCACGCCTCACCTAACTACCATCACCATAAGGTTTCTCACGTCGCAAGTATTCTAATTCCCCCCTCACTCATGCGTTGCCACCATCTCGTGACTAGCACTTTGCCCAACCCGTTGCATCATGTAGCTCTAGCTATCTTGGTTGTTCACTATTGCAACAAAGGAAGGAGATAGGGATGAAATGTGGGACACATAGGAGCATGATTATGATGCCATGGGAGGCCTCAATGATGTGGCCTTGCAACATGGCAAAAACCACTTATGAGGTTGAAATTCAGACTCAGGATGTAGTCGAAGGTTGAAAAATGGTTTTGTTCTCACATAATATCCGACAAATTAGAATCATCATAACAAAGATAACAAGCTCTTTTTACGTATTATCGATAGGATCAATTCTAATCAAGGATAGAATAGATGTAACCTAATAGTTTAGGGGTCGAATGTACTTTTTTACTTTTCAACATGTGAGTGGGGAGGGGGCACTTTTTTTATTATTATGCTCTCGAGGAAACGATCTCACGAGATCTATAGGAGTAAGGAAAATGTTAGAGCCTATTTCACTCACAGGATTAAAAAAACGTAGGAATGGGGAAAAAATATAGCAATATGATATGAATGTACATTTAAAATAGAGGATTTGAAAACATGGGAATTTTATAGGATTGAGTATTTGGAACACAAGAATAGGAAAAAAAACACAGGAATTTACCTTGATCCTATGCGTAGCAACAAAACAAGAGGTTTTGGTGGACGATATTTTCCCGTGGTTTCATTTGGAACCGTAGGAATAAGAAATCTTCCTACATTTTTCGTTTGCTTAATTCCTGTGAATCAAATAGATGAACAGTTGCTATTCCTATGGAATTCATGTTCCGCCATTTTTGGTCTGAATCAAAGAGGCCTAAGTAAACCCAACAGCCGCATGCTGCTCTGCTGCACTTGTACCGTTATATTTGTTCGACAGGCGTCATGAGGGCTGAGAGGTCGGTCAGGCCTTCATCCCAGCATGCTGAGTTTGCCAACGACTGGAGCAAGCTGATGAGAGATTATTGGAACTAATCTTATTGTATTGTTATTAGCATGGTCGCTGAAACGGTCGATGAAGTTGTGATCAAAGATGTGGTCGATAAGCCATGGTTGGTAAAGCGATCGAAGGCACCATAGTCGAGGCACCGTAGTCGACAAGACATGGTTGTAGAAGGACTCAAGGAAGAACCCAAAGAAGGTCAGGTCTGTGTGTAGTTGTAGACCAGAGCAGATAGCAGTTAATCTGCACATAACCGATCGTGTCCAATAAGCTGTGCGAGGTGGCTGGTGGAACGAGTTATTCTAGTAGTGTGCGTCATAGAGATCGTGCCAGAAGACTCGGTCAGTTTGTTAGCCTATGTACTTGAAATCCGTGAGTATAAATAGAAGAGAAAATAGAAAAGTTATGGACAGATTGACGCAACATAAAAGTTCTTATGTCTTCAATAAATTAGAGTGTTCATGTGAGTCTACGACCACTGAGTATGTACGTACTGTTCCGTCCCTAGGCCAACAGAAATGAGGCATTGAGCATCGTTTGGTTGGCGTAACCAGCAAGGTGGCCAAAGCCAGAGCGTGCGCAGGACAGTAGTTGGGTAATGAGTGGGCAAAAGCCACCGCACGTGAGAACGGAGCGTTGCTTGGATGGTGGTGGTGCTGATGTGCAGGCTACCCGTGTGAGCTCGATCCTAATACATCTCATTTTCAAAGTACCTCAGGTACTGTTTATGTGAATCGTGTCTCTAAGTACACGATATATTTAGTGATTAAAATACGTGCCCACTTTATAAAAATTTAGATCTTTATTTTATCTTAGCGTGTGTATACACATCCATATAATATGTATGAATGATGTGAGTATACATGGTGTTGCGTATCTTATCTATGTACTTGTTATACTCTAAAAAAAAGCCACCGCACGCGTCTTCAGGCTGCGGTGGGCTGAGCATGCAAGGTGGCCGGCAAACGAGGAAGCTAGTGTGTCCCCGTCGCCTCTGATGATGGTGGTGGGTCAGTGAAGAAGACAAAAATACGTGTGAATGGAGATCCTCTCGTTATTGGGATCGAGAGTTGTCGGTTTAGGCTTGGTTTTGCCTTATATGGATTTGGAGAGTTTGCGGCAGACTAATGGTGGGTCAGACACCGAGCTCCTCAAAAGTGAGCGAAGCTAAGAGGGCACTCTGTATTAGCTTATGACGATAACTTGAAACAGAAGTAAAAGAAATAAGATTCGTGATGTGCTTGTATTTATCTTCGAAGCAAAACAAAAGTGAGAATACAACTATTCATATTAGCTTCTACCTTACGGGCAGAGCCTAAGAATTATGACAACTCAAGAGTAAAAATCCGCCTACATTCTAAATCCTCATGCAACAGAACAAAATTCTAATCACCGAACTATCAACAACTCACGCCTTGTGAATCAAGAAAATCTTGAGTTCTTTCTTCATTACCCCCACAACACATGCAAGAGAATGAATAAAGTACTCACGTCACCTGAGCATGATTCACATTATATGCTACGATCAACAAGCTATGCATCTCACATAAGCAAGTCAACAATATACCATAAAAAAGAGAGCAATTATGGTGCAATCAACGATAATTCCTTCCTGCAGTAAGCGTAACTTAAGCCTCAAACTATGAAGATCACATCAACTGTAAAGGATTGCACGTAGGATTGCACGTAGGTTACGAAAGCAGAAAACAAAACTTTTCTACCGCGCACACAAGGACATCATACTTAAGGAGGGATCATGGATCGTTACCACTAGATGCGCAGCGCAGCGGAAGAAAAGTTGAAAAAACCGATCCAACCACGCGCGTCGAGGTAGTAGTGGAATCAGCCGATCGTCCCGAACAGATCGTCTCCTCCACGCGATCAACCACACCACGAGCAGATCCAATCTGTAGGTTATTGATGCCGATCAACACCGCAACGAGCAGCGCCTCCACCGGTATCCACACGTCCGGGGCTGGAACGTCGATCGCGAGTGTACTAGCACTCGTGAGCAGCTAGGGTTTGGCTCGGGAGGTGGCGACTAGGGTTATGCTAGAGGTTAACAGAAGCGTATGCCCCTCAGCCCCTCGCCTCCATATATATAGACCTCCTCACTTGGGCCTTGTGGACCGAGGCTCAATAGGAGTCTATTCGGATCTCTATCCGAATTGAGCCCACATTCGAATCATATTCGAATTAGTGTTCCAACCCGTTAAGCGTGCGACCCTGTAGGTTCACGTATACTTGGTCGCAACCCGGAAACACCTTTCCGGTCACCCTGTTAATAGCGGCCTCTAGTAAGACATATTAACCTCAAAGTATACGTAAAGATCATATCAGCTGAACCTGTAATGTTCTCATGTACGAATCCCTTTGCTTCACGATATAGATTGAACTCAAGGCGAGACCTGTGTCATCCTCTTAATAGCTCAATCACTCTCTCGATTCCGTGATGGATTATAAACTTGTAATTGACTCCTCAATCACCTTGGCATGGCCATGCACTTTCATAATCCATTACATCGAGGGCCCCAGAGATATCTCTCCCATAAGGAGGGGCAAATTCTATCTTGATTATTCACATCCCACTACATATTTCATGGCAAACCCGAAGACTACTTTTATGACTACCCAGTTACGGAGTAGTGTTTAGTAGTCCCAAAATAAGCTACTACGCATGTTGGGAACCATGATGATCTCAAGTCTAAGGATTCTACATAAACACTACTTGAGACCAACTGATGACACATGGAATCTCTGCAGCGTCTCATGGCGGGTCTATCCAACATATGTTCACTAACACATGTCCATATTATTGATTTGGTATCACCATACCATGATCCATGAGACATAATCATCAATCAACACATATACTGATCTTTGAATCATATTTGATCCTCTATGATATATGATCAGGGATCATTTAGAAATAGCAACATTTTAGTATGAAGAGTCTCATGAATAAGTCACATACTCATTGATCAATAATAATAATGTCTATTTCAAAGAACAAAGTAATGTATCATAAACATAGTATGTGGTATATATAACATCTCCATGTTGCCTCTAGGGCATATCACCAACAAACTGATCAACATAAATGAAACAATTAACCCAAACATAATTCGAATTCAACAGTACTTGATAGGATCCATCATGACGACGTTATGCTCTGCTAACCTTCCATGGACAATTGCTGATTTAACATTGGATAGGATCACAGACACACAACACAAATGCTATTTTAACATACTGAACAAAATGGCAGATTCACGCAATTCTATCATGACACATTGCACAGAATGACAGATTCAATTCAAAATTGTTGTGCTAACCTTCTATGGGGCCACAAATACACACACAACATGACTCCTATCCCGCACCCAATGGATGAAGAATATCATGAGTCCGCAATGGATATTACCGCATCATGGAAAGCATAATGAATAAACCCACACCATCATCGCATAGGACAGCAGAAGCACGAGCTTCACCTAACATGGTAAGATCAACAAGCTAAATGTATCATATCACCAGGTCAAAGCATCAGATAAAGATAACCATTTTAAGGCGCAAGCAATAACAATTACTGCCCTGCAATAACTCAGACAACCGAGATCACAATAACAGAACGAGAACGATTAACCAAAACATAATTCGAATTTAACAGTACTAGAAAATATCCATCATGACATGATATCGAACCCAAGAGTACGCAACACCATCACAGATGAAGGTGTTTCTGTTCAAAGAAACTACTCTAATCCTTCTTCCCCAGAGCTGAGCAGAGCAGCCTACGCCTTCTGGTTGTAGACGTAGGTGAGGCCGCACTTACCGCAGTAGTGGCGGTCGAAGTGGTTGGCCATGAAGGTTCCCGCGCCGCACTCGCCGTTGGGGCACTCCTTGCGGAGGCGGGTGACCTTGCCGGTGGCGTCGTCGACCTTGTAGAACTGGAGCACGGCGAGCTTCACCTTCTTGTGCTTGTGCTTTTGCTTCTTGGGCTTGGTGTACGTCTTCTTCTTGCGCTTCTTGGCGCCGCCCCTCAGGCGGAGCACCAGGTGCAGCGTCGACTCCTTCTGGATGTTGTAGTCGGCGAGCGTTCGGCCGTCCTCCAGCTGCTTGCCGGCGAAGATGAGCCGCTGCTGGTCTGGGGGGATGCCCTCCTTGTCCTGGATCTTGGCCTTCACGTTGTCGATGGTGTCCGAGGACTCCACCTCCAGCGTGATGGTCTTGCCCGTCAGCGTCTTCACGAAGATCTGCATCTTGCCGGCACTTCCTCCGGCGGCCGCGGCAGCGGCGGCCTACCTACCTGAGGCGGAGGCTGTGGCTCTCGGCGACGGCGGCGGCGGGGTGGAGTGATCTAGGTAGGGTTTTTACGTGGAGAGAGAGAGAGGTGACGATTTTATAGCTGGGGTGAGGCGGTGTTGGCCGTTAGATTTGGGTGGGTTTCGATCGAACGGTGCACGTGGGCCCGAAAATGGGAGTTGGGCCTTATGGGCTTTTAGGAATAGGTGTTTCTTCGTCGTTGGGCTTTGTCGTACTTTTCCCATTTCTCCTCCTCTCCTCTCTCTCCCCCCCGACCCCGACGCCTCCCTCCGCTTCCGCCGCCGAGCCGAAGCCGGAGCCAACTACCGCCGCCGCCGCCGCAGCGCCGGCGAGGAAGCGAGAGACCACGTCGGCGATGGCGTCGAGCAGCTCCGCCGGTGACGTGGGCGGCTCAGGTACGGAGCTCCGGTAGCAACCCCAAATCTTGGGCACATGGGTTGCTTTTCTTGGTTACGTGAGATTAAAGAAAGAGTAGGTGTGTTCTTTGTGAGATTTGCGAGTGCAGTTCCCCTGTTCGTGTGGAGATCTCGATGAGGTTACTGTGTACGATTTTTCGCGTGTAAATCGAAAGATTCATCCGTCCGCTCTGCTGTGGCCGTTCTTGGTAAGGTTACTGTGTATGATTTTTCTTGGTTTAATGGGGCATTGGATAATCTAAGCGCGAGCCCTTGCGAGCGCGATTTAACCGCCGAGAGAATAAACTGCTTGTTTAAGAATGCATGCTGGATTCGGAAATCTGAAGCAGCACATTCCATTCCCAATTTAGCAATTTCCTAGTACTAGTCTTTGCTTTTGATACTTGAACTCCGAAGCAGATAAGGGAACATTCATAGGGTAGGTTTGCTATTTTACTTAGTTGGATACCAGAACTGATTTTGATTATTGGCTGATGAGTAGGGAGATATAGCAGCTGGAAATGTGTTAAGAGCTTTTGAATATTTTGGGAGGTGCAGTCTATCAAATTCTCTCTTTACTTGGTTTGCCATTGGGATTTCATTGGGATGTGCAATTCATTGTTAGTTCCGGCCCATGCGTAGGACTCAAATCCTTGAGAATTGTTTGTTATTGAAGGCTTCTTCAACGTTTGATCTTTGTAATGTAGAAGAGCCGTATGCTGTTTTGACGTTCTCCACTTCAAATGGATAATATATGGAGTTATGGACCAATACTTAGACCTAATCCTATTACTGCCATCATAATTTTTTTTAACAAATGGAGGACTAAACAGTCTTCAAAACATGAAACCAAGAAAACAACATATTTCATTCACACAAACAACTCTATATTATGGAATAAGAAAGTCTATTAAAAGATTGAAATAATGAACTTTTAAGAGGATCAGTTTGAAGTCACTTGTATATGGGCCGCCTTTCGGATACTGCTGTAATTTCCTTACCATTTAAATGGGACTGTTGAATAGCACGTTGAATATGTTGACTTTTTGAATAGTAATTTTGCCTTTTTTATATTTCAAGTCAAATGTTTTTTGCGGGGAATTTCAAGTCGAATGTGTTTCTGTTTTATGGCACTACTCTGAAACAGACATATATGCTATTTGAATTCAAAGCATACTGCAAAGATTGAACAAAAAAGTACAACTTTATTAAAATACACAACCTTTTTCTATGACTGCAACTAAAGCCTAATCAGACATGCAGACTCCTAAACATTTTTCTGAGCACTTGGGGCATTTTAAGTACCCTTGTTCTTTTCCAATTGGAAGTTCTGTGTTGTTCGATGTAAGTCTCATCTTTTATGTGTCAAACTGTCAATGCCAGGGGCTAAAGGTATTGTTGCGGATGAAACGCTGCCAGCTTCTGGAAATGCTCAGCAACAGTCTCATGATGCTTGTGTGTATACTGTTACTTCATTTCCATGCTTGATGTCTCTTCTCTGTGTTCCAAAATAATGTTGGTGTTTTTGCGCACATTAATCTGAAGCCATCCCTTTAGATATTTGCATCAAGAATATGAAACCGCAATTTGTGTGGTTAATTGGTTATATGGTTTGTAGTCCCATCGAACATTGTAATTGTCATGCATGGTGCCTTTTGCAAAATTCAATAGGCGGTTGCCTCTTGGTGATCTTTGTCCTTTTCGCAAGATATTGTGTAGTAAGTAGTATCAACTAACCAGTTGGCTGATTATGGTACCTTTCAACTTTTGATTTTTCCTTGTCTAGTAATGTTCCTATTGATTGAAGCATTCAAAACTCCGCTTGTCTTGTTACTGAAAAGTAGTCATGGATATAGAAAACACAGGTCCAGGATAATTGGAAGAAAAATGAACAGTGAATTATTTTGTGTTAATGTTGGTGATCTGTGAACATGAGCTGGTGTAGGCTACCTGGTAACTCAGAAATTGGCTATGTCAATGAAGTTGTGATATACATGGTCCATGTTGAGTTTTGGATAGCATAGTGCCATAGTGTAACATGCCATGCATGTTTGATCCTTATTTTGTTATTATTATGTCGGCAAATGCTTCTGTAGATTTAAGCATTTGGCCTGAGGCTTCATTTTCTCGACAGACACAAAATCACGCGTGGAGGATGCTTGGAATAAAATGAACAGTGGTATGCCTGCTAAGATGCCCAAACCTGCAATGAATAAGCTCAATACATCAGCAAAAGTAAAGAAAAGTAAGGCGACAAATGTGAGTAATCTTTGTGCTATTATCCTTAGTAGCAAGTTGATGTTCAGCATGTGATGTATTGTGTTTTTATCAATAACTTTATGACTTGTTTGGTGGTTGGATTTTAATAGTTATCTTTTCCTTCTGAAATTTTCTTGTAGAATTGGATGACCGTTCTGGGCCTTTCATCAAGTAAGGCTTCTACAAATGATCAAGGCCCCAAAAATGGGCAACAACAGACACAACATGAAACAAGTGAGGATGCCAAAAAAGTTGCCGCAAATGCTCTTGCCGCCGTCAGAGATGCTGCTGCTGCTGCATCTGGAAGAGGGAAAGTGGAGGTAAAACCGTACTATCAACATCACCCACCCACACCCCACCCCCCTCCCCCAACCCCTTATTATTATTGACTAATGTTAAATACAAATTTCATTGGAATTTCGTGTTATTTCATGTTCATTCTATTAGAATCGTTTTGAGTCCAACTGGCTTAAAGGTCTAAAATAACACCCATAATTAGGGAACTGTTCAGAAGTGTGGCCACATTCTGGCCCTTAATTGTGGATCTGCTAACCTTCTACTTTCATATGATCCAACAGATAACTGAGGTAAGGGACTTTGCCGGAAAAGACATTGAAATCAAGAAACTGGTGGATGTGGATTCAAAGGAAGCAATCGAGAAGGCCAAGGCGGCTGGTGTCACCCCGTCTGCTCTCGATAGCATTCTTGAGCAGATAAGGAAGAAGCAGAAGCTAAGTGTTCTGGACAAGACGAAGAAAGACTGGGGAGAGTTCAAGGAAGAGAACAAAGGCATGGAGGAGGAGTTGGATGCATACAAGAAGAGCTCGAACAAATATCTCGACAGGGTGTCGTTCTTGCAGAGAGCTGATTACAGAGAGTTTGAGCGCGAGAGGGATGCACGGTTGTCGATGATGGCTAAGCGGAGGACCGATAATATGCGGGAGGATGACTTGTAGGCTTGAAAAAAATGTATCATCTTTGCAACTCTTTTCTCCTTTTGTTGTAGACATTCTTTTGAGATGATGATAGAGACATTATTTTGCCAATGCCTTCTCATATCTTCCAATATCTTGATTAATGTGAATGAAGAAGATGAAGTGCACAGTAATACTGTTTGTATGCATATGTGTATGCCAGTCTATTCATTCATTTTTTTGGAGAAGCTAGGTTTGGTAACATTCTGAAATTGGAACCAGCTGCTACTAGAACTTTTCAAACAATAGTAGGGAGCAAAAATTCCAGATACACTGTTTATTCTGCTTTTAAGGCTGAAAAAGGTTGCATATTTTATAATGGCATAATGCAACAATTAACATTGATGATTAGAATAACAAGAGCTCTACCTTTTGTTATAAGTCGTTGGGCATTAGGAAATGTACCAATTAAATATGGTTAAGATAAGTGTATTTTTTTATTGTAGCTGATGGTTTTTTGTTCTAGTATAAATGCTTGTGAACAAATTGAATGACGATAAGCTACTTCGAAAATCATATCCTAAAAAGCTGTTTCGAAATGACGATAAAAAAATGTCCTATTTATTTATTCGAAACAAATCATAAACATAAAAACCATAAGCCGAAAAGAACACATTCATATATCTCGTTCTTTGCTTTGGATGAGTTTTTTTGAGTTGTAACTTATGATTTTTTACTTAAATTTTTAAATTCTGACTGTTTGCAAGAGATAGTATAGAGAGACACACTAGCATGTGATTTTTGTCAATATAGATAAATTCGGTACAGTGTCTACTACAATCTCTACTTTTTAAAATTTTGAGTTGGTGGTAGTAGGACAATTCTCTTTTGACTCTCAATAGCCATCTGTTCTTCCTCGACTCTCCATAGCCGTTGAATCTCACGATCTCCCTTTCCACACGTACACGACTCCCCAACTGCTCCCCACAACCAGAGAACCTCCCCTATCTCAACTCCCTCTCTCTTAGACACGCTCCTCTTTCCCCCAAAATCCCAATCCCCCCTCTCTCTCTCTGATGATGGCGCCGCGTCACCGCAAGAAGCACAACCATGGCGAGTCGCCACTGGAGCCCTCCCCTCGGCACGACAACCTCCATGGCTCTCCCCTCCCATTCCCCACGCAGCGCGACCATGGCGAGTCGCCGCTGGAGTCATGGGCTCAACTCACTCCCGGTCCTCGCTACCGTCGTCTTCCTCCTTCTCGCCGTCGCCGCAGCGGCCGCCACTGGTACTCCCACTCACGCTCTCCTACCCTATCGCCAGCCAACTCACCTCGACCTGGCAAGGGATCGGCGACGGCGCCCGCCCTAACGCCCGCCTGCACCTCCATGATGATCTCCTCACCAATGGGTCAGTACAGCTTAAACCCCCCCTCTCCTTATTTTGTTGCTCTATTGGATCTGAGGCGGGGGAGGTTTGTACTTGTTATCGTATTGGTTAGGTATTACATGATGAGGTTGTACATCGGGACGCCACCGCAGGCGTTGATCGTGGACTCTAGGAGCACCCTCACCTATGTGCCCTGGGGCACCTGTGACTAGTGCGGCAACCACCAGGTGGGGCTTGATTCCTGTGCTTCTTTGTTTATGTACCAATTTGAAACCATGTATGATGATTAGATTAATTAGGATGGTTGCAAGCATAGATATGTGATGCCCACAGGTGAATCTATAGCCGGACCATTCAATTTAGCTAATTGACTCTGTGATCGTAGTCAGTGGTCGAAGACTGTGGTCGTAGCCAGTAGTAGAACACTGCAGTATAGCCCGTGGTCGTAGTCTGTGGTCGAACATCGTGGTCATAGCCAGTGATCGTAGCTCGTGGTCGTAGACTGTGGTTGTGACCTGTGGTCGAAGACGGTGGTCGTAGCCCGTGGTTGTAACTCGTGGTCATAACTCGTGGTCATAACCTATTGTCGTAGATCATAGTCGTAGCTTGTGGTCGTAGATGGTGGTCGTGGGCAGTGGTCGAACACTGCGGTCATAGCTAGTGATCGTAGGCAGTGGTCGTAGGCAGTGGTCGTAGCCCGTGGTCGTAGCCAGTGCTCGTAGCCTGTGGTTGTAGCCCGTGGTCGTAGCCAGTGGTCGTATCCCGTGGTGGTAGCTTGTGGTCGAAGCCAGTGGTCGACGGTTGATTGTCGTAGCTACAATCGACCTCGGTGTTAGAAGACCTGTGTGGTCGGAAATGCAGTCAAGGTGCTGTGGTCGTAGCCCGTGGTCGAAGATCGTGGTCATAGCGTGTGGTCGAAGACAGTGGTCTTAGTCTAGGCTACAACAATGTTTTTTTTTGTTTCTTGATGCGGTTTCCACTGGCCTACTAGGAAACAGTACGTCTATTCATACGTTTATATGTGCACACACAGGAACCGGAGGCTGCTATGATGATTCTTACTTTTAAAAGAACTGCCTCTCTCTCCATTGGTTTATGTGGGAGGTGATATACTGCTCTCACACATGCATGTATATACACATACACTCAAGTACTCAGAATCTCGGTATTGGCAATGATAGCTTCCTATTAAGCGAATACTGCTATGTATGATGATGATATGATGTTTATTTGTATCATAATATGCTAAGCATCTCCGTTCCATTGACTCTTTTGCTGCTGTTGTTATTGTTATCTATATTTGTTTTGTTTCCTCTGGAATATGCTGTGAACTGGTATTTTCAGGGCAATGCATACATGTTAAAAGAGTTAGGATGAACATACTGAAGTGATGATTTACCTCTATCTTCTTTTAATAAAAAAATTGGGAGGCTACAACGATGTTTTTTTTCGTTTATTAAAAATCGGTCCATTATCAAATGTTTTCCTTTGTTAATATTTTATGAACTATCAGACATATGTTTCTCCTACATATCTATGTCATTAAATATTTTTATTCCGTAGTAACGTACGGACACTCAACTAGTAAACTTACAAACTTTGTCTTTTAAAAAATATATTATTTAAAAGCTAATTAATATAATATAAGCCAGAAATCACTTAAACCCGAAAGAAACCAGCTTTTGACTCGGCACAGTACGATTAGCTCGCGTCACAGGCAAGTGTGTTGAAAGCTTCAGACTGAGCGACCGCAGCACGCTAGCGTTAGCTTGTATGTTCTTGTGGTCTCCAAGCAGAGCTACAGGCACACACAGGCGAGACAGAGAGGAACAGCCATGGAAGCAGGAGCCGCCTGCTACTACCACCATGCCGCGGGAAGGGCGAACCTTGATGCCGTCACCCCCTCCTTGCCATCTCTGGGCCTCAGGCCGTCGCAGAACAAGGTCTTCTTTATCAGCAGCAGCAGCCAGTGGTGGATCAGGAAGAGGGGAGGGGAGGGGAAGGCGAGCAGCAGCAGGGCAAGAGCAAGGCCCATGGTGAGGCCTGCCTTGTTCTCCCCTGTGGCCATGGAATGGCAGGAGTGCAGGTATCCTGTTCCTTTCTCCTTGACTTGCCCTCATTTCTTGCATCCCATGTCAATGCTAGTGATGCTTGCCAAGAATTTGATCCATGCCATGTGATATACCCTGGTTCCAATGAGAGTTACTGAATTTGGATTTTTAGCTCTTGATTGTGCTGCCGACATTACTGTTATTCGTTGACTCTCATTGGGCAACGTTTCTACATACTCTATATATGGTGATTGATATCATGAAAAGCCATGTACGTTTGAAGAGGAGTCTGATTTCTCGGTGTTAAATGAATCTTATGTTGTGCTGAGATTGGTAACTAGGGTGAAGTGTAGAGCTAATAGCGATAAACAGTGTCCATTGAAATGGCAACGAATGCCTTTTGGAATCATGATATGGGTTTTCTAGACATCCCTAAGAGATGCTGGTTTGCATTAGATAAGGCTAGATCTTGTTGGCCCCTACGTTGCACGGATACTTCTGAAAATTAGCGTATCGGTATCGGATATGGATGCGATCCCGATACGGCTGGATACGCATCCTGTCCATATCGATGATTTTCCTGTTTTTCAAAAAAAGAAAATAATTCCCGATACTTATGGATACTTTCCCGATACTTTTCCAATACCTCTTAACTCTTACCTCTTATTCTACTCGTTACGAAGCGGTATGTTTGCTTGTTTTGTTCCCACAGGCACACGCAATTCCTCTCACCCCTGATGCTGCTTCCTTACTCCCTTACCCACACTGCTACTAGTCCCCTACACTCGCCGGCCGCCGCCACTCCCATTCCGCCTAGTCCCTAGATCCAACAACTGGATTTGGAGAGGGGAGATGGAGGAGGAAGAGAATCCTAGTTTCCAGATGTCTCCACTTAATAGGCATCATTGGCTCGTCACCACCTCCTCCCAGTTTGCTCTTGTTTCTTCTCTTTTCGCTCTCTTCTCTTATTTATTTCTTCTCTGTGCTTGTTGAGGAAGAAGAGAGAGAGATGGGATTAGTGTGGTGTGGCGGCTGCAGATGGGAGTAGAGAGAGATCAAGATGGACAACCCTAAATGACTGGTTGTGGTGGGTTGATATGCTGGTACATTGTTTTGTACAAGTGGACTGAAGGGTTGCTCTTTGTTGGTGGGTTGATTGGTTACGATGTGGGCTCTTTTGTACAAGTCATTTTTTTGTTTTTCATTTTTTATCATAAATATAGACACACATATGTATCGCGTATCTGTATCGGCGTATCCGGGCAACCTAGGTTGGCCCCAGCTTGTGGATGATGCTTATCAGATACTCCAAGTCTAAACTGTACTGTGTATGTGTCTGAGAAAGCTTCGTTTCATCATGAGGCAGAGGCTCTTTGTTGTGGTGAAAAGATTGTACTATAAATGTTGACGTGTACCAGTACTAGGAGAGGCTCGTAGATATGACCTCTAACCACATGTTAAGTCTGACCACCATTTGAAAGTCTTGATTGCACTGGAGAGGTCATTTACCTTTCTTTTTGTATGCGACATTCTGACTTATGTATGGCTCTTTATAAGATAATGACTATTATAGACATTCTTGCTTCCAAGAAGCAAGTAACATCGTACTGTATTCTTGCACACATTTGAACAGCAGACTACGTATTGACTAGGATATTCTTGTGCAATGACCATCTTGCTGAAGTTTCATGCTTAGCTGCAATATAAATTTTACAGAAATTTGTTCATCTACTGTCCCTACATTATGACTGAATGCTGTCTTGGATACAGCACTGAGATTGAAGTTGACGTTCCATGTTCAGTGGCCTATCAATGTTACTCCGAACGCGAGACCATTCCTCAATGGATGCCATCCATCTCATCTGTCAAGGTGCTTGTTAAGCTTTGATCAACGTATCTTTCTCCTAGCATATTTTTCATATTAGCATGCCTTGCTTGGAGGCCGAAATTTTTATACCTGAATGGGAGTGAATATTTTACCATTAATTTTCCAGGGATGGATGGACAATGATACAATCTTTTTTCTGAGTCATAAATATTTAAACAAAGAAGAAGCAAGAAAACATAAGCTTTGTTTCACAAAACTCAAGATTGGTTAGTTTAGTTAGGCGGTGCGATTTTTCTGTTTCTTAGTGAAAAGTGATTGCAAAACAATGATCTAGAAAGTGCTTTTGTACTTGACCCAAAAAGAAAGCACACAATGACACAAATCCTAAAGTAAGGGGGTACTTCATACCTAACTATCAGTAACTGCACCCACTTAGGACTAGTGCAGTTTTCCTTTAGGAAAGCATTGAAGTTCTCTTAACAATGTCTAGTTCTTGCACGCTCCTTCAATAATAGTTGGTCAGAATGCCTGCATTGTCACTATTGATGCTTGTCTGGTGTGTTCTCAATGGTGATATATATACAAGACATCTTTCTGCTAAACACCTCTGTCACTGTGTAACATGTCAGTTCTCATAACCAACAAATGATGCAAGGCGTGACAGAATATAATTTATAATTGATATCTTACAAAATAACAAGATTTCACGATTCTACAGAATTCTACTTTCTTGAACAAATGTTTACCTGAACTGTTATTGAATTGAAGTTTGGGAAGATCCCTTTTCTTTCTTTGTAAGTTGTTCATGACTAAATACATGGATTACATCTAAATGTCCTTTCGAAAATCAAAGCAACTATTTTGTAGCTTACCTTGTTGTGATTGTAGAACTTGCAACCATATTTTTCCCCTTAGGTATATATCATTTTAATACTAGAAAATGTACACTAGATGTGTGATGTGCAGAACCTTCTCTTGGTCATACTATTAGGCTTCCTATAGTTTCTTTCCTGTCGTCCCTGCTGCTGTAAGCCCATAATCACAACTATCATTCACTATAGCTAGAACTAGAATCATACTGATGTTATATGTTAATATGGATCTTATCTGCTGTTTTCTTTCCATTAGCTTGGTTTTGGATATATTAAGCTAAGTATTTCTTTCAGTTTCAACACATCTGGTTATGTAAATGATAATTTACAGATCCTTGAAGATAAACCAGATCTTTCACGCTGGACTTTCACGTATGTGGTACTTGGTCGGGATGTAGAATTTTCTTGGCTTGCTCGAAACATGACAGTAAGTATCTGCTATGACAAAGCTGCTACCAATCAGGATGTGAATATTCAGTAATAGCACTTTCTTCTGTGTATCAGCCTATTAAAAATCAAAAGATCCATTGGCGATCTCTTGAAGGTATTCCTAATAGGTAATTATTCCACAAATCCAGACTTATGACATACACAAATTAGTTCTCTTCATGTTTCAGTCTCTACAGTATATTTGTCCCCACTTGGTTGGGTTTAATACAATAATCTGGTGATCCATCCACGGCGTCAGCTATTTTTGTTTTGCTAAGCCTTGGAAGTTAACACAACGAATTTTGCTTGTTGCAGAGGCGCTGTCCGATTCTTTCCTAAAAGTTCATCTTCTTGTAGAGTACAAGTGTGCATTCTGCCCTGTGAAATGTGACACCCCTTGTTAATTTAAATTGAGTTTTTTTCTTCACAACTTGAGCTTCCTTTGTCACTGTGTGCAGCTGACAGTGGCTTATGAAGTTCCTGAAATTTTGGCGCCAGTTGCATCGGTAAGTGGCATATGCAGTTATGCACACATATTATGTTTGCAATATTGCTATGTTCCAAAGGTTCAGTGTAGCAAATCTTTGAATTGATCAAATTATCATTCACCAGGCACTGAAACCATTTCTGGAAGGCTTGCTTCTGAAAGGCTTAGAACGCTTTGCGACATTTGCGAAGGAGCGCAATAGCAAGATCCCTCAGCCTTGACGAACACCCATAATATGCATGTAACACTCTTTTTTGAGAATTCCAGTTTCATTGTGGTGGAGCCTAAGGATCACAATTGATGTTAAGATTGCATAATGCCACTCCAGATGTGGCGGGAAAAAAAACTCTATCCATAGAGAAATACAAGAGTGACTATTGTGGCAAATAAAATGTTAGGAGTTCCGACTCTTGCTGTCATGTTACTGGTCGTTTTGTTGTTCATTATAATAGTTGTAATGCACCAACAACGAACATGAAACTTTAGGTCGAGTGGCATTTCAAGTCAAAACGCATACCATTCATGCTATTTGCAGTAAGACGAATTCACAGCATAAACTAGTCTTCCATTCGGTATAGAATGCTTTTCGTATGTATATAGAAAAAAAGGATTGGTTTAGATCGATCTTAACCTGATGATTGATCATCATGAAGTATTTCTATTTTCTATTAAATCGCAGAAAACCTGAGTTTAGGTTTGAAATAAATTTACAAGAAATGCGACCACTACCAATCCTTAAACATTTCTGGAAACCACACTGGATCAGTATCGCAGTGCTCGTCAATCATTCCATCCCCTACAATATCTCGTCAATCATTCCATCCCCTACAATATCGATAAGTCCATAAGCTTCGTCTGCTGACATAAAAACATCCCTTTCCATGTCTTCGGATACAACCCCATATCATATTATAACCACGATAGTTAGTCCCATGTAAGTTGGAGAAGCAACAAAACCAGTCACATTCATGCACAAGGACGTAGAATCAAATGCGGGAACGGAGGAAATGAAAGGCATAAATACATTACACAATGGTCAACAATACATGTGAGCAAACAAGAGATATTGCATTCCTCTCCAATGTATCACAAATTCTCTAGGAAAGAAATGTAGTTTTATTATGTTATTAGGCCCAGCTGTAGGAGCTAAGCAAGGAAACGAAATTCAGTAGCATGTACTATAAGCTGTGGCAACTGGCAAGGTATCAATTAACAGTATCGCCAGCCAACAATGCGAAATGACAAGCACCCATGGATCCAAAATTATTACAAAAATTTTGCAACTTGCTGAGCGAACCATTTTGGACGATTAAAAACAAAAACAAAAATCATATGTGGATGGCCTTCGTGAAGGTTTGCAAGCAGGCCTCCTTCAGGGCTTCGCTCACGGTGGGATGTGCATGACACGTACGAGCAACATCCTCACTCGATGCTCCATACTGCAAGGCAAGAACAGCTTCGTGGATGATTTCTCCAGCATTTGGCGCCATGATATGCACACCAAGAATCTTGTCACTTTCCTTCTCAGCCACGACCTTCACCAACCCTTCAGCATCATCGATAGCCTTTGCACGGCTGTTCGCCAACAGCGGGAATTTGCCAACCCGATAAGCAATTCCTGAAGCCTTCACCTGCTCCTCTGTTTTACCAACAGATGCAACCTCTGGGTGTGTGTAGACCACGCCAGGCACTGTGTCATAGTCAACATGGCCTTCTTTGCCAGCAATGAATTCAACACATGCTACACCGTCCTCTTCAGCTTTGTGAGCAAGCATGGGCCCAGGAATGGCATCACCAATTGCATAGACTCCATTCACATTGGTCATGAAGCGTTTATCAACGAGGATCCTGCCAGCCTTGTCTGTCTCAACGCCTATAGTGTCCAACCCAAGGCCAGCAGTATATGGGACTCTGCCAGCAGAGACAAGAACAATGTCAGCTTCAAGGATGCTCTGCTCACCTCCAGCTGCAGGCTCAAGTGTTAGCTTTACACCATCTCCAGCAGTATCAACACCAACAACCTTAGTTTTGAGCATGAACTTCATCTTCTGTTTCTCCAACATGCGTTGGAACTGCTTCCTGACCTCACCATCCATCGATGGGACAATATCTGGGGCAAATTCAACCACAGTGACCTCTGAACCAAGGCGGTTCCAGACCGAACCCATCTCCAGGCCAATGTAACCTGCTCCGATTACCACCATTTTCTTCGGGATCTCTGTCAAGCTCAAGGCACCAGTAGACGAGACAATTTTCTTCTCATCAATTGTAATTCCAGGAAGTGATTTTACGTCAGATCCCGTCGCGATGATTATGTTTTTGCCTTTGACAACAGTACTACCTCCATCAACCAAATCTATTGACACTTCTGAGGGGGAAGCTAATTTGCCAAAGCCTTTGACATAGTTCACTTTGTTCTTCTTAAAGAGGCCTTCTATCCCTTTCGTGAGCCCAGCCACAGCCTTGTCTTTCTGAGCCATCATCGCCGGAAGATCCACTTCCAGATTAGAGAACTTCACACCATGGTGTGCAAAAGAACTCTTTGCTTCGTGGTACATATGAGATGAATGCAACAGAGCCTGAAATTGATATTGAAAGCAGGAAGAGAAGTTAAAAGTGTTCCCATGAAGCACGCCAATAAACATATATCACCAAAGTAGATAATTCTCTAGCTGCAGTAAAGCACATAAAAGAACTACAGCAAGATGTTCAGATCTCAGATAAAGACGTTCATCTTATACCCAAAAAAAGGAAATATGCCTCTGCTTAGACGATGATCCAAGGGAATACTACAGCTACAGCATAAATCTTATGTTGGAGCTATAGGGAGAATTGTCCTGTAAGATAGATATTTAGGTCCAACATAAAGATGTGTAGCCTGTATCCATAAAAAAGAAATCTGCTTCTACTTGTACAATGATCCAAGGGAAACATAGAGCCTAAGGCCCCGTTCCAAACAGCGATGGCTTCGAGAAGCCAGAAGCCATTTGGAACACGTTGGCTTCTTAACGTAGCTTTTTTTTTCTTTTTATCTTTTCCTTTGCATTATCCGTGGAAATATAACCATGTTTTCGTTTTTCCTTTTTTTCATTTGCCTTTAATTGAATATATAAGAAAAGGCTAACAGTCACTTCAGTGTCATTTTAGCTAAAAACCAAAAGCCACAACACTTTGGAACAAGATGTGGGTCTGTTCTTTGCGGCTTCTAAAAATAGTTTTTGGCTTTTGCTACAGTACTTAACTTTCAAATGGAGTATTTTCTCAAGGGTCTACAAGTTAATTGTAGTACACGTTAAAAAGTCCAACATCTGTACCAGCCAAAATCGCAAGCATCTCTCTCTCCGTAATCTCTGTCGCGAACAGTTCAGAATTCAAAAATTTCAGCTAAAAGCCATAAACCACAACCATAAACCAAAAAAGAACAGTCCCACACTTGGAAGTAAGAAGTTTAGCTCCCACACAAAGAGATAGTGATCCAATACTTGTTAGCACAAGAACAGTGTTCTGTTGCAAAAAAAAGACTACAAAGAGCCTTTTGCTCATTTCACCATTTATGTTGTATTTACATTGTTAGCCAGCATGTACTACCTAGCCTGGATGTCCTACAAAATGTGAGGATATCCTAGAACAATAATTCATATATTTTTAGTTCATACAATAGTTAGTCTACTACAAACAATACCTAGACCAACCTAGGAAGTATATTATGCAGTCACAAATTCAAATTCACATTTGAGAAATTCCGGCCGATATTTTCGCTACCGGTACTCACCTTTTTTTCCAGTTACCGGCCGGTAACCGCCGGTTTTTTGAACCTTGAGTACAACTCATTGGGGGTACATGGGGTATTGTCACACAACATAACAAAGAGCAGCCAAGAAATGAATCTAAAAAAGGTCAGTTAAGAAACTTACTGTTAACTGAAAATACCATGACTACAGCGCAAAATATTAGGACAGTGACACTTCATTTCAACCAAACTACAGTCCAATAGTACATGTACATAAAGAAATCCCAAACGCTAACAAAAAGACAAGTCCCAACACATAAAATCCAAATATATAACACTGTTGACAGTACTGATTTATTGAACAATATCATATCAGCTCCTCATGTTGATCCTATTGATGAATATCGGTATATCAAACCAAAAAAAATCCACCCAAATGATGCTTGGAACAATCCTGTGCTATAAATTTAAGACTTGTTATCCAAGCAGATGATAACCAACCAAATTTTCAGGTTGTAGAATTTTACAAAACACTTGATATAATTGTCTATCATAACAGCAGATTGCACAAAGCAATTATTCCGTTATTATTCCAATACTTGACAGTAGATTTGGAACACAAGTTTGTACAAGAAGCACACAAATTTGCACAAACTAATCAAGCCAAAAAGACCCAAAAGAGAAGAAGAAAAAACAGCGCAACTCAAACCCTAACCGCACAGTCCAGAATGCTCCGTGGATTAACCTATCCCCTGCAAGACCAGAATTCATGCATCGCGCATCGCATCAAGAAATCACGCAAACAAGTGAACAACACGAGCTACATCAACAAGAACCCTAGAAGCCTACGTGATCCCAAACCGCAAGGCCCTCACAGATCTATCGCGACACATCACACAAAGGAACAAACAAATCGAGAGACCATGGCATTTGGGGGGGGGGGGGGGGGGCAATCATCCATCACCTTGGAGGGGATGCATCCGACGTTAAGGCAGGTACCACCGAGGGCGCCCCTCTTCTCGATGCAGGTGGTCTTGAGCCCCAGCTGCGCCGCCTTGATAGCCGCCACGTACCCGCCGGGCCCGCCGCCCACCACGACCACGTCGCTCTCCTCCGCCGCCGCCGCTGCGTACGCCCTCCACGCGGACACCGCCGCCCCGGGCACGTGCGGCCGCCGCAGCACGGCCTCCACCGCGCGCCGCCTCGCCAGGATTGCCAGCGCCATCCCCCCTCCGCGATTCGCTTCGGCTTGTTGGTGCTCTTTTCCCTTTCGCTTGTGCAGGGAAGAGAAGCGGAAGGAAGCGAAATAGGAAGCGCCTACCGCCGCTGCGGGTGGGACCCGATCAGACAGGGTTTCTGCATTGTTCTGTTTTAGGCTTTCTTTTTTAGCTTTTAAAAACTGCTTTTCTTTTTTAGCTTTTAAAAACTACTTTTTTAACTTTTTTATAATAAATAGCTTTTAAAAAAGTATCTTTTCAAGATGAAGTCTATAAGTTGATTATAATATATACTATAGTAACTTCGTTTATATCAATCAAAACCACATGTGAGTTTCTATTATTCTATACTCTCTCATATAAATAACCCAAAAGTTATAAACCACAACAAGCCATAAGCCAAAATACATGATTTATGACTTTGGCTTCTCTGAAAATCAAAATAAATGGATGGTTTTTTTAAACGGTTTCTTAAAGTAGCTTTTAAAAAAGCTTCATCAGTCTAAAATTATGCATGTCGTCTATATCAACATGTCCGTCATTCATCACCATCCTAGAAAACACACAAGATATTGGTCAGCCAAATGAACAATACCAAATGTCTCGTCTCGCTCCTGGCCGTACGACGTAGAAGGACGGGCGACTCTGTAACACCTGGGCCAGCCCGGCCCATTCTCGAAGCCCTATAAAAGAGAGAGAGAGCCAGAGAGGTGAGGAAGCAAAAGCCAATTTGTTCTTCTCCTCCCCCTGCTCACCTAGCGCTCACCGCTGCATCCAAATGCCTGCTGTCGCCGCTCACCCAACCACCGGTGCCACCGCTCGCCAGCGTCCAGGGTCGCCGTTCTTGCCCTCCGGCCGTCGCCGCGTGCTACCGTCGTTGCTCAGCGCCGTTGCCGCCTACGCCGCCGTCTCTGCCCCCTGATGCTGTGCATCGCCACCTGCTGTTGCTGCTCCACGGGAGTGGAGGAGGGCCAGCCAGCTGAGGGAAGAGAGGGGAGGGGCCGGCTGGTTGGGAGGAGAAGGAAGGAGAGGAGGCTGTCAGGGTGAAAAAGAGAAGAAAGGAGCACCCCCTATGAGGAAGAGAAGGGGAAGAAGAAGGAAGAAAAGGAGGGAGCCAGCCGACTGAGGGCATGAAAAGGAGAGGAGGAGAAAAGAAAAGAAGAGAGGAAGGAAAGGAGAAAGAAGAGAAAAAGAAAGTCTGACTCGCCGCCAGATCTGTCAGATCCGGCTAAGGAAAGAAAGGTAGTGCACTGATCCAGTCGTTCGGGGCAAGGGTAACACCTCAAAAACCCTTCTCCATGCTTATTCACTGAATCTTGCATAAGTTGTTATGCCGATTGTTAGAATTGATTTGTGTGGCCAATAAGATATCACTTATTAATATGAATGCCTGGATGGTGAAATCGGTGCTACGACTGTTGATCTGGTTGATCCGTGGCGGGAGAGGGAAAGAAAGAAAGAGTAGAGGGAGGGAGGAGTGACCCTACTAGCAAGTACTGGAGTAGTAGTAGCATATGGTAATAGTAGTTAGTAGTTGATAAATTAAAATAAAGTTAATTAGTATAACTGATTGAGGAGAGAGAGAGATTAGCAAAAAGAAAGAAAGAATAGATGTCATGTCTTCTCGGCCCAAAAGTGAGTGAGAAAACATTAAGCGTGTAGAATTCAATTTGCGAGTATAAATAACGAATTCACTGAAATCTTGGATCGGCTAAGCTCCGGGACAATGGAAGGATGTCCGGTGAGAGAGAAATTGGCTGTGTTTGGGTTTATGTGTAAGAGCGATGTTGTTTGCCCGTATGTGTTTGTATCGCGTTAACAATGAATTGAAATGGGTAATGCTTGTTCAGGTGGAGGTTCAGGTCTAGTGCTGTCTACGTATCGTCCGCCAAGTTAACAGGCAAGTGTATGGTAGAACAGTGAATTGTGATGAATGCTTACTATTCATGTTCCCATACCATGATCTATAGTATTTGTGAGTGATGTGCATGATTACGTGCTAAGCATACTTTGATGAGTGTTGATTATGATTAAATACCAACATTGAAAGCATGTTACATCATGCATTACACTCATACACAGACAACATGACCTACTTCGGTAGGTACTCCACGGGAGTGGAGTTTGGATTTTCGTATAAAAGAGAACGGGAATTGAGTGGTTCATCGACAGGTGAACATTCCTCTATATGGGTATAAGTTACAGTTACAGATGCATTGCATTGTATTATATGAAAGTGACAGAGAAAGTGATACAGCTATGGAGATTTAGAAATTCACAGTTCACAGTCATGGAATTGACTTACAGTTTACAGTTATGGTTTTGATTTACAGTTATTAGTCGTAGAATTGATTTACAGTTTATAGTCATGAAGTTGATGTACAGCTTACAATCATGAAATCGATTGAATTGCTAAATTGATGTTACTGTTTTATCGTGTGTTTGCTGAGTCTTTAGACTCACGCTTGTTGTTGTTTTTTTAGAGAGATCTAGATTGATGGTATGCATGGAATGAGAATAGTCCTTTTTGCACTGCACATATGAAATAATAGCTTAGCCTTACACCAAGCATTTATGTTTAATTTAGTGTTAAGTCTTTTGTGGCTTGCCGTTTGGTTTAGTTTGCTTGCGAGCCCGTGGTGGTGGGTCCCCATGGTCATAGAGCTCAAAGTTCAGTTTTCATAAATATTATTTGCAATTTGAAGTTAGTTGGCTTATTGCTATTATTCTATATCCTTATGCTGGTTGCTCCCAGTTGAGATGGTAAGTGGTGGTGGCATTCTAGGCCCTTCATGTTATAGGCCCACACACCAACCCAAACCACCTTCCTGCAACTAAAAAACTCTCCAATAATTTCTCTCCAGACAATTAGGTAAATTAACCCGTGTTTGTTTAACGTTTATCATAGAACAATAGAAAATGTTAGCCGCTAAGGCTGACTTGACTATCACATGTTCTTTTTCTTATGTTGTCTACCAGAAAATTGATAATAAGTATGATTGTTAATTCTTTTTAAAAAATGAAGGTAAAAGGCATAGTTGCATAAGCCTAGCAACCTAGTAACACAATCAACAGCTCGGTTTAACTTGTGTTCCAACTACGTTCCGCAGGGGAGAGGAGAGTGAATTTGCTGGCTCACAGCTCACATCCAATCCTGTTGAGGATATGTTGTTGGTCCTTGTAGACCACTAAGATCCCAGGGAGACATTGCCCTCACAAGTCAATTGTTATCTGTATTCTGTACCTCTCAGAACCATTAAAAACAACTATAGGTTTTTCATTCTGTCATATTTCAATAGCATTTTTCTTGGGTTTGGATTCACAACTTCGTAAGCACAATCTATATTTAACTTAAAAGCACCCTGGATTAATCTACAAAACAATGCGAAAAAATGTGTAGCACACATTGGTTTGCATGGCAGGTTGACCATTAACTTCAAAATGGCATCATTAAGAACAGATGGAGATGCATTCTAAGTGTTTTTGTCTTATAAGTCTCATTTAATAACAACATCCGTATACATGGACCAGCATTTTCACCTGCAAAACCGAAATCATTGATCCAGATCAAAAGAACGAGATAACGAATGTTACAATTGTTACATCGGACACCGGAGCCCCCCACGCTTTCCATCAAGCATCAAAATCCTAGTAAATCTAGGTGTATGTTCTTTTTAGTTTCGGCTTATGGCTTATGACCGTAGCTTATAGTTTTCGGGATGTTCATGAAAAAAGTACGGAGTAACAGAAACTTGCGTGCGGTTTTGGTCTATATAAATGAAATCGCTACAGTGTGTACTACAATTAACTTGTAGACATCATCTTAGAAAAACACTCCGTTTGAAAACTAGTTACTATAGAAAAACCGGAAAAATGCTTTTAGAAGCTGAAAAGAAGGGGTTTTGTTCAGCAACAAGACTAAACCTATTAATTCCTCGTTTGCTCTCTCCTACTTGCTAATATTGATGCAGAAGCTATTCACAGCATACTGGTTGATCTTCTTTCCGAAGCTTCTCCCACAGGCACATCATAAGTCTTGGGCTCTGATAGTGGGTAAGGACGTAATCAGAATCACATCCTTCGTTGTAGAAGTGATCATCATTCACATAGTTTACTTTCTGACCGCTGTTTTTGTATTGTTGGCCGGATCCAAATGCCCATTGCCACATCTTCGAGTTTGAATAGCTGAGGCAGTTACAAGCTCAATCAGGAGCTGCATCAATGCGTAATAAGAGAACACAAAAAGAAGTTTGTGAATGCATTGTGAGTTTGTCCTCTACCTGAAGAGTTCGTTCTTGATGACCTCAAACGATAAACTTTGCAATGTCCCTTAAGATCATGTATCCAGGACCATGAGCCCATGGCGGATATGTTTTAACAGGCCATTCCTGTGCTTCTCAAGAGTGAGAAAAGCAGCCGAATTAAATGAAACCTTGGTGCAGGATAATTTGAACACAGTACCTTTGGACTAATGAACCATTTGCTATCCTTGTCTCAATGTGGTGAAGACTGGAAAGAAATAAGACCATACAAAAGCCCATGGGAGTCGCTCTTCTTCAGGCTTGAGGCTTGAGAGACTTCATCAATCCTAACAAAAGCATCATCATCTGTTTTCATGATGTACTTTGCGGGAATAATTTTGGTCTGCAAATTTTCAATATGTGAAATATAAGTTTATGTTACCAGGATGTGCATACATGTATTATAGCTCATATTGCATGAAGGTTTCAGGTTTACTTAATGTGTACAAAATAATGTATAACAGGCAAATCATGAAAAATAAGTTCTATCTTTTTCCCCACCAAGTAGGAAGCCAACAATGCTTTGTGCCTCAACTTTCTCAGTTTCAGTTTCAAGTTTTGTCAAGATATGTAATGACACAACAAAAGGCAAAGCTTATATGTAACAGGTTGACTATTGCTTCTGGTTATGCCACAATTTACATATTTATGCTGCAATTATAGTAGTAGAAATAACATAGTTTGCAAAAACCTAGCTGTTGTAGGGGTGGCCCCCACCTAAGCCCAGCCGGCTTGCTAGAGAGTTGTAAGGCCCAAAACAGAATATGTGTAATGACATAAGTGTCCCTGAGAGGGATACTCAAATGTAAGGGTATTGCTGTAAAAACACTCCCCATGTGGACATATATATATGTGTGATACCAGCCATGGGAAAACCCTAGGCACTTGCTCACCCGACTCTCCACTACCATACTCTCTCTCTGTTTTGTCTGTAACCACAACACTAGCCATCCTTTATACTTTAAGGATATATCTTGGCATCAGAACCTTGACATAGTACATAGTTTCAAAAGGATTCTGCCTGCCAGGAACAAAAGAAGCATTGCAAATTCAACTGGGCTTGCTTCGATGTGCTAGCTTGGAGAGGTGTGGCATGGTTGTCTTCACATGTGCAACGCACCCGAAAGTTGACCAACACTTAGCTTACGATCGTAGTAGGCTTTGTAAGGAGTTTTACTGATGACGCTTTTCGTTGGTGCTCGATTTAGGAGATAAACGACAGTCAATATCATTTCTCCCGACAATTCACCTTAGACTCCCATGCTTTTCTACAGACTCCTCGCCATACCGACCACTATCTCGCTCCTTCTTTCGACCACACCGTTCTGTTGGGGAGAATAAGGCGCTGTCAGATAGAACCTAACTCCCAACAGTTCACAGTAGTCTGTGAACTCGTTCGAGGTAAACTTGCCACCGCGGTCAATGTGCAGAGCTTTCGGCCTTAGATTTGTCTCTATCTTGTCTACAATCTTGATCCTCTTAAATGCCTCGAATGCTTCATCTTTACTTCAGAGTAAAGCCAGCCACATAAACATTGTGCAATTATCCACCAACACTAGGAAGTAACAATTTTCTCTATTTGTGGTCGGAGTGATTGGCCCACAGATGTCATTGTGCCACAACTTGAGGGGCATATCTGCTCGGTATAGAGACATGGTCGGAAACACTTGCCGACCAGACAACCATTGCAGATGCGATTTACGTGCTCGATCATGGGCATCCCATGCACCACCTTCTTATGAGCCAGATCCTTCAAAGTATGAAAGTTTATATGCCTGTATCTGGCGTGCCATTGCCATCCTTCTTCAGTGATTCTTGCCAAAAGACACTCCGGGAGAGCTAGGATTGATGTGCAACACATACATCCAGTTTCTTGATCTGCTCACTTTAGCCAACCACCTACAAGTTCTATCTAAGATCGACATCACTCCTCGTTTGACTATAATCTTGCAGCCGTTCTTGTCCAGCTAACAAAGGCTGATTATATTACTTCTTAGTTTTGGGATGTAGTAAACATTCATGAGGATACGATGTTCACCCGTAGAGCACTCCAATAGGACTAAGCCTCTTCCTTGTATCTCCATAGCCGAACCATCTCCAAATTTAACTAAGCCTTTTACAGTTGTGTCAATCTCAGCAAATTTCTCCTTGCATCTGGCATGTGGTTACTTGTGCCGATATGAAGATACCAAGCCTTGTTTTGGATGCGGCTAAGCTTCTGCATCACCTTATCTTTGTGCAGGAATACCTCCACTTCAGGCATTGGGACCGTAAGGATGAGCTCACATGCTTCGGCACGGTAAGGATGAGTTCACATGCTTTGACCATTAGCACTTTAGGATCTTCGTCGTTCTGCTTCGCCACGAGGTTGGCCCTTTCTCTTTGGTTTGACTTTGGACACTCTTTTGCAAAGTGCTCATACTCATTGCAATTGAAGCACTTAACCTTGGTCTTGTCAGAGTTTGGCGGCATTCGTTCATCGATGACGCGATCGTTATCACCTTTCCCTCCGCCTTGTCCACCGTCACGTCCCCAACCTCTTCCATTACGACCTCCTCTCTTAGTGTTAAAAACGCCCTTATACTTCTTTGTCTTCGTGCTCCTCTCTTCCCGCTCGTTTTGGGTAACGAGAAGTTTGTCACTTTTGTTCTTCGAGTGCCCTCAACCCTTGAATCCCTCCTCGTAGGTTCTGAGGCGATCGATCGCCTCTGAGAGCGACATTGTTTGACATTACCAAACTATTCGATCATTTTGATAATCTAGAGGAACCGATCTGGTACCGAGTTGAACAATTTTTCGATGACATTGCTCTCTTCCAGTTTCATGCCGAGTAAACGGATCTCATCCACCAGCGTGGTGAGTTTCATGGAGTACTCGGTGATCATTTCCAAGTCCCCCATCTACAACTTGTTTAGTTGCCATTTTAGCACTTGAGCGCGTGCTTTCTTGACATGATCTTCGCCTACTCACATCTCCGTGAGTGCGTTCCAGGCTTGTTTCACCGTCTTCTTCTCTACGATTGACATCATCATGTTGTCTGGCACCACTTGCGAGATGGCCACCATCGCGCCTTGATCCTTGTCATCGTCATTGTCTCCATCTTTGACCGCTGACCATATCCCTAGTGAACGCAAGATTTACTTCATCTTGATGGCCCATATGTTGTAGTTCATTTCTCTCAACATCGGGTATTGGATCGGGATCGATGTGCTTCTTGTCGTCAGCTTAACGAACATGCCTGGCTTTGATGGATCGAGCTCATTGCATGTGGTCTTGACGAGCGCTCCTGACTTCGACGGATCAACAATATTGCTGACCATCACTTCATCCCTTTAGGCTCTGATACTAATTGTTGGGAAATTTGCTAAGTGTTTAGACGAGCAATGAACTTGAACGTTGAGGTCACGCACGCGAACACGAGTAAACACAGATAGATCTTTGCCGACGCGATACGCCTACGTTCTTTTCATCTTTCTCATATATAGAAGCAACATACAAGACTCCGTAACCAACATGACATCCCACGTTCAGAGTCCTATACGGACACACCTTGACTTTCCTTTACAACAGCTGTGAATCCTAGTTATATGCGGACTCTAATTCCTGACCTTTTACGACTCCGACTGCTACAGTACTTATTCTGACTGCTACTCGACTTATGAGTGCTATGGTACTCGAACTGGTTATAAGCTATAGTGGTCATATAAACTGTCGTGGTCGTAGATATATTCTGGTTGTGGACTTGACCAGACCAAGGGGTGGAGCTAGGCTCGGGCCGTCGGGGCAGTGGCCCGAGCCCTAGAGCAAAATTTCTCACTACATAGCACTGTAGCAAACAACAGGATGGGCCACCCCTACTAATTTCCACCAGCCACGACTGGCTATGCTTTTGACCAGATCTGAAAACAACTAGATTAACTCTATCAAAGGCAAAGTGTTCTATGGCCATGCTATCTTCAAAATCACCGTGACATCGCCGGAACCCGATTGCAAGCGGTGGCAGCGACCTTCAGAGTCGACTAGACCCGCTATCAGCGGCGGATCCAGCGGTGGGATGGGGGGGGGGCTCGAGCCCCCCTACCGCTACCGGACCCTTGGAGCCCCCCTAAATTTTTAGCCATGGATGTATAATGTAGAAGGGGCTGAGGTCGAGCTGAAGGTACTTCAGCCCCTCCAAAAAAATTTCCTGGATCCGCCACTGCCCGCTATAGCCTCTACAAGAGAGCCATCCAGTCCTCCGATCCTTCTGACAAGAATTGCATCGTCCTGCTCATCTACGAGCCTAACAGCCAGCTTTGCTTTGCTCGGCTACAGCTGGTGGACATGGATCGATGCAAACGAACGCTGCAAATGATACAATAATTGTCTCTACGACGACAAGGACGGCGTGTTCCACGCCCTCCGGTGCGGCGGCGAGCTGCAGACCATTGATCTTAATGGACCCACTCCTATGGTGAATATACTCCTCAAACCGTACGATCTCTGCGGATGCGGCACCAACTATATCGTTCGGGCTCCGTGGGGTGACCTCCTTCAGGTGTGGAGATATCACGAAGTCGAGGAGGACGATGTCGATGTTTGGCCGTGGACAAATGGGGTTACAGTATACAAGATGTTGAAGTTACTCCAGTGTTTATTATTTCTGTCAGTTAGTAGTGGAGCACTATGTCTTTAAGGAGTCCACTAATAGCTTCAGCTATGCGTAAGTTTTCAGTTAGTAGTCACATTTGCTTGTTTCCGTTTCCTGCATGCATTAGTGCCATGCATTACACTGTGCGGCATGATCTCAATCGTCACGTATTAGTGCCATGCATGTAACTAACATTTTAGTTTGTTGTTTCCTTTAAATAAGCAAGCAATATATCAGAAAACGTTGCCCCGTTTTGCAGCACCAAACACCTGTGTTCATCATGTTCTTGAGTGCGCATTCGAGAGTTCGCCGGCGGCGAAAGATTGCCGGTGATCCACAACAATTGGTATCAGAGCATGGACACTCTCGGGGCCATCATATCTGTCCAGTTGGCTCCCGTTGGCGGTGGTGATCGTTCGCCATCGCCCCCTCCCCGACGACGGGTATTTGTCAGACCCAGATTTTACAATCCGGAATCTACTGTGTTTAATTGCACTATTCCCTGGATCAGTAGATAGTGCACACAGTTACAGTTCTGAATATCAAAGTACATATCATGCGGAAACGCAATTAAAATAATAAACTTACTCATGGGCCGATTAGGCCGAACTCAATAAATTGCAGTAGCGGAAGAACGAAGCACACAGGTGGGACTTTCAGGACATGCCCACAGGCAGCCAACTGGAGGTTCGCGGCCTAGTTCTTGACATCTTCATCTTCTCTACCATCTTATCCAACCTTGTTGCTGAGGCGCGGTGAGGCGACTCTTGATTCTGAATTTTTGTCGCAAAAGCGAGCATGAGCACTCCGACCCCGTGCTCCGCGAGCCAATACACAGAATGCAAATAAATAGTATGCATGGCTTAACAAAGGAGAGGCTTGGGTTATTTTATTTGCCAAAAATCGCTTTTAGCGGCATTATTACTCTTATTTAATCAGAGTGTTATTTTTGCTATCAAACTCCACACTACGATTGCCAAAATTGATTTAATCCACCGAAAATGCGCCTTCCTTATTGACTGCTGTCTAAAACTCCAAACAGCAAGTGTCATCCTTTATTTATTCCACCGATCATACCTTGTATTTTGAATTACTAATAATCCAATCTTGTCATTACTATTCATTAGCTCTTCACCTCTGAATTCTAATGATATCTATTTTCAAATCCACCGATATCATTCGTATTTAATCCTTTTCGTCGTTGCTTCAAAACCATACTCCAATAATCAATCTCGTTTTCCATTACCTATCACTAGCTAATCCACAAATGTATCTCCACCGAGAATTCAATTTACCGAGATTATAATCCACTAATTGTTATGAATCCACCAATCTTCTCAGAGATTCAATTTTTCCTTCGAGTAATTGATCAATTTCTATTAATTCCCGTTATCGCCAATATCTTCTAAGAATGTATATTAATCAGTAGCAATCCAACAATTTAACTTTGCAATCTCTAATTCTTCAAAATCGCTTCACTATTATGTATCCACCAAGAATATCACTAATCAAGAATTATACCCCAATACTTGTATTATTTTCACAAATTCCTGAAAGTTCAATTTGATCATTTATCTAGCTTATCTATTCAGCTAAGCCCCACTAATTTATTTCTACCACAACCCACACTAGCATTTTCTTATCATAATCGACCTGAATCCACCAATACCTTTATACATATACTAAAAACATCTATTTTCTTACAACCCTGTTTATTCTACCCATAATTTAGGTTATAAGATTAGTAATGCCACTATTTGAAATACAATACGTAAAATTCCCTGAGACCTAGCAGTTTTGGAACAAATCTTAATGCTCAAGGGATATTAACTTGATCTACCATACATATGGCATTACACCATATGCCTGATATTACCATAATTTTTCCATACATATGGCATCACATCATATGACATCTTTCAGCGTTATAACCGCTTAACTTACCACTGGGACGACACCCAGGACAATTCAAATCAGGACAGTCCTTCGTCCTTCACTTTTCCATTTCCATTCATGAATCATTTTGAAAATAGAACTATATCTGGTTAGGTTCCCATGTCTGCCCTTGACCGTGGGCACGGCTATTCGAATAGTTTTAGACTCTGCAGAGTTTGTACACTTTCACCACAAGAGACAATCAACTCGTTGCCCCACACGATTCCTTAGTCATGTGGTTGAGCAGACCATCACAGTAACCGTTCAAAGTACCTCGCCCCTTCCATCATTTCACCCTATGGGTCGTTCCCACTTGCGGTGGGTCCCATACGTTGTGCGGGATGTTCTCCTTCTGAACGTCTAGCAGCTGGCTCCCCACCCCTGCTAGCCCGCCACAGCAGAACTTCACCTTCCACTGGTGTCCCATTCAAGTCGTCACACAGACTGCCGCTTGCACATCCTCACACCGCCTCCTGGAAGGATGACTTTCAGGGTCCGGTAATTCTACTAAGCCAAGTTGTAATTTACAGACTTGTGGTTGTACTGTTGTACACGGGTTGACATGACAAGATTCGGTCCTTATTGGTATCTGGGCGGTCTACCACTAATCCACTTTGTGCATCCACTGCACCACACTGTGCATCCACTGCACCACACTCTCACACCATCGAATCAATCCGCCCAGATTTTAAAGCATGTTGGGGTTTTTGGAAACATACGATAATCATATCCATCATTTATCAGTCATTACCACCATGACTGCCCGAACAAATTTTCTCATGAATAAATGTGATGCTCGGGACAATTTCTTGCCCCGGATTCCTATTCAATGCTAAGCATGGCATATGGTTACGGACTTATTTTCGAAATGTTACTATTATATTTTTGCTAGGGCGACAAGGTTCACACATTCAAATACTCAAGGAGGGGGTAATATTATTCAAGATAAACAACGGCATATAACTAGAATATCAAATTTAGCATGCATTTGCATAAAAATAACAGCAATGCAATTTGTTAATTTAAAACAAAGTAATTTGCAGAAATGTAGGTTCAACATGATCAAAGTATTGACTCGCCTTGGTCACAGTGGTCGGGATCTGGATTCTCCGGTGCTTCTAGTGCTGTTGCCTCGATCTCCTCTTCTTGTGCCTCGTAAGCTATTTTAACGTACGCCGAAATTTGTATAAAAAGAAAGCAGCAAATCAAACCAAATAACACCAGAAATTCAAATGAACTCTAAAAATTATGATTTCAGTTCCATTGGACAGATCTTGATTTTATATGAATTTAGAATTTTGTCCCATTTGATTTGGAGTTAAAATGAATAAGTTATGATTATTTGAAGTTCTCAGTTTAGTAAATTCCAAAAATTATTAATTTTCTGACAGTGGGTCCCACTGGCATTTTCAGATTTATTTTTAAATTTTCCTTTTTATTTACGTTCTGTGCTATTGACATGTGGGTCCGGTTACTGTTCATGGGGTCCACATGTCAGTGTGGGCTTGGTGCAGATGTGCCACTGACCAGTGGGGCCCAGCGGTCAGTGGGCCGCTCCGGCTGCACAGGCCGACAGGTGGGGCCCACCTGTCAGAGGAGCGTTTTAAAAGAAATGCTCGACCGCAGGCGCGGAGCGGAGGCTCGAACGCGCGCCGCGGGAGCGGGGAGGGAAGAGAACGAGCGCTGGTAACCAAGTGGGCGGGGAGGCTTTGCCTACCCCATAAGGGCGGCTTACCCTTTTGAGGTAGCTCCGGGAGGCGGTCGGGCAGAGGAGTCGGGGGTGACGGTGGCCGGCGGCGAGCGGTGGCCGGAGGGGTTCGGAGACTTCGTGATTTATAACCCCCGCGTGCTGGCGATGCTACTGGGGTAGACGTCCGGGGCGGAGGAGTACGGTGGAGGGCCGGCGGCGTGCAACGGCGGCGGCTCGGGGAAGCTGCCGACGCCGGCGGTACTCAGGCGACGAGAGGCCCGGGGAAGGCCGGGGATGGCTTCACCTTGTCCCGGCGAAGCTTCAGGGGCTCGGTTTGGCTTTGGGGCGGCCGGAATCGACGGGGAAGGCGGCGCCGGAGCTCGGGAAGAAGGGGAGGGTCGGCGGCGATTCGGGGCGCAACGGCCGTATTGTGGCCAGGGGAGGGAGGAGGGAGCCTTCGCGGTGCTAGTGCAGCTCACGGGAGTGGCTTTTATAGCCGGAGAGAGGGGCGCGTGGCAAGACGTCGGCGGCCCCTGCCCTGCTCACGCCGACGAGGGGAGGCGAACCAAATCCCGCCGGGATTTTGTGAGAGAGAGGTGGCGGGGAAGGTGAGTCCCCCCTCCTGTGACTTGTCTTTTTAAATTAGCCCGCGAGGTGAGAGAGAAAGCGGGATTTGCTGCGGATGCGCGGGAGGGAGCTGGCGCGAGGGGCGCGGCCGCGTGGAGAAGAAGGGGGAGGAGGAAGAAGGAGTCTGACGACTCGGCCCCACCGGTCAGCGGGCGAGGGGCGTGAGAGAGCGGGCGTGGCCCACCAGCCAGAGTCGTCGCGCGCGCGAGAGGACGGGCCCAGGCGGCAGCGAGTCGCTGCACGCGAGGGTGCGGCCCACCGCGCAGCGAGAGCGAGCGAAGGAGCGCCGGGCCCGCATGGCAGAGATGGGGCGAGCGCGCGCTGCGCCCGCGGGGCTGGGCCGCGCGATGGAGGGCGCGGGCGACGCGTCGCACATCGGGAACGACCAGGTGGCGGCCCGGGAGGAGGGGAAGGCGGGATGGGGCGGCGACGTGGGTTGATCCCGGCCGTCCAGGTGGCGGCCGGAGGGTGAGTCGAGATTTTAATTTTTCTTTAATTTGATTTTTAGCTTTTAGAAACTGCCAGAAAATCCAATTAATTTCAGAAAAATATGAAAATATCTCTAAAAATTTAAGAAAAATTCACAGAAGCTCTGGATGACCTTTTGGACTTAATAAAAATATTTTCACTATTTTTGGTATTTAATTTATTGGTTTCTCTTGATACATTTAATTGTATGCATACATATCCATAGTTGATGACTATATTTATTTCCTTATTTAATCTTTTGGAATTTCCATCAACTTTTTCTTATAAAATTTCCACAACCTCCAACTCCAAAAGAAAACAAATAAAATAATTTAAAAACTCCTTAATTTATTTTTCAGGATGTTACAAATCTACCCCCCTTAAAAAGAATCTCGACCCCGAGATTCCGGTAGAGCAGAAAGAATGGAGATGAGTTATATTGGCTAGCAATAGGTTTTGGGGCATTGCTCGAAGTATAATTCCTTAGCCTCCCAAAGAGACGAGAATCTGCACAATAGGGGTCAGAACTTGGAGAGGTCAAAAGAAAAGAGAGAAACCTTGTTTTCCTGGATAGGTCGTAGTCTTCCAAGTACTTGCCCCTTTAACATTGTTGTCTTCACGCCATCGTAGAAGGGAGTAGTTGCATCATCTATTGAACATACGGTTGTAGAATTTCATATTAATAGGTGGGTAGCAATGGTCTGTGTCTTTCACAGAGAGAATATGTGGCCTTGCTCATAGGATATTCACCAGGTTGATGGTCGTCTTCGTAATTGGAGTAGTTCACGGGGTATTGGTATGCGTAATGTCTTTTCTCTTCACGTTGTCGACGCGCTCCTTGTTACGGTGTTTAGTTAGTGGCGATTTGATCTATGGTTCCTCTGGGTGGTAAGGAGAGAGGGTTAGTAGGGCAGAGTCTCGAGTCTTGGTCCAGGTGTCAATTAAGTCTTCTAGTTGGAAAGTTGTGAATGCTTCACTCATCTTGGATTGTCTTGATTTGGCTATGTAACTCCTTGCTTCCGATGGGGTTTTCAGCAAGAGGTGAGAGGGAACAGCATGAGGTGAGGATTGAGTTGTGGGGATAAGGTAATCCAAACCCATCCTAAATTTTAAAAGAGCACACCCGAGAAGCTGGGGTGGCACACAAATCTTGCAAGTTCTTTTAAAACAATCTTTTCCTGTGACCGCGAAATAGGGCGCCCGAGGGCAAGAAGACAGTGCACAGGGACCAACGAAAACCTTGCGACAATACATCGCCTACTCAGGGAGCACACATAAGGGGCATAGGGTTTGTCTGCACAGTTCGTTTAAAACGAACCATCTTATCTTCATGAATACCTTCAACGCCCCTAACCTTATATTTTGGAGTAAGATACGATGAGAGGATCAAAATTTTCCTTTTAAATTAATAGACATAGGAGGGAAGTATTTGGGGTAATTTGATTAACATTAGTACTTACTCTTGTATTAGTATTTTGAATTCGAGGTAAGAGAGCTTCAGAAGTAAAATGGCTAGGGTAGCATATAGATGAGGGGAATCATCTAAGAGAGTTGAGATTAAGCAATACCACTTAGTTTTGTGAAAATAGATACTGAGAAAATAATTCTACTCATGGACTAACGACCAGGCTAACCAGGTCACGACCTGCAGTCGATATGCTCTGATACCAAACCTGTCAGACCCAGATTTTACAATCCGGAATCTACTGTGTTTAATTGCACTATTCCCTGGATCAGTAGATAGTGCACACAGTTACAGTTCTGAATATCAAAGTACATATCATGCGGAAACGTAATTAAAATAATAAACTTACTCATGGGCCGATTAGGCCGAAATCAATAAATTGCAGTAGCGGAAGAACGAAGCACACAGGTGGGACCTTCAGGACATGCCCACAGGCAGCCAACTGGAGGTTCGCGGCCTAGTTCTTGACATCTTCATCTTCTCTACCATCTTATCCAACCTTGTTGCTGAGGCGCGGTGAGGCGACTCTTGATTCTGAATTTTTGTCGCAAAAGCGAGCATGAGCACTCCGACCCCGTGCTCCGCGAGTCAATACACAGAATGCAAATAAATAGTATGCATGGCTTAACAAAGGAGAGGCTTGGGTTATTTTATTTGCCAAAAATCGCTTTTAGCGGCATTATTACTCTTATTTAATCAGAGTGTTATTTTTGCTATCTAACTCCACACTACGATTGCCAAAATTGATTTAATCCACCGAAAATGCGCCTTCCTTATTGACTGCTGTCTAAAACTCCAAACAGCAAGTGTCATCCTTTATTTATTCCACCGATCATACCTTGTATTTTGAATTACTAATAATCCAATCTTGTCATTACTATTCATTAGCTCTTCACCTCTGAATTCTAATGATATCTATTTTCAAATCCACCGATATCATTCGTATTTAATCCTTTTCGTCGTTGCTTCAAAACCATACTCCAATAATCAATCTCGTTTTCCATTACCTATCACTAGCTAATCCACAAATGTATCTCCACCGAGAATTCAATTTACCGAGATTATAATCCACTAATTGTTATGAATCCACCAATCTTCTCAGAGATTCAATTTTTCCTTCGAGTAATTGATCAATTTCTATTAATTCCCGTTATCGCCAATATCTTCTAAGAATGTATATTAATCAGTAGCAATCCAACAATTTAACTTTGCAATCTCTAATTCTTCAAAATCGCTTCACTATTATGTATCCACCAAGAATATCACTAATCAAGAATTATACCCCAATACTTGTATTATTTTCACAAATTCCTGAAAGTTCAATTTGATCATTTATCTAGCTTATCTATTCAGCTAAGCCCCACTAATTTATTTCTACCACAACCCACACTAGCATTTTCTTATCATAATCGACCTGAATCCACCAATACCTTTATACATATACTAAAAACATCTATTTTCTTACAACCCTGTTTATTCTACCCATAATTTAGGTTATAAGATTAGTAATGCCACTATTTGAAATACAATACGTAAAATTCCCTGAGACCTAGCAGTTTTGGAACAAATCTTAATGCTCAAGGGATATTAACTTGATCTACCATACATATGGCATTACACCATATGCCTGATATTACCATAATTTTTCCATACATATGGCATCACATCATATGACATCTTTCAGCGTTATAACCGCTTAACTTACCACTGGGACGACACCCAGGACAATTCAAATCAGGACAGTCCTTCGTCCTTCACTTTTCCATTTCCATTCATGAATCATTTTGAAAATAGAACTATATCTGGTTAGGTTCCCATGTCTGCCCTTGACCGTGGGCACGGCTATTCGAATAGTTTTAGACTCTGCAGAGTTTGTACACTTTCACCACAAGAGACAATCAACTCGTTGCCCCACACGATTCCTTAGTCATGTGGTTGAGCAGACCATCACAGTAACCGTTCAAAGTACCTCGCCCCTTCCATCATTTCACCCTATGGGTCGTTCCCACTTGCGGTGGGTCCCATACGTTGTGCGGGATGTTCTCCTTCTGAACGTCTAGCAGCTGGCTCCCCACCCCTGCTAGCCCGCCACAGCAGAACTTCACCTTCCACTGGTGTCCCATTCAAGTCGTCACACAGACTGCCGCTTGCACATCCTCACACCGCCTCCTGGAAGGATGACTTTCAGGGTCCGGTAATTCTACTAAGCCAAGTTGTAATTTACAGACTTGTGGTTGTACTGTTGTACACGGGTTGACATGACAAGATTCGGTCCTTATTGGTATCTGGGCGGTCTACCACTAATCCACTTTGTGCATCCACTGCACCACACTGTGCATCCACTGCACCACACTCTCACACCATCGAATCAATCCGCCCAGATTTTAAAGCATGTTGGGGTTTTTGGAAACATACGATAATCATATCCATCATTTATCAGTCATTACCACCATGACTGCCCGAACAAATTTTCTCATGAATAAATGTGATGCTCGGGACAATTTCTTGCCCCGGATTCCTATTCAATGCTAAGCATGGCATATGGTTACGGACTTATTTTCGAAATGTTACTATTATATTTTTGCTAGGGCGACAAGGTTCACACATTCAAATACTCAAGGAGGGGGTAATATTATTCAAGATAAACAACGACATATAACTAGAATATCAAATTTAGCATGCATTTGCATAAAAATAACAGCAATGCAATTTGTTAATTTAAAACAAAGTAATTTGCAGAAATGTAGGTTCAACATGATCAAAGTATTGACTCGCCTTGGTCACAGTGGTCGGGATCTGGATTCTCCGGTGCTTCTAGTGCTGTTGCCTCGATCTCCTCTTCTTGTGCCTCGTAAGCTATTTTAACGTACGCCGAAATTTGTATAAAAAGAAAGCAGCAAATCAAACCAAATAACACCAGAAATTCAAATGAACTTTAAAAATTATGATTTCAGTTCCATTGGACAGATCTTGATTTTATATGAATTTAGAATTTTGTCCCATTTGATTTGGAGTTAAAATGAATAAGTTATGATTATTTGAAGTTCTCAGTTTAGTAAATTCCAAAAATTATTAATTTTCTGACAGTGGGTCCCACTGGCATTTTCAGATTTATTTTTAAATTTTCCTTTTTATTTACGTTCTGTGCTATTGACATGTGGGTCCGGTTACTGTTCATGGGGTCCACATGTCAGTGTGGGCTTGGTGCAGATGTGCCACTGACCAGTGGGGCCCAGCGGTCAGTGGGCCGCTCCGGCTGCACAGGCCGACAGGTGGGGCCCACCTGTCAGAGGAGCGTTTTAAAAGAAATGCTCGACCGCAGGCGCGGAGCGGAGGCTCGAACGCGCGCCGCGGGAGCGGGGAGGGAAGAGAACGAGCGCTGGTAACCAAGTGGGCGGGGAGGCTTTGCCTACCCCATAAGGGCGGCTTACCCTTTTGAGGTAGCTCCGGGAGGCGGTCGGGCAGAGGAGTCGGGGGTGACGGTGGCCGGCGGCGAGCGGTGGCCGGAGGGGTTCGGAGACTTCGTGATTTATAACCCCCGCGTGCTGGCGATGCTACTGGGGTAGACGTCCGGGGCGGAGGAGTACGGTGGAGGGCCGGCGGCGTGCGACGGCGGCGGCTCGGGGAAGCTGCCGACGCCGGCGGTGCTCAGGCGACGAGAGGCCCGGGGAAGGCCGGGGATGGCTTCACCTTGTCCCGGCGAAGCTTCAGGGGCTCGGTTTGGCTTTGGGGCGGCCGGAATCGACGGGGAAGGCGGCGCCGGAGCTCGGGAAGAAGGGGAGGGTCGGCGGCGATTCGGGGCGCAACGGCCGTATTGTGGCCAGGGGAGGGAGGAGGGAGCCTTCGCGGTGCTAGTGCAGCTCAAGGGAGTGGCTTTTATAGCCGGAGAGAGGGGCGCGTGGCAAGACGTCGGCGGCCCCTGCCCTGCTCACGCCGATGAGGGGAGGCGAACCAAATCCCGCCGGGATTTTGTGAGAGAGAGGTGGCGGGGAAGGTGAGTCCCCCCTCCTGTGACTTGTCTTTTTAAATTAGCCCGCGAGGTGAGAGAGAAAGCGGGATTTGCTGCGGATGCGCGGGAGGGAGCTGGCGCGAGGGGCGCGGCCGCGTGGAGAAGAAGGGGGAGGAGGAAGAAGGAGTCTGACGACTCGGCCCCACCGGTCAGCGGGCGAGGGGCGTGAGAGAGCGGGCGTGGCCCACCAGCCAGAGTCGTCGCGCGCGCGAGAGGACGGGCCCAGGTGAAAGCATCTAGGCCCCTAAAAATGTTAGTTTTGGTAATTAATGAATTTATGTGAATATGGGACTAATGTGTGCATTAAGTGTTTGAAAGGATATGTTCAAATAGCAAAGAAAGAGGCTCACAAAATATCCCTTGAAGATTCAAGATCTCTAGGGCGACAAGGTAAATAGTTTAGGCATCTATTTTGTTTTACCGGTCTTGGAGTTAGGTTGGAAGACCGGATTATAGGATAGACGCCGTACTATTAAGAGGGATCATGGTGATTGCTTGATCATATTCAAATGTGCCTTTTGGATCAATTTAGGATCATGCATGCACTTAGAAATTAAAATTAAATCAAATCTGTGCATTGTCAGAAAATCCGGTAGTTCCGGCGTGTATTGAGCGGAACTACCGTAGGTCCGGTAGTACCGGGCGCCCGAGCGGAACGTTTTTTCCAGAAAGCGCCCGGACTAAGACTTAGTCTCTCGGAAAACGGTAGTACCGCGGTTTGACCTACGGAACTACCGGACTGCCGGTAGTACCGGGCACTCGAGCGGAACTTTATTTCCAGAGAGCGCCCGGACTTTAACTTAGCCTCTCGGAAAACGGAAGTACCGCGGTTTTCCCTGCGGAACTACCGCATGTGCGGAAGTTCCGGACACCCGAGCGGAACGTTTTTTCCAGAGAGCGCCGAGAATAAAACTTAGTCTCGTTGAGATCGGAAGTACCGGGCCTGGGGCGGAACTTCCGGACGTCCGGAAGTACCGCGGTTTTAACGGCGGTAGTACCGCACTCATTGACCAACGGTTACTTCTGACTCTCTGACATAGCCGTTCTGTCCGGTCAGCTAGGGTCCGGTAGTACCGCGGTTTTGCCTGCGGTAGTACCGGATTTCCTGATTTTTCAGGATTGTTTTTTGTAACGGCTATTTGAGGTGGGTGAGGGTATAAATACACCCCCACCAGAACTAGGACGTGTTGTTGAACATCCATTGAATACATTTGAGCCTAGAGCAACCTCTCACACCTCATTCACTCTCTTGTGCATTCATTTGAGGTAGTTGACCCAAAATTCAAGTGCATTGCATTCTAGTTGATCCATTGAGCACTTGAGTGAGATCAAGCCGCAGTGGTCTATTCTCTTGGTGCTCAAATTATGCTTATTGGAAAATTAGAATGTCTATTTATTTAAAGGCCATGAGTCCTCAAATTTGGAAAGTCGTAAATGAGGGTTACGTTATGGCCCTTGATCCGAATCACCTAACGGATCAAGACGGGCGTAATGCTTATTTAGACGCCCAAGCTATGAATGCTCTATTTGGAGCCTTGAACGCGGATGAGTTCAATAGGGTGAGCAATCTTGAGACGGCTCATGCTATTTGGACTACCCTTTCGGAAATACACGAAGGGACATCCACGGTCAAGGAGGCCAAATTGCATCGGCTTAGGATCAAATATGAGACATTCACAATGTTGCCCCATGAAGACATTAATGAGATGTACTCAAGGCTCAACAACATTGTGAATGAGCTTAAGGGCCTTGGAACTAATCTTTCCGATCTTGATATTGTTCGAAAGATGCTTAGGGCCTTGCCGGAGAAATATGAAGTGTTGGTGACTCTCTTCCTCAACTCACCGGAGTTGGCAAGAATGACACCAACGCAATTGTTGGGCAACCTCATCACCAACGAGCTTTACAAGAAAGACAAGGAAAAGCTCTTGGAGCAATCCTCTTCCAAGAATAAGAAGATCACCGCTTTCAAAGCTAAAGCGGTAATGAGTGAAGAATCCGAAGAAGATGATGAGGAGGACTCCGAAGAAGAATTTGCGCTTCTAGTAAGAAGAATGAAGAAGTTCATGAGAAGACGCCCATTTCGGAGTACAAGCCACGAGAAGACCAAGAAATGGCATTCTTCCTCCAACAAGAAGTTTAGCAACATTCGTTGCTATGAATGTGATGAGAAGGGGCACATTGCCTCTCAATGTCCAACAAAGAAGGATGACAAGGAGAAGTCATCAAAGAAGAAGAACTACAACGGCAAGAAGAAGCTTTTCAAGAAGCTTCACAAGGATGGCAAAAATGAAGCTCACATTGGTGAGTGGAACTCCGAAGAGGAGTATTCGGACTCCGACTCAAGCGAGGACGAATCTCCCAAGAAGAAAGGGCTTGTGGGCATTGCAATCAAGGAGGCTCCATCACTATTCTCCACTCCTACATGTCTTATGGCTAAAGGAGAAAAGGTAAACTTGCTTGATGACGATGAGCCTTCATATGATGACTTGATGAATATGCTAGTTGAATTGAATGAATTTCTTGGAAAAGAAAAATCAAAGTTTAAGGTCTTAAAGAGAGAACACACCTCTCTCAAAGACTCTTATGAGGAGCTAAAGGAAGCTCATGATTTGCTTCTCCAAGAAAATCACAAATCTAGTACTAGCATTGGAGTTACTTGCAATATCTTGAATGAAATGTCTAGTATAGAAATTTCAAAGTCTAGCATATCTACTTGTTGTGATGATCTACTTGCCATACCTTGTTCATCAAGTGTAGATTCTAGAAATGCTCTAAATCTTGTTCATAATGATATCATTGCTAATGAAAACAAAAATTTAAAAGAACAAGTGCTAAAATTAAACAAAAGCTTAGAGAGAGCTTATAAGGGAAAGGAAACCCTTGATAAGTTACTAAGCGATCAAAGATGCTCTTTCAACAAAGAGGGACTTGGATATGTCCCCCAAAAGGGTAAAAAGCCGGTATACAAGCCTTCAAGGTTTGTAAAGGAGAATGGTAAGTATTGCACAAAATGCCGGTGTATTGGACATATGCCAAGTGATTGCTCTAAGAATAACATGCATTCCATTGGTTTATATGATTCATGTTATATGCTTAGAAAATCCAAAAATGGAAATGTTATTGCTCATTTCATTGGCACCTCAATTTTGGGTGCTAAAAAGAAATCCATTTAGGTACCCAAGACCTTGGTCACTAACCTCCAAGGACCCAAACAAATTTGGGTACCTAAAAGAACTTGATCTTCTTTTGTAGGTGAACTACAAAACCGGTGGAAGGCATTGGGTGTTGGATAGCGGTTGCACTCAACATATGACCGGAGACCGGAAGATGTTCACCACATTTGAGAATGGAAGCAATGACAAAATCACATTTGGAGACAATAGCAAAGGAAAGGTATTAGGATTGGGTAAAATCGCTATCTCAAACGACCTTTCAATTTCTAATGTATCTTTAGTTGAATCATTAAATTTCAACTTACTATCCGTTGCTCAAATATGTGATCTAGGCTTAACATGCACATTCTCAAAAGAAAATGTTGTAATCTCAAAAGATAATAATAATGAACTAGTCTTCAAAGGCTTTAGATTTGGGAATCTCTATTTGGTAGATTTTTCCTCAAATGAGTCTTGTTTGAAAACTTGTTTAATTGCAAAAACTTCTTTGGGTTGGTTGTGGCATAGAAGGCTAGGTCATGTGGGAATGATTCAACTTAAAAAGCTTTTTAAGCATGACTTAGTGGTTGGCTTGAAGGATGTAAAGTTTGAGAAAAATCGACTTTGTAGTGCTTGTCAAGCCGGAAAACAAGTCGCTAATTCTCATCCTTCCAAAAGTATCATGTCAACCTCTAGGCCATTAGCGCTCTTACATATGGATTTGTTCGGGCCAACAACCTATAAGAGCATTGGAGGTAATAGCTATTGTTTAGTCATTGTGGATGATTACTCTAGATATACATGGGTCTTCTTCCTAAATGACAAAAGTGAAACCTCCGGGATTTTCAAAAGTTTTTCAAAAAGGGCTCAAAATGAATTTGATTTTAAAATAAAGAAAATTAGGAGTGACAATGGTTCCGAGTTCAAAAACACAAAAGTTGAAGACTTTTGTGATGAACTTGGAATAAAGCACGAACTTTCCACAACCTACACTCCGGAGCAAAATGGAGTTGTAGAGAGGAAAAATCGAACATTAATTGAAATGGCTAGGACAATGCTTGATGAATATGATACTTCTGACAAGTTTTGGGCGGAAGCTATTAACACCGCATGTCATGCCATAAATCGCCTCTACCTACATCGACTCTTGAAAAAGACTTCCTATGAGCTTCTTGTTGGAAGGAGACCGAACATCTCTTATTTTAGAGTATTTGGTTGCAAATGCTATATTCTAAGAAAAGGTGTTCGGCTCTCAAAATTCCAAAGTCGATGTGATGAAGGCTTCCTTTTAGGGTATTCCTCAAATAGTAAAGCCTATAGGGTCTTTAATAAAAATTCAGGTTTAGAGGAAGAATCATGTGATGTTCAATTTGATGAAACTAACGGCTCTCAAGAAGAGCATGAGAACTTGGATGATGTAGGAGATGAAAGTCTTCGCAAGGCAATGGAGAACATGCAAATCGGAGACATCAAGCCAAAAGAGGATCCAACATCACCAAGCTCATCCAGACAAGTGGAACCACCCTCTTCTTCCACAATGAACGATGTTCAAGTTATTGAAGATGAAGAAAAGGATCAACCGCAAAATATGTTCAAGATTCACAATGCAATAGCCAAGGATCATCCAATTGACCAAATATTGGGTGACGTAAGTAAGGGTGTTCAAACTCGCTCTAGAGTAGCTTCATTTTGTGAACACTATTCTTTTGTATCTTCACTTGAACCTAAGCGTGTAGAAGAAGCATTAGATGACCCGGATTGGATAAATGCTATGCATGAAGAGATGAATAACTTTGCCCAAAACGATGTTTGGACTTTGGTGGAGAGACCCAAGGAGCACAATGTCATTGGCACAAAATGGGTCTTCCGGAACAAACAAGATGAGAACGGAATTGTGGTAAGAAATAAAGCAAGGTTAGTAGCTCAAGGTTATACTCAAGTCGAGGGCTTAGATTATGATGAGACTTTTGCGCCCGTTGCTAGACTTGAATCAATTAGAATCTTGCTTGCTTTTGCATCATGCTTTGACATTAAATTGTTTCAAATGGATGTCAAAAGTGCATTTCTTAATGGTACAATTTCCGAATTAGTATATGTGGAACAACCCCCGGGATTTGAAGATGCTAAATACTCTAATCATGTGTATAGATTGTCAAAGGCACTATATGGTTTAAAGCAAGCTCCTAGAGCTTGGTATGAGCGCCTTCGTAACTTTCTAGTATCAAAAGGCTTTAAAATTGGTAAAGTAGATACAACTCTATTCACAAAAATTATTGGAGATGATTTCTTTGTATGTCAAATATATGTTGATGATATTATATTTGGTTCCACTAATCAAGACTTTTGCAAAGAATTTGGTGAGATGATGTCTAGGGAATTCGAGATGTCGATGATTGGTGAGCTAAGCTACTTCCTTGGACTTCAAATCAAACAACTTAAAGATGGGACGTTTATAAGCCAAACAAAGTATGTGAAAGATCTACTCAAAAGATTCGGAATGGAAGAAGCCAAACCCATCAAAACACCCATGGCAACAAACGGGCATCTAGACCTCAACGAAGAAGGTAAGTCGGTAGATTTAAAGCTTTATAGATCCATGATTGGTAGTTTGCTTTATCTTACCGCATCTAGGCCCGACATTATGTTTAGTGTATGCATGTGTGCACGTTTTCAAGCTTCTCCAAAAGAGTGCCATTTAGTGGCCGTAAAGAGGATTCTAAGATATTTAAAGCATTCCTCAAGCATAGGGCTTTGGTATCCCAAAGGTGCAAAATTTGAATTAATTGGATATTCGGATTCTGATTATGCGGGATGCAAAGTGGATAGAAAAAGCACCTCGGGTAGTTGCCAATTTCTAGGAAGATCTCTAGTGTGTTGGTCATCCAAGAAACAAAATTCCGTAGCTCTTTCAACCGCCGAAGCCGAATATATTTCAGCAGGAAGTTGTTGTGCTCAATTACTTTGGATGAGGCAAACATTGTTGGATTATGGGATCAATTTTGATAAGATGCCTCTTTTGTGTGATAATGATAGTGCTATCAAAATATCCAATAATCCCGTTCAACACTCAAGAACCAAGCATATAGATATACGCCACCATTTCTTGAGAGATCATGTGAGCAAGGGAGACATTGAGATTAGCCACATCCGAACTGAAAATCAGCTAGCGGACATTCTCACCAAACCATTAGATGAAAGCCGTTTTTGCAAATTGAGGAATGAATTAAATGTCATAGACTACTCAAATGTAGCTTGAAATCTTACTTCATCTATTTCTGCTCATTTGTTGTGCTCATATGGACTTTTGTTGGTTTTTCCCCTATTTTGGTCAAAAATTCGTTTAATTTCATAAAAATTAGTTTCAAAATATAGCATTAGCTCAATTGATGCATAATGATCCTGAATGACTTTAGTTGGATGCAAAACTAGGGATCATTTGCAAAATTTCAAGTTCTAAACCTAAAATCCTGAAAAGTTCCAGAAATTCCGGAACTACCGCAGTTCATTGTGCGGTACTTCCGCACCTGACAGAAAAACCGGAACTACCGCAGTGTAATCCGCGGAACTTCCGGAATTTCTGTGACCACGGTACTACCGGCGTGTTACGCGCGGTACTACCGCTTTCTGCGGGATTAATTGCGGTTTTCAAAACCGCCAACTCCTCCAACCGTTACTTTTTATCTCTCTCTCTCCTCTTTACTCCTCCCAAACCGCGCCGCCTACCCCTTTCTTCTTCCTCTCCTCCATCCTCTCTCTCTCCCAAGAAACTCTCTCCTCTCCCGATCTTTGAATCCGAGGGGAGTTCTTCGCTTTTGGGAGATTATTTGCACCCCCAGGGTTCTCCTCCTTCGACTTCACAAGGTAAATCGGATCAAAATCCACCTTTTACCTTGCTCTTAGAACCCTAGGTAGAGTTTAGGTTAAAAAATGAAATATGATGATTTTCGCTGAAATTTTCTTGGGCAAAACTGTTTGTTTAGGGTATTGGAATGTTTTTACAAACATGCGTTGGATTCAATCCAAGAAATACCCCAAAAGATTCAACTTTTGTCTTGCCCTAGAAATGTCCAGAAAAACCGGAACTACCGGTCGAATTGGCCGGAACTTCCGGGGTCCCGGTAGTACCGCATGTTTAATGCCGGAACTACCGGATTTCCCGGAAGTACCGCAATTTTGCCGCCGGTACTTCCGTGTTTCCTAGAACAGCAAGAATTCATTGCTTCCAATTTAAAACCTACTCTTGCTTATTCTACTTCATACCTTGATTATCCTTCTATGTCATTGAAGATGCCGAGGATGAAGAATGTCTCCCACAAGACTTATGGGGGCAATGCTGGTCAATCCTCCTCGACTCCCGCATCTCAGGCAGCGGAGCATAAGGGCAAGAGTCCTGCCCCCGACCCTGAGAGTGACTCAGAGGATTCACATGAGAGCGGATCTGAGAACTCGCATGAGGGCGAGGAGTATGAGGTTTCGGACGAGGAGATGCCTGAGGTAACTGCAGACCACGAAGTGGACCTCGACAAGATCACTAATGAAGATTATGCCATTCTTCGTCGCCGAAGTCAGTATGTACGCCCTCGAGACTCAATGAACCCCCAATTTCATTCAAAGTTTCAAGAGAAGGTGTACCAGGAGATGTATGGTCCAGCCCGAAAATTTGCTGCCCATAAGTATGTGGACTGGGATCACTTGTCGCAGATCGACAAGTTCAGTGGTGCTTATCAGCTCTTTCAGCGAGCCGATATTCATCAACTCGTTGCATTCAAATGCAACTACATGGACAACATGATCAGACAGTTCTACGCTACCCTGTACGTCTCTCCCAACTTTGAGCATCTGAGTTGGATGACAGGGATCCAGTTTATTGAGTGCACCAGGCACGAGTTTGAGCTAGCACTTGGGACGGAGACCAGTGCATATGAGAAGGTGTTCAGCAAGCGAGCTCTTCCTATTGCTGCATATTCAGAGTATTATGACCATTCAGCTGAACAATCTCTGGGGACGACAGGTGGCTTACTCCCTATTCCCAGCCTTGTCAACAGGATCATCAACCACACCATTTTTCCCAAGAGTGGGAACTATGATGCTATTCGTGGCCATGCGTGGAATGTTATTGATTACATTATGCGCGGCCAAAAGTTTGATGTGGTGGATCTTATCATCAGGGGGATTGACGCCAATAAGAATGACAAGCAGAAAAGGATCAACTATGCACCATTCATTATGGCCTTAATCATTAGGAAGACTGGGTACCGAGGAGCACTCTGCACCCCACATAAGCCATACAAGCCTCGCGCAGAAGCACCCATTCCTGCTCCTGCTCGTCCTCGTGCACAGCCTCAGCCTCAGCCTCAGGCAGCAGCTGTTCCTCCCCAGGGCGAGGGCGATGTGTCGCTTTCTCAGATCTACTCCGCCATTCTTCGTCTTGAGGAGCGCCAGGATGTCTTGATCACCACTGTGTCGTCTCTTGGTGATCGTGTCTCGGCTTTGGAGAGTGCAGTTCGTCCGCCTTCGCCAATTCCCTATCGTCGCACTCGTCCTCGTCGCGGGCCTCCTCCTCCTCCTAGCGCAGCTCAGGATTAGCTCTTCTTTTTGGTACTTCGATGCCAAAGGGGGAGAAAATGAAGCAAGGAGGAGAAGAAGTTTAAGTCTTTTAGCCTATCTATTAGCCTTGTAATAAACTATGGTGAAATGAACCATGTAATGCCTAATGTGTTGCTTAAACTCTGTGGATGTTTTAGTTTTTTAATTTCTGATGCTTTGTAATGAACTATGTTCTGTCCTTAATGCAATGGTTGTTTTACTTGTCTTTTGCGTATCCTTGAATTTGGTGAATATGAATACTATGATGAAATCATGCCTATTAATTTCCTGCAAAATTTGATGCACTTGTTTAGGGGGAGCTCTTTCTTATTAGTTTCTAAAATGCAAAAATTCCCCATGTTCTAAATACTGCTAAAATTTCAAAGTCCTTGTGATATACATCTTGCAAATTAGAAGTATATCCAAATCTTAAATTCTTCTCATAAATTGCTCTTGTTGTCATCAATTACCAAAAAGGGGGAGATTGAAAGCATCTAGGCCCCTAAAAATGTTAGTTTTGGTAATTAATGAATTTATGTGAATATGGGACTAATGTGTGCATTAAGTGTTTGAAAGGATATGTTCAAATAGCAAAGAAAGAGGCTCACAAAATATCCCTTGAAGATTCAAGATCTCTAGGGCGACAAGGTAAATAGTTTAGGCATCTATTTTGTTTTACCGGTCTTGGAGTTAGGTTGGAAGACCGGATTATAGGATAGACGCCGTACTATTAAGAGGGATCATGGTGATTGCTTGATCATATTCAAATGTGCCTTTTGGATCAATTTAGGATCATGCATGCACTTAGAAATTAAAATTAAATCAAATCTGTGCATTGTCAGAAAATCCGGTAGTTCCGGCGTGTATTGAGCGGAACTACCGTAGGTCCGGTAGTACCGGGCGCCCGAGCGGAACGTTTTTTCCAGAAAGCGCCCGGACTAAGACTTAGTCTCTCGGAAAACGGTAGTACCGCGGTTTGACCTACGGAACTACCGGACTGCCGGTAGTACCGGGCACTCGAGCGGAACTTTATTTCCAGAGAGCGCCCGGACTTTAACTTAGCCTCTCGGAAAACGGAAGTACCGCGGTTTTCCCTGCGGAACTACCGCATGTGCGGAAGTTCCGGACACCCGAGCGGAACGTTTTTTCCAGAGAGCGCCGAGAATAAAACTTAGTCTCGTTGAGATCGGAAGTACCGGGCCTGGGGCGGAACTTCCGGACGTCCGGAAGTACCGCGGTTTTAACGGCGGTAGTACCGCACTCATTGACCAACGGTTACTTCTGACTCTCTGACATAGCCGTTCTGTCCGGTCAGCTAGGGTCCGGTAGTACCGCGGTTTTGCCTGCGGTAGTACCGGATTTCCTGATTTTTCAGGATTGTTTTTTGTAACGGCTATTTGAGGTGGGTGAGGGTATAAATACACCCCCACCAGAACTAGGACGTGTTGTTGAACATCCATTGAATACATTTGAGCCTAGAGCAACCTCTCACACCTCATTCACTCTCTTGTGCATTCATTTGAGGTAGTTGACCCAAAATTCAAGTGCATTGCATTCTAGTTGATCCATTGAGCACTTGAGTGAGATCAAGCCGCAGTGGTCTATTCTCTTGGTGCTTGCCGGCACCTAGACGGCTTGGCGAAGCTTCGGTGATCTTCTCAAGAAGATTGTGAGAAGGCCCGGAAGATTGTGAAGGCTTGGAGCTCGCCTACCCGGAGAGGGAAAGGGCATCCAATAGTGATCGAGGTGCTTAGGCTCATTCGTGGAGCCGGTCCGATTCGTTCGGGCTTACCTCAACGTGGACTAGGGGAGACCGGCAAGTCTCCGATCACCACGGTAAAAAGTAATCGTGTCAATTGTGGTTTGCTCTCTTGTGATCATTTTCATTCAAGCAACTCTCTTCATTCATATCAATTGATTGCGTGCTTAGTTAGAGTAGCAATTGTAGTTCTCTCCCTTTCGTTATTGCTACTAGTCAATTACTTGTGCTAGTGTTAGTGTTATCTTGCTCTATCAATCCATCAAGTTTAAAATTGCTAATTAGAATTAGACGAAAATTTTAAAACCTCCTATTCACCCCCCCTCTAGTCGGCCTCCTCGATCTTACACCAGGCGGCAGCGAGTCGCTGCACGCGAGGGTGCGGCCCACCGCGCAGCGAGAGCGAGCGAAGGAGCGCCGGGCCCGCGTGGCAGAGATGGGGCGAGCGCGCGCTGCGCCCGCGGGGCTGGGCCGCGCGATGGAGGGCGCGGGCGACGCGTCGCACATCGGGAACGGCCAGGTGGCGGCCCGGGAGGAGGGGAAGGCGGGATGGGGCGGCGACGTGGGTTGATCCCGGCCGTCCAGGTGGCGGCCGGAGGGTGAGTCGAGATTTTAATTTTTCTTTAATTTGATTTTTAGCTTTTAGAAACTGCCAGAAAATCCAATTAATTTCAGAAAAATATGAAAATATCTCTAAAAATTTCAGAAAAATTCACAGAAGCTCTGGATGACCTTTTGGACTTAATAAAAATATTTTCACTATTTTTGGTATTTAATTTATTGGTTTCTCTTGATACATTTAATTGTATGCATACATATCCATAGTTGATGACTATATTTATTTCCTTATTTAATCTTTTGGAATTTCCATCAACTTTTTCTTATAAAATTTCCACAACCTCCAACTCCAAAAGAAAACAAATAAAATAATTTAAAAACTCCTTAATTTATTTTTCAGGATGTTACAGTATTGCACTCGCCTGCGCTGCGCCGAGGGCGCCATCACGGCGGCGAAGTCGTCATCGAGCGCGTCGTCAAGGAGGCGGGCGGCTCGGTCCAGTACCCCATGCTCACGCGTACCAATTACCAGGAATGGTCTTTGTTGATGCGCGTGAACCTGCAGGCCCAAGGGCTGTGGCAGGCCGTCGAACCGGAGGAGGGCAAGGTCGTCGAGTACAGCGAAAACCACCTCGCGCTGGCGGCCATTTTGTGTGCCATGCCGCTCGAGATGCTCGGGTCGTTGGCGCGCAAGCGCACGGCGCTTTCCACTTGGGAGGCAGTTAAAACCATGCGCGTCGGCGTGTAGCGCGTCCGTGACGTCAACACGCAACAGCTGCTCAAGAAATTCGGGGAGATCGCGTTCAAGGAGGGGGAGTCGGTCAATGATTTCTCACTCCGGATTATGAGCCTCGCCAACAACATCCGCATCCTTGGCGGCAACGTCACCGATGGAGAGATCGTGAAGAAAATGCTCTAGGTCGTCCCCGAGCACCTCGAGCAGATCGCGTACTACATCGAGACTCTCCTCGACTTGAACTAGCTCTCCGTCGAGGAGGTCACCGGCCGTCTGCGACATTGAGCAGCGAAAGAAAAAGCCAGCACCGTCCGCGCCTGTCTACGACAGCAAGGGCCGTCTTCTTCTCGCCGAGGAGGACTAGCTGGCGCGGATGAAGCTGCGCGACAACGGCGAAGCTGGTGGCTCCAGCAGTGGCAGCGGCAAAAGGCGCGGCAAAACACGTCGTGGCCACGGTGGTGGTGGCAGCATGCGTAAAGGCAAGGGCAGCTCGTCTTCAAATGGGACGGCCCAGGAGAACACGGCGGACCGGTACCGTAACTGCGAAAAAATTGGCCATTGGGCCAAGGACTACCGCAGCAAGCCAAATAAGCAGGCGCAAGCACACGTTGCGGAGGGAGAAGAGGATGAACCCACTTTGTTGATGGCACATGTGACCATCTCTTCACCACTCACTCAAGTTGCAGTGCCGCCCACTGAGGTGATTCGAACTCCATCTTCACCCACATCGTCGTGCCACGTCGAGATCCACGAGGCCAAGGTCTTTGCGTAGCTTGGATCGCGGGAGGACCAGGACGATCGTTGATGGGTGCTCGACACTGGCGCCACCAACCACATGACGGGCGCGCGGACTACCTTCTCCGACCTCGACGGGGGAGTTTGCGGTACGATCCGTGGTGGAGATTGAAGGACGCGACACGATCATCTTCAGTTGCAAGAACGGCGAGCACCGCGCACTGATGGGGGTGTACTACATTCCCTGTCTGACGGCGAACATCATAAGTCTTGCTCAGCTGGAGGAGGCCGGATGTCGGATCGAGATCTACTCCGGCACCCTGCGCATCTACGATCAGCAACGTGACCTTCTTGCTCGGGTGCGTCGTTCTGCATCGCGCCTCTACATCCTGGAGCTCCGCATCGGGCAACCGGTGTGCCTGTCGGCGCGTAGCCCAGAGGTGGCCTGGCGCTGGCATGCGAGGTACGGGCACCTCAGTTTCAAGTCATTGCGCACGCTCGCCCAATGGGAGATGGTACGTCAGTTGCCGCCGCTTGATCAGGTCGATCAGGTGTGCGATAGCTGCCTCGCCGGCAAGCAAAGGTGCACTCCGTTCCCTGATAAGGCATTACGACGAGCGGAGCACATCCTCGACCTCATCCATGGTGATTTGTGCGGGCCCATCGCACCCACAACTCCAAGCGGTAACAAATATTTCCTACTGCTTGTTGATGATTTGAGCCGATACATGTGGCTCCACTTGCTGTCGAGCAAAGATCAGGCATCGGCGGCAATCAAGAACTTCTAGGCGGCCGTGGAGGTTAAGTTAGGGAGGCGGCTCAAGGTCCTCCGCACTGATCGTGGGGGGGGGGGAGTTCACCTCCGTGGAGTTCGGCGAGTACTGCGCAGAGCGCGGCGCCCAACGGCAGCTCACTGCCCCCTACTCACCGCAGCAGAACGGGGTGATAGAGCGCCGCAACCAGAGCATTGTCGGCATGGCACGGTGTATGCTCAAGGCGAAGCAGCTTCCCGGCTACTTCTGGGGTGAGGCTGTGAACACTGCAGTCCACGTCCTTAACTGCGCCCCGACACGCGCGCTCAACGGCAAAACCCCATTTGAGGCTTGGCATGGAGAGTGCCCCACCGTCCACTACTTCAGGACCTTTGGTTGCGTCGCCCACGTCAAGACCACACGGCCGGGACTCAAGAAGTTGGATGATCGCAGCACGTCGACCATCATTGTCGGCTATGAGCACGGCTCCAAGGCCTACCGCTGCTACGACCACTCCATCAAGCGGATCATTGTGTCGCGCGATGTCGTGTTCGACGAGGCGGGACAATGGAGCTAGGGCGATGAAAGCAGCAGTGATCCGGGCGACGGCAAGCCCTTTAATGTTGAGTATAACACGGAGTACTTCTCTGGTACGCCTCGAGCCGATGCGGCATCACCAGCTCACATGTCTCCATCGCCCACGCCAACGCCGGCCCCTGCACCCATGACGCCGCCAGAGCAGTTCGCACCTACGACGTCACCCACGAGTGCGCCGATCGAGTTCGTCTCGCCACCGCCTGATCCTGAGGAGAACTTGGACATCAACCACGACGATGCTCCACTTCGGTTCTGCGCCATCGACGCTGTCATCGGACCAGCCTCGCCGCCTGGGCTTGTGCCCCGGGTGCTCGACGAGGAGTTGCAGTTCACAACGGTGGACGAGCCTGTCTCCTTCAGCGAGGCAGAGCGCGAGGCGAGCTGGCATCAGGTGATGCACGAGGAGATGAAGTCGATCGAGGACAACAACACGTGGGAGCTCGTCGCGCTCCCCACTGGGCACCGTGCGATCGGGCTCAAGTGGGTCTTCAAAGTGAAGCGCGATGAACACGGCAATGTCATCCGGCACAAGGTGCGTTTGGTCGCCAAAGGCTACGTTCTGCGCGCGGGAATCGACTTCGATGAGGTCTTCGCTCCGGTCGCGCGAATGGAGTCCATGAGGGTGCTACTGGCTTTGGCAGCCCACGAGCGCTGGGAAGTCCACCACATGGACGTGAAGAGCGCCTTCCTCAACGGCGACCTCAAGGAGGAAGTGTACGTGAGCCAGCCACCGGGCTTTGTCGTCAATGGCAGCGAGCACAAAGTACTACGTCTTCGCAAGGCGTTGTACGGTCTCCGACAGGCACCGAGGGCCTGGAATGCCAAGCTTGATGCGTCTATGGCATCACTTGGCACATTTAGACGGAGAACCAGCTAGCGGACGTTCTGACCAAGGCGCTTGGACGCGTGCGGTTCCAGCAACTGCATGCGTTGATCGGCATCAACAAGATCGATGAGCACAGCAAGGACTAGGGGGAGAAATGTTGAAGTTACTCCAGTGTCTCATCGTCTACTCCAGCGTCTCATTTTCTTTCTAGCGTCTCATCGTTTTCCATTTTATTGTTTCCGTTAGTTAGTAGTGGAGCACTATGTCTTTAAGGAGTCCACTAATAGCTTCAGTTATGCGTAAGTTTTCAGTTAGTAGTCACATTTGCTTGTTTCCGTTTCCTGCATGCATTAGTGCCATGCATTACACTGTGCGGCATGATCTCAATTGTCACGTATTAGTGCCATGCATGTAACTGACATTTTAGTTTGTTGTTTCCTTAAAATAAGCAAGCAATATATTAGAAAACGCTGCCCCGTTTTGCAGCACTAAACACCTATGTTCATCGTGTTCTTGAGTGCGCATTCGAGAGTTCGTCGCCGGCGAAAGATTGCCGGTGATCCACGACACAAGATTGATCTCGTGAAGAAAGATCGCATCGAAATAAAGGACCTGCAAGGCCATGCTTTGTTCGTCGGTTTCAGCAGCCCCTTCTTTATTTCGGTGCAGGACTTCCCAATGCTATCGCCGAATTGCGTCTACTTTGCGCATGACAACACCAAGTGTGACTTTGACCATGCCCAATCCAATTTTCAAGGGGTGGTAGTGTTTAACCTGGAAGATGGTAGTTTTGCTGATTTCTTGCCACTTCCCAATCCATGGCTGAACTGCCCCCCTCCTGTTTGGATCAGGCCTTCATGTTCTCTAAACATATAAAGGCTAGCTAGTACTACAGATTAATTACTCTTCAGCAAGTTATTCATTCATCTTGGTTAATCCTTTGGTAGTCTTTAGTTCTAAACATGTTTGTTTATGTTGAGATATTTCAGGGACGCTTGGTTACTGGTCAAGTTTTTCACTGAAGAGTTTATCAATATTGTCGATGATTGAATCGTCGATCTTACAAATAGTAGAGAAATTCAAGTCTCATAGAGAGATAAACAAGGAGAATTAGTCTTTATTACTATAATAAGATCACAACTTGCTCTAAACGATTGATTAGAGGGGAAAATGCTATGTGCCCTAATGCAGAACGATCTTGTTGTTGTTCTTTTCTTCTCTACCCAATGAAAAGCTTAAATATCACTGAAGAGACATCGGTTATTTGTACGAATAGACATCTTGTTGATTCCTTTTGTTCACATGTGTAAGTGGTTGATGACGGTGAGAGAGGCTTGACAATAACCGTCGATCGGTTGTTGTCAGTGAGGGAGTCTCAGAAAACAATTGTAGAGCAGTAGTTGTCAGAGACACTGGACAGAAAGTAGAATGGATGAGGGAATGGGAGCTCACATGATCTGCTCCTTAACTGCACAAGGCATCACCATAGGGGAGGCCCAAATGTCGGGTTATAAAGCTTTCAAGTAGTAGTTGATTGGGTAAATGAATAGTGATTCTCCAATCAGGGATACTTGAGACTTGTTATAGCATAAGCAATTACAACACTGGTCTAGGGCTTTGAATACATATTAAAGTGGCTCTTTAATGGATTATGTAATCCTTGTCAGCTAACTCCCGAACTTCATGTGAAATTATGACTTAGGATTCTTCAACTGGAACACTAGACGGGATATATATTCCAGTCGAGAGATTATTCGACAATAGTCAATAAAGGTAAAAAAGTCTTTTCACTTAAAGTTGAAACGCCAACCAAAAGAAGAATAGAATTGAAAGCTTTATACCTATTAGGTACAGCTCCCATAACTTCCATCTTGGACGTTGGAGAGTCTCTATAAACCAAATCGAGGTACGTATTATCAACACTTTCCAAAAACCTTTTGTATTCTATTGAGCTTCTATTCGTTTGCTTCTCCCCAGCGACTATAGTTCTAGCTCTTTCCCTAAAATTTTCTTGATCTTTACAAGATTTAAGCCTAAATCTATGAAGATGTTTGAGTTCATCTCCGAGTGGCCCAGATCCAAATTACCATCAAAGAGACTTTGATGCGGGCATCTCCAACAATTATGCTCAAAGTACATCAATTTAAGATGATGTTAACAATGATAAGCTTAAGGATGTATACAAAAGACCAATTACACGATCAAGGGCTAAATTAATTAGCCTGTAAGTGAACTCGCTCCTAAATAATTTTAATCTTGATTCTAGTGAATATATGGTACTGTCTAATAGTCTCATTGTGTGTGTGCAGTTTTATACGTATTGAAGCATGGGAGACCAAAAGCAAAGGAAAGAAAGGAGTCGGCGTCTCGGTTGGAAATAATCCACAGGCGATGCGTACAAATGGAGCCACGGAGGCCTCAATGCGTCATGCTTTGTTTGGTTGGGTGTAGCACATTCATATGGCCCAGCTTCTACTCGTGAAGAGAGGATAGCATGGGAACCCCTGGACGTTAACCACCACGAACGTCCGGCCGCATGTGGGTTTGGGCTGCGTATTGGTTGGCAAAATGTGCGAAGACTTCTCATGTGTACACGTGACTTAGCATTACTAGTTTCGGTTGTGTTCGCATGAGCCAATAAGTTGGGCCAGTTCAAGTCTGCATGTAGGGGTGGAAAAATAACTCGAAGCTCGTGGCTCGGCTCGAGCTCGGGAAATTTCGAGCCGAGCCGAGCTGAGCCTTCTTTACAGCTCGTGAAAAATTCGAGCCACGAGCTTTTTTGGCTCAGGCATCTCGGACATCTCTTGAATCCCAGCTCGCGAGCTATTTTGGCTCGGGCATCCTAGCGACTCGCATACATATCCTGAATCCCATTCCCCACTCAGTCTCTCGTGAATCCCTACTCGATGACTCAAGCCTCTCGTCTCCCGTCAGTGTCGTTGTCTCTCGTCAAGGCTATGAATCCCGCCGGCCGCCGCCCACCATGCTCCTCCCAACGTGTGCTGCCCCCACACCCCCGCCGCCGTGTGCTACCGCTGCCCTCACCCCCGTGCCGTCTGCACTCCCCCCGCAGCCGAGCTGTCTTCCCCCTGCCACCGGTGCTCTCCTCCGCCGCCGAGCTGTCTTCCCCCTTGGCGCCGGCCGACAGCCCCCAACCCGCCTCCAGCTTCCCCCTCTGGCTTCTCCTACTCGGCCCGGCCGGATCCATGGCCGCCTCCTTCCCCAAATCGTCGCTAATCCGGTCTGGGTTCCGCCTCCTCCTCCATGGCCCGCTGCTAGGTAGGAGAGGGAGAGGGAGGAAGGGAGGAAGAGGGGACGGGGAGGGGCCGCGCGCCCGCGCCACCTTGCCATCGACGCCGGGGCGGTCGCCGGTGACCAGGATGGGCGACTCCAGCGGCTCCATCGTGCCCGTGGACATCGAACGCATCTCCTTCGGCTGCAAGGTCTGGGCTAGTGGGCTCCCTTACTTCTTCTCGCTTTGTTCCTCGAAACTATGATTTTTTCCTTGCATGGTTAATTTTTGTTAGTATCAGGGTGATTTGGTTGGCGACATTGGGGTGATTTGGTTGATATGGGAGGCAGATTGAGAGGTCTGGGTGCTGAGAGATGCGAACTTGGTGGTGATATTGGGGAGACTTTTGCTTCGGTTAGGTCTGTGTGAAATGCTTGTTCTGAATTCTCTCTGTCTGTGCGAGCCATTTTGGCTCGTTCGAGCTCGCGAGCCGGCTCGAGCCTCATTTCGAGCCGAGCCGAGCCCCTCGCGTAGCTCGTTTCAGAAACCAGCTGAGCCGAGCCGAGCCTACTGTTCACCTGAGCCAGACCGAGCTTGGCTCGAGCCGGCTCGGCTCGTTTCCACCCCTAACTGCATGGCCGGCCGGCGGAAACTAATTAGTGATTAGGATAATTGGAGATTAAGGCTTGGGTGCCGCTCGGTCCCAGAACACTATAAATCAAGCTGAGCCCCCTGGTGTTTTGGAGGGACGTCATATTTCAGATGAAAAGTTCTCTTGAATATAGGGTTTGTACAATATTGCCCCCATTAGAATAGGGAGTTCCAATTTGTATGCCGTTCCATTATTCTTGTGAATTTCTTTGGATATTGCAGGAGCACGTCTACTTCTTTGTGTGGCGAGTAGACAAGAATCAACTCATATTGTTGGGCGAATTCAAGCGTCGCATGTTTCGGTTACCTGTTCCGTTGTTGGCGTTGTTCGGTTCGTTAGTTTTCATAGATTCTTCATCAATAGCCACATTAGTTACCCTCAAGAACGATCCTACGTTGCAAAAATCGAGTGCCACACATCAGACTTAGAGCTTTGGAAGACACAGGATCAAGTTATGATTCCCTAGAGGTCAGTAGAAGGTGAAAGCTTCCCAAGTGGTGAAGAAGGCCAAATACTCATATTCTGGGCATTCGTGGAATACGAGGCTCCTCATAAGGTAAGCATCAAGAATTCTAACCGGTTGATCTTTTTTTTAATCATGTCTTTCCTAACTCATGGTCCTTCCTTTGATTTTGTAGCCTTGTCTATCTTTGAGACAAGGGAGAAAGTCAAGACAATATGCAAAGGAGAACCTGAGTAGTAAGGAGTACCCTTAATCCTAACAGTTACATCTCTAGAGGAGAGGATCGAGAGACTCAAGGTAACCAATAATATCTTTAATCAACGATTACCCTTCGAACACTACGTTCTTATGCTTTTGCATATGCAGATGATCGAAGTAGATGGTGCTCAGGTGGAGAAGAGCTTAGGAGAGAAGATTGTGCCAGCTCCTAAGAAGCGTCAACTTATGAAGAAGTCATACGGAGCGGCAGGGTCTTCTCATGACCCTCTGATTGCTCAAGCGCTCAAAGAAAAGGAGAAGATCCCCTCAAAGGTAGGTTTGTACTATGACTCTGAAATCTTTTCTTACAAACCTACTCCTACTCTTATACGATGAATAGATAAATTACACTGGCAAAAATGCCTTTCTTTGATTAATGTTCTTGCGGCTGAACCCGCTATTGGCGATGAGGCCATGGGAACAGAGCCGACGGTGAATGTAGAGCCACCGGCCAGAGGGGCTGAGCCCACGGAACTGGTAGCAAGAGCAATCTTACTGGTTGGGGCTGTAAAGGTGGCTGGGATCGAGCAGGCTCAAAATCTAGTGGCCATCACTGAGGCGTCGATAGAGATAAGTACTATGCTGGTTAAGGAAGCCCGATCCTCCAAGAAGATCCAAGGGGTTAGAGAGATATTCTCCGACTGCCCTGAGAAGGAACCAATTAAGAACGCTACTCTGAGTGGGGTGTCTAGTAGGAGGTTGCCAAGGTTCTAACCAACCCTTGTAGTTTCGAATTGGTGAAATTGGTTTATAAGAAAAGGAAAACAAGTGCCCTAGAGTATGCTCCAAGAAGATTCAAATTCAAGGCTAAAAAGACCAGGTATGTAATAGTTCTTGAAAAATATTATCGTATCTTTAATATTGTGATACCTTGAACTTCTCACTTCTTCCCCTCTTTTGTCGTGAAGTTCACCTGCTACATTAGGAGCTGAAGTGGTCGAGAAGGTCATCCCCCTCCATGACTTCATTTTTTGATGATCAAGATAAGGGGAAGGAGAAATCAAAGGCAGCAATAGTAATCAAACTTGCTCTCCAGTCAGTGTTGATCTCAATTGGAGAAGCAGTGGCTGTTGTCATTGAAAATCCCTCGATGGCTTTGACACCATGGAGGGAAAAGATCGTTGTGGAAAATACTAAAACCCAATATGTCTTGTGCATGCTAGAAAATCTATAGCTGAGGAAGAGAAAGAAACTCAGATTCTCCCTCCCCCCATTCCTTGAAGGCCTAGTGGTCGAAAGCTCTTCAATGATCAGGCAGTCTCCTCATCTAAAGGACAACCTTGATCTAGGCTACATTTTCAATAACCAGAGGCTCGAAGAGCTCTGGCGGAGGAAAGTGTTGGGCCTCAAGCTGAAGACCAGACATAAGGAGCTCCGCTCCACATTTACTAATAAGGCAATCTCAGTAAGCACTCGAGACTACTCATTACTTTTTTTATATGATCGAAACCTTTCTGAAATTTTCCTTGTTTCTTTCCTTAGCACATGGTGGAGGTGGTTGCCTTGGTTGGAGAAGTGACCAAACGATCTCTTGTTCTCGAGAAAGAGAGAGCTCGCATCCACTGACCAATAGACGAGTGGTATGTTATTCGACTTTTGTGTTTCTTTGGAGGGTTCCTTTTTCCTGATTCCCTGAGTTTCTTTGTCAATCGGAAAGCACACTTAAAGTGCTTGAAGAGACCCTCAAGAAGGAAAGGGAGTTGTTTGGGTCTTTAGCAATTGAGAACAAAAAGCTCCTTCAAGATATTGAGCAAAAAGACCTTATACTAAGAAGTAAGGATCCTTTCAACTTTTACTTCATTCTTTTCTTGTGTTGCCTACTTCTCATCTTCCTTTCTTACCAAGAATTGATAGCATTAGAGAAATTCAAATCTAAGGCACAATCTAAGGGTGATGTCATTCGAGAGCTAAAGGAGTTGTGCAAAACAAAAGACCAATCCATCGAGGATTGGAGAAATAAACTCAGGGACAACACTCTTAAGTATAGAGAAGAAATTGAAACACATGAGAAGACTAGCCAAGGTAACCGATCATATCTTCGACTAGTTTCTTAATTTATTGAAATGCCTTCTTGGCTAATTTTGTTTACGTATGCAGAGCAAGCAATAAAAATTCAAGAACTTAAGAAAGCTCTTAGGGTGGGGGAGAAGAAGAGAAAGGGAATGAAAGAGATTTTGCTAAGCAAAATCCTTCTTCTCAACAACATGTTTGTCAAGATGGGTGCTTAAACATTGACCCTCTCCTCAGAGGATCTGGTCGAGCAGTCACGCTACATCGGGAAGCAAGTTGAGAACCTACAAGCAACCCATGAGGATTGTTGTCGTAGATGGAGTTAACTTTGCCTTGGCAAAACTCAAGGCAATGAACCCTTCTCTTGATCTTCTTCCGATCAGAGCAACATTCGACTGCTCAAAAGAAGAGGCAGAAAAGTTCTTTGAAGAATTAAGACCCTTCGGGAACAAGATTGCTGACGAGATGAAGGTTGGATCTCCGTCGAACAGTGGCCAATTAGGAAGTTCCTACGAGTAGTTATATTTCTCTATATTAAATGTAAAATTTTGTAAATATTTTGAATGTAAAGACTTACCTTTATTGTTGATGAAATTCTTTTTGTCCACCAGTGTTATTTGATAGATATGACTATTGTTCATATCTCTCCTAGCCCCCGATTGCTTTCTTAGTAGAAAATTATACTAAGCAGTAAAGGATTAAGTAGAACTAGGAAACTCTCATGATGGGCATACTCAGAGTGAGATATTTTGACTAGTCGTAGATGCCTTAGCCTGAACTAGAATAAGATATAGTCATGGAATAGTCAGAATACAAATGGTACAAAAAAATCTTTTTGCATTTGTTAAAATAAAAGCAAGATAACAAGATATGCAAAAAAAATGATAAGTGTTTCTATTAGTACTCTTATCTGACCTGGTCATAAATTAGTCAGGGGCAAAAAGTATGTAGGAAAACTTATCGGAATTGTATTCTATCCCTTGGTTTCAACTAGTAGAAAGATCATACGAAAAAGGTTATCGCTAGAAAACTCCTTCCGATGGGTGTGACCACATGCAGAGAGGAGAGATTTTGACTAGGAGATTTTCCATGTTTCGACTAGAATAAACAAAAGAAGAGTAGAAAAAAAGTAAGAAATAATGCCTTTTAGCCTCTAAGCTTGAAATGGTTTATTCACCTTGTTTCCTTCTGAGAAAATGTGCTGATCTTCATGAAGACCTTGGCTAGCAAGGTCATGATAAGGATTTGCATGGCTTTTAGTGATAATGACAAGGCCAAGATGTGATAAGGTGAAAGAGTCTCTAAGAAGGGGTTTGAGAGGTGTGACCACTCTCTAAGAACTTAAACAAAATGGATAATGTAAGACAAGAACCAAGACAAAAATAACTGTCAACAAACAAACTTACTGAAGAAAATCCAAATAATTTAAATTAACTTTATTTGACATAAATAAAGAAAGGTTTAGATATAGAACTTATGGAGTTGATTGATATTCCAAGAGTTGCGAAGAATGTGCCCATCCTGTATAGCTAGTTGTACCGAGTCTGGTCGGGCGACTTCGACCACAGTGTAAGGTTGGTGATTGTCTTAAATTATCTCATGTTTAATTTAAATATAGAGTCCCTAACGCTCCTGTTATATATATGTATATTAGTTCTGTTCAGAACTTCCTACATCACGCCTTGCATATGCTGCCTGCCTGCCTTAAACCTGACGAAACAAACTGGACACTTGTTCCTTTTATGGTTAACTATATGTGTATGTGTAACTATTTCACTTCTCCTTATTGGTCCTACCTTCATCGTTTCAAAAAAAAAAAGAGTATGTGTCGAGCTCTTTTTAACTGATGCCTTATCATATCTCTTGTCAGGTTCTGCTTACGAATACTAATGAGGGAATTTTTGTACGGATAATCCGTTTTTTATTCGAAAATACATAAATATACCCGCGACAAAATTTTTTACAAAAATAATCTCCAGTCGCCACCCCATTGGGCGACTGCTACCTTTCGCCCAACCGGGAGGCGACATTTAGGGAATCTGTGTACCGTTGGGCGACTACTGCAATCGCTGTACGGTTGAGCGACTTCGATTGAAGTCGCCCAACCGTTGAGCGACTGCAATTGCAGTCGCCCAACCGTAGGGCGACTGCAATTATGCCGCCCACTAACCCCGAGCACATTCCCCTCGTTCTGCCATTCTACTCATTCATTCTGCCCAGAGAGAAGAGAGGAGGAAGAGGAAGAAAAGAAGAGGAGAAGAGAGGGAGGAGGGGAAGAAAAGGAGGTGAGGAGAGAAGAGAAGTCGAAGCTATTCAATCGATTTGGATCCAGGTATTTTTTTTAATTATGTTGTATTTACAGTCTTCAACTCCCATGTTATTTGACATGTCGTAAATTTCAATCATACATGTAGGCATACATCATTAATGGCCAGTACTACATTGAGAGTGTATTATGGTGTTGGAATCATTCGTGATGGTCCGACTGGTGTGGATTTGAGCGATTTTCCGCAAGTCACTCTCGTACTTCCGGATGACGAGAATGCTCAAATGACAGATGTGCAGCATTGGCTGACCCAGAGTTTTTCATTGGACCCCGAGGTGTGCAGCGTCGTTGTGCAAGGGCTTTGGAGCCGGTCTTCCACTGACATCAGATGGGAGTTGAAGACATTGGTGCGCTCTGGTTCGTGGAAGGGCTTTGTGCAAGGGTGCCGGCGCCGTGGATACGAGTGTGTCCTGCTTGTGCAACCGTGCTCACTACAAGCAGCTGCGCAAGCTCGTGCGTCCGCCTATGCTTCGGGGGGTGCTAGCACCTCGGGCGGGCCGCACGTCGGTGGAGCTGATGAAGTTGCTCGTGATGAAGGCGATGCGGTACACGGAGGAGAGTTAAGGCCGTCAAGCTATACAGAGGGAACTGGGCAAGCCGATGCGGTACATGGAGGAGAGTTACAGCTGTCAAGCTATAGAGAGGGAACTGGGCAAGCTGATGAAGGAGAGCATAATGAGTATATCGTGCATCAGATGGAATCTGATGACCAGAGGGCATGGGATGAAGAGCAAGCTGTAGAGGCGTGGCGTGCGAAGCAAAAGGCGTTGGAAAAACGTTTTGGCACTTTCGAAGCGGCGTACGACAACCTTCCTCGTATGCTTAAGGTGTTGCAGCAAAGGAACCCCGGCACGTACATCGCGGTGCACGACAAGCCGTCCATAAGTCCACCGGGATTTGCAGTGTTGCAGAGAGCATTCTTTGCATTTGGTGCTAGCATTGAAGCATTCAGACACATGCTGCCAGTTATCTCAATAGATGGGACCTTCTTGACAGGCAAATACAAAGGGCAGCTCCTGACGGCCATAGGCGTTGACGGTAACAATCAAATATTGCCGCTGTCCATTGCATTTGTGGAGAGTGAGAATTATGAGAGCTGGCTGTGGTTTCTGAGACATGTGAGGGGTGGAGTTGTAGGCACCCGACCTGGTGTGTGCATAATCCATGATCGCCACGCCGGTATTATAAAGGCGATACGAAAACTTCAGGAAGACCCTGAGGAGACCTCTTTTTGGCCGGACATGAGAAACCGGTGGTGCAGTCGTCACTTAGGGGCAAACTTTTTCAAGCAATTCCCGAAACAATCTTTGATGAAGCTATTCAAGAGGCTGGCTAGGCAGAACCAGCAGAGAAAATTTGATGCTTTATGGGGGTTGTTGGATGAGCACACCAGGAAGAACGTCGACGAGAGGAGCAAGGGGCCGGTCACTCCTGGGGAGGCACAACCGCAATGCTTGCCAGCAATCGATGAGTCTAACCCAAGTGGTTCAAGAAGGAGGAGCACGCGAAACATCAAGTGCTTCTCGCAGTGGATCGAGGGGGAACAATTGGAGAAGTGGTCGCTGTTGCACGACACGGATGGCGCAAGGTACGGAATAATGACAACTAACCTTGCCGAGGTGTACAATTGGGTTCTCAGGGGTCTCCGTTCTCAGCCCCTTGTCGCCATCGTGGAAGGTGTTCTTCACAGCACAATCCGCTACTTCAGGGAGAGGCACGCGAGTGCCGCGCTTCATGCGGCCAATCCCGGAGCCCAGTATTCGTCAAAAATTACTGCGTACATGGAGGCGAAGGCACAGAAGGGTCAATTGCACACAGTGCATGTCATGGGCAACAGGGAGCATCGTTTCGAGGTGGTACTCCGTGATAGAGCCGGATTTGGGACATCTCGTTCACTTGTTACTCACGATGTATGCCTTGGAGATCATGCAAACGAACCTAGCTGCACATGCAACAAGCTTAAGTTGTTACACAGGCCATGCTCTCATGTCCTCGCTGCATGCGGGACCGTGCGCATGGATCCTTCTAACTTCATGTCCGAGTACTTTTTCAAGGAGAGAATACTGCAAGCTTGGTGTGGGGAGCTCCGGGGGTTCAGGGCAGTGGGAAACTTCGCCACTTTGGACATTTCAGCGAGGACCTGGGTTCCGGATATTAACATGCTGAAGGGTGGGAAGGGTCGGCGACAGAGCCGACGTATTAGAAATGACATGGACGTATCACAAGCTGGAACATCTGGTGCACGTTGTGGGCGATGCGGTCAGGAGGGGCACACAGCTAGACGATGCAATGCATTTCCGGATCAGTAGTTGGTGTTGTAATGCATGCTAAAATTCATGTACCAGTTGTAAACCTTGTATGTTACATCCCTTTTCTGTAATGCACTTATTTCGTTGAACGTAATGTTTCCCTTTTAAGTATTGCAATTTATTGGTGGCTACGAATCCACTTTTATTACGAAACTACAGGCTCTAAAGTGCCTACATAGAGTAATTTATTGCGAGATGACAAAAGATGCCAGCTTTGCCCAGTCACGCACTTACAACACGAAACAACACATACATTGCACTTGCAGGATCTATGGAAAGTACTACACCCAACAATTTTACTAAACACAACAGTCCTACCGCCACAGCATCAACACATCAACAACTACATGAAATAAAATACGACACAACCATAACCCTCGTTACCTACACGCCAAACGAGCCTCGTGGCACCCACATGGAGAATTGCTGAGGGGGCCGCCTCGGACGTGGCTGGCCGTCGTGGGAGTGGCATGCACATATGCAGCTCGGGTTCGCGCAGCAACATGTGGGATCGTAAGAGCTTCCTATATTCACGACCTCCTCGTTGCCCCTCTCGCGTTGCATCTGTTCGCGGAGGTCGTTGTTCTCCTCAGTCAGACTCTCCATTCGGTTCTCCAAGTCCCATATTCGATCCCATAATGTACCCACATAACGATCAACATACCGTTCATGAGGAGGGTCGATCCAGCGGGAGAAGTCGCATTTTGCAATCTGCAAAAAAAAGGACGGTAAACTTCGCGGGTCCATAAGCAATATAAGAATGTAATATTACTATTTTGTACCCCGTAGCGTGAGCATCGGAAGAAACGTCGCCCGCCATCGTTCGGGGAATCTAAGATCTGGACGACCGCGTACTCATTGTGTCTGCATTTCGGCCACGCTGGTTGAGCACGCCGACTTGATATCAATCGGTACTGTGGACCGAACATATCCCTCCTTTCTAAGGGAATGTCGTCCTTCGGTGACCCAAATCCCACTGGCCCCTCGGCTTCCGACATGGTATGTTTCACCACGAAAGAGATGGTTCTTCTTTGTTCGATTTACAATGTCATGAGACCCCAACCGTGCTACTTATAGCAACACGGAGGGACATTTAATGCTACACTGGCCTCTGAAAAGCCTACATAGAGACATTTATTGCTACACTGGCCTCTGAAAAGGCTACATAGACTGGCCTCTGAAAAGCCTACATAGACTGGCCTCTGAAAAGCCTACATACACTGGGCTCTGAAAAGCCTACATAGACTGGCCTCTAAAAAGCCTACATAGACTGGCCTCTAAAAAGCCTACATAGACTGGCCTCTGAAAAGCCTACATAGACTGGCCTCTGAAAAGCCTACATACACTGGCCTCTGAAAAGCCTACATACACTGGCCTCTGAAAAGCCTATATACACTGGCCTCTGAAAAGCCTACGGAGGGACATTTATTGCTACACTGGCCTCTGAAAAGCCTGAAAAAGCAAAAAGATTCATATGTACTCTCCATGGACTATGCCCACTCACCAGTTCACCTGCCTACATAAAGGCATCCCATGTATTACATACCACAACACAACCTCCTCCTCAAGCCATCACAATACTACTACACAACAATGTCTTCCTGGAGGTCCGACCCTTTTGGAGTGCCGGAGTGGCATGAGCGTCCGAAGTGCCATTGCGGTTTTAGGACGATGTTGTGCGTCTGCACGGATCCACTACCACGAGCCAACTACGGCCGTAGGTACTTCAAATGTCCAGACATGGATGACGACTTCGTGGTAACGACGACAACTAAATCCTTTGTTTCTCGTTATCGTTCTTCAACTTTATCCATGACATCTACCACGACACACATAGGCTTGCAAGTTCATCGAATGGGTGGATCGGGTGCCGCCGGCATGGCCACGGAACCCTCGCGAGGTGGAAAACAAAGGACAATACCTTGTCAAGATGGATCAGGCTCGCGAGGTGGAACGACAAATGCGGCATGAGCAAGAGCGTCGCGTGAGGGTAGACCAAATCTGTCTTAAGGGCAAGGAGGATGAGCTGCAAAGGAGGCGGGAGAAGTTAAGTTCGCGTGAAGCAGCCATCAAGCGTCAGGAGGAAGAGCTTCAAGCTCGTGAGGCAGCTCTCAAGACCAAGACTGACAGGAAGAAAGATGCAGCAGAGCCATCTTCAGGGCGCGACAAAAAGGGCAAACAACCACGCTACACCCAGTAGACAAAATGTAATATTCCCTAAGGCATGTTACGACTAGCGGTGGAGTTCTGAACATTACAAGTACAGAGTTCCACACATGCCACTGGTCACATCACTTATCACTTTATGTATCGACCGTTCTTCGGTCAATCCTGCCTAAAAAAAATTTACCAAATTTTTTTTTGCATCTACAACTTACATTGAACATAAACTTCTATTACAACTTTATCTGATTTTTACGCAGTTTATAACTAAAAAATTGACAAAACATACAAAAATCACGCGGATTGCAAACCCTTAAAACATACCAATGTATATATCAAACGTTCTACAGTCAATTGTACTTACAAAAAATTTCTCAAAATTTTAAACGCACCTACAACATACAATAAACATAAACTTTTATTACAACTATACCATATTTTTTTCCAGTTTAAAACTACAAAATTGATAAAACTCTACAAATTCACGGGGACTGAGTAAAGTCGCCCATCCACTGGGCGACTGCAATTGAAGTCGCCCAACGGTTGGGCGACTGCAATCAAAGTCGCTCAACCGTACAGCGATTGCAGTAGTCGCCCAACGGTACACAGATTCCCTAAATGTCGCCTCCCGGTTGGGCGAAAAATAGCAGTCGCCCAATGGGGTGGCGACTGGAGATTATTTTTGTAAAAAATTTTGTCGCGGGTATATTTATGTATTTCCGAATAAAAAACGGATTATCCGTACAAAAAATTCTACTAATGAGCATATCATTTGTTGCGATTCTAATCTTTCTTATGTATTTCAAATGAAGATTTGTGTATAATGCTTTAGTACTTATTTGATTATTTGGAACTCTTGAATAAGTCTGGCTAAAAGAACTCATCCATTTTCCTGCTTGCGAATCACAAATCACAAAGAAGTCATTCTAGTGTCACGTGTGCTCTGAATCTCTGATCCAAGTACATGTATGCTCGCAACAAAATAAGCAACAAACAAGCAGAATGGAGACACTGTGGCACTGCCACTTGTGAGTGCAGTCTGATCTTGATTCGGCAGGGAATTTCTTCAGTAGTATAAAGCCGTGCAACTGCAGCACAACGCTGGTCGACCAGAGGTACAGGACCATAAGCATTGTGTCCAGTTCACTGCCGACTTCATCAGTCGACAGATCGGATTTAGTATGGAGATAGACGAGCTTTCATCTCAAGAAGTACCAAACTGTGTATATATATCAAGTTTCTGAAACTCCCCGTGACGCTCAGCAACAAAAATTTCAGAGACAATAAGCCGACTAGCTCTGAGCATGCATTGCTGTCTGTATAAAACTTGTACTTCGAGAGGACTAAACCATTTCCGTTTGTAGCACGCAGTATTGCTCGTCAGCTGTATTGAGTTTGCTTCCTGAGCTATTGTACTAATTTTGTTTTGTCATACTCAAGTATACTACGAGACATACTTCTGAAGTAGAGTTTCTCAATGTGCCAATAGACTTGAGAGAGAGAGAGAGAGAGAGAGAGAGAGAGAGAGAGAGTGGACTTACTATAATGTGAATGTCGAATTTGGTTCTAGGCTCAAAAGTCAGTAGTCCAACTTGTGAGACACCTTATCATTATGCAGAGATCAAATGGTTAGTTATTCTAAACGGGAATTCCTCTTCAAAATTTTCAAAAGAAAAAAACACAGAATCATAATGCGCTTTCCCTATTATCTTTTTCTATGAGCTTTCTCTTCTGCTTTACAATGTCTTCATAGTATGTATGGAGGGGAAGTAAATAAAGTCACGACATTAGATGCCAAATTTACGGATTTAGTATGTTATCCTTCGTTAGAGCAACTCCAAGAGAAGAGCTAAATCATTTTCTAAAGGTAAATTTGGCTATTATTGGAGAAAAAAATGTCTCCAATAGACTCTGTAAATGACTCTCCAAATTTAGTAGCTCTTTATCCCTCCTCCTTCGCTCTCTATTTTTGGATAGCCTTCCTCGCTCACCATCCAGTCTCTTGGCGCGGTCGGCGTTTCCTTCCCGCACGCTGCGCCCCATTCCCGCGCGTACGCGACCTACCGCGCGCCCTCTAGTTTAGATAGTCTGTTGGAGTAGTCTTGTTTTTTTGGGTGAGATTCATTTTAGAGAATAGCTAAATCACTAAATTTAGATACTTCTTTTGGCTAATCTTTTGGAGTTGCTCTTACATATGTTAAAGTATCATCTAAATTCGTCATCATGTCTGTACCAGATACGGCACAACTTTGATTCGATTTCGTATTCTTCTAGAACTCTTGTTTCCTAATCTATATGTATATCTCTGTAATCATACGACTTAGTTGCACCGAATAGCTTTGTACTTGAAATTTCTCTTCATATAATAAATTCCAACTCCATATATTTATAATTTTTTTTCGTAAAATTTTTTTTTCTGTAAAAACTTTTTACGTTAAATTCATATCTCTTATCCTTTCCATTGTCTTCTATTTTGTCATGAGAACCCTGTCGCTGCCCTGGGAAAAACAATCTGGATTTGTATTCTGTGGGCTCGGCGAGTTTTCCGTCTCGAGTCGAAGCCAGCATAGCGACCACGGTGAGATTGGACTCGGATCGGGCGTCGCTTTTGTTTTGCGAGTCGAAGCCCGTTTCGAGTCCCGAAGAAAAAGGCAAGCATCGATTTTGGCGTCGGTCATGACCAGCCAAGCAGGAGTACCAGTCCTTGCGTCCCCGCGCGTCAGGAGAGGAGGCAAACAAAAACACTTTCTTTCCTATGCGCACACACAGAAAGCCGGACTCGGCTCAGGTGCAGGCCGCTGCACATGGCTATGTGCAAGATACGAATAATCTATTTTTATTTAAAATTACAGAAATATACCAATAATTTTTTTTTACAAAATAGGCTCCAGTCGCCCAATAGTTGAGCAACTGGAGCTTTTCGCCCAACCAAAGGCCGACACAATACCTGTCGCCGCACCCTAGAGCGAATGCATCCAGTCGCCCTCCCGTTAGGCGACTTTCATGCAGTCACCTCCCCATTGGACGACTTTCATGCAGTCGCCCCCATTAGGCGACTGCACTCACTCCCCCGTGATTGTTTTCAATTTTATGAATTTTATAGTTTTAAACTGGTAAAAATGTGTTGGAGTCGTAATAAAAGTTTATGTTCATTGTATGTTGTAGGTGCGTATAAAATTTTAGAAACTTTTTTTTACGAACGATTGACCGTAAACGATTCAGACATTTGCTGGTAAGTGACATACGCTGAGAATTCGTGTGCGGAGAAAACTGGTATGTTAATATTTGTTAAATGACTTGATATGTGAATGATTGAATGCGAAAAGATGAGATAATAGACTTGTTTGAATTTAAATAAACTTCATAATACATTTGGGAGTAACATGCCGCGTACTTTTTCATTACATGCATAACATCAGCACCACCCCTCAATCACCACCCTGGGCTGCCCCGTCACCGCGCTCGTGTCCTCCCGTACGGCCCCGCTTGGCCGTCCTCCGGTGCTATGGGTGACGACGCTCCGAGAACGTAAAACGATCAGGAGCGTGTCGCACCCGCCTCTGAGTTGGTGGAGTCAGCTGCACTTCTGGCTGTGTACCCTCCGGTGCACCGGGGAGAGCACTACCGGAAAGAACCTCCGATGGTGTGCCCCGAAAAGCTGCGTCGAAGGACGGCCCCGGCCAGTCCGAAAAAAATTGGTCTACATTGTCCTGGGCCGGGGAGACGCCATTTGCGTGCTGGTGGACGTGAAGACCTGCAATAGTGATATCGTTAGTTCGTTACATATCGCCTTGGGATAAAAGCGAGATCCGACAATGCGTACCAACAGTTGACGCCATCGCGCTAGGATGAGGGGCGTACGGCTCAGAGTACACCCCCTGCGTGTGGAAGCCGGGGATGTGCGGAGGAGGCGTGAAGAGTTGCTGAGGTGGTATAGGAGGTCGTCCCCATGCAGAACCCCCTGGCTGCTCCGGGTGAGGTGGTGTAGGAGGCCGTCCCCAGGTAGGCCCCCCTAGCTGCTTCGGGTGAGGTGGTGTAGGACGTGTCCACGTACTACCTCCGGAGTAGTGCCACGCTGGTTGGGGTGGCACTGGTGGATGACCCGTCTGTGCGCTGGGCGTGGGTGTGGAGACCGCCGGTAGCCTCGTGTAGGACAGCAGGCTAACGATACGTCTACACCCGGCCTCCACCCGACGCACAAAGCTGACGTTCTTCTCGTGGGTCAACTCTGCACCTGTGGCGACCCTCTCCAGTAGTGTGACGGACTCGGTCCACAGCACAGAACCGACGTCAGCCTGGATAAAAAGACATAAAATGGTCCATCATGGAAACGACATTGCCATTTGGGAATCTTTGAAATTACATATAACGTACCGCGATGTGAGCGTCGCGCGCGAGGTGCGCAGGGTACGAGTCTGTCAGAGCGGCGACGTGTGTGGTGGGCAGGTCTACGACATGTACAAGTCTGGTACGTGTCCGCGCCTGGTACCAGCGCAGGTACTCCGCGTAGTCCCTGCTGTCGTATGGGTGGTCCTCCTCCACGTGGTCATCGAGCGCACCCTCCCACTACGCAATCTAGGGCTGCATCTTCATCAACCAGTACGTGCCTCGTTTAACTCCCTTTCTGTTGTGCCTACTTATAGGACCATTACGTAATGTAAGTACTTGCGAACACAGTAGTAAGTACGTACATATTTATGAGAAGCGATCACTCACGTGTGCACGTTCTGCGGAAGCGGTGGTCCGACTAGTACAAGAAGCGCCTGCCATAGCCCAAACTACCGCATGACTCGCTGGGGTGCGTAGTCGTCCACGAAGATATCGTACACGAGCTTCTGGCGTGTGAGCTAGAAAGCCTGGTCACGCCAGCACAGTGTGGACAGCCCGTCAGGAGCACGGGCCTGCAGTGTCGTATCTGTGTAAGGCTCCCAGCGCACGTCGGAGTCCATGTCGTCTAGCACAGGTCGTCCGAGGCTAAATCGCTCGAACGATCACAACTGCAGTAGTAGGGGACAGCCTGCGAGGATCGAGTTCGCCTTGGTCCTCGTGTACGCATCGCACAGGCCGCGATATGTCACGGCAAGTGCGGCCGATCCCCAGCTGACCTGGGGGGCCTCGCCGTCCGCGATCGCCCTCGCATGAGCGATAAGGCACGCATCAACGGAGTTGCCGTGGCTGGTGGTGAAGAGCACCCAACCAAACAGCCACAGCATGTATGCCTCCAAGTGACGCGAGACCTGGTAATCGTCTGTCTGTGGGTCCATGCGCTCCACCTGAATGCAAACAAGTTGTTATTAGTATGTAATAGCGCAAGTAAGAGCTTCAAAAACACGATCGATTGTAAAGACCACGTACCCGATACTGTGCGAGCCACCTCAGCGATGGCCCGTGGGTCTGAGTCGCTTCGAAGATGTGGTGGTCATCGGCGGCACCCGGTGGAAGGACCCCCTCGAATCTGCCGAGCAGGTCAGCGCGCCACTCGGCCGGGGCCTCCGGTAGGAAGGCAGCGCCTCCCACGATCGGAAGGCCAAGAAGCAGGGACACATCCTGTAGGGTCAGCGTTATCTCTTCGAATGGAAGGTGGAAAGTGTGTGTCTCGGGTCGCCAATGGTCTACCAAAGCCGTCAGCAGGGAACGGTCGAACGGGAAGCGTCGAGATCGCTCCACGGCAAGGTGCGCATGTACGGACCACTCCCAGCTCAGCCGGCTCGTCCGTGCTCCCCAGTGGCGGCACACGACGGGAAGCGCGGTGCACGCGGTCCACGTGCTCGTCCAACAGCGGGTACCGCCAATCGGAGTCACGACCATCACGAGCCATACCTACAAAAAGAGTTCAAGTTAGCACTTATAATACATCAAAAAAATGTGTCGTAACCTACTGCAATAAACGTGCACGATTAATTTCTACCCTCAATATTTACTGATTTTCTAATACGTATAAATTTCATCGCACGATTAATTTGTACATTACGGTCTATACTAAATTTTCTACATCTAAATTTCTACACTAAATTTTCTACAATAATACATCAAAAATACTATAGAAAATTTCGACACTAAATTTTCTACATCTAAATTTCGACACTAAATTTTGTACAATAATACATCAAAAATACTGTACAAAATTTCGACACTAAATTTTCTACATCTAAATTTCTACACTAAATTTTCTACAATAATGCATCAAAAATACTATACAAAATTTCTAAACTAAATTTTCTACAATAATACATCAACAATACTGTACAAAATTTCGACACTAAATTTTGTACATCTAGATTTCTACACTAAATTTTCTACAATAATGCATAAAAAATACTATGCAAAATTTCTAAACTAAATTTTCTACAATAATACATAAAAAATACTATACAAAATTTCGACACTAAATTTTCTACATCTAAATTTCTACACTAAATTTTTTACAATAATACATCAAAAATACTATACAAAATTTTGACACTAAATTTTCTACATCTAAATTTTATACAATAATACATCAAAAATACTATACAAAATTTCGACACTAAATTTTGTACATCTAAATTTCTATACTAAATTTTGTACAATAATGCATCAAAAATACTATACAAAATTTCTAAACTAAAATTTCTACAATACTACATCAAAAATACTATACAAAATTCGACACTAAATTTTCTACATCTATAGTTTTCTATAGTTTTTACTAACACTAACAAAAATAATATACAAAAAAATTACCTGAATCCCTCTCCTCTCCTCCTCCTCTCCCTCTCCTCCTCCTCTCCCTCTCCTATTCTCCCTCTCCTCTTCTTCTCCTTCTTCCTCTCTTCTTCTCCTCTCCTTCATCTCTCGCGCTTGCTGGATCGATCGGATTCTCAGTTTCGCAATGCAAACAGTGCTTGGCCACGGCCGAGCGCGTGGTTATAACGCAATTTCAGTCGCCATACAGTTGGGCGACTGCAATTAATCTCCCTACGGTTGCCAGATTTGCCAGGTGTCGCCGTTGGGTTGGGCAAAAGGCTCCAGTCGCCCAACTATTGGGCGACTGGAGCCTATTTTTATAAACAAATTTCCCCACGGATATATTTCTGTAATTTCAAAAAAAATGGATTAATCATACAAAAAATTCCAGGGGCGCCCACGATGCGACACGTGTCCCCTAAAAATCAAAAACATACTTTAAAAATTCCAAAAAATTGTAAAAAGTATTTTTAAGTACTGAAAAATACTTTTATTAAAAAGTACTTTTTAAGTAATTAGAAATACTTTTTTTAATAAAAGTAAAAATCCAAAAATAATTAAAAATTGTAAAAAGTTACGTTTATACTTAAAAAATATACTTTTTACAATTTTCGTTTTTTTAAGTGTTTTTTTACAATTTTTCGGAATTTTAAGTATTTTTATTTTTAGGGAACACGTGTCGCACCCTGGACGGCCCTGCACATAGCTATGTGCAGGAGGCCCTGCACCTGAGCCGAGTCCCAGAAAGCCTACCAAGGAGTTTTCCTGGTTTTGCTAGGTGCACATGACGAAAGTGTAATGTTCCGAAGCCTGCTTTGCTAAACCTACATGAGGTGTACCAGAGATTTTTACTGCAACCACAACTTTCGTCAGGAAATTAAAATTTCACTTCTGTTGCTTTACGTGCACAGAAGGTGTACATGAAGGTTGTAGTTTATTCATGCATACACACAAGGAATTGTATCGGTAGATTTCAGTATCCTTAACTTAACAATTTCAACTCACCTCGACTTTGATCCACGCCTCTACTCCATCTCGGCCCTGACCCATGTTCTACCCCAGCGATTGTTCTAATGCCGATTCATTTTGTCAGCAATCATTGGCGATTTTTATGGTGATTTGTCGTCTTCTTCGAGTTATTGCGACAAGGTCTATTGGATCGTTCTTGGCGATTATTTGGCCGAATGCAGAGTATAAGGTGGAGATTTACAGTCATCTAGATTTAGAGGTATTGAAAAAAGGAAAAAATTAGTTGCAAGGACAATTGAATTTAGTGTTTTGTTCACCGTTCAGATATGTTGCTTTTTGAATTGCTTGCATGACCATTATGGAGACTTGGCAACATTAATTCTCAGAAATTTGATGACACATTGATGGTAACTACTTCCTTCGTTCTTTTTTACTTGACTTCTTAAAATCTGTGCCGTCAAACGTTCTAAAGTTTGACCACCAATAGGTTTAAAACTATTTAGGTTGGCTATATGAAAATTATATAATTACATTTGTTGTTAAAAATACTTTCATAATATAATAATTTTTACTAGTACATCTTAATGTAAAGTTATAAAAATTAACGGTCAAAATCATATCTTGAAAACCGTAACAAGTCAAAAATATCAAGTAAAAAAGAACGGAAGGAAGTTTGTTGTTTGAATGTAAATGTTTTGCTCCAATTTTAGTTTGAGATGAAGGATTTTATGTAAGGAGTTTGTTTTTATGTGGATACTATAATGTTTGTCTAGTCATCATAGCTTGATATGAGAGGGTCTATTGTAATTTGTACTCCATTGACGGCACAAGAGTTCCTTTCATCCAAACATTTTTACACTAGCGATTTTGACCATATCATGGATTTTAGTTACCTTTGAAGTCAGTAGTTTGATACGCGTGATGTCTACACGTGCAAGTTGCTCTTTCCACGAGCATTGTTTTGTCGAGTTTTGTGTTTGAAGTGAAGCATGATGATTCATTGAGATGAGTTCTTCACTATTTATCCAGTGCCTCAAATTGATATTTTGGCTTATGCCTTTGATAACTGAGCATTTGCTTTAGGAGGTCAGTTGCATAGACTCAGACTTGGATAAAATGATAAATTATTGAAGATTGAGATTTGTTTGTCTCCTTTGTTGACAGATGTTTATTTAGACCTACTGGTGTTTTACTCAATTTGGCTTCATGAGAAGCATTTAGAGAAGATTGTTCCAGTCTACTCATATAATTTGGCTTCATGAGAAGCATTTGAATAAGAATGTTTGAGTCTTTAATTATTGATATTAGTCTGATGGACTTTCAAGGCACAAGGTGTGTTGATGAAGACTTATTTAGAGGGGATTTTGATAATTTAGCTATAGGAGTGGATTCATCTCAAGATGAAGATTGTACGGTCCAAATTCGTCATCACATCTATGCTGGACACAGCACAACTCTTATTCGGTTCCGTATTCTCATAGGACTCTTATTTTCTAGCATAAGTCTTTACCCTACAATTCGATAAAAATCAATCAACATTTATCATATTAAAGCCCTAACTCACAAACTTAGCCCATGTTCTTGAAACAAATCAAAAAAATCGAGAGAAATTTATAGCAAAGTACATACTAATCAGGTGGATCTAAGCTTCCTTCGGCTAACAAGGGGCGAGGCAACAAAGACCAAGCAGCGCTGTGGCAAGATGATAGGTGAGGGCGGCTGGTGGCACCGATCTCCCATTTTTTGACGACCGGTCGCTGCTTGCCTGGGTGCAACTGTGCGGCAAACGTGGTGCACATCTCCTGACCGACCATATTAGACGAACATGCGTTGAGGGATGATGCGATGTGACATGCTTCAGGATTGATCAAATGCATGTCGTAACCTATTGCAGTCCTCCCTCTTGGGCTAACTCAAGGACTGACTTAGCCTGCTATTTTTGCCTTATGGGCTAAGGGAAGCATAGGCTCCTTGTGTACTGCTTCTAGCTTATGAGAATTTGGGATATTAGTGCTCCATTTGATAGGCTTCAAGAAAGGAACCAGGTGCACTGAGTTTGGGCTAGAGGGTTGACATATGGGCTGGAGGTGCTAATCTCTGCTAAAAAAATTTAACTAACTTGGTTTCGCCCATGGTCTCAACTTTGGAAAGATCTTTAGATTACTTAGGTTTCGATCTTACGTACTTTGGTTCAAATTTTAAGTCATTTGGAGTCTCGATTTAAAAGTTATGTAAGTTTTTGTCTTGAGTTGCATTGTTATTTTTCATTGTGTTAACCCAGATCATCTGAGTCAAATCAGATAGTCCAATTATGTCTTTCAATAGCCTGTGTTAACTTCTGTTTATGGTTTTATGTTGGTTTTCTTGCACATCTTAATATGATCTTTATAGTTTTTTTATAGTTATTAGAGAAAAAATCTTTTGAAATACTCGGGAGGAAGAATTTTTTCAGTGGCTGCTGTTCACCCGCATTGGTCGGGGGCCACGGCCCTGCACTTAGCTAGCCAGGTCAAGCACAGTACGCGGCACGTAAGCACGGCACTCAGTTTGTATTGGACGGTCCAAATGGAGCCGATATAACGACGCATGCACGTGACCACGCACCAGCGGGCCGGACGACACAGAGCTGCAGCTTACTTAGTTGATGGTCTGCTCGTCAATCAGCGCAGATTAATTACCTGTCCAGATGCTCGTGAGCGACGGATTTAGCAGCTACTGTGCCGCTAATTGGGATCTTTGTCTGCGCTTTGGCTTCGTCTTGTCTCTCTGCTAGTTAACCGCAAGCTAAAGGTGGTGACCGGTTCGGCTGAAAAGCTTGTGGCTTATGGCTGAAAACACTGTAGCTGACAGAGGCTTATTTAGCATAATTAAATTTAAAAAAATTTAAAAATAAAAAAAATATGTTAGCCCATTACGTATAATACAAACAAATACGGGAAAAAAAAGAACCGGCAAAAAAGCTCAACAAAAAGCCAAAAGTTCAGAAAAAGACGAAACTTATGAATAGTGAAAAATAAGCCAGAAGCCGAAGCCGAGTTGATCAGGGCCTAAGCTCGTTTGGATGGTTTGGATCAAGGTGGATTCAGCTCTTAGAATTTTGCCCAAACCCTTATAACTCTAAACCCATCCAAATGAAACCCGAAACTTTTCGCTGTGCTGGTCGGCTTACCAACATCGATCACAAAAGTTAAGATCCTGCTTATTTCGGCTTAAGTTTGTGGCTTCTGGTTTACTTTTTATTATTTCTAAATTTCGTATTTTTCTATATTTTTTTTTGCTTTTTTGAGTTTTTTGCCGATTCTTTTTTTTCTGTATTCATTTGTATTGTCTATGATGGACTAATATGTTTTTATTTTTAATTTTTTTAAATATAGTTACGCCAAATAAGTTACCATCAGTTTCAGTATAATTTTAGCTAGCTACAATATAATTTCAGTCATAAGCTAGTTTATTTCAACCTAAAACTGCATCTAAATATGTTCACGGGTCCTCTCAAGTCTCAAAGATGACATCTTGTTTAGTTAGTTGACAGACATCATCTCCCGCTAATAACGACACATGCACAACAGAGTTACAGAGATCAGAGGAGGGGTGGGTAAGTCCAAATACTCTCTTGTTTCCAGGAGAATGTACCGTCTAGTGTCGCATTCGGCAGCTGGGAAACATGGACGGCAGAAGGTATATGGCCTAGTCCTGGTCACATGCAGAGGATGCATTGCATGCACGCATATAGGTTGCTGCCTTTTTGCTTGACGTTTTGCATGCAGCCTGTAATCTCTGTGGCAAAGTATTGTTTTTTAAACAGAAAAGGTAGCTAATGCCGGTGCTCTTGGACGAAATGTTCATCTCTGTTTTTAGAATGCAAAACCTATAGGTAAACTTTACAAATTACAATGTGGTGTTAACGAAGGTTTCGGGATGTCTAATCCTACGATGACTTTACGCTTTCTTAAGTATACATCATATTTTTAACATTAAATTTATTGTGGCTCCGAGACCAAATGGTAGAGAGACAAGGCTTCAAGGATCTGAGTAGGACTCACCGAAGACTTATGATTTAGGGAAAAAGTGAAATGGTTGTGAATATTACCGAAGTGTGGCGATATAAGTGTTACAACCCTCTCAAATGGTACCCAAGGTACTACTGTGGAAAAAGATCATTATAGACGGTCTAAAAATATCATCACAGATGGTTTTATGAGCCATTTGAGTTTATGAGGTAGTAATAACATAAGGTCATCACGGATGGTTTTTTAACTATCTATGATACATACTATCATAGATGGTTATTAACTCATAACAGTCTGTGATAGTTGACTATCACAGATGCTTTGTAAAAGAAAACTCTGTGATATCTCATGAATCATAGACGGTTTCAACTACAAACCGTCTGTGATATTAAATTATCATAGATGGTTTATAGTTGAAACCGCCTTTGATTCATGAGATATCACATACGGTTTCTACTATAAATTGTCTTTGATAGTGAACTATCACAAACGATTATGAGTTAATAAACATATGTGATATTCTTTTGTATTCCTTAATCTATTTTTGTTTATTGGCTAGCCTTGCTAGCCATGCCCTCTGAAACAAGTATAAATACAATAAGTATATGTATACATCCCATTCATATTCATTTCAGAAACAAGAACATCCATGTCACAGATCAATTAGTTGAAATGAAATAGATTAACCATCCATGAACAAATACACACATAAAAAATTAAGATCAATCTTATTCCAATCAAATTTATTCTATATTGTGGAACTCCCCATCTTTGTTTATGATCTGAGATATCAAGAAGTACATACACTGTCCTCGAATTTATTATAACTCGACCTGTTCCAACGCAATTGTAGCGATGGATGTAACCTGTCCGTAAAAAGATCAATATTGTGCATACATATAAATTAATAAGTATGAAATAATTATTGCAAGATTGACAAACCTGAGAATCATTGGTCTTCATAGAACCGAGGAGTAGTTGCATGTTGTGGCAACATAGAATCCACAGATATTGCCTGGTGACTGGTGGTGGCACTGCAAAAATAGAATATATTAGTTCAAAAAGCATTACTATAAAGTGTTATATATAGGGTTAATGTGTACTAGCAAATGCCGGGAAATCTAGATCGTATCACAGAGCGTTATCCATCCCTTTGATTTCTATACAGTAGCAATGTATGAGGCAAACAACCTATGTGATTCAAAAAAGTTAGTCTTAGTTATTGCAAACGACGGAAAGATTACAATAGAATTATTTATGGAGAAAATATATTTACCTGTCGATTACTTGCTGGACAACTGTGAAGTCAGTTTTGGCCTTCTTTAGAGAATCATGGTATATTACCCTGTTTCATTTTAGTATAACTACAATTAGAATCCAGTGAAAACTACACAGGTATGTTATTATGATCATTAAACCTAATTTCGTATTGCTTATAAAGTACAAAACAATTAGTATAGTCACTAGTGCAGCACTACATCTGATTGTAGGCCATAAGTATGAATTTCTTGTTGCGGTGAGCCACGAATGCTATCGTCATGGGCAACTCGTTTCCCTCTAGAAGCATGTCTGCTAAAAGACCTAACAGCGCTATGAAACTCTTGTCAGATAACAATGCTGTGAAACTCTTGTTAGATCAACCGTTGCTTGCCTTCAATTTTAGCAGTTCAAGCACAACTGACAACCTTGTGTACTTTGACTCGCAGCATGCGAACAAATGTTTCTCCATATCCTCCATCAAACACATAAATTTAACATACTCTCTCTCATCACAGTTCCCTTCTGCATCGAGAAGCATCTGATTTAGATTGTCATCATGTAGCCTATCCGAATTGGAACCATAATCGACATCATTCGGTGGTATATCATTGACTTTATCGGAGATGTCATTATTACTACCTTGCTGTGTAATCTGCTATTCACCATGACTAGTCCAATGTGCATACTCCTTTTTGAAACTCCTTCGAATCAAGTGTGATGCAATCTACGCTTAGTTCTTAAACATCTTTAGATTCTTACAGTCAATACATGGACAGTACATATATTCCACCCCATTATTCAACATATCCTCCTCGGTAGCTCTTGTAAAAGCAAACACATCATTAATGTACTCTTCACTCACACGATTCCTAGCGTATATCCAGCTTTAGTCCTACGTTACGCATATAACAATTTAGTATTAAATATTGAATTAATTAACTAGTATACTATATATATATATATATATATATATATATATATATATATATATATATATATATATATATATATATATATATATATATATATATATATATATATATATATATATATGATCTAAAGTAGCTATATGTAGCAAGAATAATTAATTAAATTGAATTAAGTAGAAATAGACTATGAATTGGCTAAACCTTAAACCCTAAATTATGCTAGATGTAAATAATCTTCTCTCTACATCAAGCTAGATCTAAACCATTTTCAATTCTCGCTTCACTAAAAGCTAGATCTAAAATATAATGTAATTAGGAATAAATTACTAACCATAGATAGTCAAGAATTTAATGTATCTACAATCACTCTTGTCAAATCCGTAGTCTTCTTTCACCAAATGGCCCCAAAGCCCCACCTTCTCAAAGCAACAGCCTGTGAGAATAGATCTGGAATTTAAGACAGATCTGTAAGGGTCAACGGGTCTGCAATTAATATAGTGAAATTAATATAAACCGTATGTGATGACTTAATTATATATCATAGACGATTTTAATACAAACTGTCTGTGAAGTATCACAGACGGTTCAAAGAAAAAATTGTCTGTGATACTTCACAGACGGTTTTTACCATGAATCGTCTGTGATATTACATCTTCACAGACGGTTTTTAGCGCTGGCAGCAACATAGATGGTCTCTAAACCAAAACCGTCTGTGATTGTATTTAATATTGATGGTTTTGGTTAACTATCTGTGATGTGATATCTAGTATTAGCCTTATTGTAGTAGTGGGGGTATCTATTTATAGTCTCATGAGAGGTTACTAGATTATATATATGTTCTTACAAAAGTGCTACAGTATAGGGGGCACGGTGGGAATTTTGGACACATATAGCACTGTAAACACCCGAAATTCCAAATCTAGCCCCCGTAGCAAATAAATTCCATATCTAGCCCCCTGCCCGACCGCGTGTTCACCTGGCGCCGACGCGTGTCCGGTCGTGCGGTCCGGGACCGCACGACCGGACCGCACGACCGTACTGTAGCTGGGTCGTGCGGTACCAGACCGCACGACTCCACTGTGCTGCACTGTCGACCGCACGATTAATTTCCAGACCGCACGACCGGACACGCGTCGGCGCCAGGTGAACGCGCGGTCGGGCAGGGGGCCAGATATAAAATTTATTTGCTTCGAGAGTCAGATTTGGAATTTCGGGTGTTTATAGTGCTATATGTGTCCAAAATTCGCACGGTGGTCGACCTTCCTCCACCCTGCTCTCCACCTGTCAGCCTCTACCCACCTATGTCAGGGTGGACATTGCCTACATGTCAGGGTGGACATTGCCTACAACAGAGCGTTGGCCCATGAACCTGGTCCCGTGGATCGAGCCTTGCCCTTGGCATGGATGAGCTTGGTCTATGGGACTGGTCTAGATCGGATGGCTGTGGGCATCGGCATCATGGATCCAACGGCTCGTGGATGGGGGTCTCGCTGGGCATGGCTCATGTAGCCAAAGTGGGGTACGGTAGGGGCCACTCCACAACAGAATCAATGTAGAATCACACACACACATATCTCAAAGATAATCCAAAGGCCAATAAGATTGACTTATAGTTGAAAAAGCAAACGACTTACTGATTGCAAACCTGACGCTATAGGCCCTGATCAATATGGCTTCAGCTTATTTTTGTACTATTCATAAATTTCGTCTTTTTCTGAACTTTTGGCTTTTTTTTAGTTTTTTTACCGGTTCTTTTTTTCCTCGTATTTGTTTACATTATACGTGATGGGCTAATATGTTTTTCTATTTTTTAAATTTTTAAATTTAATTATGGTAAATAAGCCTCTGTCAGCTACAGTGCTTTTTTCAGCCAGCTACAGTGTTTTCAGCCATAAGCCATGAGGCTTTCAGCCGAACCGATCACCACCATAAACACCATAACAGTTGTATTGAGAAGATGATCAATCTACACAGTAATGTGAAAGAAAAATATCACTGCCAGATAAATGCCTCAGTCAAGGAAAACCCTTATTATGTCCACGAAAATCTCAATATTGTTTCAATCGGAATTAAGTCAGTAATGTTCTAGCCCCAAAAAATTCCATGCTAGTGGTAAATCCAATTAAAAATAGAACGGCATTCATCGGAATTGCCACCGGTGCTGCTACTTAATTTGATACTCCACGAACTTTCATGTTCTGCAGGCAATTTGGGCAGCAGTGCATGCATGCACATGTGCCTCTACCATATCAAGATCTCGTGAAGAACTAGAAGCTTCTTTCCATACTGAACTAGCAATTTTAAACTGATCACTAACTCAGTGAAACTCTCATATAGTATAGTCCCAATGACGACATTCGTTTTCATGTGTTACAACCAATGTAATTCAGAGCTGAGCGACAAGATGCTCTTGAGATCTTGACTGATCATGCGAAGTAGTATTACCATAGACAAGTAACGATAATCATTACTAGTTAAGAGAAGTAGCCGTACGGTATTACAGACAAGACTAACCATTAGTCCAGTACTTTAGCTGGGTTATGACCTAGCTGTAGTCCCTCAAGCATAAATGGCCCTGGCTACTTACTGACCCACTTGCAGTTGTAAAGCCACAAGAAAACATGCAAGAACGACACCTCTTTTAGCTAACCCTAAACCTTCTTCTAACTCCTACCGCAGCTTCACTACCTAACACAATCTTTTCCATCACGTCGTGAACAGAGAGAGAGAGAGAGAGAGAGAGAGAGAGAGAGAGAGAGAGATGCCCATTCGATCACGCATGTATCAAGCAACGAACCTGACTGGAGCTAGTAGTGTATCTCACATTGATGCAAGTTGAAAGCTAGCATAGTACATGCATGTCTCACCATGCAAATATTCTCTTGTTTCCAGGAGAATGTACCGTCTAGTGTCGCATCCGGCAGCTGGGGAACATGGACGGCAGAAGGTATATGGCCTAGTCCTGGTCACATGCAGAGGATGCATTGCATGCACGCATATAGGTTGCCGCCTTTTTGCTTGACGTTTTGCATGCAGCCTGTAATCTCTGTGGCAAAGTATTGTTTTTTAAACAGAAAAGGTAGCTAATGCCGGTGCTCTTGGACGAAATGTTCATCTCTGTTTTTAGAATGCAAAACCTATAAGTAAACTTTACAAATTACAATGTTGTGTTAACGAAGGTTTTGGGACGTCTAATTCTACGATGACTTTATGCTTTCTTAAGTATATGTCATATTTTTAATATTAAATTTGTTGTGGCTACATAACCAAACAGTAAAAGATAAGCTTCGGGATCCGAGTAGAATTCGGCGAAACCTTATGGTTTAGAGAACGAGTGACATAGTTCTAAATATTACAGAATGGTTTAGGAAACAAGTGGCATAGTTCTGAATATTACAGAAGTATGGTAATATAAGTGTTCCAACCCTCTCAAATGGTGTCCAGGGCGGTGCTCAAAAGGGCTTATTTTTTAGTGGCTTATGGCTGAAAAGCACTATACCTGGCTAAAATTGCACTGTACCTGATGGTGGCTTATTTGCCGTAATTAAATTTAAAAAATTTAAAAATAGAAAAACAGGTTAACCCATCATGGTAGGTACAAACGAATACGGAAAAAAAGAACCGACAAAAAAGCTAAAAAGTCAAAAAACCAAAAAAAGACAAAATTATTGAATAGTGAAAAATAAATCAGAAGATTAAGCCGTTTTGAGCGGGCTAACTCCACGAGAGGTTGACAGATTATATATATGCCCTTACTAAATGCTACATGAAGGTCCATTCCCGGCCCTGCCCTCCACGCGTCAGCCTCTATCCACCCATGTCAAGGCGGGCTCCGCTTGCAGCCGAGCGTTGGCCCGTGAACCTGGTCTTGTGGATCGGACCCCGCCCTTGGCTCGGATGAGCTTAGTCCACGGGATAGGTCTAGATCGGGTGGCTATGGGCATCGGCATCATGTATCCAACGGCTCACGGATGGGGCCCTCGCTGGGCGTGGCTCACGTTGGCCAAACGGAATACGGTAGGGGCACTCCAACAGAATTAACGTAGAATCACACACACATATCTCAAAGATAGTCCCAAGGCCAAGAAAATTGACTTATAGGGCCTGTTTGGCAGAGCTCCGCCAGCTTCAGATCCACCAGATCCACCAGATTCACCGTGGAGCAGCTCCACCGTGAATCTAGGATCCCACCATGGAGCTGGACAAACTGTTTGGCTTACACAGCAGCTCCAGATCCACGAAACTGAGTTTTTGGTGGGAATTGTTTTGCCCTTGGGGTTGTATGATATATATATTTTTTCATATAGCACACGTGTTTTGTTCATATTTATTCACAAAAAATGGTGTATTTTTTTTGTGAACACAAATGCAATATCTCGACACAAATATTCATGAGCATTCAACATTGACGCACAAAATAGATAATTAATTAACCCATGTCCATAACAACGTCTCAACACTATTGCGATTGTCCATACATAAAAATAACTAAAGATTAAATGAAGACTAGTCTTCCATTACATGCTAGTTCTAAGCAAGAGCAATAGCCGTGACCAAATCATCACGAAATACATCCATAGTGGCGGCATTGGCTTCCGAAGTAGAACCATCCGATGTAACTGCATATCGGTTATACCTTTCCGGTATTGTTGGGACAAAATGAGGATCACGATCGATAACATAGTATTTGCCTACACATGGTGAAAACAATATAAGTGAATATTTGCTATCATGACAATATAAGTGAATATTTGCTTACTGCACTCTTCGTAGGTATCAAGATTAGCACGGTCACGGGTACTGAATTTCCTCCTAACAACATGCTGCCAGATATTCCTAAGCTCTTCAATTCGAACAGGTTTTAGGAGATAGTCACAGGCACCATGAGTTATCCCCTTCATTACAGTTTTTGTCTCTCCATTCACAGATAACACTGCATGGAAAATAATTGGTTAACATTAACATTTTCCCTTCCCCTAATAGAAGGATAGAAGTACAGTGCGATAACTAGAAGTCCATTTCAAGCCCCACAAGCTCAAGAAGCTTAAAAGCCATCCATGTCTGGCATGTGAACATCACTGATAACTAGATCAAACATTTCCCTGTTTTCCCGTAGCATCTTCAGTGCGATAACAGCCTGATTCGTTGTTGTCACTGGAAACACAACAAAGATTACTCTTTGAAGTAACCGTAGAAGAAACAGGAGACATCTTGTACATTTTGCATAACAAGAATTCATCCTAAAGCCCAAAGCAATGCAGCATGCATTTATATGATAGATAGGGAAATCATAAATTCAGATCATATAATCGAATGAATGTAATTGACAAAGAGGAACACACCTCTGTAGATACAGGCAGCATTTATATATGATATGTACATCAAATCTACTTGCGACAACTACAACAGCAAATGTGAGGGATCTTTTAACAAGAACATGATCTGTTCCTTCGAAATTGCAAGAACATGATCTTTTCCTTCGAAATTGCAAGAAATGATCGATCTTTTCTGCCGTAAATGTGAGGGAGGCGTCCCAATTTGACGAGAAGGATGCGACTTTCCGATATTAGGAACGGAGAATGGCGTAGAAACCAAATCAAGAAACAAGGAGCGAGGTAAAGGCGGCACCTTTGCGCACTCGGCGTCATTCGCACCGTTGGCGGCCGCCTCGCGGCTGCTACTCGACGTGGAGCTCGCGACGGGCGGCGGGGTGGCCTCCGCTTCCTCCGCCCACGGCACGACCTGGTTCTCCCCCTCCCCCTCCTCGTCGTCCTCCTCCACGACCACCTCGTCGTCGTCGTCGTCCTCGCGGCCGTCGCCCTCGCCGGCCATCTCGTCATCACCTCCGGCGCCCACGCCGCCGCGGCCGTGCCCACCGCCACGCCTGACGCAGCGCTCGCAGAGGGACGCCGTGGGGCCCAGGCGCGGCCCCGCGGCGCGCCAAGGCATGGGCTGCGCGCACCCGCGGCAGAGGTGGCGGCGCGAGGTGCCGGCGCGAGGAGACGAAGAAGCCTCGGTCGCTCGGTCGATTTGGCCGAATAGAAAGAAAAAAACTGTTGGATGGGGTATGTAACCAGTGGCATTGGTGGGTAATTATCACCTAACTTCACGAGTAGATACGAAATAAATTTTTGTGGAGCACCCCTTGAGGTGCTCCATGGATTTCATGAATCTGGAGCTAGATCCAGTTTTTTGGTGGATCCAGATTTCGTGGAGCTGAAGTGTTTGGGTAAAAATTTGTGGAGTGAAGCTGTTTTTGGTGAATCTGGAGCTGGTGGAGCTCTGCCAAACAGACCCATAGTTAACAAAACATAGGGCCTGTTCCTATTTGGTACGACTGCGGTTTATGTCTTTTAGCTGAAATTTTTGAATTTTAGCTGTTTACGACAGATATTACGGAGACAGAGATATTCGCTTGCGATTTTGGTTAATACAGATGTTAGGATTTTAATGTGTACTACAATTAACTTGTAGACCCCGTCTTGAGAAAATACCCTATTTGAAAGTTAGGTACTGTAGCAAAAGCCGCTGGCTTCAGTCGAAAAGAACAGGCCCTGAAGCTTATGGTTTTTGGCTGCGACTTGTGACTTTTGGGCTGTTCATGTGAGAGATTACAGAGTAACAGAAACTCACGTGCGGTTTTTGCCAATATAAATAAAGTTAGTACAATATGTACTACAATTAACTAGTAGACCATATCTTGAAAAGATACTCCGTTTAAAAGCTAGTTACTGTAGAAAACAACTTTTAGAAGCTGAAAAGAACAGGCTCTATAAGCAGCTTACAGATAGCAAACCTGACGCTATAAAAAACGATAATAGTTATAGGTAGTGCTCCAAATGGCTTAAAAACTATGACTTTTGGTTTTTGTTGTAGGTTTTTTTTGCTACAATCACACTATAACGATTGTTAGTTTTTTCTGAGTCAAAAAATGAGAAAATTTTAAAAACACCGCTATATCTTTTGGGACAATGCAAAAAAAAAAGAGAAAAGAAAAAGGCCAAAAAGTCTAAAAAATTGAAATTAAAGCCGATGTGTTTTAAGTAGTTTCTATCATTTGGAAGCCAGAAGTTGAAGCCGTTTAGAGCGCCTATATTGAGAAATGATCAATCTACACAGTAATGTGAAAGAACAATATTATTGCCAGATACATGCTTCAGTCAAGGAAAATCCTTATATATGTCCACGAAAATCTCGATATTGTTTCAATCGGAATTAAGTCAGTGATGTTCTTGCCCCCAAAAAATTCCATGCTAGTGGTAAATCCAATTAAAAATAGAACGGCATTCATCGGAATTGTCACCGGTGCTGCTGCTTAATTTGATACACCACGAGCTTGCATGTTCTGCAGGCAATTTTAGGAGCAGTGCATGCATGCATATGTGCCTCTTACCATATCAAGATATCGTGAAGAACTACAAACTTCTTTCCATACTCAAGTGAAACTCATATAGTATAGTCCCAATGACATTTGTTTTTATATGTTCCAACCAATGTAATTCAGAGCTGAGCGACAAGGTGCTCTGAGATCTTGACTGATCATGTGAAGTAGACAAATAACGATAATCATTACTAGTTAAGAGTGGCCGTACGGGTATTACAGACAAGATTAACCATTAGTCTAGTAGTCTGGCTGGGTTATGACCTAGTTGCAGTCCCACAAGCATAAATGACCCTAGCTACTTATTGACCCACTTGCAGTTGTAAAGGTACAGGAAATGATACAAGCTCATTAGATAAAAGGATGGATGGTTTATATTTTTTTAGGGTTTTGTTAAACGTCATTCGGATGTTTTCTTTCTAATTATCATCCAGATTAGATTAAAGATCCAATGGCCATGAATTCTCCCCCCTCCCCCTTGAAAAAATCTCCCACCTTTAAAAACAAGGAGCCTCTTGATCTCCAATCCAAAGGTCACAAATTTGGATGATAATTAGAAAGAAAACATCCGGATGATACCTATACACTCCTTTTTTTATACTGTAAAAGAGTCTAATCTTAAACCTTTTTCTTAAATTCTACCACAGTTTCACTATCTAACACGATCTTTGGTTCTGTTTTTTTAAAACTACAGATGATAGCTTTTGGCTGTAACCAGTAAACCAAAAATCGGCCGAAAAAACATCACGTCGTGAAGAGAGAGAAGATGACCATTCGATCACGCATGTATCAAGCAACGAACCTGACTGGAGCTTAGTAGTGTATCTCACATTGATGCAAGTTGAAAGCTAGCATAGTACATACAAAGAAGGGTATTGATAAACATCATCCGGATGTTTTCACGTACATACATCTCACCATGCATGCACTACACGCAAGTACAGTAGAGTGTACACTACTGCTCACATAAATATAGCGTCTTCTTGTCCCTCCTCCGGCCGTCGTCTCTCCCGGCTCCACTCAAACTCCAAACAGAAGAACACTCGTAGCCAGTCGATCGTCGGCGATGAGGCCACCGGCGAGCACGGCACACCGGAGCCCGCAACCACCGTTGTGTCGTACGGTGGCCGCGACGGTGGTCGTATCTATTGTGCTCCTCTCATTGCTGTGTCTTCCTATCGCTGACGCAAGAACACTGCACTACCACCGGAAGCACCGGAGGCACCACAGACACGGCCAGCTCGCGACGAACAACGGCAGCCACATCTCCCAGCCACCCGCCGCGCTCCCTCCCGACGTCGGCGTCGATTCTCCGGACGAACCACCGGCGTTCCCTCCGGACGTCGACCACGCTTCGCCGCCGAGCTCTCGCCACGACAAGCCGTACACGCCGTCGAATCCTCGTTCCAGGACACCGGCCTTTTCACCGGGCGGCGCGCCAAGGTCGCCCGCTCCGGCCAAGCCACCGTCTTTCTCCTCGGCTACGCCGTCGCCCTCGCCGGTCAAGGCACCATCAGATTCTCATGCCAAGCCACCGTCAATCTATCTCGCCAAGCCACCAGAGCTCCCGCCGGCCCAGCGACCCACACTTCCTCGCGCCAAGCAGCCGCCGGTGTCTCCGGTCAGGCCACCGTCACTCTCTCCTACGAAGGCACCGCCATCATCGTTCCCCCCCTCCAAGCCACCGTCGACGTCGTTTTCTTATGCTAAGCCGCCATCATGCACTCTGGCCAAGCCACCACAGGCCGAGCTACCGCGACTGTCCCCTGCCAAGCCACCGATGCATTCGCCGGCCAATCCACCAACGCCATCCCCATCCCAGCCACCGCGACTCTCCCCGCCCAAGTCACCAATGCCATCCCAACCCCAGCCACCGCGACTGTCCCCGCCTAAGCCAGCAACGCGAGCGCCTGCCCAGTCACCACGGCTCTCCCCGGCAAAACCACCGGCACACGCTCCGGCGCCGAAGCCACCACTATATCCGGTGATCCCTCCTGTGGCTGCAAAGCCACCGGCGCTCCCTCCGGCCATGTCAAAGGCAAAGCCGCCGTCTTCACTCCCACCGGCAGCGCCAACTGGCAAGAACAGCTCAGCGGCCTGCGGCAACGTGTTCGACGTGAGGGCGTTCGGCGCGTTGGGCAACGGCTCGTGCGACGACACGCGCGCGTTCCGTGCGGCGTGGAAGGCGGCGTGCTCGGCCGGGTCCGCCACGCTGCTCGTACCGTCGAACGGCGTGTTCACGATCACCTCCACCATCTTCGCCGGGCCGTGCAAGCCCGGGCTGACCTTCCAAGTAAATCTCACCTTCCTCTTCGAAACTGAATTAATCCATGCACCACACATATATGGCTCCATTATAATCTGCTCAACACTTTGTTAGTGAATTATTTGTACGTGCTGTGCATCAGATTGACGGCGTGCTGATGCCGCCGGACGGGCCAGCGAGCTGGCCGGAGTCCGACAGCCGGCGGCAGTGGATAGTCTTCTACAAGGCCGACGGCATGACGCTCGCGGGGAGAGGCACCGTGGAAGGCAACGGGGAGGAGTGGTGGAATCTCCCATGCAAGCCTCACAGGGTACAAACAAATCCATGGAACCTTTTGCGACATGACAACTTACAGCTTCGTGCTCTGTCGCATGGTTGAACCGTGCATTCGCTAAGCTAACTCAAATTTCGCTTGATCATACGTGTTCAGGGCCCCAATGGATCGACGCTACCCGGACCATGTGACAGCCCTGCAGTGAGTACACATATCACTTGGATTGCACCCTGTTTTTTTTTTTTTTGGTCATAACAAGCATTACCTTTTCTTCACCTTTGCATCCCATTACCTGCAGTAAACAGATGACTTAACATTATAATCCAACAAAAGGTGAGATCTCTTGTACTTACGCGTGTCTTGTTCGCTGGCCGCCGCAGCTGATACGGTTCTTCGTGAGCAAGAACGTGACGGTCCAGGGCCTGAGGATCGAGAACAGCCCGCAGTTCCACCTCAAGTTCGACGGCTGCGAGCGGGTGCGCGTCGACGGCCTCTTCGTCAGCTCGCCGGCGTTCAGCCCCAACACCGACGGCATCCACGTCGAGAACACGACGTCCGTCGAGATCTACAACTCCAGGATCAGCAACGGTACCGTGCATACTGAGTACTCTGCTAGTCTGCTTCGTCTCTAGTCCCAACTGCTGCTTTAGCCTTTTACCTATGAGCTCTGCAACTGCAGGCGACGACTGCATCTCCATTGGCGCCGGCTGCTCCAATGTCCATATAGAGAACGTGACATGTGGTCACGGCCATGGCATCAGGTAAAGGCATAAGATTCTTACACTTCCCATCATGTACTACTTGTCACTGTAGTGTGGTGTACGTGTGTCTGATACAGCAGTGACTCGCTGCAGCATCGGGAGCCTGGGCGTGCACAACACGCGCGCCTGCGTGTCCAACATCACCGTCCGGAACACGCGGTTCCTCAACTCAGACAACGGCGTGCGGATCAAGACGTGGCAGGGCGGGGCCGGCTCGGTGTCGGCGGTCGAGTTCGCCGGCGTCCGGATGGACAATGTCAAGAATTGCATCGTCATCGACCAGTACTACTGCCTCGGCAGCGGCTGCGCCAACCAGACCTCGGCCGTGCGCGTCGCAGGCGTCACGTACAGGGACATCCGCGGCACGTACAACCCGCAGGCCGGCGCCGCGCCGGTCCGCTTCGCGTGCAGCGACAGCGTCGCCTGCACCGATATCACCATGACCGACGTCGAGCTGCTGCCGGCTGACGACGGCGGCGCGAAGGCGCTGCTGGCCGACCCGTACTGCTGGAACGCGTACGGGGTGATGGAGACGCTCACGCTGCCGCCGGTGTACTGCTTGCAGGAAGGCCGGCCTGATTCCCTGCAAGATAAGCTATCGAGTTGCTGAGCAGAAGAGAAATTTTCTTTGCTTCTAACAAAGTTTTCTTTCCAATGATACATGCTAATTCACTTGAGTTCATTCAAAGAACCAATTCAGGGGAAGCCTCTGTATGAATGTATTCTGACACATTACAGATTGCAAATATGTAAGCAACACCAGCAATCCTGAACCGTGAGTTGATATGAGGCAACACAACCAATATATGAGTTAACAGTTCTGGGGAACGAATACTCTCTTCTGCCAACAGAAACAGGAGTGTAAACATTGAACTCTGAAAAGGCAGACAGCTACATACGTAGAAATACGTCAACAAACTTGACGATGTTTATCAGAAAATTTAAGGCAACGAGCCTAGAAGTGTCAAGAGACTGCATCTTCAGTGTCATCCATCTCAAGACCTGAGCTATCTAGCATATGCTGCATAAATAATAAAATCAACTCTAGGATCATGTTCCCTCAAAAATAAAAACTCAGTGATCTTGTGAGAACTCGTTGTGGGATGAAAAGATACAAAATTCGTTGCCAAAATTTTCACTGAACTGCGTACAACTATAAGGTGCCCCAGTACCCAGAGCAAGCCTCTGGCTATTACATCTGGAACGAGCACCTTTAGCACTTCATACAGAACCATAGTAAATATTTACAGTGTAGCTTCCTATGGGAACTGAGTAATTTTTTATTGGATTGTGTTACTTGACAATAACTATTCCTGTAGTGGACTCGCTAGATTGCCAACACATATAAGGATTCTGGATCTTCTGGGTTTCACCGCCAAGTTAGAACAGAGCAAAAGGCTCATTATTCCGGCTTCACGGAGAGCCTCTCTACAAGTGCGGAAGAGGAAAAAAAGAGTTAATCAACCTGGCAGACTGAAAAAGTATATGGGTGATGAACTGATGATTTCTGGAACTGGTCTTACTTATGAGCTCGTATGTTACAATCATTGATGTACCCCAAAGAGACATGTTAAGAAATCGCGGTCCAAACCCTCTATAAAAACCTCTCCAGCCATCTTCATGGAGCAGCAGCCTCGTAGTTTTCATGACAGATGGCCTGCCACTCCCGTAGTTGTCCATGACCTGAGAAAAGACACATATTAGCACATGCGCCCTGCAGATGGAACTCTTCCAAGTGACAAATATCATGTATGACCATCATCCATGTGGACGACAATAGTCAGCTGTGGCAACATTACAAAACCATCTCAGGCAGATCCTATCATAGAAAAATCGCACTTCAAAACCCGATTTGAAGACAACTTGCATACCTAAGGTATGATATGATCGTCTCAAAAGTGTTCACATCATCAGCTAGCACAGGCAACAACAAAAAATATTGCAGCGCCAGCCTCGAAATGTCATTTTGATGTATATGAATGTGGTTGCAAAACCGAGGAAGCAGTGGCTTGGACATGGCGAAACGATAAGCTGAGGACAGACCTGTATCACTCAGGTCAGAGCTAAACAAATGATCTCACAAACTACCTAACATGAAGGAATTTTGTACTTCTCCGTACCACTGAGCTTATAGCCGCTGTCCTGTGTAATAAAGCCAGCCATCAATCACAAGGCAGGAAGTGTAGCACTGTAACTTTGCTATCCAATGTCTTGCAACCAGGCCACAAGGCCCCCAACTCTTAGTTTTATCCTGCTCTGAGCTACAGCCCATAGTGTTATCCTCCACTGCCTAATCATATCTACCAATAAGGGGCTGCAAGCATAACTATGCTCCCTTTGAGGTATGTCAACTGACAAGTTACCAGGAAGCCGCACCAAGAGGAATTTCCTGTGATTTTCTGACCGAAAAAGTGAATTCATTTCCCAGTCCAAAACCCTGTCTAGCAAAGAAGATGTTGACATAAAATTAAGGTAGACGCATCGATTGACCCTTCCACCATGATGCTTGAAATAAAAAAAGGAGCAGGGCAAGCACAGTGACAATATATGATCAATGTTCAAAGAGAAAATTCTAACATACATGACTACATATTAAGAACAAAATAATATTTACCTGAAGTCGTGTCTTAATGGTATCTATTGGTGTAGTGATAATCGATGAGCAAGCACCAGCAATTGTTCCTGCTGTTGCTTGGACAGCGACAAGTTCAGATTGAGATGGTTTCTTTTGCGAATTGTTTACATAACCCAAGCTCCTAAATTAGGATAACAATAATATCAATAAAACATGGCAATACAGCCTTTGGATGCAGAACAAAAAAATATATAGAAAAACTAACACACCTCCAAATGGCATGTTGAGCACCACCATATGCACTCCACCAAAGGGCAGAAGCTGGTGATTGAGTCAACATGGTAATTCCAAAACCTCGGTAAAGGCCCCGGATCCCTTCAGTCCTGACAACCTTATTTATCACATCAAAGGGGCCTCTATATGTTGGCATCCCTGGCAATCCTTGAACCATGAGCCTTTGGCAAATCTACAAGCACAGATATACATAAAATGTAAAGTAGATAACAAAATAAATGTGATGAAACTACTCAGCAAAATGGTACTATGTGCGCTTGTGAAGAAAAATTAAGAAATTAGTATGCTTAATTTAAATGGTAAAATTATTCCTAAAACTATCAGCCCTTGTCAGATCTAGAAACAAAGATATAAGAGCTACATGCAAAGGTATTATGTGAAGGTATCAAGACGTATCATATGAATAAAGTGGCCTTAAACCTTTAAGGACTCCAATAGAGGATCACAAAAATTAGTAGATTTAAATCAATTTGCATCATCGATATCTTCAGTACAAAATTTCACCTGCTAAAAGGCAAAGTTCCCATGAACTGAATACTCTTGCTGATTGATGCATAGATGAGATCAATGTTATCATGCTTTCACTTTTGGAACCAGCATAAAACGACGTTATTACTAGCAATTCCATTGAGACACAAAGTACTTAATGCAAATGGTTAGAAACATAGGAAACAAGTAGAAAAGGCTGCTCACCACATCTAGAGGTACAAAATATGAGCTCGAGAAGATACTTGACACTAGTCCTGCTACGCCATTAGCTACAGCAATCTTTGATGCCTCTGACATATCGAGATGTTCAGAGTATTTAAGTGCCATTTCTTTGGACACCTCTAGTGAAGTCAGAGCCAAGACTCTCCCAGGTAGAGCTCCAACAGCAGTGGTGCCAAAGCCTCTAAAAACACCAGGGATGCCATCACTTCTCAATATCCTTCTAAAAACAGCAAAGCCAGACATATGTGAAAGCCCTCCTTCAGCAACCTGCATTCTAGTCTTCACAACTGCTGTAGGGTGCAGAGAACCTTGCTGGGCTGTAAATAGGATTGCTCCGATGACATGAAACCTTGTCTTGTCCAACCTTCAGTGTGATACAAAAAGAAGGTTATTTCAGTTACAAGTATATGCAATCACAAATTGGTGCTTTATATGACCTGATATAGATAGTTCACACAAATTGTCATGGCAAATTGTAGACCTTTCTATATAACATGCACTTACACTAGCCTTACAGAGAACCAACATAACAATCACAACCTCTGTCTTATTACATCACTGCTCAAAACAATGTAAAATACAGGTAGCACACTGGAACTGAAACATAGCAGCCCGAGTGGTAGTTTGTGGTTTCTGTGTGCAAAGAACATTATACCAAATGCAAATTTGTGAGTGTACCCCACCCCCATGATGACCAATATCATGACATAATGCGACGACAATAACAACAGAGTCTTTTGTCCCAAACAAGTTAGGATAGGTTAGAAATAAAACTTCCTCAATTGATTCAATAAGCTTAATACAGATCTGAGTTGTACAGTACTAAGTATAGAATCAAGGGAACTAGAAACAATCAATCTATATCATCAGCCAAAAGTTTGCCTTCTTTCAAACTTGAATGGAAAGCTGACCAAGAAGACCATCTCTAAGTATTAGTTAGATGCAGGAAAGTACACCTGAAAGCCTGAACTGAGCGGCACGAGAAATTTCGATATTTGACACTGAATACGTGCGCGTCTCAACTTTTAACCCCTAATTCGCACGCTTTTGGAAATTTAACCCTGTCACTGCGAATTCTTTTGATTCAAGGGATTCTCTTCATTTTCGCAGTGACAAGTGTCAAAATAGAAAATGAGAGAAAATAAGGAGAATACCTAATCAAAAGAATTCGCAGTGACAGAGTTAAATTTCTAAGGGATAGACTATTGCACAGGCGACTGAAATTTTTTTATCTTTCAGTCACCTAAAGTTGCACTTTGAATCACCTGAAGTTGCACTTGTTTTTTTTAAGGGACTGCAATTTTAGTTGATGAATCACCTGAAGTTGCAGATGTTTTTTTGTTTTTTTGGAGGGGGCTGCAATTTCAGTTGATTGAGAGTGCAATTTCAGGTGACTGAAAGATAAAAAAATTTCAGTCGCCTGTGCAATAGCAAAACTGAATTTCTAAAGACGTGCGAATTGGGGGTTAAAAGTTGAGAGGCGCGCGTATTCAGTGTCAAATATCGAAATTTCTCGAGCAGCAGCCGTTGTGCTTCTGGAAGCCGGAGCCGCGCTGCCAGCCAAGTATGCAGGCCTCGCTAAGGACCGTGATTTCTGTTCCCCACCCAAATTGACAGCGACAATCGCGTGATCCTCGTGATTGCTCCCACGCCCCACCGCAAGAACCCAAAAGAACGAAAGGTAAGAAAAAAACGCCTAATGCGCCCGTGCATCGGCTTCCTTTAACCAATCCCGCCACCAAGAACTCACCATTTCTCATCCTAACCCCCCAAATCGCCCGCTGCAACACGAAGATTTAACCATGGGCAACTAACGCGGCTGCAGGGAGAAGGTACTACGAGTACGACTACCTACGAATCGACAAGACGCAAGCATCCTCGCGTTACCAAAAAGAAAAGATTCGTTTTTTCTACTGAAAGGAAGGAAGGAAGGGTGGCTACCTCTCCCAGTTGATGTTGGCCTCCGCGAGCGCGAGCCCGGCCGTGGCCGCCTCCGAGGTCTCCGCCGCCGCCGCCGCCGCCGCCATCACAAGCAGCAGGAGGCGGCAAGTTCGATCGACCGAGACAGAGGCTCCGCGGCTACGGGAGGCGAGGAAAAGGGAGGAGGAGAGAGCGGCGCGGTCGGTTGGTCAGCTGCCTGCTTCCTCGCTTCCTCGCCGTGCGTGTTTTCGGTGCGATTTTATGGTGATGCGGGCGAATATGCGCACAGGGAAAACAAGGCGAGGAGGGACAACCGCGCAATTTTGTTTGGAGAGAGAAAAAATAATAAAATGACGGAGTTTTGGTCTAGTCATTAGGGCTTCGGAAGTTTCCGACACGGAGAAGCGCTAGCTTGCGATGTTGCCAGGATCTCTCACTGATCTGTGGGACCCTACCAGTGGCTCGGCCGGTGGGGCCCGCTCGGCGGTTACAGATGTGCGCGGCCGAGGACGGGTGGTGGAGCGTGAGGAGAGGCTCTGCCAGCGAGGCGTTTCCCCCTGCCGCGTGCCTGGCTCCCGTTGAGCGTTGCTGTCCCTGACCACCTCGTGGGTCAAAAAAGAGGGCGTTGGCAACCACCTTTTCTTTCTCCTCCGCAAAGACGCTCGGCTTTAGCTCAGGCCTGGGTCCACACAGCTTTTAAGTTTTTATCCACTGTCTTTTAGTTTTTTATGCGGTGGAAACCGTTTTGATCGTGGCTTTTTTCCCCCTTTTTTTTATATTTCTTTATCCATAAAGATGGGATTTCCTTACTGGTTTGTCAAATGTCGAGTTGCCGTCTTATGGTAACCTGCCGCATTGCCAGTGAGAGATAAAAAAAATATTATTGCGGCTATAGCCGGCTATCTAGAATTTCAATGTAATCCATAGAATCTAAACAAGTCTAGGAAAGAGCAAAGTTACTTATAATTTCACCATCACCTCCTATCAGTAATAGATGCATTTTAAGATCGTCAACTTTAAATACTGTAACATGTGTCATCAGTAACTGCAAACAATAAAACTATCACACGTCCTTAAAGAATAAAAAAGTGAAATCTCAGCGTTTCTACCTACATGTCCTGATACTACTGTGATCGGCGGGATCTCATCCGTCCCACCTGACCCTCTGGTGGATCCGCCCCGTGGATATTACTGTGATCGGTAGGATCTCGCACAAGAACATATCCTTTTGGAACTATTTAGTTCTATCGCAATGGCTTTTTGATGCTCTGGACTCGTTGGTTTGTAAACTACTGCCCTCTGCCATGGCAGGCCTCTTGTGCATGGGGCAATGAAACATCTAGTTAATCTACTAATTAGTTTGGTTCATCTATAAAAAAAAAGATACCATGTGCGCGTGGCAGTAGAGGGGCGCACATCCCACTGACCCCTTGTGAATCCACCCCTGGGCTTGGCAGTGCTACTAAGGTCAGTCTCAGTGGAGGTTTCATATCCCAGTTTTCAATATACCCATATTTTGGAAACAGTGCAGAAGAGTTACATCCCCATGAAACTCTCTCTACTCCTATGAAACTTTTATCATCTCTCTCTTCATCAATACAGTGCCATGTCAGCGTATTTAATGCCCATGAAACTCCATGAAACCCCCACTGAGACTGGCCTTAGGGCAGTCCCAATGGGTGGTTTCTATGGCATTAAATAAGGTGCTAAGTAGGCAAAATGCTGATGTGTCATTGGAGTTAAGGAGGAGAGATAAGGAAATGGTTTCTTATACAAGAAACCATGTCTACACGGTAACCAAGATAGAAAGAGCTGTGATAGGTAGATGATAGGAGAGAGAAGATAGATGATTGGATGAAAATTTTATTTGTAGAAACTATCCATTGGGAGTATAGTTTCCATGGGTAGTGTCTACATTAATTGGCAAGTATAGAAACTACCTCATAGTTTCTGCATTGGGAGTGCCCTTAGGGCACTCACAATGCAGAAATCAGCGTGGTTTCTATACGCATTTATTATGCTGCCACGTAGAAAATTTGCTGATGTGGCAAGAAATTTATTGAAGAGAGAGAAGAAGAAAAATGAAGAAACCGTTTCTAATCTAGAAATCGAGTCTTCACGCCTATCGAAGTCCAAGAAACTATCTGGTACCGCGTTGGGGCCGTCGGCGTAGTTTCTACGGCCTCGCTGCCCGTCCGCACCGCCCCTCGCCGGCGTGCTGTCCTTCACGCCGCCGCTCGCTGCAGGACGTTCAGCCGCGCATCGTCGTCGCGGCCGCGATCGAGATGCTCCCGGCACCGAGCTGAACCACGGCGCCCTCTGCACCGAGCTGCAGCACGGCGCATGCGAGGAGAGCCACCATCGCCGCGAGGACGGTCGCCTTGGCAAGGCCAGCCACAAGACGACGGCCTCCGGCCCCGCCACCGCTGCCACGGCCGAGCGCCCGCACGTGCATGAACGAGAGCAGCGGAGTGAGCACGAGGGTGACCAGAACCGCGGGAAGAAGGCGGTCGTGGCCAGGCGCTCGAGGCCCCACTGCGAAGCTTGGCCTTGGTGGCTGCTCCAAGTGAGCGAGAGGTCCATTCTTTCCATGGCGCTCGCCGGTGCCGGATCTGGGCCACGCCATGGAGCTTCTGCCAGCCGAGCTCGCCATGGAGCTTCCATCGGCTAAGCTCGCCAAGGAGCCTCCGCCGGACGAGCTTGCGATGGAGCCTCCGCTGGCCGCGCAGATCTCGTCATTCCATCACAGCTGCTGCTGCCAGTTTGCTGCTGGTTGCAGAGGTTGGGAGGGAGAGAGAAAAGGACGGGGGCGAGAGGATGAAGTGAATGGAGACAATTTATTACGGACCCACCTGAAGACACCATGCGTTGTGCAGGATAGTTTCCAACAGCAGTGTCTTGCTGATCTGGCATGTATAGAAACTATGGGGTGGTTTCTGCGTTGGGAGTGCCCTTAGACCAGTCTCAGTGGGAGTTTCATTTGTATTTAATAGGCTGCCACATAGGTATTTTTGATGATATGGCAACATTTTTAAGAAGAGAGAGAAGAAGTGAGTTTCATCTAGATGAAACTCTCTTGGCACGATTACCAACTCTATATGAGTCATGAAATTAAATGTCTATGAAACAATAGAATGAAACTATGCATTGAAGATGGATGTTTCATCCATGTTTCATTTTACATGATGTGGCAGTCTTGGAAACAACGCCATAAAACTCTTCACTGAGAATGACCAAAGTACTCCTAACTTAGGGCCTGTTTGGATGGACTAGGACTAGTTGTTAGCTGACTAGTAGTTAGCTGGCTAAAGATTAGCTCAGTCCTGTTTGGATCCAAGGACTAATAAGTACTACTATCTCAGTACAAAGTCTGTTATACCCCTATGCATGGCGGTCTGGGAGGGTTGGCGTGGGTATCAGCGTCTTTTTTCTATCCTGCTGGTCTTTTAGCCCTCATTAGCTGGGTTTGGCCAACTAGTTGGCTAACAACTAGTTGGGGCTTTGGCTAAACTTTAGCCCACTCATTAGCCCTCCTGTTTGGATCCACAAGGACTAAAAAATAGCAACTAGTTGCCTATTTGGATGGACTATGACTAGTTGTTAGCTAGGACTAGTTGTTAGCTGACTAATAGTTAGCTGGCTAAAGATTAGCCCAGTCCTGTTTGGATCCAAGGACTAATAAGTACTACTATCTCAGTACAAAGTCTGTTATACCTCTATGCATGGCGGTCTGGGAGGGCTGGCGTGAGTATCAGCGTCTTTTTTTCATCCTGCTGGTCCTTTAGCCCTCATTAGCTGGGTTTGGCTAACTAGTTGGCTAACAACTAGTTGGGGCTTTGGCTAAACTTTAGCTCACTCATTAACCCTCCTGTTTGGATCCACAAAGACTAAAAATTAGCAACTAGTTGTTAGCCTATAGGATCCAAACAGACCCTTAGTAGTATACTAGCTACGTAAGCGGGAGCAACGTGCGGGAGTGTCGATGGAATCAATGAATCATGGGCACGGTCGGCTTCATTCCGTTGTTGGTTGTCGGCGCCTTCCCACCACCTGAATTAGCTGCTCACCTGGCCAAAAAATTATACAAAATATGCATACACTATACAAAAAAGTTCTTGCGGTTGTTCACAGCTTTGGGCCCCTAGTGTTGGCTTTCCAGTCTTGTGCTCGTGGCTTTCGGGCTTTCACAAGTACACAGCCCAAATGGGGCTCGAGCTCGCACGCTTCGCATGTCTTCTCAATGTAATCTATGCATATTATGCCAGTAATCATCCCTAAATACAGTCACTGCTATTTCACTCTTTCCTCATGCAGCCACATCACCCCATTGTTCACAATCTTTAAATAAAAATTAAGTGTCATAGATGTTTGGACGCTTTTGGCACTGTTGCTACCCGAAATTCCGAAAATAGCCTCTTTGAAAACGAAATTCCAACTCTAGCCCCCACCTGACCGCACCATTTAACCGCGTTGCGACACGTGTCCAATGGTGCGGCCGGGGAGCGCACCACACCTGAGTGGTGCGGTCCCCGACCGCACCACTCACTCTGATGTGACCATGTGGTGCGGTCGGGGAGCGCACCACTCCGGTGTGGTGCGGTCCCCGACCGCACCATTGACACGTGTCACACTCCCGTTAAGTGGTGCGGTCAACAGGGTGCTAGAATTGGAATTTTGTTCTCCTCAGCGTCATTTTTGGTATTTTCGGGTAGCAACAGTGTTAAAAACGTCCAAAATTCTGTCTCGTTTACATTGGCTTTTAATTTTTTTTTAGCCTCTACTATGTTTCACCTTGATTTGTTCAAGTATTACGGAGGAGAAATATTTCTTGGAGGATGCATGACAAGGAAAGCACTAGTAAAAGTGATGGTTGGCTGAGCGAGACCATCGCCTCCCAAACCAACAAATTGTAACGCACGAGGTATCCTTCTAGTACCATTCGATTCCATGATCCTGATTCTGTTTTTAGAGTTCTTTCGAAGGGTGGTGATAACTGGCTAGTGTAGTCATCTACTGGTTCAAATTCTGAAGAATTAAAGTGAAAATCCACATGAACAAGTCTCACCCAATCCGTGGTTATTGGGAGTCCCAAAAGACAACGTTGGCTCTATTATCCTAATTCTATCAAACAGAACAATAATCCAACTTTGAAAAAGGCAATCTCGACGATGCTGGTTTCTTCTCCGAGTGGCAAGGACGACCCTAGGAAGAGGTAGAATAGACAACAAAAAGACACGAGTGAGATGGTCGCTCTCGAGTCTTCGACACTCATGTCATGAGAATTGTAATGGTTTGATTTTTCCTACGGGACGAGCCTATCCAATCCATTTGGCGACTTAGGAGTATAAGTCGACCTAGAGTAACCTGGTTCTACGAAGCAAACCAAATAATATGATCAAAATTGAGGACTGTCCGATTCAAAAACTAATGTATAAAGTTATTGAGTTGCCTAAATTTGATAATTTTGACCATGTTTAGTTTTCATTTGGTTCATTGCAAAACATTAAAAGGAGTTATTTTCTCATTCGCTCTTTATTTAAATTTCTTATCAAACTTACCAAATCATGGCCACAAATATATCCATGACCAAATATTGGTAATGCAAACATTTGACACAAAATTTGATCGAACAGTACCTACATTTGATTTTGCTTTAAAAAGCGGTACCTAGATTTGGATAAACTTCAGGTCATCCGTTAGACAAACTATTTATTTATATTGGTTTCTGCTATCAGAAGTCTATATGAACATCCATACTTCTCTCGCTCCCATTTTACTCCGGGGATAAGACAGAGGTCATAGGCGTATTACGTATCACACTCCTCTCGCTTCTGTCTCGCACACACATCTCTTCCTTACTTCCTCATCACTTGCTCTTTCCTTTTAAAAGTTATTTCTTTCAGCTACTAATGTTCATTTTTAACAAAAAAAATCATCAACCGCAACCAATATGAACATGACCAGCCCAGATCCTCTGTACAGCCCCTCCACCTCCACTTCGCACTTTTTGGAAATCTCCCAAACTGCCCGGTCCAAACTGATTCGAACCTGTGAAAACGTGCCCTCAATCAACACAATGCCAGATAGGCCCCGGAAATTAGTGGGCCCCATGTACCAGAGACTACTGCTCAACACTCGTGCTCCCATAGGCCGTAACAGGGAAGCATCATTCCGTTCTCCGCCACTGCCACATTTCAAACCCCCACCAAGGGGTATTATCGTCAAAGCATGAAGTCAGGAGGGAACTTTTTAAATACGACAAGCCCAACGTGTTGTGGGGAGACATCTTCTGGTCTCCCGCTACCATGTGGGCACTACGCCAGATGCCCTACATGTCAGTGTCTCTAACTCATCCGTCCTAAATTTCGGAGTCTTTTCGCTGAAGCCGAATGGAAAAGGGGGGGGGGTAATTTTTGCAAAGCAAGCGTTATCCCCTGTCTGGTACTCCTGGAAGCAAACGTTCCAACACTAACAAACAGGTCCCATCTCAGTTGGGACTCACACGTCATTGGAATTACCCAGAATCTAGGTCTTATGGTTTCCTTTTCGCCAACATTAACAGCCAAAAAGTGAAAAATCAAAACAAACTATCTGCACCACATATTTGGCTTTGAGATTGGTGCACATGGGAGGAGGGAAAAAATAATAAATATTAAAAGAACCACTTGGTGGCGGTGCATTCTCCCCGCCCTCCTCCCCTCCTCACAGCAGAAACGTGCTAACATATGGGGCCATGCCATGTGAAACACGACGATTGTGGGACCTTGTGATGTCCTCGACTCCCTTCTTCTCCCCCACGACCACCCGACACCACATCTCTCCCCGCGTCTCATGCTCGTTGCCAGTGGCATGTCGCTCCTCCCTCCTCCCCACGCATCCACACCACCAGCGTCGCCGCCACTCCTCCCTCTCTCCCCACATCCTCCCTCGCTAGCCCAACCCTCCGTCGACGCCGCCGCTCCTGCCTCTCTCTCTCTCTCTCTGCATCCTCCCTTGCCATGTGCTCGAATTCGACTGTTCCCTTCATCGTCGGTGACTGGATCCTACAGATGTGACGACGCCCTCTACGATGCCCCCAAGAGGTTTCTGCCCATCTCATTGTCCATGGTCACTATCACCATGTCGCCATCGTGTGCCTCCTCATTGGATCCAGAAAGAGTTGAGCGAAGGTGGCGGCAGATGATCAGAAAGGGATGGGTCATGGGCTCCGCTACTCTCTCTAGGGCCTCTCACCATAGTCTTCCAACCCTCCATTCACCGTGACCCTTACGAGGTCTCCAATCGCCTAACCATCCTCGGCCACTACCACCATGCTGCCATCGGTCGCCTGCTCATTGAATCCGGGGATAAGGGCGATGGGAGGGATGTCAGTGCTGTCAGCACTCATTTCCGCCCTAATTCCTCCCTCCACCACTCGAGCTTGTCCGCACCGCCATTCCTCCCCCTTCTCATCAGCGACCACTCCGACGAGGAATTCCAGGCGCCTCGGTCATCCTTGAGTCCCGCCAACCTAGTATTCGGTAATGCAGAGTCGCCGCTGACCACGACCGCCCCTCCACCAAGCCCAAGCTCTGTTGTAAGGCCCTCCTCGCCGGAGCCACCATTTGCACCACCACCTCCCTTATCGCCGATCGCTCTCCGGCCACCCTAGGTAAAATCCGTGAGCACCATCATATTCCCCTCACTCTCCTCTCCCTTTTGCGCTGCTCACCAGCCGCCGCCGTGCGCCGAAGCTTTGGCGACCCTTGGGCCCCGAGCGCCTCCTCTGGCCGGCGCGGCCACGTTAGCGCTCGTGCTTGTGCGGTAGCCGTGTGGCAGCCACGTGGTGCCACAGCACAACCTCGTCAGCGCTTGACCGCCCATGCCAGCCCGTGTGCCACCTCAACCACCTCCCCAGTCCACCAACGCAGTCCACCGAAAGTTGGACCCACTTGTCAGTGAAATAAAATCCTTTTCTTTTACAAAAATAAATTGACTGAAAACCAAAAATCCAATGCTGACGTCATAAATTGAATTTCCCGTACAAAAATAATTCCAGAAATTCCAGTTTATTCTTTTTTTATTTCAAACTTTCAAGAGTTCGTTCTCCTTCGTCCTAACTCTGATTGAGTCCGTTCAAATTCCTAAATTCATCAAAAATTCTAATCTATCCATTTATATTTATATTTTTATTTTTTGGAGTTTATTTGAATTTATTTAGATTTTATTTTAGTTTGCTTGGATATTTTCACGTGCAGACTACGACGATTCGGAAGAATTCTTCGACGACGACTCACACCAGACTGCAGAGTATGGCAAGTCACACACATTGACCATATTAATAGTAGATTGCAAAATAAAATTATGTTGTTTTAAATTATATTGCGTGCCTAATTTTATTCAATGTATTTCAATTCCAGTTTTAAATTTAGTTAATACCTGTTTGTTATTACCTCATTTGACATTGCAAACCTTTATATCTTATCGCCCTAGAACAAAACTCTAGTTAGTACACTAGTATGACTAGAGGACTTTTGTAGCAAATGCTTAGACATGCATAGTTAGGTTGGGATAACATTTTCACATAAAATGATGAGCTTTTCAAATGTATTCTTAACTTCGGTGAGTCAAGAAGGATTATGAAATATTTTAAAATAAAATATAAAATTTGGTTCAGACTTAGGCTAATGGTTAGGTGTGGGTGCAGGCATGCACTATTGTTCGGAGACACCGTGTTGATTGTCAGGCATAAGGGGTATGTGATTTGAGTCTAAGTCAAGTTAAGGACTGGTTTGTGAGCTACCATTACAAAGCCCTATCGTACTACCATAAGGCTGGTATGGGACAGTCCTAGTTGACTAATTTGCGGGTCCCAACCCAAGTCACGTCGTAGGTTGAAAGTGAGCATGCCATATGCCATTAGAAGTCTCACTCGGCTCAAGAGGGGGTCCCGGTCTGGTGGATTCCTTATTAGGATGAAACCTTAGTGTTGACTTAGCCAGTTTGAAGGCTTTGCATTGTAAAGATCTTGTTATGATTACTCAGTCTCACTCCTACGGAAAGCGTGTAATGGCCAACAGTATGAGATAATCATATATTGTGGGTAAAACTGTACAACCTCTACAGAGTGTATAATCTATCCTGAATAGCCGTGCTCACGACCATGGGTAAGCTAGGTAAAAGTTTTTCACGGATTAGACTTTGTTTTTCAAAAGGGTTTATGAAAAACTTATGGATGGATGGAATCCATATAAGATCTTTTGGAAAAGATGGTCCAGGTGGGATGCCCGTGGTTATGTTGGTGTCAAGTCGGTGCCTGCTCCAATGGTAATATTTTCCTTAAATTATTGTTTTTACCTACTGTATTAAATTCAACAATTTCAATCTATTTACTATATTTCTTTAAATGCTATTTTATGCTCAAATATCCCTATATGCCTTCCTCTGTTGTGTTTTATTATTATGTTGCATTCTTCCATATGATTTGCGGAGTACAAGTTCGTACTCACCTTGCTATCTCATCTCAGAGGAGGACGATTTCGACTACGGTGAAGACCTGGACGAGTAGGCCGCGTCTTACTGTTGTCTGCCTGTGGGCAGGCTATTGGGCTTCGCTATTTATCAATTTGTTTCCGCTGTCATTTGCTTTATTTATTTTGCCAATGAGCCTGTTGTAAAACTTGGCCATAAGGCCGTACTCTTTTATTTAATTTAGTTGGTCATTTGCGCTTGATATGTATTTTTGTTCTACTGTGTGCACTAGTTGATCCTGGACTAATGTGATTTACACAGAGGATCCAGGAGTTGTTGCTCCAGGGTCCAACACAGAAGCCCCCTCTTGCGTAATCACGTCGGAGGATGTGGCCATCCTCTACCCGCCTGTGGTCACACGGGCACAACCCATGCTGGGTTGATGCAAATTAGTTAGCTCTACCTACACTTTGCCAGCTTGTGGTTATACTGTTATACACTGGGAGGTCATCACAGGATTTAGTTCTTATGGGTACCTAGGTGGTTCTACCACACTCCACACTCTCGTGCATTCGCTGCACCATACCCCTGAACCATCCATCCAGATAGTTAAGCAATTTGAGGTTTTTGAGGTTACCATTATAGTTTTCCTAGGGCGATAAGGCTCGAATGCTCAAATGTTCCAAGAGAATGTAATACTCACAAGATAAATAATAGGCATGTAACTAGAATTTTAAAACAATCATAGATTTGCATATAAAATAACGACATGAAAATTGATAATTTAAACAGACATAAATTGCATAACATGTAGGTTCAACATGATCAAAGTATTGATTGAACGGTTTACCGCGGTCTTGAGCTCACTCAAAGCTTTCTCATTCGATCATCTTGAGCTCCTGGTCTTCATCTTCATCTAGATCTTGGTCTCGTTTGCTCCATTCATTCTTTAGGACTCCAATTTTCTAATTACGCGCTGAACAACTGAATTCAAATAAATGCAAATAACTCAAAAGGCCCAAATAAATCCAAATGAATTCAATTTAGTTTTATTGTGATTACACAGGTGGTCTGAGACAAAGTTTATTAGGCGCGGATTATTTTCGGAGTCAAATGAGGTTTGATCAAAGTGAGGAGTGATAGATGGGAAATCCACTGGGATGGATGCCATGGAAGGTTCTTCAATAAAGGGATATTCATGGGAATATTCTGCTTTAGATTTGAAGATGGCTAGGGTTAGCCGACTGTTGAATACCATGGCTTGACCCATTTTATTTAATAACTTCTTTTATTATTTTCATATTTATTAAGGAAGTTCCATAAGTCAAGTTAGACTTACTGGCAGATGTAAAGTTCAGTTGGGGTACTGGGTACTGTTTTGCCGAATGTTAATATTTATGATTTGGGACATGAGTTCTATACGCGAGGAGTATCAACTTAATTTATTGAATTAATCTTATAGTTTATATTTCTAGCAATTTGAGATGTAGTATTTTATGGGGTTCTAATGGTCAATTGTTTGAATTATTAACTTTTCTTGCTTAGCTTAATAATCTGTTAGAGCATTTAATTGTTCAGTTAATATTTAGCTTGACAGATTAAAGACAATTATTGGCATTTTTACATATGCACAATTATAATATTCTGAATGAGTTTTTGAATCATTTTAAAGCTAACAAATCCCTTTTATTTGTAAAATGATTTTATTTTAGCTTGATATGTGTATGATTTAAGCAATGGTCGAGTTTTATGTTATAAACCAACCTCCATTTTCTATCCCGATGATTTAACCAAAATTATACGTTATCTTCTTGCACTTGATTTTGGTATGTTAGCCATATTTTATGGCCTTTTAAAGAACCACCATTACTTATACTTGTTGTTGACTTTATTATTTCATGTGTGAATTGACTTAACAATTTAAGTCTAGGTGGCCTATCTAGGAATTATCCCATAATGACACTTTTATTTAAAATCTTTTTATTTAAAGATGTCCCCTAGATTGAGTATCGTTGACATTTATGTATCTTCAGCTATTATCTATCATAGTTTTAATTCTAACTGAAATCCATTTATGTGGGTCTTAGCTTGATATATGCATTATATTTTAATATCATTATTAATCAAAATGCACCGCTAAGATTTAACTAGTGAATCTTGATTTGACGTGCAATAATCTAAGGCTGAATCTCTATTATTTTTACTTTGCATAAATTTTAATTCCATGATTTAACTTCATTTATCCCTACATTATATTTTATTTGCATCTCAACTAATCATTTAAAATCTCACATAGTTATTTTCTAATTGAAAAGTTAATTCATAGCATTTGTCAGTTACTAATTATGCTTTTGAAGGACTTCAAGTTAAATAACCCATAACTAATTGGATCAGAGGGCCCAGTGTCATATAGATGAGAGAATAATAGAGAGCAACCAGGGGAAATAGGGGAGGCAAGGCAGCCAAGACAGAGAAGAGGCGGCGGTGGCGTCGGCAGGGCGAGGTCGGTGAGACAGTGGTGATGGCTAAAATGGGATCTTGGGAGGCTGGGGAACACATATGATGCAGTGGTAGGAGTTGCAGTGAAGTAGGATAGCTTGGCATGGTTTCATGACGCCCAGAGGCGGGGTTGGAATAGGGCGCCAGCGCTGTAGTGAGAGGAAGGGATAGTTAGAGGAGGCACGAACGGTAGATGAGTAGGGGAAAGCTTACCATGTAGTCCTTGGAGTCGGGAAGGCACTGGAGAGGGCCAGCGGTGGTGGTTGCGATGGTACAGGGAGGCTCATGTCGTTGGCGGGCTGCAGCGAAGGGGAGAGCGGGGTAGTGCTTGGGGAAGCTCCATGGTGGCTTGGTGATGCTCCCAGCAAAGGGATTTGAGCCGGAGCGCAATGAGCTAGAAACAATGGTTGTGATGGCAGTTTTGGCTGGGTTTTGGGGAGGTAGGGGCTCTGGCGATCTCAGTGCATGGAAATTCAATTAGGCCGAAGGGAAGAAAGAAGAGACATAGGGACACGAAGTGATGTGCTCAAAATTGGAAGGAGCCTCCAGGGTGGCCGGAATGGTGTGGGAGGCGGGTTGGCCGGCAAACGAGCTGGCGCCCTGAGCTTGGGCTGAGCAGGGGAGGAAGAAGAGAATGAATGGGGAAGGCACAGTGGAGAATGGAGGGGGATTGCATGGCTTTATAGCACAAGGGCAACACTGTGGCATGCTATTGCTGGAGACCAAGCTACAGGGGACGGGACGACGTCGTGCGGTGCAGAGGTGCTGGCGCACGGCTCGACATGGCGCTAGGGGCAGGGAGGTGATGGTGCTATGATGCTGGTGTCGTGGCCGTGTAGCGCAGCGTATGGCGAGGTGATGCTATCAATCACGTGGGAGACGAGGCCAGGCGACGTGCTACGCGTAGGGGAGCGGCATTGTTGGCGTTGACCAGCCGATGGCGTCGTGGTGAGGGTGATGGGCTACCGGGGCATGGTGATGCGATGGAGGTGAGGGGAGTAGGGCGTGGATTGGTAGGGCATGGAGCCAGCGTGGGCAGCAGGGCCGTGGCAGGGCATGGGTGCAAAGGTGACTAGCGCCGGGGAAGCCACAGGGGGAAGAAAGAAGAACAAGATGGAGGAAAAGAAAGAAAGAGAAAGGAGAGAGGAGAAATGCGGGCCCACATGGAAGGGAGAGAAATAAGAATAAAGAGAGGAATAGAGAACTGCTGAAATTTCAAAAATGGGATTTTAACTTTTTCAGATTAGAATCCATATTCTTGAAGCTTCACTTTGAACTAGGTTTTGTTTTATGTACTTAGATTTGCATTTAGTTTCTTGAATTTAATTTCACAATTCCTTTGCTTCGGATTTTTCCATTTAAAATATTAATATGATTATTATTTTTTTCTTGGAAATCATTTCCCATTCTCAACTTGCATATCGCAAAACTCGAGTAATTCCAAATAAATGTTCAAAAGAAATTTGAATGCCAATAAAATACAAGTAAAAGTTCTAAATTTCTTAAAATTTTGACTACCCACAATTTGGGATGTTACAACACAGCACAAATTCATTCAGATGGGAGCAAAAATGAGGGGAACAAATTCATTTGATGGGAGAAAAATCAGAGGAACCAATCCATTTGGATAGGAACAAAAATCATGGGAAAAACTCAGAGCATCGCCTCCCCGGTAGCCACATCGTCGCCCGCGGCGTCATTGCCGGCCCCAACGCTCGTCGCCGGCCGCTGCCTGTCAATGGAGAACAGAGAGAGGGAGATCAGGGAAGAGGGAGATCGGGGAGGTGAGACAAGAGAGGATCAAGTCAAAGAGACGAGAGGAGAGAGTGAGGCTGAGCAGAGAGATGGGAGGGATTTTATTAGAGGGGTACAACACGTTGTATAATACGCGTATTTGTCAGGGTACACAATACGTACACACTTTGCTAGCATGGATCCCGGTGCACTATGAGGCCTCCTGGTGCATTTTTTAGTACAACCTAGACATGCACACATACTCCATGCATACAGTGGCGTAGCCATGATTTGTAGCTATAGTGGTCTATTGTCTAAAATTTATTTAACCGCTATAAATTTAACATGTCGGTACACAAGTACATGAATTATGAAATGCAATTAAGGGAAAAAGGACATACGAACTTCATAAAATAGACGAATATAGCTTTCTTAACATAGAATTGAAATATTACATACCCATAGTAGTTGAAGAACAGTACGTCACTACTTCTTCTTCTTGTCAGGATATAAAGAGAACATCACATTAATTTTATATTAGAACATTAAATACATTCTATATTTATGGATAAAGCTATTTAAAAAATACATTTTATAAAGGAGTAGATCAGAAGAGTTTGCTTGCATGGGTAACTTCCTGAAAGCCGCATTTGGAGCAAACGCAAGCTAAGACAACAAATACCTACCTCGGCAAATTTACGAGACCGTTTACACCGACTTCGAAAGAAGGTAATATAAATATTTAACTTTCTAAAATAATTTCTCTACTTCTCTCATCCTGAAAATAAGTTATGGAACACAGACATATCACTACCTCACTCTTCTCGCTCTTGTCTCGCACACACATCTCTTTTTTATTCTCCCCACCACTCGTATCCTCCCACTAAAAGCTTTTTTTTAGTTATTACTATTTATTTTAGCTAAAAACCATCAACTGTCGTTCAATATGAACATGCCAAGCTAGTCATCGATTTTATTGTACATCTAGATGCCAAGCTAGCCAACAATTTTACTGTACATCTAGATCCCAAGTTGCGTGTCATTAGCTTGACACAATAGAACAAATTAAATGATTTAGCGGGAGGTAAAATGTAGCTGTGATTCAACAAGTTTTTGCATTATGATCAAATACATGAAGGCCTCATTATCCGAGCGCAGGGTGGTCCGCGGCCCACAGGGACCACCCTGTAGCTCCGCCAGTGCATGCATATAAACCCATATGGGTGTGTCCAATGCAGATTTGAGATAAAGCATTATGGAGCATGGGCACGTATTTTGACCACTGAATACACTCACGCATGCATATACTTTGAGGGATACTATTCACATGAACAATCCCTGAATAGTACTACTCATATGGACAATACCCGAAAATATGACACCGCAGGATGGAGCTTAGGCAGGTGGGCTGCATGCCTAGCAGTCCCACCAAGCGAGCTTGCTCACTCTCTTGGTGTGCTTTGAGGGCTCTTTTGATTGTAGGATTTTTGAAGCAATTTTATAGGATTTTGATTGTAGACAATTTGGAGGAATTTTAAAGGAATTTAATACTATAGAAAAAATTTCTATATGCTTTTTTAAAATAAAGGATTGAGCTTATTGGATCCCTATGAAAATTCCTATGGAACGACTCATTTCATGGGAATTTGAGAGGAATTCTAATATGGGATTGAATCTCATATAGAAAAATTCTTGCATGTCTTTCATGTAGTCTCTCTCCTTAAATACTCGCAAAATTCCTGTAAAGCATCTAAACGCTGCTTTTCAACTATTTCTTTGTTTTTCTATAAAATTATAGTCCTATTCTTTTTAGCTTTTGGTTTCGATTTTTCCGAAAACCGAAACAAGCAGGGCGGCTTCTCTAAGCTACTTCTTGATGTTGCTTCTTCGAATAACTTTTCAAGTTTAAAATCATATGCGTCATCCGTGTCAGCATCTTTACTGTCTATTACCGTCTTGATAATACCGTCCTACCATCGTTTCTATATAATTTATACTAGCTGAATGCTCACGCGTGGCGGCCAGCACGGACGTGCTCGGAAGGGATCCAACGCAGCTTGAGGCCATTCAACACTGCTAAGATGTTCAATCTACTCTGCTCCTTAATTGTCTCTACTGAATTCTACACTTCTTCTGTTGCCTAAAACTTGTTTGATGGAATGATTGAATGACCCATCTGCAGTACAATACTAGAAGGTATGCAATATGGGAGTTTCCTTCTAAGAGGCATGCATTGTTCTTTCAAAAAATATTGTTCATTCGTGTTATCAATAATAGTTTTGCTTCTATTTCTTGCAGATCCTATATTTGCATTCACAAGACTGCTTGACAAGGTGAAAGAGCTAGACTGTTACTCTCTGCTCCAGTTCTTCTCATTCATTGGAAATATTCAAAGAATGCATGATATATGTCATTAATAGTGTGATGACATTTGTCATGTGCAATAGTAAAGTTGTTCCCAAGTAGTTTTTTAGAGAATAGCTTCTGATGATCGCAACTGCTTCATTTGGGTAGTGGACGCATGGATCGCCAATCCCAGATGGGATGATAAGCCTCGCACTGTCGCACAGGCCTGAACAATGCAGAAAATTATTTTTGAAATTTGTCAAAAAAACTTGTTTTCTGAGATATATATGGTGGCTGATTATTAAGTGGAAAATAGGGTACTCGATGTTTGCACCCTCCTTTGTTGTAGGGGGGGATGGTGCGGAATGATCGTTAGTCTGATGGTAGCTGTGGGGGTTTGATCAAGTGTTAGTGGATTTTTTTTGCATTCGTTGCAAAATAGACTATTTTTGTGTAAATGTTTCTGAGTGGGTTGTGATGGGGGTGGGGAGTACTGATGTTGAATAAGATTTTAGTTGATGCATAGGATAAGTTGATTTTTAATTGTCAAGGCTTCTGATAATAGAATTTGTTTATTTCAGCTTATCCAATGCACTATTCTAAGAAGTAATGTTCAATTCAATTGGGTTGCCAATAGCATTGATTATTTGCTGACTGCTATCTGTGTCCTTATTGACAAATGGGTTACTTATCTTTCGTCCCTAATTTCTTGCCTAAATATATGTACTACCTCTTTTTGTGTGTTGTTTATTCATGTCATTTTTATCTTGATAGTAACAACCAAATATGATATTTACAACTTATTGTTTCTGTATGATCAACAAAAAAATGTTCTTGTCATGGTTGGAGATGATGATCAGGCATCTTCACAGTCATCGGTGATCTGTCTAAAAGTTTTCGAAAGTACAAGAAGAGGGTTCAAGTACAACAAAAGTCCTTTCTGTGTTCAAATTTTGCGGATCTTCACTAATCAATTTCTTCATGCAAAGGTAAACTCTCTTGTTGATCCCATTGCAGCTTACGCTTTCTGGTCTTCTTTTAGGAAAAATGGGATAATAATGCATACTAGCTGAATGCCCGTGCGTTGCTACGGATTTTAAAAAATTAGAACATATTTGTATGCACGTTCGAATAAATTTTACCACCTGTTAATTTTTAAATATGTAATATGATAAAATTTTAAAATCCGTAGCAATGCATGGATATTCAGCTAGTGAGGAGTAAAGATGTTTCTTTTTATCTACTTTCTAACGGTAGCGTGGATAGGGCGTGCGGTTGCACGCATGCTCGGGAAAAACCGCACTCTCGCAAAAAAGAGGCTTTTCCCAAGCGCAACGATCCGCTTCGAAAACCACGGGCACTGTCAGTTGAGTCCCACGCTGAACTGGCCCCACCGTCATTGGGACAGAGCCGCCCTCACGCCCTCCCACCGCGAATCCCCACCGGAAAAGGAAAAGTGTGGGATTTCCGAAGCGGTTCCTGCGTGACCCGACAGCGGGCCCCACGTATCATAGGCACCGCCCGCACTGTTCCGAACCGCCTTAAAACCAGTCAACAAGAGGGCAAAACCGTCAAACCACAACGGGAAAAACCACAATAAAACGATAAACAGAGGGGAGAGAGAGAGAAGGGATCTTTGTTTTTTTCTCGCCTCCAACCCGGCTTCGCATTTCCCGCTTTGCCTCCACCTCGCCTCCTCGCTCCCCACCTCTCCTCGCCCGCCTCCTCGCCGCCTTTCTCTCTCCCCCCCTAGGGTTAGGGTTTCCGCCGCCGGCGACCGGAGGCTAGACGGGATCGTCGCGTCGTGAACGGTGAGTCCCCTGTCTCCTCCCTCGACCCTCTGATCCGTGTGTCTGCATGCCTCTCGTTGGCCCTAGCGATGTCGGTTCGTTCCTGGTCGCGTTCCGGGATATCGGAGGAGTGGATCTCATGTAGTCTTGGGGGCGGACCGGGGAATTAGGGCTCGTGGTACGTGGCGTGGGATCTCTGTTCCGGTTTCGTGAGCGGATGGTTTTTGGATCTACGGTTTCGATGCGGTCGTGGCGTGTGAATTGGAGATCTGTTGTTAAGTTTGGAGGGTTGTTTTAGGTTCTCTTAGGGAAGGGAACAGATAGATTGGGTTGTTGTGTCAACCTTTTTTTGTTTGAATAATTGTTCGTTTGAATTGATGGTTGGGCTCTGGTACTGATTTTCCTGAAATTATCAGATTGTTAGATTTTTTTTGTTTTTGTAGGTGATAAGTGGTATTTTTTGACGAAGTTTTGGGAATCACGGTGTGATTTCCCGATGGTAATACATGAAGTGGTGCACACTGTTATTGATTGAGTCACGTTGATTCATGTTCTAGTTGTCAAAATAGATTGTTATGTACGCAACAAATTTCAAGAGAATGAGGTTGGTATCAGGATTTCCAACAACAAAGTTCAACTGGGCTTTGGTAGAAATTTGGGCTGTTTGCTTAGGATTTTGGTTGTACGTGTACATACTAATGTCTAATGGTTTGTTCCATGGATATGCAAATGCCTAATGTTTTCTTACATGGTTAAGTATTTTTAAAAAAGGTTCAAGTTGAGACACTGAAAGATAAGTAAATACACACACTGATTCTCTTAATGTATAGTTCTGCTATCCTAAAAAAATACCTCAGCACAATGTATGTTCTGATTACAGAAGCATCTTATGTGAATTATTAAGGAATTTGATATTTCTTATAATTTGTTCTGCTATTAGTGTTGTTTTGTGGGTATTACCTTCATTTGGGTTGATGAAAGCTTGTCACAGTACAGTTATACTGTTGTTCGTGTTCTCTCTTTTTTGTCATACACTCGTACTAACATAAGACTTGAGGATATATATTGTTTTGCACTTTTCAGTCATGTTTACTAACGTAATTTCAGCATTATCTTATTCATCTGCATTATTACATATAAAATAAGACTTCTAAATTCATTCATCCTTTCCCATTTTTGTTAGGTAGATTCAAATTTTGATTGGCGACTAGCAGTGTTCCCCAAGGTAGCCGCTTAGCCCGCCTAGGCGTTAGGCGCCACCCTCCCATCTTGCTTGCCTAGGTGGCGATTAGGCGCTAGGCACAGGTCTCCCGCTCGACTAGTGCCTAGCATCTTGGTGAACACTGACGACTAGATTGATAAAATCTCCCCCCATAAGTCACCCTCATACCAGGGGCCTGACCCCCTTATCCCTTATGTTTGCTTGATTCAGCTTCACCCTCATCTTCTTGGTTTGCTACACCCATCTGTGCTTCACATTTTCGCCACATCCCCCCTCTGCACAATGCGTTCACCACTGCTGCATTCTGCCCACTTCCAATGTTAAGTGTGGCGAACATTACACATATCCGTATCACTGGTTAGAACTTGGAACACATTATTATGTCTGAGAAGGTATCAGTATTTGGCTTATAGAAAAACCCGTTGCTTTTCTTTGAAGTGAGGTCTCGTGACATGATGTCCTTTTAACTAGCAAACACCAATACAGAGATGTGATGTACTGAATACTGATAATGCACGGATTTAGTTACATTTTATGCAGTTCATCTTGCTTTGTTGTTAGTTTTATCACCTGAATTTATGTGTGGGAACCATACTGTTAAATTGTTAATAACAGCCCTAATTTTATTTGTTCCAGCCAAGTTTGTACACTGCAGTGGAACACGGCACTTTTTCCAAAGTGTGAATTGTATGGAGATGGAAATGACCCCTGAACTAATGTATGGACAAAATGTTTATGTTCCTGCTACTGCAAATCCCTATCCATATGGCTATACAGGTAACATCACGAACTTGCAGCTGTCTTGCCTCAACACTGTATCTGTCAATGGTGGTGCTTCCTTTGTCTACATGCCATCTGATTGTAGTACATTTATTGAATGCAGAAGTTGGATCACCTATGGAGTGGTATAACCACCAGAGCTCTTTAGGATACGACGGTCAAGATATTTATTGCCCGGTTAGTACAAAAATGACAAAATTTCCTTGATTTTTGCTCTTTCCAATTGTGCATGTTTAATGTGTGATTTTCACAGGGTTTTCAGACCGAAGGCACGCAATGCGTCTACTATTCGGCCCCTGACAATGGATCAATTCATCCTTCCTACAGCCCCTACCCTATAGATCCTTCTTTCATAGTCGATGGCTCATTTCTGCCCCAAGAATATGTTCCTGACACTGCTGACCCCACATGCCAGCTAGTTCCCTCATCCTATTACATTCCATCTGTTCTTCCTTATGCGCAAGATAGTTTCCTTGGAAGCACAACCACACCTCTTCAGCACCCTAATTTTGCATACGTTCCTAGTATGCCAGGTTATGCCGCAACATCTACAAATCCTGCATTACCTTCTATTGCACCTGTCGCCACAAAAAATGACATTGTTGTGAATCCACCTATGCAATCTACAATTGTCTCTTCAAAGCAACTTCATGACCATGCAAAATTACCAAAGGCTCAACTGCATAATTCAGTTCCGCTGAAGCAAGAGCTGTCAGATGGATCCATGCTGCCTGTTAAACTCCCCCATACTTCACAGGTAGGCAATTGCACAGGTCCTTGTAGGGTGTCCTTAAGTTCCATTGTTTTCTTTTGTCTGGGTTGCAGGGCAGCACTTTAACAATGCCACTACTGTCTGTTAATTTTGATCTATTGTAAGATCTAAGTGCAAATAGCAGATGGTCAATTTTTAACATTGTAGGATACAAGTTGTTTCTGTAATTGCAAAGATATCTTGCATGGGGCATTTCAAACATACTTCTTTTTGGGTTTTCTTGGATTTGACCACCACTGGGTAGTTCATGTGATATGGATAGTTATCCTTTCTTTACTTCTGTGTATTACTTGAGCTTTTGCATGCTTTGTGGCAAGTTGAAATATCCTCCCATGATGGCTTGTCTGTAGATGGACTAAAATTCTTTTACTGGCTGTACGTTGTCTCTCAAGCACTCGCTGTAAAAGTTTCTTTTTTTAATTAGATCTGGTTCTATATTCTAACGTAATATTTCTTTTCTTTTTTTGGTCTTGCAACTATGTGTTTCTATCTTGACCTGACAAATTTTCTTGTAATGATTAGGCATCTACTCATTTGCTTGATAGGCCAATATCTGCTGCCAAGCATTCACCAAAGGTGAAATTGTCTGCAAACAATTGCTTTGGATTTCTTGGGTCTGATCCTCAGAAGTGGGCTGCAGCTGAGAAATTTCAGCCTACTTCAAAGTCAAATGGCCATCTAAATGGTGCCAGCCAAAAGGTGCATTTGTCAAACGAACATAGCTTAGGGGAGAAACCAGGCTGTCAAAGGTCCTCTGCCATAGTTGCAAAATCCTACACATCAAGGCTCTCTGTTGGTAATCCAGACAGGACAATCCTTATAAGAACCGACCAATATAACAGTGATGATCTTCAAGTGGACTATCCCTTTGCAAAGTTCTTTGTCATCAAGTCAATTGGTGAGGCAGATGTCCACAAATCAATCAAGTATGGTGTATGGTCAAGTTCCTCCAGTGGAAACAGCAAGCTGGATGGTGCATACAGGGATGCTGACAGAATAGCAAGGAGGAATTCTACCAAGTGTCCAGTTTTCCTGTTCTTTTCTGTGAGTAGCTCTAATTTTTTCAACCTCCATTTATTCAATTTTTTGTGCTTTAAAGTTCCAACTATTAAATGTGTGATTGTGGTTTATCAGGTGAATGGTAGTGGGCACTTCTGTGGCATGGCTGAGATGGTTGGTCCTGTCGATTTTCAGATGGACATGGACTTTTGGTGTCAAGATAAATGGACCGGTAGCTTTCCTGTAAGATGGCACATAATCAAAGATGTACCGAACTATACCTTGCAGCATATCTTGTTGCAGAACAATGAAAATAAGCCTGTCACACACAGCAGAGATACGCAAGAAGTAAGTATTCAGGAGGAATTCTACTTTAGGTGTAACACATCCATTCTACTAAGGAATAATTGAGGATTTGCCATTGTGAAGATGCGCATTTGAGAATTTGCCACCTAAAGTAGATTTTCTGTCTAACTATGTGTGGATGAGAATTTGAGTGGCAAATTCTCAAATGCACATCTTTAGTGGTGGATCCTCAAATCCCCCTTTTACTAATTATGCTTCACTAAAATTGTTTTGGTCTATAGAATGTCAGTGATCATTTTCCATGCAATTTTAGAGTAGATTTGCTGTCTACATAGCATTTTGTTAGTAATCTTGAGAGGTTTCAAGCATTAGTGCATTACATTTGTAAAGTCTTGGGCTTCATCTCATGACCTCTTACTATGTTTCAATTGCAGGTACCATACATTCCGGGAATATCTGTGCTCAAGATATTAAAGGATATCAAAGTGAAGGAGTGTCTATTTGATGATTTCATGAAATATGAGGAGGACGAAGCAAGAACAAAACAACACAGAAGTTCCAAGTTGAGTCATCATGCTCCAGATTTCATACCTGTTTCACAGCGTAGAAAGGATGCATCTGAGGCTCATCAGCCAAAACTAGGCAGCGTGCTGATAGACAGAATGTCGGAGATACAGAATGTGTCAGAGAAGCCGCATGATTGTAATGTGATCAAGCATCAGGACCCATGCCTAAAAGCCGGTGAAAAACAAGCCACTGAGACTGGGAAAGAAAATGGATATCAAGAGAACCACTGCAATGGCAAGCAGAGTAATGAGAAAGTGGCAAAAACTGTAACTAACCAGCCACATACTTCAAGCTTGAAGACGAGTGTGGATGGGAAACAACAATACTGGAAGAAGGTTGAATTCCCTCGGCAGAACCCTGACAGTGCTGCTGTTCATTGCTCATCGAAAGCACCTGAGAAGCATCTAAACGGAGTTAAAGGTAGCTTGGCAATTGTCACTTTGGAGGCACCTGAAGGACAAATGGTAGTTACCAAAGTTGGTTCTCTTACAATCAGTACTCAAACAAGGGAGGCTGACGATAAGAGTCGCTCAGTTGATGTTGTGACGATTGGCTCAATGCCAATCCGGGTTAACAAATCTGATGGGTAGTGGGAGTTTTCCTTTTCCGTTCACAATTTCTCTTTCCGGGTTCTTTCTTTTTCGGCGTTCCCAGCAGGGGCCTACTTCAGGTATTATTTCTCATCTGATAGAACGACTGTCCTTGAGCGTTGCCCAGCTTCTATATGGCAACGAAAAGAAAAAAAAAAGTACTTAGATTCTGGCTTCCTTGTGGAGAAACAAGATACATACTTTTCCCAATATTATGTTCTTGGTCTCTTTTTGAGAAAGGAAGGACAGGACTACAAGAAGTAATTCTCTTCTTAACATTAAGAAAAAAGAGAGGAAGGAAGTTATTTGGGATTCTGGAACCCTCAGTTTTGGTGCCCGCTTTTTGCGCTCTCTAAATGGACTGATGTGATTCTTCATTGCAGGCCGCCTTCTCTAATATGTGTACGTACTTCCATAAGATCTGTTTTGTGTGGCTCGTCTGTCACAGTTTTCTTCTTGGCTGCTGTCGGTGGAGCCCTGTTGCGTTGCCCAGAACAACGGGCTAGCTACTAATCTGTTTGTTCTTGCTGTATACAATCATGCAAATCTGATGTGACTTTTTATGTAAGATTCAAATCGAACGTGACTTGAGACCACAGGTTAAGTCGGATGGGACTGAAGCCGAGATTGTTTGGTGGCGTGGTGCGATGTTTTTCTTCACTGTTCGACAGATCCTAATCTTTCCAGATTCTTGATACATCCATGAGTGTTTGCTGTGATGATACGCTCTTGCACTTGCGCTGCTTCTCTCTGGCCGCACATGCCGGTATAGTGCTGTTTGCCACTCACCCTACGCGATGTGATGTGCAGCACATGCCGGTATGGCTGCAGTACTACGTCGTGCTGGCCGGGGTGGCCACCGTCCTCGTCGTCGCCTGCCTCAAGCACTTACAGGCGGCGGCGCTCGGGTACGGCTTCTGGGGCGGGGGAGGGCAGCAGCAGGGGACGGCAGGCGGCGGCGTAGCTGCAGCAGCAGCTGCTAATGCCAGCTCAAGCTCCACTGCCAGTGCCCGGTCTCTGGTGGTGATCCTCAACTTCGGGGACTCCCAACTCCGACACGGGAGGCATGGCGGCGGCGCTCGGGATGAACATCGCCCTCCGGATGGCGCGCCTACTCCTGCCGACCCACGGGACGGCAGTACGACGGCCGCCTCGTCGTCGACTTCTTCTGTGAACCAGCGAGCGCAATCACTTCTTGCGCTGATCTGCAGTCGACATTAATTAACGTGCTCATTCCTCCATGATTAACTCCAGCGACAGTACAACTGTGCAAGTAAAACCTGTACATACGAGAAATTTCGATATTTGACACTGAATACGTGCGCCTCTTAACTTTTAACTCTCAATTCGCACGTCTTTGAAAATTTAACCGTGGCACTGCGAATTCTTTTGATTCAAGGGGTTCTCTTCATTTTCGCAGTGATAAGTGTCAAAATATAAAAGGAGAGAAAATGAGGAGAATCCTTTGAATCAAAAGAATTCGCAGTGATAGGGTTAAATTTCCAAAGGCGTGCGAATTGGGGGTTAAAAGTTGAGAGGTGCACGTATTCAGTGTCAAATATCGAAATTTCTCGTACATACACAGTGTAACTTTTCATGCCTAATTTCCAACTTATCAACTGGAAATAAATGGAAACAAAAGTCATGATTAAGAGCAACTCCAAGAGATTAGCCAAAAGAAATATCTAAATTTAGTGATTTAACTATTCTCTAAAAAGAATCTCACCCAAAAAAAAGACTACTCCAACAGGCTATCTAAACTAGAGGGCGCGCGGTGGGTCGCGTACGTGCGGGAAGGAGGAGGGATGGTGAGCGAGATAGGCTATCCAAAAATAGAGAGCGAAGGAGGAGGGATGGAGAGCTACTAAATTTGGAGAGTCATTTACAGAGTCTATTGGAGATGTTTTTTCTCCAATAATAGCCAAATTTACCTTTAGAAAATGATTTAGCTTTTCTTTTGGAGTTGCTCTTAGCTAGTGTAGTGAACCAATCCAAACACACGAGTCTAAACGTTGCAAGTATCCTAAGAAAAATAAAGAGAGCGCGTAAGCTCGTTACTCCTAAAAAGCAAGAAGAGAGGGATGGGGGGCAAAAGGTTACATTGGCATAATACGGAACATCGCTATTATGGAATCACGAAGGTGATTTATGCGAGAAGAAAGGTAGCACACACGTACATCTGCACAGAGGAACCGTTCGTCCCCAATTGATAGTTGTGGGGGCAATTCCAGGGCACATTATTGCACCAATCAATGGCGATCCACTGCAGTAGTGCAGTCCGCAGTCGATCTGCAGGACATTTTTTTGCGATCGTTTGATAGCGGCTTGACCTGGGTGTAAGTACCCGCGGCTTGACCTGGGTGTGAGTACCAAGTTCATCCCATTGATGAGATGCGGAAACATTTACGGTCTGAGATCAATTTACAGCAAATTCGTAGTTGTAATGAATAATTGTGCAATAGGATAAGAGTGGGCAGACGAAATGGCGTCAAGCATTGGGTGTTCTGTGTAACAAAAAAAATTCTACAAAAGTTAAAGGGTGAGTTCTATAGGACGGTGATCAGATCTGCAATACTATATGGAGTAGAATGTTAGATGATTAAAAGATAATATATGCAGAAAATAAGTATAGCGGAGATGAGGATGCTACGGTGGATCTGTGATCACACAAGGCGGGATCGAATCTGCAATGTTGATATATGTGATAGGATGGGGGTAGCACCAATTGAAAAAAGATTATCCAACATTGCTTAAGATGGTTTGGACATATCTAATAGAGACCTCCTAAGGCACCGGTAAATAGCGAAATTTTAAGACGTGCTAAAAACGTAAAAAGATGCAAAAGTCAATCAAAACTGATGTGAAAGCAATCAGTTAAAAGAGACTTGAGATATTAGAACGTATCTAAAATTAGCTTCGGATAGGAGCATATGAAAGTTAGTGATCCACATACCGGAACCACAAGAAAGGTTAGAGACAGTGTTTTAGACTCTCGGTTCAAATTGCAGGATGCACAACTTAGGGTTTTTAGCATTGTACGTTTTATTTCAAAACCCTCGTCTCTTTGACTTTAAGGAAATTTCATTACTAATCTGATTCAATTTGTTTGGAATAAAATATTTTGTTGTTGTAACCACTGAACTTTAAAAAAGAGGGATAAACCCGCTATCTTACCATTGACATATAAAAAGTCAAATTTAATTGTAAGCTCCATAATTGCTTTGGTTGTATTCTATATTTCTGGTTTGTTTGGAGCACATAAATTTCACAGGGATCCTATAGGGAATTTGTAGAAAATAGCAGAATCTCCACAGATACCATCTGAAATCCCCGTGTTCCAAAGTGCAAACGGGCTTGCGTTGCTGTTTCATGTGCAGCTTGTGATGCATATGTGATTATGTGGTGACACCATTTAGCAGGAGAATTTTTTTTGAGGAGATATTTAGTGATACCGTTCGTAGGTGAAAGACTGAACACGCGTCACTTTAGCCCGTACCTGAAGGCGTTGGGCACGGATTTCAGCAATTGCGTCAACTTCGCCATCGGCGGATCGACGGCTACGCCCTGAGGATCTCCCTTCTCGCTGGACGTACAGCTGCATCAGTTCCTCTTCTTCAGAACGAGATCTCTCGAACTCATCAAACAAGGTCTGTGTAGAGTCATATAGCATAATTAGAAAGGGATGAATGATTGTCTTCATTTTTACCATCTAAAAACAAAATACAACGCAGAGAAACAAATAAAAACCAGTTTAAATTACCGAATGAGAGTTACGACCGCAACTTCTTGCTCGTACGTGCTTGAAGAAGCTCTGTTGCCCGACTGCTCGTTACGACCACTCGTCCCAAACGCTCGATTACGACCGCTTGCTTACGACCACTCGAATCAATCGCCCGCTTGTTCCGATCACTCGGCACGACAACGGATCAACCGCCTGCTTATTCCGATTACTCGGTATGATCTCGGATCGACCGCCTGCTCGTTTTGATTGCTCGGTACGATAACGACGCACGAAGTTGTGACCTCGTTCCACCTGAAATCTCTAGCCGTTCGACCACCGCCCGAATGAGTACACGCCAAAGACAAACAGAGCACGGAAAACAGAGAGAAAAGGAGCGATGCACTGGAAGTCGCCGGAGATCTTTTTACTGGAAAGAATCTGATCTATTATTTCTCCTTCAATTACTTGGCTACAAAGCGCCTCATAGCACCTCTAAAAATCTTCTCCAAGAAAGCCCTTAAACCTCATCCGCTAACCTACAACCTCCCTGCTTTTATAGGCCAGCACACAAAGCGTGTTCCACTTGAACACTTCAAATCGTGTCCTAATCCACTTGGACACGAGATCTTATCTCTTTCTCAAATCAAGAGACCCGAAACCCTTCCTAACACGGGTTTTAACCACCTCGTACAAGTCACAGACTTCATCTACAACTCCATACCTCACACACGACGAAGCCTCCATGATATCCTCTCATGTATCTCCATCATGCACCATCACAGCGTGCTCTCGCGTGAGCTCGATCACCTCGCGTGACCACCTGACTGCCTGGATCACAGAACAATAGACTGTGAAGTCTATGAGTATCGACAAAACTGCTAAATCTACAACCATGAAAAGCAGTCTGTAAAATCTACAACCATCGACCGCAAAGCCCTCAACTATCGAGTATGACCAGTACAGTCTACGACTATTAAGTACTATTGCCAGGGTTGTAAGATCAAAGTTGTACTACCGTGGTTGAAAGGTTGAAGTCGTACTGTTGTGGTCGAAGCCAGATGTGGTTGAAGTCTGCCATAGTCGAAAACTGCCGTGGTTGAAAACTACCATGGTCATAAACTAGACGTGGTCGACAGCTGCTGTGGTCGAAAGTTGGACATGGTCAAAAACTGCTCTGGTCGAAGCCAGCCATAGTCGAAAGCTGTCGTGGTCGTAAGCCAGATATGGTCAACAGTTGCTGTGGTCGAAAGCTGGATGTGGTCAAAAACTGCCGTGGTCGTAGTCTAAAGTCTATGGTCTGAAATCACTCGTAACTGAGAAAAATCACTCAAAGGCAAAATCTTCGACTGCAGATGATCAAGTCTTTTACAAATGCAAAATCCAAAATAAACTAAATGTCAATTATTCATCATTTCTTTATTTACGACCATCTATATGGTCTAACAGTCTGTGAATGTTGGCCAGCGACGCCTTAGTAATTCCTATATATGAACACATGAATGAAGTACAAAATAATAAAACAGCAATTAATCGTCTAGAAAAGCTATTGGGGAAAATATTTTGGAGGGAAAAACATTTTAGCATACTGATTTGTGTTGGCTTCCGCTTATATGTCGCTTTTGAAGGGGGCAAAATATATTTTTAACTTATTTGTTATACAAGATTGGAAAATAAGCTTTCACTTAAGCAAAAGCTTCCACTGAAAGTCAGAGACTACCTCCACATGCCTTAAATATATACATTAAGGAATGTATAAGATTAAGTTGCATGGTTCCATCTAGTTCACAGCTAGATTCTAGAGATCTAATCATCGATATCCCATTGCACACAAAATCTGTCCTATGAATATTTTGTTTATTGTGTTACCCTGCAAAAATTTTCAGGCTCTTCTCCGACCATAAAAAGCAGAAAGAGAATCTGCTTGACAAGAAAAAGAAATGTAAATCTTTGCAAAAAAAATGTAGATACGTGATAAAGAAACTTGTTTGGTGTGAGATGCCATGCAGGTCAGAGAACCCCTCTCGATCGTGAAGGATTCCGAAACGCCATCTACACCATCGACATAGGGCAAAATGATCTTTCTGCTTATCTGCACCTTCCCTATGATCAAGTGCTCGCCAAGATTCCCCCTACAGTTGCTCGTATTAAGTACACTATTGAGCAGTGGTAGAGTCAGAATTTAATTATACTCTGTGCTCAATGGTGATATGATCTAGGTTATCTGGGTTGGATCATAAAAATGTTACCCAGGCTGAACTGAATTTACCCGAGCTGTACACTAGATATTTTTCCACATCCCAGGTTAAAGCCTACCCTATCCGGGGTGTGACTTCGCCCCTGCTATTGAGGTAAATGTGGTTCTGTTTTTGAGTAAACAAAAGATAGTAGTGCCTTTTTTTCCCTACTTGTACGCTGGGAACACAGGAATAAGCTTCATTTATATAGAACAGAAATGCTTTGTCGCTTTGGGGGACATAAATTTTCCACGAGCTTTGCAAGAAACGGAGTAATCCATCCAGAATTACTGCAGAATTCGTACGCTCCAAAGAAACAAGGCCTAATCTCGAGGACTTCCCTAGCTGCAGTATCAAATTAGGAGCACAACAGAGCAGTACTATAGACAAATTAAACAAAGGTTGCTCTGTTTTTAATTAAGATTGTACTCCGATCCTGAGTTGATTATCGATTACTCAATTACTTTTCATGACATTCGCATGTGCAAAACATACGCAATGTTAGGCTCTGTACGGCCACGGCGCTCGGAAGTTTTGGATCCACGGGACTGCCTGCCGCAGAAGCTGCGTAGGATCACTACTCTGCTTACACGCCAGAAAGAAAGAAGAGAGGAATAGCTTACTCTTGTGCAGTACAGTGACAGACGGAATTTATCTCCTAGCACCTTCAGAATCAGCTAGTAACTCACAGGTTTGCAGTGCCTTTTCAAGTTTAAATTTAAAGAAGAGTTTGTGTACAATGTGATCCGGAAACCAGTGGGATAGCCAAGATTTGTGCGATCATCCGATCCAATGGCTCGCAATCCACTTATTATCTCCTACCATTAGTGACGGATTTAGAAGTTCTAAGATGGATATTCAAAATTAATAAAATAGTGTATAAAAGAGAAAGGAAAGGTCCTCGGGGGGGGGGGGGGGGGAGGACATCAAAGTACAAATTATCTCAACAAAAAAATATCTTAAAATAATGTAGAAAAATACAAAATAATTAAGTAAAATATAATTTTAACTCTACAACGCTTCATGCAATTTTAGAGACAACCATTTCATTGTTAGTTAGAACCATCTTGCTAACTTGTTTAAATTTTTATGCTATCTAACTAACACTATCTACAAAGATTTCAAATATGCAAACTTATTCATTTTTGAAGGTTCTACGATCTACATTTCATAAAAATACAATCATTTAATGAACTATTTAGGATTTGCCGATTTCAGAATTGAGAGTGAGAGTGGGAGACCGAATGCAACTCACTTGAGAATGAGACATCGTCGCAATGCCATACGTTTCATACCTCCTTGCTCGCCACATTACCACCCAACTCATCGTGTCACTTTCCTGCTCACTCGCATCCCCTCGCGTCTTCACTTCGCTCCTAGAGCGCACCTACTAAGATCTTGATTTGGGGATGGGTTTGCCTTCTCACTGTCCCCAGCTATCACTATATGCCGCATGCTCCCTCTCCCTTTTCTTGGCTGCCGCCGTGTGCGGCTATTGTGGGCTTGTGCCACTGCTGCATTACCTTGTGTCTCCCGTCTGACTGGCTCCCTCATTCTCTATGTGCGTGCCGCCAAGGTTGAGAGAGAGATGAGTCAGTTAAGGTTAGTACTTAAGTGGCTGATTGTGGTCTTAGGAAATTTGGGCTGTGGTGGGTTTGGTGGGCATAGAGGGAGCTCTAGTGGGCTAAGAGAGAGGTGTGTATTGGATTATGCTTATTTATATTTTTCAGTTATAAATATGTAATATTTTGATTCAATTAAAAGTATATATAATATATCTAGTGTATACTATGTTTTTTTTAAAAAAATAAGTATTCAGTTGAACGCCACGAATTATAAAAAGGGGCCGCCCCTGCCAGCCATGGTCACGTGACACATCGTCCTCCTCCCGTCGTTTCACAGCCAGACGCCAACGAACCCTGGCCCTGACCCAAGCCCAGCCTGCCTAATGGGCCGTAGCACGTCCATGTGTCTCCCTGACACGGCTCCTCTAAATTCTAACACAGAATGCAAAGATGAAACAGTGCAAATCCAGTTAAAAAAATGTATAGAAATGTAGCGAATTCACTGTGCTGTACCAAAAGCGCTCTAGTGATTTACTGTAAAACTGGGAACAAAATTTTACGATGTACCGGCAAGAGCGTGAAAAATAAGGCGGCAACTTAGGTTCCGTTTAGCATTACGGTGGATTTAAAAAAATATTTATTCATCTCTTTTTTATGTGCCAGTTAGTTGAAAGTATCCTTTTTAACTGTAACAGAAAAATTTTACTAAAATCAGTAAGGATCCTTACTATCTAACTAGATCCCATGACTGTACAATATAGCAACCCTCGTTCAATCCGGCTGTTTTAGTGGTTTCTGTCTTTCGGCTGTTAGCTTTTGGCTGATGTATCGGTTGTTAGATTTTTTTGAATTATTCAATTTTAAAGAAAAAATATTGTTATATCACTACCAACAATACAGAGAAAAAAGAGAGTAAAAAAGCTGAAAAGAAAAAAAAACTAAAATTAAAAAGCCAACATAGCATTCCAGTCAGAAGACAAAGCTGGAATAAATAGAACCAAACTCTTAAGGCATCTCCAATGGTTCTAGCTAGCAACTAACTATAATACTTCCACATCATTTATATAGTACACACTAAAGCTAGCATTCTAAAGAACTATCTATAAGGATAGCTATTTGATGCTTACATGCACACACAGAATTTATAGAGGCTGTCTCGTTTGGCGTTATAGACTAGTGCTTAAGGAAGAGCTGGCTCGATTTTTTTGCATACTCTCTTTCCTCTACATAGGATATATGCTGATGTGTACATGCATATAGCTAGTTGACTCAGACCATTGGAGATGCTCTTAGTTGGACTTCTCTAATTGTAGCAAGTACAACGGAGCTGCATATCATGGGTAAACAGCCTCCCCCCACCGCCCACACATTTTGTCTACATCAAAGTCAGCACCGACATCAACTACAATGTACTCGCGTTCCCACCTGGACATTCTAAGTGCACTAATTCGAAGTGGCATCCTGAATTTTACTGCTAGCTTTCTCAAGCTTCTCTCGCGAGACACTTAATGGTGGTGCTCATTTGGACTTTTTTTTGGTGATTTATGGCTGAAAAGTATTGTAGTTAACTGAAAAAACAATGTAGCTGACAGAGACTTATTTAGTATAATTAAATTTAAAAAAATAAAAAATATGTTAGCCCATTACGTATAATACAAACAAATACGGGAAAAAATAACCGGCAAAAAGCTCAACAAAAAACCAAAAGTTCATAAAAAAACGAAATTTATGAATAGTGAAAAATAAGCCAGAACCCAGAAGCTGAAGCCATTTTGAGTTTCATTCTCTCTCTATTTCACAATGTTTTATGATGGCAGTGGAAAGTATCTATTTCAATATATATATTTATTAAAAAAATCAAAAGTATAGCTGCTACAATGTTATCACTCTGTATTCTTACTTAAAAGTGCTTTAAAAACAGTTGAATGGTTACGGTATACCATTTAGAATAGTTATAATATGTCATTTAACAAAGGTATGAATGATTATTTCTTATTAATATTTTTTTTAAATTAATGTTTTTTAGTCTATATCTATGATGGGCTGTGAATAAATATGTGAATGGAGCGAGTACATGTAATTAGTGGCAGGTCTGGTATTAGCCTAAGCTATGGATGTTTGCTGCCAGTACTCCTGGTAGATCTTAAAAAAGCTACCAGCAGATTACTAGATTGTGATCGGTTGTTTCTGAAAAACAAAAATAGGGAGTGTTTATATAACATTTGACTGTTTTTAAGGATAAAAACAGTTAGATTTTGAACCGTTAGATGGAGATCCAACGCCTTAGATTTTTTTTTGGAGGGGGTTTGTATGGATGGATCCGTTGGATGGAGATCTAACGCCCAGATCAATCTGACAGTTTTTATCCTAAAAAACAGTCGAATATTGTATAGCATTACTCACAAAAATAATGCTCCGTCCCCACTCCTCGAGCCTCGTGCCAGCATATATGCCCCATGACCTCACACAATCCAGTACTTTGAGAGAGAGAGAGAGAGAGAGAGAGAGAGAGAGTGAGAGAGGAGAGGGCGCATGCGCATCTGTTCTGAGCTGCACGGCACATGCTTGCCATGGACAGAGGTCCAAGCTCATCAGTGTCGGCAGTGGGCGTGGGCGGCAGCGCATTATGGCGCGCGCTCGTGCTCGCGGTGGTGGTGCCGGTGGCGCTGGCGCTGACGGCGCTTGCGCCGCTGGCGGCGGCGGCGGCGGCAGGGTTCAGCTGCCCGGCCGGCGCCCGGCCGGTGGTGTTCAACTTCGGGGACTCCAACTCGGACACGGGCGGCATGGCGGCGGCCATGGGGTGGAACCTCACGCGGCCGGAGGGCCGCGCGTTCTTCCCCCACCCCACCGGCCGGTTCTGCGACGGCCGCCTCACGATCGACTTCCTCTGTGAGTGCTTGTTCGATTCCCCAAACTAGCATTCGTCATTCAAGATTCTGTTTTGATCTCTTCTTTCCATGAATAAATCTGTGTCTGTTAACTGTGCATGGATAGATTGTGCATACAAGTAAAAAAAAGGAAGTCTGTATACAACTTTTTTTTTGTGAAAACACGCACTCACTGACAGATGGGTCTCCTGAATCCTTAGCGTGTGATGGATGAACTGTCATCATGTACTCGGTAGTTGTCCCTTAGGGCATATATTTCACACAAATTCCTGGGGTTTTTCTATGAAAAATCCTCTGTTCCAAAGGGTCCTAAAATTTTGTAAGCATGAAGTTTTCTTCTACACACATGGCACTGCTCAACCTGTCATTTCCTGAATGTAGCTCTTTTAAGATTCAGGACTCTCTACGGTATGAGTGATTGAGTGTATGTGCTAAATTAATTGTATACCGGACTAGCTTAACTAAGCAACAGTTAAAATCATCTAGACATATCATGTGGAGTACTCCCACTACCTTAGTTGGCCCTCCCTCCATCTGTTCATTCAATCCCCAGTCCTTCTGAACACAAGGATATTCATGATCACAGCCCAGCTGTTCTTTCTTTGACATGGGAGAATCTCTGACCTCTCCCTCTCTCCCCACTTCCAATTAATGCTGTGCTAAATTAATTGTACACTAAATGCCTCAACTTTCTGAAGTGAGCATTCAATACTTCCTCTTGGATGGGGCAGCTTGGGCATCAGAGGTAGCATTCATGCCTTCAGTGCAACTACTGCGAATGACGTCTACGGCATTGATACTTTGATACGAGTAAGGCCTTTCTTGCGGACAATGTATCAGGAGCTTTAGACGCTGTTTGGAAGGGCTTAGCTTTCTACAAAAGTTGGTTGCTCTGAGAAACTAGTGTAGAGAGTATTCAGCTTCTTCATAAAAAAAGGCTTAGCTTTCTACAAAAGTTGGTTGCTCTGAGAAACTAGTGTAGAGAGTATTCAGCTTCTTCATAAAAAAGGGCTTAGCCTTCTACGGAAGCTGATTGCTTTGAGAAACTAGTGAAGAGCGTATTCACTATTCAGCTTCTCAATACAGGAAGGGCTTACACTTTGCTTACAAGCTGGAGAAACTGCATTCCGTCTGAAGGAGCTTGCAATCATGGTGGCTTTGAGTTGAACCTACAACTCCTCCAAATCATGGCCTCAAGCTCTCTAAACCATTTTTAGGAAATCGAAGATTATCTCCTCTAGTTTTGGTAACAAGTAGGCTTCTGACTGAAACTGCGCCTTTGATGGGGCAATTGGCATAAATGGAGAGCGATTTAGTGGTATCAAAAGGAAGGCAAGTCTGCTTCACGTTGTCCAACCTAGTGTCCGATGGTTGAGATTGAGGAGGACGAGAATTTTTCGAGAAGTTGCTAAATGCCTATTTTCAGTCTAGCTTCGGTGGTTCGGCTAAATCGAGGCTTTGCAAATAAACCACCCTATTTTTGGCTTCACCTTGTAAGCTTTATAAGTTTGTTCTCACCTATTTTTAAGTTATCAAAGGCTTCTAGCAGAGGCGAATCTTAAGTTTCTAGGATGACCCAAAGAAAAAAGTTCATCCTGGTATGTGCACAGGCAGAAGATCACTAATCTAAAATAATTCTTCTAATGTTGTGAAATGTTTCTGAAGACATATGTGGAATGAGCACAGGCAGATGTAGAGTTTGCACAGTATATGGGGTGTGCACAGCACAGGGTACAGTAATTGTACATTGACAGTAAATCTTCTGTCTTCCTGCTCATCTGCTTAAAACTTTTTCCCAAGTTCTGCACACCATACGTGAATTGCCTGATTGTTGAATCCTATTTTAGGTTCTTAACTCCATGGTACAATGTGCCACCACAAAAAATGACTTTGTAACAGCTAACAATGGTCAAATCCAGAAATTGAGTTTGAAGCAACTAACAGAAGGTTACATAAGCACTACTTGATCTGAAAAATATTATCAACATGGATTTTTCACAAGTTAGTGAGGCTTGTTTGGGTCACAGGAATTTTTGGAGGAAAGACACCTCCAGTGAAAGTGGATGTCTTTCATTCCTCCAAAATTCCTATATGTGAAACAAGCTATGTTTATTTATGGTTCAATGCATTTATATTCCATCTAGTTCAAATCTTTGCAACTTTGGAATTTCTAGCATCTATCCCATGTCACGTGTTCATGAGAAGCATTAATTTATTGTTGGAAATAGTTGTTGACTTGTTGGCCTTACTAATAGTGGGTTTGCTCCATGAATGACCAAAATACATCCAGGTGAAAGCTTGAACATAAGCTATTTGAGCCCGTACCTGAAGGCATTGGGTTCCAATTACAGTAACGGTGCAAATTTCGCCATTGCCGGTTCAATGACATTACCACGAGACGTTCCTTTTGCGCTGCACATACAGGTGCAGCAATTCTTGTACTTCAGAGACAGATCCTTGGAACTCATCAATCAAGGTTTGTTTATAATATCTCTCTTTTTCTCGAATCCAAATGGAGCAACTTGCACAAATATTTATTGTATTACAGAGTTCAAATATTTTGTGCACAAGGGGGCTTGGTAACTATACAGTTTACTGTAAATGAACAAACTTCTTGTTATACGCAGGTCTGGAAGGTCCAATTGATGCCGAAGGGTTCCGGAATGCTCTATATACCATAGATATAGGACAGAATGATGTGAACGCTCTTCTGTCCCACTTGCCTTACGATCAAGTACTTGCAAAGTTCCCTCCGATACTCGCTGAGATCAAGGATGCTGTTCAGGTAATGTTTTGCCTTTTGTGACCCTTTTAACTTGCAAGCTAAGCCAGACCACCCCATCTTTGTACCTTCTGTCAAAATGCAGACTCTGTATGGTAACGGGAGCCGGAACTTTTGGATACACGGAACAGGGGCTCTTGGCTGCCTGCCTCAGAAGCTCTCCATTCCGCGGAAAAACGACAGTGATCTTGATCAGAATGGCTGCCTCAAGACCTACAACAGAGCTGCCATTGCATTCAACGCAGCGCTGGGCAGCCTCTGCGATCAGCTGAATGCGCAGATGGAAGACGCGATTATCGTGTACACCGATCTGTTCCCTATCAAGTATGACCTTGTGGCCAACCACACCAAATATGGTGAGCAAATGAAACACACCGAGCCTCTGATCATATGTTGTCAGATCGTTCGGGGGTCTTTGTTCAGTTTCTTACCACCCACTGCTGTCCTTCAGGTTTCGACAAGCCGCTGATGACATGCTGTGGGTATGGAGGGACGCCTTACAACTACGATCTGAACAGGAGCTGCCAGTCTAAGTCTGCAACGGTCTGCGACGACGGCTCGAAGTTTGTCAGCTGGGACGGCGTGCACCTCACACAGGCCGCCAACGCCATTGTGGCTGCAGGCATACTGAGCTCTGAATACTCCAGACCCAAGCTCAAGTTTGATCAGTTCTGCAAAGCCTGATAGTTGATACTTGTTTGATACTGTACTGTTTAGTCCAGGAAAACAGGACAGAGAGAGAGAGGGGGGGGGGGGGGGGTGAGATGGCATTTCAGGGTCTAAAATGGATCGGCATATGAGAAGTTAATTATTTGGTTTATTTGTAGGGGAATGTGATTAAGTTAATGCAATATAATCTGTTCTCCCATCATATATGTATGTGGCACTGGTTGGTCCATTAGTGGTTATTCAGCTAGAAACCCCGCCTTATACAGTTCTACTCTTCTTTGCTCCAGAAATTAGGAAGGAGTGTTTTTTTGGCGAAGAATTAGGGAGAAGATCGGGGAAGACATTTTCTTTTGGACGGACAATGTCAAATGGTGATGACTAGTAACATTTTGACCTCAATACTTAGAATTGAGTCCAATTTAGTTTTTTGGGGAATATTTAGTCCAATTTAGGTAAAACGCTTATAAGTTTAGACTTCTGCCTTTTCTATCTATTAAATTTAAACAATAAAAACATATCATTACAGATAATATAAAAGAAATAAGAGAAAAAAAAGGAAAAAATCCTAAAAAAACTAAAAAGGTAAATAAAAAGAAGCTAGAGGCTAGAAGACAGAAGGAGAAGCAGTTGGGTAACAGAAAAGAGACGCGGGAAATACCTATGTAAATAGTGATCCGAATTGTGAGCAAAGCTGAAATCAGTGGGCCATCATGTCCGGCGACGTCTCATGTGAAAACGTCTAATTGGTGATGTGAAAACGTCTAATTGGTGAAAATCTGAAAACTTTCGATTTCACTCTCTCTCCTCCCTTTCCCCCACCGGCGGGGGGCGGTGGAGAGGCAGCGCAGCCAACCGATAAACGGCGAGCAAATCGGCGGCGCATCCCGGAGAGCAAAGAGGCGGCGGCGCGGTGGCCACCTCTCCTTTTGCCGCCGCCGCCATGCCGAGCTTGGTCCACCGGCGCCACCATGTCCATGCTCCCGCGACGGCCTGTACCAAGATCCAACCTGATCTGGGCGGCCGTCGTCGTGTTCTTCGAGTTTTGCAATGTTCTCGGTGATCACTTAGTCGTTTTGTGTCCTATTTAGTGTCCGAAATTTTGCTCCCAAGTCCTCTCTTCTTGAACCACCGAAATGTAGTCACTTGGTTCTTGAATTAGAAAATAGATTTTGATAAACATCACCAGCCAACTTAGAGAATTGCCAAATCTTCCTTTCGGCAAGCCAACAGAAGAATCAATCCGGTGACATGTTCGAAGTATCACACTGTTGGGGTCATTTGACGTCACAAGTCGAAAAGGTGAGTTCTTGGGCACGTTCTTTTTAGCTACGGCTTATGACTTTTGATTGCGGTTTGTGATTTTTAGGCTGTTTGTATGAAAGATTACATAATAACAGAAATTCACGTGCGGTTTTTACCGATATAAATGAAGTCAGTAAAGTATGTACTACAATTAACTAGTAGATCCTATCATAAAAAAATACTTCGTTTAAAAATTAGTTACTGTAGAAAAATCGAAAAGTTTCTTTTAGAAGCTGAAAAGAACATGACCTTTTCCATATGACTAATCATACAGATTCTACGCCCCGCGGGGTTCCTGGATGGCGAGGGCGGCCACGTCGCCTCGAATGCTCAACCAGCCGGCGCGTGGCGGACGAAATTCGCGTACGGCCGGCCGAGGCACTTTCCTTGCCTTTTTTGGAAATTACGTAAATGTCCTTTTTCCTCGCGAAAAGGTCCCTGCAAGTTTTTTTTAAGAAAAAAAATTCTGGATAGCGCCCCGCGGGTTTCCAAAATTACGTATAGGTCCTTATTTACTTACGTACAAGTCCTTACAGGTCCTATTTTTTTACAAAAAACCCCTCTGATTTTCCCGAAATTACGTATTTGTCCTCGATATTTTTTACGAAACTCCTCACGAATTATTGCCTCTTTTACTTTGGTACATACGGTGGCTGGCGCGGCGTGTCGCCGCGCCTTTGAGGCTAGTTACTCATAGTTTGGGACGAAAATCTAGAAAAAAAACCAGAAGTCCGAAACCTTTGGGGCGGAGCCTTCAGCTGCTGATCGATTCGCCTCCGGTAAACAGCGGCGAAGTTCCAACCTATACGACATGAGTGACAGAAGAGGCTTCCCACCTGCAGGCACCTGTTGAGAAGTACAATTAGGGCTTAAATCAAGGTGATCTGATCCATCTACCTTACGTACGTACTTCGTTCGATTTGCAGACGCAAAGTAATCAAATTAATTTAAAGTGGCGCAAGGCACTTTGCGTGCCCTTGGACTCAACAAATGATAAGAACTCACGCCTCTAATTTCAACCTGCAATTTATTTCTGAACTGATTTGACAAACCATTTCGTTAGTTAGTTTTTTTCCCTCCAAGCGATACATCAGGAAGTACATGCAGCAACAATCGTTAAACTGCGCGATCGTGGATGGAACACAAACCACAAACCTGTGTTGGTGCTTGTAGGAAAATAAAATAGTCGAAATAATTGTCGGATATATTGCTTAAACCTCAGAGGACGTATATATAAAATACAATATGTTTTAGAAATCAAATCAATCTAATACAAATATGAAATGTTACTAGAAATATGAAAGAAATCATATCAAATACAAATAATCCTAATTGACTATATTCTACCTCTTATAATCTTACCAAATGTGTACTCTAAGAGCATCTCCAATAGTTCCCAAAAAATCATTTGGTAAATCAATGAGTTTTCCAAGTCGCCAAAAAAAAATAGGGAGCACAATTGTTGGCTGTCTCCAACCGTTTGCAATATTTTGCTCCCAAAAAATCAAAAACTCGGCCCACTCCAACCGTTTGCAATTGTTGGCTCAGAAGGATGGCATCAGAGCAGCCAACAAGCATCCAGACTATGACTTCTTCATACGGAGGACTTGATTGCCGTCTCACTTGCTAGTAATCCCAGTCTGCAGCCAGCTGGGAAATTGCTGCTGCAAGACACCGAAACAGCAGCACGGCGTAACAATTGTACACAAGAGAACAAACGTTGGTATATGTGATAATATGGATAACAATTGTGCATGTATATGTAGCATAGCAATACTGCCATCAGCAACTTGGTCCATTTCTGTTGATCTCAAAATCTACATGCCTCAGCTGATCTCAAAAAGAAAGCAGCTGGGCCTGCACTGCTCCGAATGTGACAGCAAACGTTCAGTACCAAAAACTTCAGACCAAAAAATCAATAGCCCTCCGAACGTGAAAGCAAACATGCATTTCCCAGATCACCCAGATCACCGAAATTGCAGGATCTCCCAGATCACCCGCTGAATTCCCCCTTGACTCGGACAAAATGCATTTCCCAGATCACCCAGATCACCGAAATTGCTACTGCATCTCCCAGATCACCCGCTGAATTCCCCCCTGACTCGGACAAAATGCATTTCCCAGATCACCCAGATCACCGAAATCTGCTACTGCATCCCTCCAGCCGGCCACAGCCACCTCCCAGCCAGCCAGCCGTAGCTGCCCTCAGGCAGGCCGTAGGTGGCTAGATCAATTTATTTAAATCCTTGGCCATACTTAATTGACAGATATGAGTGCTCACAAATCATTTATCCAAAGAGAATTGGAAGATTCGTCGTCGGACGATGACGACTATTTCATCTTTTCAGCAGCTACAATTGTGCATTCGTATACGAATCGTCCAAGAAGACATGGTGGATCTGTTCCAGGACATATATTTAGGTATCGAGACAGAGAAGGCGGCCACCAAAGAATGTATCAGGATTATTTGGCGGATAATCCGACGTACGGCCCAGCTTTATTCCGTCGAAGGTTCGTCTCTAATGCAGATGTGAATGCTTGATTGTACGTATATAAAGTTTTAAATGCTTTGGTTTAATTTTTTCCTTACTTTGCAGGTATAGGATGAGAAGGGATCTTTTCGTACGCATAATGCATGCTGTAGAATCCCATGATGACTACTTTGTGCAGAAAAGGAGTGCGGCCAATGTTCTTGGATTGAGTTGCTTCCAAAAAGTAACAGCGGCATTCCGTATGCTAACATATGGAGTACCAGCTGATGCTACGGATGAGTATGTTCGTATTGGAGAAAGTACCGCAATTGAGAGTCTACGAAGGTTTGTCGCTGCAGTAATTGATATTTTTGAAGACCAATACTTGCGATCACCTAATGATGCAGACACAACACGATTACTTACTCTTGGGGAGCAAAATGGGTTTCCTGGTATGCTAGGATCCATTGATTGTATGCATTGGGCGTGGAAGAATTGCCCAGCAGCACTGCAAGGTCAGTACAAGGGCCATAAGGAGGACCCGACTATTATATTAGAAGCTGTTGCTTCTAATGATCTATGGATTTGGCATGCATTTTTTGGTTTACCTGGGTCTCACAATGATATCAACGTCCTCCATCGGTCTCCCTTATTTGCCAAACTGGCAGAAGGTACTGCTCCTCAGGTGAACTATAGCATAAATGGTCATAATTATACAATGGGTTATTATCTAGCTGATGGTATATATCCAGGATGGGCTACTTTTGTAAAGTCCATCTCTCAGCCTATGGGGAACAAGCGGAAATATTTTGCCAAAGCACAGGAAGCAGCGAGGAAGGATGTCGAACGAGCTTTTGGAGTTCTGCAATCTAGGTTTGCCATTGTTCGTGGTGCAGCTCGTATGTGGGATACAAAAACAATAGGGGACATCATGAAAGCTTGTGTCATCATGCACAATATGATCGTGGAGGATGAGGGAGTAGTTGATCCTAACGAGCGTTTCGACTATGGTGGTCAAAATGTGGAGCCTTCTCATGAGCATCATCGTACCATAGAAGAATTTATTGAGGCACATAAAAGGATTAGAGACAACGAAACTCATCATCAGCTTAAAGAAGACTTAATCGAGCACTTATGGCAGCATTATCCTGATAAGTATTAGGTTATGTGGCTTTGTAATAATTGTTTTCCCATTGATTTGCTCATTGTGTGCGTTATTATTATAGATTCAATGAACAAAAATATTTTGCTGATTATTCAAGTGTTTATGCCCTTGAATGAAGACCTGCTGATTAAGCTACTACTAGAAAATGAACCAGCAGAAACAATGCAAATAATGTTATGTTTGTGGACTGAGTTCTTACTTGTAGTTGATTACTGCAAATAATGTAAGAGCAGTGGTGTTCCTTGTATGCCCGAATGAATGAGACAAAAGCTCTAAGCCCTTTATCCATGACACTGCGGTCTTCTGATGCAGCAGTTCTAATCTGCAGCCCAAAGTGGAATATTGGTTATTAGTCAGCACTCAGCACGACAGAATGATATTTCAAGTGGTATCTCGATTCAACTACAAAAGCTAAACCAACTAAAATGATACAAGACAAACTCACCTGTGGTACAATATGTACAGTATTCATGGAACACTCCCTTTCCGTGAGAGGAACACCTCGAAGCTTCAAGAACTCAACATAAGTATCCTCCTGCAAAGGAAGTAAACTCAACATAAGTATCCTCCTGCATACATATTGAATTGCTCCACATGGATGGCATAGTACTTAAACATTTAACATACATGATCAGGCGCTCACTGAATTTCACCAGGAATACATGAACTTTGAGATTCAGTTCAGTATCAGGAATCAAAAAGATCATTTACAAAAACTGGAAAATCTCATTTACAAAAACTGGAAAATCTAATTTACAAAAACTGGAAAATCTTGTCTCCCATACCAAGAAACCGAGATAGTTACCTCTGGTACAGTTGTAAGAGAATTCTGACTCAGGTCAAGAATTCTCAGCTGTTTTAAGCCCAATAAACCATTAGGAAATTCATGGAGCTTCATTCGTCTGTCACAGATAAAGAAAAAGAAATAAGATTTCTTAGAATGGTTTCACAGCTTAGATGATTCTCACATGTTCCAACCTCAGGTAGAGTTCCTGCAGCTGCGGTAATACAGAAACCGCAGAAGGTTCAGGTAGTGAAGATGCATTGCCACTTAAATCCAATACATGATCAGGCGCTCACTGAATTTCACCAGGAGTCACTGAATTTCACCAGGAGTTGAAAACAAAAAACTAAGTGACAAAAAACTGAAATATAAACCAAATTTGTCACAATACTGAAATCATGGTTTGAACATTACAAATAAATCTAATTTGACAAACGACGGGCAACGATAGCTTCCTACATAAGCTTGTAGTACTGCTGCTGCACCTCAGACAAGGAACTGATGTCCTTTGACATAATTTTGTCTTCCTCTTTCATTCTCTCCAACTCAATATTGGCCAGTTCAGCGTCAACCCTTTTTTGATCAGTATCAGCCTTTTTTTGTTCTAAAAGAAGGCGTTCTTTCTCTAGAGCGAGTGATGCATTGTACCTCTCCTCTTTCTTCCTCTCTTTCTCCATGTCAAAAGCCTCCTTCTTGGCCCACATTTGGTCCAAAGCCTCCATGCAAGCATCACCTCCACCTCGCCTCAATGCTTCTTTGGCCTTCTTTTTACCTATTGGTCTCTTCAGTGCATCAGGGTCTATGGGTGTAATCTCAGTGACATCATTGTCTGCATAATCAGCAACGATAGGCCCAGAGTTAACCTTCTGTTTCTTTTTAGCAGCTTCCTTCTCCTTCTCCTTCTCCTTCTCCTTCTGCTCAGCCAATTCCTTTACCTTCGATTGCCACTTGTCTTCGCCCTTCAATTTGTTCCAGCAATGCATTAAAGTGAACGACTTGTTCTCTTTGTCTACTTCCTTAAACAAAGCTGATGCATCAGAAACCTACACATGGCATGTTAAAAAATGTGAGTGCATACACATTAGTATATGAAACTGGTGGTACTAAAATTGAAGACGTAACAAATACCTTATCTTGAATGGTACGCCCACTTTGATTTCTACGCTCAATTTGGTCGTAGCATCCACAAAACTTGTTGACTTGCTCCAAAATATGCAACCATCTGTGCATAATCGAACTCTCCGTTCGTTTCGATTCAAATGTCTTGTTCTTTTCATAGTACTCATAAATTCTACGCCAAAAGGTGGCACGAGTTTGATTAGTACCTTGCACAGGATCTTTGCTAGTGTTCAACCAAGCTGAGACAACAAGTTCGTCCTCCTTCACATTAAAATTTTTTTGCCTTTTCTGATTTGGCCTTGCAGCGCAATTACGTGCAATAGGAGCAGATGGTTGCACCTCGAACGCCTGCCCATCAGTAGGATTCACCTCAGGTAACTGTGTCTCTTGTGTTTGTGGGATACTGAGGTCATCCAAAGAAATGTCGTGCTCCATACCAGTCACCATGTTTGTCCAATACTCACATCCAGACATTGCAAACAGCCTGCAAATAATGGGAAAAAAATCAGTGTCATCGATTTTGAAGAAGAACGTTAAAAAATCAGTGGCATAATATAGCAAATGATGCCTATAAAAAGGCTTGTACCACCCCCATATAATCTGTGTGTCTGAGAGGGTTCTCTAAGAAGCTGCCATTTGAAACCAAGAGTTAACATATGTAGAACAAAAACGAGATGGAGATAATTCTTAAGAACGGTCATGCTGTCTAGCAGAATAAGAACGTAAAAGAAAATTCCAACTTTCGTTATGAAGTGATCTGTGCAACAACACGATGAGAATGCCCTGCTTTTGCTTCTGAGAGGAATCATCCAATCCAACAAGGTTGCAAACTAAACACTACCCATTAGTACAACAATAAGTATTACTTCACCATATTGCGAACTTTGGACTTTGGAGTTTATACCATGTTACAAATAATTAGTCCACAGTCGAAACAATTTCCTGTCAGTCTGTTAACGCCTATTCTAAAAAGACCTAAAAAAACCTATTGCGCAAAGCCCAAACATCTCCATGGTGAATTGCCAACATATCATGCCAGTTCTAGTTGGGTTTCATGCGAAGCAACTAACTGAACAAGTGAGAATAGCGTGTCAGACCCTGCTACATTTCAGAGCTCAATCAACAGAGAGAGTAAACAGGTTCATCCTAAACTGCCCCGACCATAACTCAAAACTAGCCACAAACAATTGAAATTTGCAACGGCTGCACATCAATTACCACGAAAATTGCAATTTATTTATTTTTCTGTATAAATGGGCAAATTCGATCAGTGCAAAAAACTGCCGCACGAAAAGAATTGCAATTTCGCGCATCGACTGCTCGGAGGAGAAGGTGACGAAGCCGAACCCGCGGGACCTCCCCGTCTCCCTGTCGTTGATGATCTGCCGCAAACCAATTCGCAAATACATTTCAGTCAAGACTCCGCATCGCAAACAATTTTAGATCTACACCGAACATGGCAAGAGAGAAAGAGATTAACAAAAATCCAAGGAATCTCAGATCTAGTAGAAATGGGCATCAGATGTAAGATCCAGTAGCCAAATCTCTCTTACAAATTGTCACGTAGGAACCTCCAAGGCATCACAAAACCTCCAGAAAAGGGGAAAAGGGAAGGAAAGACATGGATCGATACAAGACGAACCTTGGAGTCCAGGATCACGCCGTAGGGGGAGAAGGCGGCCTCAAGGGAGCTCGGGCGGCTGCTACTTCGGGCAGTCATGGCTGGGGCGGCCACAGCCCTCCAGGTGCGGCTAGATAATACCAGGAAGAAGCTAGGGCATAGATGAGGGGGCAGGGATCGATTTTACCTCTTTGCTATGGTGCTGGAGGCAGAGATCGGCTTCCAATGACTGCAAACCCCTAGGGCATAGAAGGGGCGGCGGCATATAGATGGGGCGGCAAACTCCTTTCTTTGGCGCGAGAAGGAAGAAGGCCTGGGAAAAAACGCGCGTACTAGGATTCCAAGTCACAGGTTCGTGCGGATTTTTACGCGCCGCAGGACCGATTGTCCCAAGTCCGGATTTATTGGGAGTTAGGATTAGGAGTTGTTGGAGAGGGTTTTTTTCATTTGCTTTCAAAAACTTAAGATTGGGAGTTTATTTAGCAAACTATTGGAGATGCTCTAACATCCTCCATAGTCGGAGTGGGAGCGTTATGAACACTCAGAGTAGATAAGAAGTCGACGATGATGCTCAAGCTAAGTACTGATGGTGAAGTTGTCTGCTGTAGGGGTAGTCAGCGAAGGAGTGTTGCCAAATATGTACTCTGACAATGCTGCTCATGCATTATCGTGTGTGTGTGTGTGTATATATATATATATAGTATAAATAACAGGGGCACCATGGTGCCCATGCTCCAATAGTTTCAGCCGTTGGATTACTTTACAATTCTGCAAACTATGAATTTGCTAAAGTGCATGTTTGTATAAGAAAACCAATATCCAACCCGTTAAGAGCATTATCCCCTGATTTTTGGATTCCTTTCCATTGATAACCCATGCGGCACATTCCATTTAAAGAGGATCACGGTTTCTTTTTGAATTTGTTTGAACCAAGCATGCTCTTTCCTATTTTTAAATGATGCAGATTTGGTGTGAGATGTACTTCATCTTTTGGTGTGTACTGTGTAAATTAATATGCCACTTCTTACCCAGATTCAAGATGCCCTGATCAACTCGGCTTCGGCTTCTGACTTATTTTTTACTATTCATAAGTTTCGTCTTTTTCTGAACTTTTGGCTTTTTGTTGAGCTTTTTTGCCGGTTCTTATTTTTCCCGTATTTGTTTGTATTATACGTAATGGGCTAACATATTTTTTTATTTTTAAAATTTTTAAAATTTAATTATGCTAAATAAGTCTCTGTCAGCTACAATGCTTTTTTCAGCCAGCTACAGTGTTTTCAGCCATAAGTCACGAGCTTTTCAGCCGAACCGATCACCACCGTATTTTAGCTTTTGGCTTGCAAAAACATGTATACCTTTTCTTGCTTTAAATTATTTGTGCCTATTTTTTTTCACAATCTCACATATGCCTTTTTTCCCCTCCAAATTCGGTAGGATGCATATATGTACTTACATATATATATATATATATATATATATATATATATATATATATATATATATATATATATATATATATATATATATATATATATATATATATATATATATATATATATATAGGAAACCTCTTTTCTACACCCGGGTGTAATTACACCCTACATCGTATATCGCAATATAGGGAGTATCTCACGTAACGGAGGGTATGTACATGTAGTATACGAGTATGTAAGACCATCTAGGTGGTATGAACAATTTTTCAAAGGTGGTATGTATATTTTTTTTCACATACTCCTTTTTATGCGCGTATACGAGGATATTTACAAAATACGCTAAAAACTATGAACTCCTTTACAAATTTTTCATATGGTTCATATTGGAGTATCTTATTTTTCGGTGACACGTGAGTTCATCAACGTATAGCTAGCTCGGATTTCCTTTTCGAAAGAAAAGGAAATGCTTGTACTAATAGAAAGGAAGTAGAAAAAGATTGCGAGTTTCGTTCCAATCTGCCTTTTTTTTCATTTTCCTTAACTGGCTACTCGCAGGACCCATGGGTTGATCTCAGGGCTTGTTCTAAAAATAGATGGCTTTTGGTTTTTTGGAACACATTAGTTTCTTACTTAAACCTTTTTTTTTCTTTCTTTTTTTGCATTATTGTTTTTATTTTTTCCCTATTTTCTCTTTATTTTTAATTGAATATTTCATAAAAGGCTAACGATCGCTACAGTACCATTTCAATAAAAAAACCAAAAGCTACAATTAAAAACTAAAAGCCACCCTACTTTGAATTAGTGCTTCAATGTACCAACAGAATGAGATCCCCACCTTCCAAGTGGAAATACAGGGGATGCCCACGCAATCACTCGTGTCATTTGGCTGGGTTTTGGATGGCTAAATTTGAAATAGATGAGAAATTTCGGGTAACTTGTACACATTAAATTCTTGCAAGTCGTAACCTTAACGATATACGGTTGATTTGCAACCGAATGGCTCTTCTCTGTGTGCCTCCATTTCCTATCTTAATTAGGCTTCGAAGAGTGGAGATCAGACGTCGGCAGCTGCGAGCTGCACGCACTTACCACTCGTGAGCTTTTGGCTCTAACTGAAATTATGTTATAACGATTGTAATTTTTTTAAAAAAGAGGAAAAAAATTGAAAATCATTATATCGTTAAAAAAATACAAAGAAATAAGGAAAAAAGACAAAAAAAAAACCAAAAAGGTTAAAAAATTAAAATAAATTAAAATAGAAGTATAAAAAAATTAGAAACTAAAATCGTTTGAAGGGAGGTGAAGACCGTGCATGCACAAGAAGGAAAAGAAAAGGTAAAGGATACAGACGAGTGCGAAACTGCCCAACGCAACATGGAGGGAGAACATGATCCTCTCTGAAGCCATTTTGTTCGAGAGCGGCATGCAGCCTAGCCTGTGGCGGCAACGCCCGCTTGCGCCCCATCGTTGTCTCGACGCACTAGCAGTCCTGCAGAGCTGCATGACTGACTACATGCAGACGCGAAGGTGACGCCCAAAGCAGAAACGGCCAGGCGAGCTAGCTGCTCCTGCCACCCATCCATGGCGGCCTTCTTACTTCATGGTTACATACATGTATACGTCTTCATCTACGTGTCCACGGAACAAACACTAGCCCTGCAAGCCTCTGTAACAATGCATATGACATGTCCCCGTTGCAGTGGTTTAGGCCTACTTGGCTTTGCTTACACGACAGACCGTCGTCTTGCCCATGTTCTCTAGCTGTGGGTAATATAGAAAATGCTTCACACGCTACATATCTTGTAGTACTTACTACAAGATGCCTCCTGTGCAGCCACAGCCAGAGTGTGTTATACATCTCTTGGCTGAATGCTGCTACACCAAAAAAATATATGGATCTCCATAGCACAGTAGACTGCTTGTGATTCAATGAACCCAGCGACCCGGCAGACTGGCCTCTTGGTCCAAGACTGGTGGGAGTTCGTGGTGCTAACGCCTGAACCACCCAAAAAGGCTACGATATCGCTAGTAACGCTTGTCTCTCGGCAAATTTAGAAGGAATGGAATGCCCGTATTTTCTGTGTGACGGTGACCACTCCGTTGCCCTTGATCGCTGCCATAAAGGAGGCTAGCGCCTGGGTGCTAACTGTAACACCCCGGCCCTCCACAGGGCTCAAGATGCTACCACTACATCCTTACCAATTCAAAAATATTGCTAATTCAACTTTTAGCAGCATCTCCCCTGTTCTTTGTATATGATTACCCATAGGGAGCAAACCACAAATAACTGTAGGATAATTGCAAAGACAACTAACTTCGTATTTCACAAACCATAACATAAACAGAAACTTTGGGCTCCACGACCATGGAGACCCACCATCATGGCTCGCAAGCAAACTAAACCAAACGGCGAACCACAAAAATCTTAACACTATATTAAACATAAACGTTCAGTGTAAGGCTAAACCGTTATTTTACATGTTCAGTGCCAAAAGGACTATCCCCATTCCATGCATGTCGTCATCATTCATCTAAAAACAACGACAAAGCAAGAGTGAATCTGGAGACTCAGTAAGCACACGATAAAACAGTAACATCACTTTAGCAATTTAATCGATTTCATGAACTGTAAGCTGTAAATCCACTCTATGACTGTAAACTGTAAATTAAGTCTGTAACTGTATGCTGTAAATCAATTCTATTTCTGTAAATTATAAATCAATTCTATGTCTATGACCTGTAAATCGATTCTATTTCTGTAAATTATAAATCAATTCTATGTCTATGACCTGTAAATCGATTCTATGTCTGTACATTGTAAATCAATTCTATGACTATGAGCTGTAAATCAAATATGTAACTATAAACTGTAAGTCAATTATGTAACTGTAAACTGTAAATCAAATCTGTAACTGTAAACTGTAAGTCAATTATGTAACTGTAAACTGTAAATCAAATCTGTAACTGTAAACTGTAAATCGAGTCTGTAACTATAAACTGTAAATCAACTCTGTAATTGTAAACTGTAAACCAAATCTGTAACTGTAAGCTATAAATCACAACTGTCTGTAACTGCATCACTTTCTCTGTCAGTTTCATGCAATGCAATATCATGCAATGCATCTGTAGTGCATCTGTATGCTCTGTAACTGTAGCTTATATCGGTATAGCGGAGTGTCCACCCGTCGATGGACCACTCATTTGCCTCGTCCTCTTTCATACGAGATCTCCACCTCCACTTCCGTGGAGTGCCTACCTCTGTAGGTCTTATTCAAGAGCACTCTAGACTAGACATATGACTTTCTCACCGACCTGACTCTTATGCATTTTGCATGATGCAATATGCTTCAAATGTGGATGTCTGATCATAAACGGTACACATCAAGGTATGATTAGCACAATTCATATACATCATCTCATGAATACTGTAAATCATGACATAGAAACACAAATAACAAACATTCACCACAATTTACTGTTCTACCATGCACTTGTCTATTAACCTGACGGACGGTGCGTGGACGGCACCAGACTCGAACCGTTACCTGAACAAGCATTAACTATTTCAATTCATTGCTAATGCAATACATTCATATACGAGCAAATGACATCACTCTAATGTCCAACCCGACATAATCAAGTTTTGTACTACCGGGCAACTTTCCATTGTCCCGGTGCTTAACCAATCTGTAAAATTAGCGATTTCATTATTTATACTCGCGGATCAACTTCTACATGCTTAATCTCTCTTTAATCGATTACACTGTCTAACCTCAGTTTATTCTCTCCTCCCCCCTCCTCTGCCACGGATTGACCAGATCAACAGTGGCAGTACCGATCGCACCAATCAGACATTTATATTAATAATGATAATTAAATGGTCACATGCATCAATTCTAATTATCGACATATTAACTTATGCCCGACGCAGTATAATAAGCAGGGAGAAGGGTTTTCGAGGCGTTACCCTGGCCCCAACGATTGGATCAGGGCACTATCGTCCTTCCTTGGCCAGATCTAACAGATCTGGCGGCGGGTCAGCCTTTTTTTTTATTTCCTCCTCTTCTCTTTCTCTTTCTTCTTCTTTTTTTCCAGTCGACGCCCCTGGCTTTCTTCTTTTCTTTTTTTTCCACAGCCGGCTCTCTCTCTCTCTCTCCTTCTCTTTTTCTTTTTCTTCCTCTTCTTTCTTCATCCGCCGGCCACGCTCCCTCCTTTTTTCTCTCTTCACTCCGCCGGTGCTCTTCCCCTTTTGTTTTCTTCGCCGTCGGCTGGCTCTTTTTCTTCTCCCACTCCCCTTCCTCACTCAGCGGCCGACTGGCGTCATCCTCTGTCTTCTTCTCCGCTGGTCCCTCTTCTTCTCTTCCTCTTCCCACCGGCCGGCCCCTCCTCTCTTCCCTCAGCTGGCCAGTCCTCCTCCTCCCTAGGCCGGCTCCCGGCTCTCCCCTGGCTCCCTCTTGCGCGGATTTAATTTGAACTTGAAAATGGATGATCTAGGGAGGATAAAACCAGTGGATTTTAAATTACTTTTCAGCCTAACATGATGTACAAAATAATCTTGTGCGTTGCAGTGATAATTACCGGTTCATATTTCGGTATGTTGAGGAACACATTGCACATGTATGCATGGTTTGCATATTTACCTGCATTTTCTGTTTGAACCGGAACCTCTTGTAAGGTATAGTGTAACAGTGAACTGGTCTATATATGAAAGCCAAAGACAAGCCATCTGAGAATAATAGTAACATTCTTTCACTAATTTAGACCATACAGGCAACTGCATGTTTGACAAAATTTTATAATAGCACTTTTCCACTTTGTGCACTCCCATACAACTGGCATGTCTCCTTATGACACACGTCCTTTGTATGATTTGAAACAAGAAAAGTAGAAAACGCACACCTGGACTTTTCAACTTTGTATAATTATCTACGGGAGTATTTTGATTGGCCATATCAAAATAATTTTCTCTAGAACTATCGACAAGAATATTTTCAAAATTTATGTTTGTTGTTTTCCGCTAATAAATTTGCTAAACATCTAAATAAATATTCTCGGCAAATTTGTGCTGAGCACTTTAGGCCCATTTGGAACAATATTCTTGACCTAGTGATGTATATGTTTTCTCCCATTCATAGAGGCATGATGAATATCAAGTGAGAATGTGAATTTGGTGAAAATCTGTATTTTCACAAACCTAGAAGTTTCTATTTTTTAAAAAAATTATGAGGTGTAGGAGAGGATATGTTCTATAGCTTGGAAAATTTTCGAGATACAAAAAAAATACTGACTAAGTATTTATTTTTTACTTGCAAATGTGATTGAGTTTAATCTCAAAATTTGTTGAGGATATAGAACATACCCTCATCTACATCTCATAATTATTTTTTTGAGAATTTATAAAACTTCTAAGTCTGTTTTCCATAGAATCATCACCCATTCGCATTTTCACTTGATGCGCTGCCTGGAGGCAATGTTACCGTGCTCTATCGTAGGCATAAACTGCATTTGTGGACCACAATCGATCCTATCTACGGCTGCTCAGTTGATGCGCCCACAAGAGCACGACATTGTACAGTGTACAGTCACCATGCCCGGCCCTGCAATTTGTAACCTTCTCCTTTTGCTCCTAACTAGCTAGACCTTAGGCTGCTGGTTCATGGTTGCGAGCTACTATATTTATATATAGTACTTGCATTTTTAGCCATGAATAAGATGTCCATATAAGTATGTGACATGAACCGCCCCAGTGAAAATGTAGGAAAGAGAAGAAAAATAAGTGCTTAGAACATGTAGGATTGAAAATAGCGACTAGAGAGAGAGGAATAGCTCAAGCTCAAGCTCCAGTTTCTCGTATACACCATCGTTAGCTCAAGCTCCAGTTCCTCGTCGTCCCTATTTCTAACAACTTTGCTAGCCTCGGTCATCTTCCGGCGACTTCCTGATCGTCTGGACCTTGGATCCTCTAAGCATAGTCCTGCTCCCTTCATCGATTTGGACTTAAACACTCCTAGCTTAGTCCCGATCCCATCCACCTCACCATGACGTAGCTCCAAAGTTCTACAATCAACAACAACAAGCAAATTATCACAGAGCACTGTACAATACATCAAATCATCAATTAACACAATTAGTCCAACAATACACCACGCAAAATGTATACACCTAAGCCAACTCAGCTCAAACAACTCCCGCTCTAAACCTCCAAGGCCGGTCAGACCGCCAACTAGAGGTTGAAGATTGCTCCTAGCCGGTCTAACCGTGGCCCCAATGCCAGTCAGTTCGCTGGTAGGAGAATGCAATCAAAAAAATTGCAAACTCTAAAAAATCAAACCCAAATATGTAAATTCTCCAAAATCAAAAGTCAATTACCCATCACAACCATGAGTTGACCTCAATGGTCTCACAATCTCTCTTGAGTATATTGATAAACACAAAAAGCAAGAAATTGAGTTTGTTTTTTAAAATAAAACTAGGAAGTTGCAAAAGACACACATGATCTATTTGAAAGAGAAAGAAGATCTCATGAATACGGTGGCAAAGTGTGGAATGGAGCAAACATCAAGAAAGAACAAGTATTCACAAAAACTTGTTTATAGTTCAAAGAAAAGGGCAATTGCTCACCGTGACTATTTTTATAGCAAGAAAAAGAATAAAAAAAAATACAAAAGAGAGCCAATGATATGTAGTGAATCTCTCCTTACTTAAATATCTCATTTTATCATTGTAAGTTCCAATTGGCAAGTTTTACGACTAATACTACTTATATCACAAAAATGCATTTTATCCCCCTTATATGCAATATTTCATCTCTTAATGCCCTTTTTCTCAATTATTCTTCTCCTTTTGACAATATAGACATTAAAAGCTAAAGATCCCCTCAACATATGCATGGCACTACTTGGAGCATAAGAAGCACAAGAAAAGTATGTATGCATGAAAATGTAAAATCTAAAAGTTTTTAATTTTTTAAAAATTTATGAGGCGTAGGAGAGGATGGCCCTCTTTTTAGCTTATTACTTATCTTGAACAAACAAATTGGCCAGCTTCTCCATCGCTGTTTCGAAGTGGTTTATTAGGACATCCTTTTCGAAACGGCTTATTGGCATTCAGTTCGTTCACATAAGCGCTCGTATTAGAGCTAAAAGTCATTAGCCGCAGCTGGAAAAAACGCACCCGATATATTCTATACCTTCAAAAAAAATTTGAGATCAAGCCCAATCGCATGAGATACAAAAAGATTTTGCTGACTAAGTATTCATTTTTTGTACTTATAAATGTGATTGAGTTTGATATAAAAAATTTCCGGAGATATCGAATGTACCTTTATCTACATCTCATTTTTTGTGAGAATTTATGAAAACTTCTAGTCTGTTTTCCATAGAATCATCACCCATTCGCATTTTCACTTGGTACGCTGCCTAGAGGTTATGTTACCGTGCTCTATCGTAGGCATAAACTGCATTTGTGGACCACAGTTGATCCTATCTACGGCTGCTCAGTTGACGCGCCCACAAGAGCACGACATTGTGCAGTGTACAGTTACCATGCCCGGCCCTGCAATTTGTAACCACCTCCTTTTGCTCCTAACTAGCTAGACCTTAGGCTCTTGGCTGCGAGCTACTATATATATAGATAGGATTTGCAATCTTTGCCATGAATGAGATGTTAATGTAAGTTTGTGACATGAACCGCCCCACTGAGAATGGAATGCCTTCATCGTCAAAAAAAAAAAAAAAGCAAAAAAGGAAAAGAGAACAAAATCAAGTGCTCGAAATATGACGAGAAGGATTTGAAATTACCACGGGAAACTCATACATATTCAGTTCTCGTCTGCCCACTCCTCATGACTCGCAATTCTAGCTTATTTTTTCATAAGATCGGGGCGAACCCTATATGCTTTATAGTTGTTCAACTGAACATCTAAAATTTTGACAAAAAATTTAATATATACTAGGTATAATACATATGTATATTCACTACTACAAAAAGATAATACTAGACGCCTAAGTACAGACGATTTACCAAAACCGTCAGTATTAAATATAATCACAGACAGTTCAAATTTAGAGATCGTCCATGTTGCTGCCAGTACTAAAAACTATCTGTGAAGAGTTAATATTACAGACGGTTCATGGTGAACACCGTCTGAGAAGTATGACAGACGATTCACGGTGGACACCATCTGAGAAGTATCATAGACGGTTCTTAATACTAGACGTCACCGATCCGTGGCATCTCCCCTAGGTCCCGATCTCACCTATCTATTCTCTCCGCATCGAACGACAGGCACCGGTCTTTCCTACCTTTCACACCTTATTAATCTCTTGAGATGCAGGCCTCGCCATTCTCCTCTTCTCCCTTTCCCACCTCGCACGACGTTGAGGGCCTCGAGATGCATGCCAACGACAGGAGCTGGCTCGCTGTGCCCCCTGAACCGAACGTCCTCACCATCAAGACTGGCGATCTACTCATGGTACGTACAAGCCCCATCCATCCTTTCTTCCCTTCTCTCTAAAGGTTATCAAGAAGAAGAGGCAATTACTATAGCCTGTGAATGTGATTGCAGGCCGTGACAAACGAGAGGGTGCCATCCTGCATGCACCATGTCAGGATGTCGAGCAAGCGCAAGCATTACTCGATTTTATTCAGGTCCATCCCCAAGAGAGGCGGCGTGCTCCGCACTTTTGATGACCCTCTATTGTACGGTCCCTACAGCATCGACGAGTACATAAAGTTCTAGTTTGCGGTGTTTCTGCGGTGGTCGTTCTGCCATGCTCGATCCTCGGTGGTCGTTATGCCGTGGTCGATTTACTGTAGTCATTCTGCCATGGGCGATTTACCGTGGTTATTCTGCGGTGATCGTTCCGCCGTGGTCGTTATGAGGTGATCATTCTACCGTGGTCATTTTTTCTTGGTCGATTTGCCGTGGTCGATTGGTCGTGGTGAAGTTCCAGTTCACGGAGCAAGGGCGCAAATGTGACGATCCATTGAAGGCATTCTGTGGAGTAGAAAAAAGACGAGAAAATGGAAAGATAAAAAATCATTAGTACAAATATCATAGACGGTTCTTATTAACAATTAGGGGTGCAAACGGGTCGGATTCGGACGGATATTGTTGTTACCATATCCTAACCCATATTTTTTCTCCGGATTCGGTACCAATCGGATTCGGTGCCGGATCGGTCGGGATTAACCCGTTTGTAAGGAATGCATGCAGTACAACAAATGGAGTAGGAGGACGTACTGTCAAGAACTTGATGTTACTACTTAATAGCTGATGTGGAAGATTTTATTTTACCATTGCAAAAGAAAATGAAATGTCAAATAGTAGCACTAACCTGAAATCAAACTTGAAGACGTATCGGATTCGGACGGATATTGCTGTTACCATATCCTAACCCATATTTTTTCTCCGGATTCGGTACCAATCGGATTCGGTGCCGGATCGGTCGGGACTAACCCGACCCGTTTGCACCCCTATTAACAATAGTCTGTGATAATTGCAGACATCACAGACGATTTTTAATCCGAACCATCTAGATGACCGACATATCACAGATGGTTTCACAGATGACTATCATAGATGGTTATGAATTAATAACCGTCTATGATAGTAAGTATCACAGACGGTTCAAAAACCATCGGTGATGACCTCATGTCATTACTGACCCATAAACTCAAACAGCTCACCAAACCGTCTGTGATAACATTTTCTATAGTAGTGATTCTTTGTTGGGCTAAATTTGTCATATTTGTACCATATCAGCTCAATTTCACCCCACTTCTCTAACTTCCCCTCGATCCACGCGAGCGGCGAGCCCATCTCGCACCCTATCTAGTTGGCCCAATTCATGTTGGCTCATTCGACTATCCCCAAACCTAATCACCTAACCTTCTTATTCTCTCTTTGTGCATGTGGGTCGACTCACTCAACAACTCGAGTGATCAGCCACACGCACGGTTCAAATAGGCAACAAGCGGCCAGCGGGCAAGCGAAGATAGGGCAGTCGGCGGTGCGCGCATGGCAAGCAGGGGTGGTAAGCGCTGAGGACCAAGGAGGTAGTAGCCAGTGGCGCGAGCCCACACCCCGTAGACTACAATAGCCAACATGGTGGTAGCCTAGCCTAGGAGGTTGAAGATGGGCCGAAGCGCAAAGGGGAGGGGCGTGGTAGCATGCGCAAGGCTAGGGCCAGCCGAGTGCCATTGGCGACGCCTAAACTATCATAGGTGAATCTCAAATCCCCAATTTTAGTTTTTAGAGCTTTGAAAAATGTAGAAATATGTTGATTTTAAAATAAAGAAGAAGCCTAAACGCAATTGCAAGTAGGCAGCACTAGGATTGAAAGCGCTGAGGGCCAAGGAAGCAGCAGCTAGCGGCGCGAGCCCGTACCCTGTAGACTGCAATAGCGAACATGGTGGTAGCCTAGCCTAGAAGGTTGAAGATGGGCTGAAGCGTGAAAGGGAGGGGGCGCGGTAGCATTCGCAAGGCTAGGGCCGGCCAAGTGTGTCGAGACCCGAATATGTAAATCTGGACTCTCCTGTGTATTCCACACCAATCTATGATCACGCTAGTGCACACAGTATAAACAAAGATGAAATATCTCAAGGACAGAATTGATGCATCTTCCATTTCAACTTGCACACTTCATTGCTGATATGTGTAAAGATGAAAGGTTTAGAAAAGTAAATAATCTTTCTGAACTTTCTATTATGTTTGTTGAAACAAAGAAGAATATTAATCACGCAATTGTTTGCAAGCTTATCAAATTGGTGCTAATTCTTCCCATAACAACTACTTGTGTTGAGAGAGTGTTTTCTTCAATGAATTACGTAAAGAATAAGCAATAAATAGAATGAGGGAGTAGTATTTGAATGATTACTTGGTTACATTTCTTGAGCTAGAATTTTTCTGCAAGGATGATGACATTATATCTCGCTTCCAAGGCATGAAGCATCGTCGTGTTAATATTTAGTTCTTAATTATTTTGTAATTTTTGTATTATTTCAGTTGTTGTCTGTAGTACAAATAATTGTACTTTATTTTTTTTTGCTATTGTGGACCTTTATATTTTCTATTGAGCAATATTTTTGTAACTTCGAATACCCATTCTGAAATTTTGGGACCACCCGTGAGCTGTGTGGTGTGTGTGCTCGTACGTACGTACTTGGAGTTGGGACACTTGATTGTAGAGGGTTCTTGTTCGTGGCTCTCTAAACTCCAAAATTACAAACTCTTGAAAATCAAACTTAAACTCCGTAAACTTTTTAAACCAAAACTCAATTACTCATTATAATCATAAGGGACCTCATATGGTCTCACAATCTCCCTCTTAATGAGTATATTGATAAACACAAAAAAGACAATAAATTGAGTTTGTTTTTGAAAAGAAAAGTAAGAAATTGAAAAAACCACAATGGTCTATTTGAAAGAGAAAGAAGAGCTTATGACTATATTAGCAAAGTGTGAAATAGAGCAAATATCAAGAAAGAACAAGTGTTCCACAAAAGCTCTAAATCACACTTAAAACTTTACAAAAGCTTACTTATGGTCTAAAGAAAAGAGCAATTGCTCACCATGATCATTTTTATAGCAAGAAAGAGGGAACTTGTTGGCTATTGTATTGTGTTCTGCTGCCGCTTGCCTCTACCTTCTACCTAAACTGCTGTGAAATGTGAACTTGTTGCATTGTGCTCTGCTACAATGAAGGCCTTATTTGTATTGGCTTCTAAAAACTGATTTTCTATAGAAAATGTCTTTTCTACAGTATCTAGCTTTCAAACGGAGTGTCTTTTAAAGGAGGGGGTCTACTAGTCGATTGTAATACACATTATAGTAATTTCATTTATATCATTCAAAATCACATGCTAGTATCTCTCTATAAGTTTCTCTACGAGATGTTACTATTCATAAGTCAAAACCAAAAGCCGAAGTTAAAAGCTAATATGAATGGGCCTGAAGTATGAACTATGGACTATGGAAGTATAGAACCATTGTATTTATATCTGCTAACTATACAATGAAAGTATGGAACTATGAATATGAAGTATGAACTCTGAACCTACACTATAGGATTGTGATATTTTGTATAATTGATGAATTTATTATATTTAAAATAAAATATTTTATAGAATAATGATCCTACAATCCAATCTTGCTCGCAAGAAAATGATCCCAGGTGGGATCGCAATCCTGACAACATTGGTGGTGCTTGCTTCTCTAGATCGCCTAAGGCTAGACTGGAGCCTGGAGAGTGGAGAGATCTGGATCGGCTAGAGTGGATGATTATTGAGGCGGCGCTGGCCTCTAACGGTCTAACCTAACCCTAACCGTGGTACTGTGCCTGTGACCATGAGTCTGTGAGGCCGACTGACCGGTGTGGTGAGTCTTTGGCTCTTCGATCTTCGCTGCATTATAGACTAGTTAGATAGACCACTGGTAGAGTGGCCCAGTGGGCAGTGGACTAGTATTGACTACTGACTAGCAGTTATGGGGCTATGGGTTATAGCCAGTGGGCAGGGTATCCGAACTAGATAATCATTAGATAGTTCGAATCCATATTCGTATTCGATGGATAGCGGCTTATCGTATCTGTATTCATTTTTGACAAAAAAATATCCGTATTCATTTTTTATCTGAGACTATCTGACAAAAATCCAAGTTAAAACATTCCATGTTCAAAAATTATCTGGATAGGTCGGAAATTATTCGATCCGTTTTCACCCCTACCCTCACCTCCCACGAGCCAACACATGGGCCCTATGCCAAACGCTTCCCAAGCATCCCGAAACTTGTATGTGCTTAGGGGGCGTTTAGATTGACTTTTGTTGATGAATAATAATAGCTTGTAGAGATAGACACCTGTGTGTAATTTTGACTGATATAAATGAAGTCGCTATAGTGTGTAGTACAATCAACTAGTAGACCCTGTTTTAAAAAAGACTTTGTTTGAAAGTTAAGTACTATAGAAAAAGTATTTTCTATAAAAAAATAGTTTTTAGAAGTTATACGAACATGGCCACTAAATCATGGAGCTATCCATTTATCTCGGTGGTCCGTTCTACCTGTATATGTTCTTAGTTATGGAGCCATCCATCGCTTATCGTGCCAATCACGCCCAGATAGTCATTGCTTCTTCACGCGCACCGGTCACGCGCACCGGCAGCCACGGCGCTCCGACAGCTGCCACTCACAAGTTCTCGTGAGGCCACCCCCTCCCTATTGCTGCCGCTCAGCTTCGCTGCCTGGCGCTGTCGACCCACTGGCAACCCAGTCTTCCCCAGTTGAGCCCGGCCCTGCAATTCGTAACCTTCTCCTTTTGCTCCTAAGTAGCTAGACCTTAGGCTGCTGGTTGCATGGCACTATATTTATAGATAGGATTTGCATTCTTTGCCATGAATAAGATGTTGATGTAAGTATGTGACATGAACCGCGGCACTGAAAATGGAATGCCTTCGTCGCCAAAAAAAAAACAGAAAGGAAAGGGAAGAGAAGAAAATCAAGTGCTCTGAATATGACGAGAAGTAATCAAAATTACCACGGGAAGCTCATACATATTCAGTTCTCGTCTGCTCACTCCTCATGTCTCACAATTCTAGCTTAGTTTTTCGTAGGATTCCCACGGGATTTTACGGTTTCATGCAGGATTGGTGTCAAATTACAGCGTTCCAAACTGTGTTGTGTGCTCGTACGTACGCACTTGGAGTTGGGACGCTTGATCGTAGAGGATCCCTGTGCGTGTGGGCGTCTCATGACCGCCTGACTACCGTGCGCCCCACCCACTCCACGGCTATAAATACGAGCGCCTCCCCCGGTTGCGCTGGTGATCGTGCTCCTCAACCGCACACGCCATCCTATACATACACATCGTGGTTTGTTGTCTCGTCTCATCGTGTGCAGCCTAGCTAGCTAGTGACGTCTCTCGGTCGAGACATGGCAGCTAGCGCTGGCTGCGTTGCCGGCGCGGTGGCTGTGATCGCAGCGGCCATCACGGTTACCCTGGCCTCGGCGGCGGACGAGCCGTCCTCGCCGTCGTGCGCGCGGCGTCCGGTGGTGTTCGCGTTCGGGGACTCGAACACGGACACGGGCGGCGTCGCGGCGGCGATGGGGAACTACTACCCGCTGCCCGAGGGCCGCGCCTTCTTCCACCGCGCCACCGGCCGCCTATGCGACGGCCGCCTCGTCGTCGACTACCTCTGTGAGTGCATGCATATATGTCCCGCGCGTGCTGCTGCGCGCCGTATCACGATGCGTACGGAGCGTGTGGTTGGTCGTACGTGCGGACGGACGGCGAGACGCGCGGGCGACGAGCAGAATTGAGGGAGCTAGCTGGGTTGGGTGGAGCCGGCGGGCCGGCGCGCGTGCTCGTGGGCGGTAGGCGCGCGGGTGCAACGGGTTGGCGCGCGTTTCATGGCGTCGGCGCCGTCGCGTGAGCTGGACCTCCTCCCGTGGGCGAAATTTTTGTTTCTTTCCTCGGAACGTGAACGCCCGTGGTAGCACAGAACAGGTCATTGGACGATGGACAGCAACGCTCACGAACAAGATGGGAAACAGTTGTTGCTAACACTGTGCTCCATTCTTGCCCACCTAGGTCATATCTGGGCTCCGTCCTAAACAGCGACAACTCTGGTTTTCGAAAGCTAAAAGCCATTTAGAACACGTTAACTTCTTAGTATGGTTTCTCTCTTTTTCCTTTTTTATCTTTGTAGAGATATAACGGTGTTCTTTATTTTTCCTATTTTTTATTTTCCTTTTGTTGAATACCTTAGAAAAACTAATTACTATTATAGTACTATTTTAGCTAAAAAGTCACAACCAAAAATTAAAACCACAACACTTTGGAACATGGTCTTACTTTTGCGATGCTCTCCTCTTGTTCCTTTCTCGAGAACATTCTATTGTCATTTTCAATTTCTCCCTTACGCACCGGTGCCGGTTGCTCTTTCCACTCAATTCAGGGGATGATCAGGCTCTGTTTGTAAGAGCTTCTAAAAACTACTTTTCTACAATAAATGAGTCAAAATCGTTTGCAAGTATCTCTCTATAAATTTTTCTATAAATTGTTACTATTTATAAGTTAAAACCAAAAGATAATATGAGATGATATTACATTGTTGGTGGTGCAACCCTTGAAAGGTATGGTTAGTGCGCAGTAGCAACTAGAACCAACATAAATCGGTGGCGGCTGATTGTGACGCTACCAAGTGGGCACAATCTATCTCAAGGACATGAGAGTGCTCAAAACCTGTCCTACCTCCGGTCTCTATCCAGTTTTCCGAAAAGTAGAATACATATAATTCACATTAAATTCAACTCAGTCCACTTTTATGCAAGTTTAGCCTAGAAGTAACACTGAACAACAGGGTAACCGGCTGTAACTGGCCGATCACCGTCGGGACGGCAGTTCGTTTCCTCTGCAGGGGTGCCCGTCGAATGTTGCTGTTGCACCCCTGCGCCGGCCAAAGGACCGACCTGCCTCCTCCTGCTGTGGCCATCAATTTTCTGTTGAGTTTGTGTGCCGTGTAGGCACAGAGAGACGTCAGGGGTTCACTCGTGCGACGTCCTTGTTCTTTTAGGTCATGTAGCGAGGCACTCACTGTTCCAAGTGTTGGTTGCAACCTTCGTTTGGTAGCCTTGCTCTTTTCTCCCCTGCATCCTGCATCTCGTAGTACTTGCTACATTTACAGCTGCTCCCCTGCGATCTGCACCTTGTCTTGCCGTACTTGTTACCTTGCTATGCGTGATGCGTGCCTCTTTGTGTCTGTGCGTGTGTGACCGAACCAACAAATTAACAAACAGGTGAGAGCCTGAACATGAGCTACCTGAGCCCGTACCTGGAGGCGCTGGGCTCCGACTTCAGCAACGGCGCCAACTTCGCCATCTCCGGCTCGGCCACCATGCCGCGGGACCGGCCCTTCGCGCTGCACGTCCAGGTGCAGCAGTTCCTCCACTTCAAGCAACGCTCGCTCGAGCTCATCAGCCGGGGTGAAGGCGCCCCGGTCGACGAGGAAGGTTTCGGGAACGCGCTGTACCTGGTCGACATTGGGCAGAACGATCTTGCCGGTGCGTTCTCTAACAGGGTGCCCTACGACGACGTGATCAATCAGAGCATTCCAGCCATACTCTCGGAGATAAGGGATGCTATTCTGGTACCAGAGACTGTGCGGTTGTTTATACATTGTGCTGATTCTGACTCAGTTGTTCGTTCCAAATCCAATGCTATGCTGCCGTCTACGTATGCAGACCTTGTACTTCAATGGCGCTAAGAACTTTTGGGTGCACGGCACCGGCCCCCTGGGCTGCCTGCCTCAGAAGCTCGCTGAGCCAAGGGCCAACGACAGCGACCTCGATTACAGCGGCTGCCTCAAAACCCTCAACGGCGCCTCCAACGAGTTCAACAACCAGCTCTGCTCCATCTGCGACCAGCTGAGCTCGCGGCTGAAAGGCGCCACGATCGTCTACACCGACGTCCTGTCCATCAAGTACGAGCTGATCGCCAACCACACCGGCTACGGTGAGTGCAGTTCCAGCGACTTCAATGGCCTCCTGATGACGACGCTTCGTTGCCACAACGTTTCCATCTTCTTCTGATCGACGTGTTGTTGTAGGGTTCGAGGAGCCGCTGATGGCGTGCTGTGGCCACGGCGGGCCGCCTTACAACTACGACTTCAAGGTGAGCTGCCTCGGCCCCGGCTACCGGGTGTGCGAGGACGGCTCCAAGTTCGTCAGCTGGGACGGCGTGCACTACACCGACGCCGCCAACGCCGTCGTCGCCGCCAAGATCCTCTCCACCGAGTTCTCCAGGCCCAAGCTGCCCTTCGGCTACTTCTGCAAGGCATGATCGATGCTATGTACGCAGTAGAACACAAGAAGCGTCAAATTAAAAGCGATTCGAGTTAGAGAGGACTCGATCTGTCTGTGTACTGCGTGCCACGGCGTGTTGCTGCAATTGGGATCCATAGGCTGTGCCTTTGTCTGGCTTCCATTGAATGAATGAATTTGTCAAGAAGATAACATGTCCTTGAGATAGGTTTCGAAATTTCAGAGATCAGCAGGAGTAAACTTCTGGCTACCGAAGTGTGTTTGTAACCAAATAAAACAAAATAAAACACAAGACTGGACCTATTGCGCGTAATAAAAATCTGAAACAAAATAGTATTTGCAGGGTATCCAAAAGTTTGAGATGCGTCTCGCAAAATAAAACAGAGCGCGAGAGCAGGGGATCACTTGAGCACATGGTGGTGTTGGGTTGATCTCGGCTAACCAACTCCGAGATTTCAGGGAGAAAACGCCTCCACTCGCGCCATGATCGGAAGCGCTACCAACCGCTTTGGTTTCGGTCCCAGTCACCTTGCGCCATATAAAAACAGAGGGTTTCGGCAAGGCTAGTTTACGAGGTTTGCTAGGCCACAAAACCCTAACAGACCCGATCACTCAGAGCGCAAAGGTGAACGAAGGCCGGGCCTCCTCCGTCCCCGTCCACGGCAACAACCACAACTCCGGCCGGCCACCTCTGCTTCACCGAGCGCCGACCATAACCCCCATGGCCTCTCCGACTTCAGGTATGTAAACTACGCTTCCGCTCTAAGGATTTCTACTAGGTGTTCATGTTTTGATCTAGGGTTAAGCCAAATGATTCATGTTTAGACTTAGATTAATTTAGCATTTGGTATCAGAGCCACCCTAGCTCACCATGAACCCTAATTAATCTAACCGAACTCGGATTCATCAATTAAATTTGGGTCGGCAGTCGTTCTCGGCCGTTCGATCGAAATCTGACGGCGTGCGCGCATGCGTGATTTCGGCCGTGCAATGAGATCCGACGGCACGGGTGAGCGGGTGTTTTTAGGCCATGCGTTCGGCCGTTGGATCCAGATCAGATGGCGCGCGCAAGTGGTTTGGGCCGCACGCGTTCTCCTGGGCCGCGCGCGCGTGTGCATTCTCTAGGCTGCGTTAGTGTTGTTGGGCCGCGCAGGAATTTTGGACCGCGCGGGTGTTTTCGGGCGCATATTTTTTGTTGGGCCGTCCGCATTTTGGGCTGCGCGCGGGTGTTTTCGGCCGGCGATTTTTTGGGCCATTAGGATTTTTCGGCTATGCGCAATTTTTATGGGTCCGTGCGGGAGATTTTTTGGCTATGTGATTTTTGGGCCGCCCGGATGTTTTTGGGCTGTTTTCCTTTGGGGTCGGCTGCAACAGTGTTATTTTCTTTTTCTTTTTCAGTACATTTTCTTTTGTTTTAGTCTACCTTTTGTGCACTGTTTTAATTATTTTTAGTGGCCCAAATTACGATGTTTCATTACCATATTATCATGTTTTATCTTTGATTAAAATTGAACCAACGAGATATTTTAATTAGAGATTTTATGTTTTATTTTGGCATTATGTATGCACATGACTACATTCTGACCAACGTTGTTTGTAATCATGTGTCGCCATATAAATTGTTAAGTTCTTTTTCATTTTCTGCCCAACGGTGATATGAATTAGAACTATAGTTTTTGCATGTTATTAATCAGACCAACATAGGGTTAATTACATGCAATAATATCTTTATGTAATTTCTGATTTCTGCCATGTATTTTGATATTCAGCAATAAATGCTTCAAATGTTGCCGCCACAATTAACAATATTGAGCAGCTCACGGGGAGCAATTTTCCCACATGGAAAGAAAGAATTTATGTTGTCCTTAGAGTTTTGGACTTTGATTACGCTTTAAGGGTAATCGCTCTCGTTCCCCCTACTGAAGGTGTGGAAAATTATGATGAGAAAAAAAAAGAAAACTTATGAAGCTAATGTTGAAAAATGGGAGCGGTCTAACCGTTTATCACTAATGATTATGAAGACCTCTATTTCAGTTGGGATCAGGGGAGCAATCCCTGATTCTGAAAATGCTAATGAGTACTTGGCTTCAATAGAGGAGAAATTTAAAGGATCCAGAGGCTCTTAACCACTAAATATGATGGGTCCGGCAGTATAAGAGAACATATCATGATGATGACTGATATGGCAGAAAAGCTCAAGGGCATGGACATGGAGATATCTGATGGTTTCCTAGTCCATTTTATCATGACTTCTCTTCCTTCTGAGTACACGGCATTTAAGTTTAATTACAATACTCAGAAAGAAAAATGAAGCATGAGCGATTTAATCGCCATGTGTGTCCAGGAGGAAGAAAGAATAAGGACAGAAAAGAGAGATTTTTCGCTTCAAGTTGGTGGCTGTAACAAAAGGAAATTCCAAGGGGACTTCAAATCTAAGAAAAAACTGCAGTTCTCCCCTAATTTAGATAAGTCGGGGCCTAAAGTGCACAATGCACCTAAGCCCCATGTTGCTCCCGCTGAAGCATCTAAAGGGGGGAATGTCATTTCTGCAAGCAATCAGGGCATTTCCAGAAGGATTATGTTAGTTTTCTAAAGTGGCTCGCCAAAAAGGGTAATGATACAATAACATTCATTGATGAAACTATTTTTGATGATTTCTCTCTTAATTCTTGGTGGATTGAATCAGGTGCAACTGTGCACGTTACCAACTCTTTACAGGGATTCCTTACCACGAAAACACTAAGAAAGGGGGAGCGAAGTCTTAGAGTCGCGGATGGAAAGGAAGCCAAAGTAGAATCAGTTGGATCTATTCCATTAGTCTTAGATAGCGGCTTCATGCTTTGTCTTAATAATGTAGTTTATGTTCCTTGCATCAGGAGGAATTTGATTTCGGTTTCTTTATTGGACGATGATGGTTTCAAATATATTTTTGGTGACAATAAATGTATTATTACGTTTAATTCAAATAATATTGGTATTGCCTTTAGACAAGACAAGCTCTATATGCTTTCCCTTGATGAATCTCCTGTATCTTTGAATGTGTGTGGTGCTAAGCGTAAAAAGAATGCCAAGACTTCTTCGAAATTGTGGCACTGTCGTTTAGGCCACATTTCGAGGGGGAGAATGGAGCGTCTCATTAAAGAGAAAATTCTCCACCCATTAGATTTCTCTGACTCAGACCACTGCATTGATTGCATTAAAGGAAAATATGTAAAACAAATAAAGAAGGGAGCTAGTCGCAGCACAGGGCTCTTAGAATTAATTCATACTGATATTTGTGGTCCTTTTCCTGTGACATCAGTGTATGGTTTTGATTTATTCATCACATTCACTGATGATTTCTCCCATTATGGTTATATTTTTCCCATTAAAAACCGTTCTGAGTCACTTGACAAATTTAAGATATTTAAGGCTGAAGTTGAAAATTAGCACAACCTAAGAATTAAAGTGGTAAGATCGGATCGTGGGGGAGAATATTATGGAAGACATGCCTCTTATGGGCAAATTCTTGGCCCTTTCGCTAAGTTCCTTAAGGAAAATGGCATCGTTGCCCAATATTCTATGCCGGGTGAACCTTAACAGAATGGGGTAGCTGAGAGACGCGACCGTACACTTATATATATGGTACGGAGCATGCTTAGCCATTCTAGTTTACCAATTGGCTTGTGGATGGAAGCACTAAAGACAGCCGCACATATTCTTAATCGGGTTTCTAGTAAATCAGTACCTAAAACACCTTATGAATTATGGACTGGGAGGAAACTGAATATGAAATATTTACGAGTGTGGGGTTGTAGTGCTGAAGCTAAGATATTTAATCCACATATTGGGAAATTAGACCCTAAGACAATAAGTTGCCATTTTATTGAGTACCCTAAGAGATCCAAAGGGTATCATTTTTATTGTCCTGATATGATAACTAAGTTTGTAGAAACAAAGCACGCTGTGTTCTTAAAGAATAACGAGGACCTGAAGCTCAGGAAAATAGATCTTAAGGAGAAGCGGGTTTATGTTCCTTCACCGCTCATCCCAGAGACCTTTATTCCTATGCCTCAGGTGGTTGCACCTCCAGTAGAGAATACTGTTGTTGCACCCATTGTTGAGGTCTCTGGAATTCCTAATGTTACACCTAATGATGAGCCTCAGCAGTCTCCTATAATAAATAATGAATCTATTAGAAGATCACAGCGGGAGAGAAGATTTACCATCCCAAATGATTATGTTGTTTATATGAATGAGGATATTAATGATATAGGGAAGGTAGATGATCCCACCTCTTATAAGGAGGCCATGATGAGTGAACATTCTTCTAAATGACTTGATGTCATGAAGGATGAACTAAAGTCTATGAGCACTAATGATGTATGTGACTTAGTAGAAATTCCCGACGGAGTCAAAACAGTAGGCTGTAAATGGGTATACAAAACCAAACATGACTCTAAGGGAAATATCGAAAGGTTCAAAGCAGGGCTTGTAGCAAAAGGCTTCTCACAAAGAGAGGGGATTGGCTATAATGACACATTTTCTCTTGTCTCAACTAAAGATTCATTCAGAATTGTTATGGCACTTGTAGCTCATTATGATTTAGAGCTGCATCAGATGAATGTTAAGACGGCATTTCTTAATGGCGACTTGCAAGAGAATATTTACATGGCTCAACTGGAAGGTTTTGTCGTGGAAGGCAAGGAGCACATGGGGTGTCGGCTTAAGAAATCCATTTATGGTTTAAAACAAGCGTCGAGACAGTGGTACCTCAAATTCGATAAGATCATAAGGAGTTTTGGTTTTAAGGAAAATGATGTTGATAACTGCATATATGTTAAGTCAAGGGCAGTAAATTCACCATCTTAGTACTTTATGTGGATGATATCTTATTGGCTAGCAGCGATAAGGATATGCTATTTGAGACTAAGATATTTCTTTCATCTAATTTTGATATGAAGGATCTTGGTGATGCCTCTTATGTTCTTGGCATTGAGATTCACTGAGATAGGTCCAAAGGAATATTAGGTTTATCTCAGAAGGCATACATTGACAGAGTACTAAAAAGATACAATATGCATAAGTGCTCTGGCTCGCTTGCTCCTATTGTTAAGGGCGATAAGTTTGGGACATTTCAATGTCCAAGGAACCAATATGAAACTGAACAGATGAAGTCGGTTTCTTATACTTCAGCTGTTGGAAGCATTATGTATGCTCAAGTATGCATGCGCCCTGATTTAGCTTTTGTAATCGGGATGCTTGGCAGATATCAGTCAAATCCAGGACTGAAGCACTGGAAAGCCATTAAGAAAACTTTGCGCTATATGCAAGCTACTAAGCATTTCATACTCACATATAAGAATTCTAATAGTCTTGAAGTTGTTGGTTATTCAGATTCTGATTTTGCGGGATGTGTTGATACTAAGAAATTCACGTCAGGTTATATCTTCACACTCGCTGGAAGAGCTATCTCGTGGAAAAGCTCAAAACAAACCCTTACGGCATCTTCAACGATGCAAGCTGAGTTTGTGGTATGTTATGAGGCTACCGGACAGGCTGTATGGCTTAAGAACTTTATTCCAGGACTTAGAGTGGTAGACAATATCTCTAAACCACTCACCTTATACTGCGATAACGAATCCGCGGTCTTTTATGCAAATAACAACAAGTCAAATGGTGCTGCCAAACACATTGACATTAAGTATCATGTTGTGAAAGATAAAATCCAGGATCAAACCATTAATATCAAGCATATTAGTACTAAGTTAATGCTTGCGGATCCGTTTACTAAAGTCTTACCACCCAATATCTTTCGTGATCATGTTGCCGGCATGGGTTTATTGGAAAGCCTCTGATTCTAGATAAAAGGACCTTAAAGCAAATCAACTCTCATTAAGTATAATGAATATCAATTTCAAGATAAGATAGTACACTATAGGTACTGAGGTTGTATGGCACTTCATTGGCCATGCAACACATTGCTTTGGTATGCTATTTTATCAAGAATGGACTTATGATGTTAGCCTTACGATCAAAGGGGAGAATGTTGGGTTAATCTCAGCTAACCAACTCCGAGATTTCAGGGAGGAAACGTCTCCACTCGTGCCATGATCAGAAGCGCTACCAACCGCTTTGGTTTCGGTCCCGGTCACCTTGCGCCATATAAAAACAGAAGGTTTCGGCAGGGCTAGTTTATGAGGTTTGCTAGGCCACAAAACCCTAACAGACCCGATTACTCAGAGCGCAAAGGTGAACGAAGGCCGGGCCTCCTCCGTCCCCATCCACGGCAACAACCGCAACTCCGACCGGCCACCTCTGCTTCACCGAGCGCCGACCACAACCCCCATGGCCTCTCCGACTTCGGGTATGTAAATTATGCTTCCGCTCTAAAGATTTCTATTAGGTGTTCATGTTTTGATCTAGGGTTAAGCCTAATGATTCATGTTTAGACTTAGATTAATTTAGCAGGTGGCTTTTTTTAATAGAAATCGAAACTCTGAACAGTCAATACACTGAATGACACATACAAATTTGAACAGTGTACCTACGAGTTGCCAGAGCGAGTCTATATATTTTGGGTGCCAGTTTGCCTTGTCGATCAGCTCCCAATGGCATATCTTGAGATGTCAAGAAACTTCAACTCTAGGAAATTTGCTAAACAAATGCTTCTTGCTGAGAAAATTTACGTAAGCGTGGGAGTAGGAGTCACTAGGAATGCGATTGCGAACTCAAGTAAGAACTACTTTATTTTTGGGGGAAAAAACTCAAGAAGAACTTCTCGAGTTTGAGGCATGGCACCTTTGCGGCTTTTGCCTGTAGTGTGCATGGCCTAGTTTACATCTAAATTTTAGTTTGTGGTTAGCGTTATTTCCATCCACAGATCTGAGTAAATCTTCACTGCTGATCATCATCTTGATGGAGATGTTTCCACCATGCCGTGGTGCTGCTGCCATAGGTTCCATTGTTGAAATGTTGTATTCAGTTTGGAGTTTTGTCTGCTTGACTGGTGATTGCAAGAAGGTGGCTTCACTATCTTCTTACGCTCTAATCGCAGGATCTAAATGGGGCCATGTCATTGGTAAAGTCAACTTTGGTTGACTGGTTAGTGAGGCTGTTCTGTCAAGATTGTACCAATTAGGTGATCGACTGTCTGGATTTCATCTTCTTTTGTTCGACAACATCAACCCGGACAAATTTGTAGAGAAACCAGCGACACCGTACTGCATGTACTCCTGCGTCGGTCCTGCCAATGCGATTTATGAAATGGATATGTTGGGGGTGCAACGCCAAAGCTAAAGGGAGTCTAGGTGGCGTTTGGCCTTTTTTTATCCTAGAACTAACTTCATCTGTAAAAAAAATATAACTTGGCCATTCATAAGATGTAATCTCAACCTTCCACTTTAATGCCTCCATGTTAGGAACATTGTTCATTTAACTCATTTATTTTGCCAATGCAGTGGTATGCTCACGGAGTAAAATGAAAGAGGCATGCATATGGGTAACCAATAAGGTCTTGTTGCATCGGTGATTCAGTTGTAGAAAGAAGAACCACGAGTCTACATCGGTGGTGTCATCAATTAGTATTTGCATGTATCAGAAACATTACCCATTTAATTTTTCAAAAAAAATAGCACTATCTTTGGCAAGGTTCCAGCATCGTCGCTTTCTGTAACAAGTCGGCTGCAGCCTCACATTGTTTAGAGCATTAGCATGATCTGAATGAAAAGTTAAGCGTGATCTGAATGAAAAGTTAAGCGCCCACAGATTGAACAATCGATGCACTGAATTATACGACTATAATGTATTGTACTGCTTTTCCAGGGATTGCTTTTGCAATAAATGGCACATGGAAATTGAAGAGAGAGTATCTGCTAGTACTAATCATGTCATGACCTCCCTGCCCCCGTCTTCATAAGTTCATATTACTGCTGCTCAGTTTGCCTTGTCACTCAGTTCCCCATGGCATATCTTGAGATCTCGAGAGACTTGAGCTCAAGGAAATTGGCTAGATAAATGCTTTTAGGCGAGAGAATTGACATAAGCGTGGGAGTGGGAGGCACAGGGAATACACCCAAATGTTGCACCCTTTCGTAGTGATCCATGAATAGTGCTTTAAGGGTGCAGTACCCAGGAGAATTTGTTGTTTCGCCAAGACCATCGTGATTGATCCAGAGAGCCATATGATGCACATTTTAAGGAGAAACCTCCTGGCAATAGTCAGTGCTCATAGAACATGCTGATCACAACTCTAATAGAATAGTCATTCATGTGGATGGGAGAACTGAACACACGAGAGTATATATTGATGGACCACCAGCCGATTTCAATGGAGATGCCATTGTCTGCACCCTCACCCCTCGTCTCCGTGAAATGCTCCAGGAGTCTGTTGAGGAAGGTGATTCATATCCTATTAGGACTCCGATATATATCTTTTGTTTGTTCCAAGCTGTGTTCAGAACAACTCTCTTTATCATTTCTTTTATGAAAGAAAATGAGTATTTTCCAAGCGGAGGCCAGGACTCCCTTGGAGTTGCTGTGGATCATCAAAGAGGAATTCTGGACATGGCGAGCTACCGGAGTCACCAGAGCACCAATGCAGTGAGCATTCTCAGTGTTTGGAACCATTCCGCTTGTCTGTTTTTGTTGTGCGTTGCCTGATGTTCTGAGTTTGAGGCGGCGAGTGAGAGTGCCGCAAAGGCTTCATCGCTTGTTGTAATCTTTGTTTGACAGCCTTTCTGTCAATGCTTTGTTTGTACTCTTCCATATCGCAATAAAATTCTGCCAGGGTTCTTCCGCCGGCCTGGCAAAAAAAGAGAAAGAAAATGAGTACTAGAAATTAAATGTTACGGGGATCAAATCTTTTGACACATGGAATGCCATCAGGGAGAGAAGAGTGCTCTTGCTCAGCTGTGTCTTGAAGAAACTAAAACAACATCCTTTAGTGGTAGATATCTAAAGCAATTCTGCCCAAAAAAAAACTGAATAAATTTGCATATGTTAGCGCTGGAGGAGAGGAGGGTCTGTCTATCAGGAGTTTCGTTAACTATTTGGGCTGGTTCTGAGTTTGAAGGTCCCTACATGAGGTGATCTATATATGTCTAATTAAGCACAAAATTATGTGATTGTTTTGGCTTCAGCTTTTAGTTTCCGGTTTATTTTTCACTATTCATAAATTTCGTCTTTTTCTGAACTTTTGGTTTTTTGTTGAGCTTTTTTGCCGGTTCTTTTTTCCCGTATTTGTTTGTATTATACGTAATGGACTAACATATTTTTTTAATTTTTAAAATTTAATTATGCTAAATAAGCCTCTGTCAACTACAGTGCTTTTCAGCCATAAGCCACCAAAAATAAGTCCAAATGATCACCACCTACACCACCTATGTCTAGATTGAAGTAAGGTGGATCAACTGGATGAAAAATTAAGCATATGTAGACGGAACAATAATGCTGAACTAAAACAACATGACTACTTTTCCACGTGTTTAATTTGTAGGGAAGGGCATAAATTGCATAAAATTTAGTAGAGAGATGTAGATGTAAGCAACTCCTTCGGAGAGAGCGAGCTAGCCAAACAAATAGTATTTTAGAATGCAGGAGGAGGGGGCCGAGTGTTGGATATAATCTTGTTTTAGAAGTCGTATACAAAGTTTGGAAGTGATCGAAGTCAAGACAGAGACGAATTTGAAGTTGCAGCTGAAACAGAGTATCTCAGGCGGACCGGTACAGACCGGAGAAGCAATTGTAATTGAAGTCAAAACGTACTAGAAGTTGTAGTTGAAAGTTGGAACCAGAGTCAAAGTCGGAGTTGGTCTGTAATTCGTAGTCGAAACCGAGTAAGAGTTGTAGAACTGGGTATAAAAGGGGGTGGAGTCTTGTAACCAAGGTGTGCCTACAAGTACTAAGCAATTGCGAGTAATAAAGAAGAGAAAAGAAATCCCTGAGCATTGGTTTCCATTGAGCAATCTCGCAGACGTGGTCGAAGTCGACTTACGCCCACGGTAAACGTGGTCGTAACGACTTACGACCACGGCAAAGTACCAGTAGACATGGTCGAAAGGCGTTCGACCACGGCAAGACTGAAGGAGGTGTGGTCGGGAGGACCTACGACCACGGCAAAGCAAAGTCGGAGGTGATCGAGAGGTGCTATGACCACGGCAAACAGATTTGAACGTGGCCGTAGAGTTGTTCGACCACGTTGAAGGGGTGCTAAACGTGGTCATGAAGGCTATCGACCACGGCATAAAGCGTTCGACCACGCTGTGAAGGTTACGACCACGGTGTAAGTGGTCGTAAGGAGCTGCGACTGCGTCGGAAAGATCTGAACGCGGTCGGAAACGACTCCGACTACGTAGAAAGAAGTGAACGTGGTCAAAACGAGAGTTTGACCACGGTGAACAGTGATCGCCAGCATCACTGCGTGATCGTAGAAGGTTGCGATCACGGTAACTCCAGCGCAGTGGCAGGGAGAAGCAGTCGTACGGCAACAGGAGGCTGTCGGAACCGGTCGTAAGCACTTGGAACTGGTCGTAATCGATCCTAACTGGTCGTCAAGGATCCTGAGGAGGTTGTAAGACTTCCAACACCGAGAACCCAAGGATTGAGGGATGCTAACGCAGCCCATGTTGCACGTATTTCGTCAATGCCCGCGGGGCGGGAATGCTACTGGATGTACGGGCTCAGAGAGAAGGCGCGCCCATTGATCGTGCTTGGCTTCGTCAAGACGAACGCAACAAACAGAGGAGACGACACACCACGTGCACCGGTGGCTATAAGCCGTCGGGTTATTTCATCCCATAGCTTTTTTGCAAAACAGCCTAAAACCTTTAAATTTACATAAAAGTCTAAAAAGTTATAAAAATACTTATTCAATTGACCTCACAAGTTTAAGATCAGTAATTAGTATTTCACGAGCCATGAGTTCACGCAGTGGCAATGTATTTAGCAACCGACGAGACGACGGAGAAGAAAAGCACGAGGGGAGCACGGCCCAGACAAAAAAAGCCGACGACGTGGGCCGCCCTGCCTGCCGATCTGCTAGCCAGGATCCCTTAATTTCGCACGTACAGCCAGACACGCGAGATGAGAATGCGAGATGTTCCAGCCTCCCGGCAGGGTTTTTCTCTTTTTCGCTTCTCTACAACTCTACAACATGTGATGTAAGTGTTGTACAACATCAATTACACCGGCGACAAGGCGAACGAGTGATGGGGAAGTGAGTGAGAGTTGCGTGTATAAGATGGAAGTGAGAGAAATAGGGTGCGCGATGCATATATAATCCTCTGTTTTATCCCTGGAGCGAGAAGAGTGAAAAAAGCCATTTCTAAAAACTAGATGTTTATATTAGTTTCTAACTTCTTCAAGTATAATTCAATATAAATAGCCCATGAAGCACATGTGCTTATTTAAACATCAAAGCTATATTATAAATACATTATCTATCCTACATGGCAAAAAACAGTTTTAACTTGCGAAGCATCTCTCTAAACACTTGTATTGTACATGCTCTTAGTGGTTTGGAAGAGTCATGGGTCTATGACTCGATCCACCAGAATTTAAATTGTGATGTCTACATTTACGTACGCATGAGTGCATCTAGTACTGAGGGGTGCACTCATGTGTGTTTATAATGGTGTGTCTGTGTCTTTTTTGTAATAAAAAAAAGCACAAGCCGTTTACCATCTTAAAGGCACTGCTACATTATCGTGGACTTTAATTCTTACTTAGCTATTATCCGATTATACTAGCCTATGATATCTCTGCGCTGCAATATTATGGCTTTCTTAGGTGGGGGAGTATCGGCCGAAGGTAGGCCAAAAATCGAAAAATATGAAATTTTCTAATCTCAACCATTGGATTGTGTGCTAATGGTTCCCACCGCTAGGGGTGGGTATTTTTTTACCGAAACCAAAAAATCGAACCGAATCAAATAAACCAAATATTGTGGTTTGTTTGGTTTTCGGTTTGTGGTTTGGTTTTTATTTTTCAGCTATTCGGTTTCAGTATACACTGCAATTTTCGACTCCAAGAAACCAAATAAGCCATATACCGCAAACCATATGCAAAGAGTTGTTAGCTTTGTTGTTATGTATAGATGGTTCATGGTTGAATTTTCAGTTCATGGTTGCATTCAAAGAGTGTGTTAGCTTTGTTGTTATGTGTAGATGGTTTATGGTTGTATTCTGTTTGTGGTTATATAGTGCAAAGAGTGTCTATCTTGCCTTAATTCTTATTTGCAAGAGACAAAAAAAAAGCTCATCTCAGTTTAACTGAACCGAATTAATTCGGTGCGGTTTTTATTTTTTGAGTAGTAATTCCGGTTTGCAAGTCCTAAATACTGTATTTTTAAAAGTCAAATAAACCACACCGATATAACCGAATAAACCGAACGCCCACCCCTACCCGTCGCCATCACTTAAATCATGTCTTACAAAATTGCCCCTACAACCATAGCACATTTTGCAGAAAGCACATTAACTGCACACTCTTCTTCCCCACCTCTTCTCTCAGGCATTTTCCCACAAGATCGCCGCCGCCAATGGGGTGCTCCACCTCAGATATACGGTGAGGGGTGGAGAAATATAGCGGGCGGCGTTGCCTTGTTCCAAGCTACATTCATGCAGGCACAAGCTCTAGGCAGCCATGACAAAAGCTAGGCAGGCATGAAAAAAGAGGGGAGAGAGTGACGGTGAACACTTCGACAAGACAAATCTGGCCAGTAGACCTCAGGGACAATGGCGGTGGCGTGACCACTTGATTTTGGCAGCTTGTGGTGAACATCAGGGGCAATGGGCAGACCTCGTGGTTTGGCGTCACACGCGGGAAACGGCGACAGCGGCAGTTCAGCGAAATGAGGGAGAGGGAAAGAGAGAGAAGAGAGTAGGGTGCACTAGTGCACAACAGGTCATCACAGATGGTTCAAAAATATCATCACAGATGGTTTGGTGAGCCATCTGAATTTATGGGTCAGTAATAATACGAAGTCATTACAGACGGTTTTTGAATAATCTGTGATGCAGACTATCACAGACGGTTTTAATCAGCTATAATAGACAGTTTGTAGCAGAAACCGTCTATGATATATGATTTATCACAGATGATTTCAACTATAAACCGTCTATGATATATAAATATCACAAACGGTTTCTACTACAAACCGTCTGTGATAAACCATATATCACATATGGTTCCTACTACAAACCGTCTGTGAAAGTCAACTATCATAAATGGCTACGAGTTAATAACCGTTCATGATATTCTTTTCTGTTTCTAAATCTATTTCTGTTTGTTGGCTAGCCTCAGGAAATGCTAGTCATACCCTCTGAAACAAGCAGATTAATGCAGTATATGTACATCCAATTCACATTTATTTATTTCAGAAACAAGAACATCCATTTCACAAATCAATTAACAGAAATAAAATACAAATACACACATGAACAATTAAGCTCAAACTTATCCCAGTGAAATTTATTTCACATTGTGGAACTCCCTATTTTCTTTTATGACTTTAGACATCAAGAAGTGTGCACACTGTCCTCGAATATTGTTAAGGTCGGTCTGTTCCAACGGAGTTGTAGTGATGGACGGAACCTGTCGGTATGAAGATCAATATCGTGCATACATATATAAATTGATAAGTATGAAATAATTATCGCAAGATTAACAAACCTCAGGATTGTTCTTCGTAGAACCGACAATTAGTTGTATGTTGTGGCAAACATAGAATCCATAGGTGTTATTGCTCGGTGGCAGTTGGTGGCACTGCAAAAATAGAATTTGTTAGTTCGAAATGCATTACTATGAAGTGTTGTATAGGATTAATGTGTACTAGCGAATACCAGGAAATCTAGAACGTCTTACAGGGCGTCGATCCCTTCTTTGGATTTTCGTACCTTTGCAACGTAAATGGCAAATGACCTACGTGATTCTAAAAGGTTAGCCTTAGTCATTGAAATATATTTCCCTGTCGATTACTTGTTGAACAACTATGCAATCGATTTTCTTCTTCTTTAAGAAATCAAGGTATATTACCCTGTTCCATTTTGATATAATTACAATTAGAATCCAGTGGAAGCTACACAGGTATGTCATGGTCATTAAACCTAAGTTTGTGTTGCTTATAAAGTAGAATCAACAAGTATAGCCACTAGTGTAGCACTTACCCCTGGTTGTAGGGCATAAGTATGAATTCCTTATTGCGATGACCCTCCATGCCTTCGTAATAAAATTCCTGATGAAGAATGCATCCTCCTTGATGATATCCATGAAGACCAAGTATGGGTCAAGGAAACCAGCTGGTGATTTCATTAATCTGGCTTCACTCACCATGTATACACACACAAAAACAATGAGTTATATGACATTTATCAGCATTACATAAATGTAGACCGTGATTGTACACATTTATAGTGTCTAGCATTGAATGAGTGACGCGTTGAGGGTGTCAAGTGTGAAGAGAAAGAATAAGTCCTCGAATGTCACCATGAAGATAAAGTCATGAATATTGCGCTGCAGATGATGCGGTATGAACTTGACGTTGACACCAAGCGTCATTGTTCCTCTGGCTTGTTGGCCTATTCCATGTAATACACATGCAATCTCTGGCAAGATAGTCCTAGAGTTAGGTGGCGCTGTTTCAGGATGACCAACGGCTCATCTAGCTGAATATTTAGGCCAACGGCAAGTAGGAGATCTCATCATTCATCTTTTTCGGTTTGCCCTTGCTACCTCAACTGTAGGTCGACTTCATGGTAATCAACCGGGCACGAGATGTAGATACAACACGTCTTTGTTGCATATGTGCACATAGTGTTGGTGCGGATCGTGCTTGTGGAATTGACACCTGTGCAGATAGCTCCTATGGACTTGGCACCCGTGCAAGTAGCTCAAGTAGACTTGGTACCAGTGCAGATGGCAATTATGGACTTAGCACCAATGCAAATAGCACAAGTGAACTTCGCACCGATGTAGATGGCTCTCGTGGATTTGGCACAGGTGCAGGAGCCTCTAAACTGACGTCCCTCTTAGGCCACTGGATGAATATTCTAATGGCTTGCCCTAGAGTCATGACCTCATTGTTGGGGGCATCTGCAGCGGGACAACCTCAAAATTTGTATGAACATCATCCACATTCACTTTTACGAAATTTGGCACTAGAGATTCACCGTGCACTAAGGCACTGGGCCTAGATGGATACGCCTGGCCCCATGCAGCTCATAGGGCAACAGAGGTATATCTCACTTGGAACTTGCACTTCATAGCCACCTACATAATAATACAAAATTAGCTACTCCAACAGGCCTATCAATGGATTGAACATTCTAGAGATAATAATTATTATCAGGATATCATTGATAGGAAATCGGTGGTTGCTTTTTGAGGTAGGATTGGACGCGGAGCTACTTTGACGGTTGGGGGCTGCCTAGCATAGGAGCGGCGAGGGCTTCCTACTGATTTTTTTATACCTTTACATCTCATCTCTAACCAACTTTTGCATCTCATCTTTGATTTTTGTCATAATGTCCTCTCGTGCTGTACCTCTCGCTCTATTTTTGCTCTCTTCCTACTCCAGTATGCTTCAGAGTCCTCTGGGAAGCCATATTTCCAAGGAACATAAAGACCAAAGCCTCTTAAGTGACTCGGGTGCTCCTTATTTCCCAGGACCGTGGAAAGTAAATCTCTCTCCCTAACTTCCTCAAATGAGCCTTGGGAAGATTCTACACTTAGTGCTTCCAAGCGGTGGCACACTTCCTCGTCTGTAGGGTTTCGAAAGGAGATGGACCCCAACAGCATGGTAGATGACCTCGCTTTTATCTAGTTTTGGGCGTGTTCATCAGGGATCCCGGAAAATGGTGGGGAGGTCTCCCGTAGGATTGCCTGCTCATCATCGTGCCTCCATTAGGAGATTTTACCTGCATACCTAGTGGCACCGAGTCTGTGGGGGCACGTGTTTTTTCCTAGAGGGCCTTGCGGCACACTTTCACTTCAAGAATTATCTATCGTCTTCATCACCACTAACTCTTGCCATTGCAGTTCCAGGAATGAATACTTGTCGAAGGGCGTCAGATCTTTCTTCATGTATTGCTTGACAAGTAGGCTCTTGAAGTTTTTCCACGCTTTGCACACTGCTAGCAATATATGTCATCGCACGAAGCCTTACTGTTCTTTCGGGATCTTGAATGATAAAAAAAACTTTATTCAGTAGCTGACTTTTCTGATCTTTAGTCACCTTCTTCCACGAAATGAACGTGATCTCAATCCGTTCCTATACAACTATTTTGACTATTCTCCATAATGCGGACATTGCTCGGAAGGATTGAGAGGAGTCCCAGACGCATTGACATCCATGATGGTGAATCAGCCCTCGGGCCTTTTCGATAGTCCTCTACCTTTTCGGGATTTTCTAGAGGATGGTGCAGCACACGCATCCGTCAACAATGTCAAGAATGATTGGATGACATTTTTAAAAGATAAGCAATTCTTAAGCCAATTCTTGGTGAATTTAGAATATGAACATGTATTTATCTAAAAATTTCTCTAATCAATCAGGCTTTGAACTCTAGACTACCATATCGAATATCTAAAGATAGGCAATAGTAAGCTTAACAATGGACTTGAGACAGATATCAAAATTATTTACTTCAAGTAAATCACATTCATATCACAGTGTTTCATTTTTGCTTTATCTTTGCATATATGTTGTGCTAGCTGAATTTTCAATTAATTGCTTAGTTCTAGCATTGGAAGGTATTGCAAAGAGGTTGTGTGGGTTCGGTTCGATATCCCACATGTTCTATGTTCTAAGCATAATATATTGTTTAAATAACGTGTGAGGATTTACATATTTATATGTTGATTTTGTCATTTAAATGCTAGTGGAATTGTTCTTTAAAATAATTATATTTTACTAGAATTAAATCTGAATTCATGCAAAAACTGCATTAATTACAACAATCCAGAAAACCAAGCGCATATACAGCAAAGCATATATCCAAGACACGATAATAACATAGAGATTAAACTATTATGTCTCAACATGAACGATGTAATCAAGCCAAAAGACAATATGCTAAACTGAGCACAAGCATGAGCATTTGTAATTAACGTAACGTATAGATTAAGAAGTGAGTTTTGCTCTCAATTTGAGTAATTGCTCAAGTTAAAACCTAACCTTCTCACCCTTGTCAACAGTTCATATATCAAAGGGACAAACTCCTTAGTATTATGTTGGTTTGACACTCTAAAATTGCCTCAGTAAAGTAATAGAATCAACTGCCAGATTTTAATGTGCTATGGCAGTAATAGCAGTAATAACTAAATCTAACAATATTCAATATAGAATAGTAGTGATTTATACTTAACCAAAGTAAGAAACAAATAATCATAAATCAATACTAGCAGAATACTCTCTCATTAGTCGCAGTGATCTCAATTTGACAAGTTATCCTCATCGAGCATTCACAAAGCCTACATTCTATTATGCAAAGTCCCCCCAGTGCTAGCACTTATGAGGAGGGCCATCGGAGTCGAAAAAGGTAGCGATGAGCTTGGGGGAGGTGGTGATAGCATTGGGGGAGAAGGCAACAGGCTCGGAAGGAGGAGGAGGGTGACTGCCTCGGGGAAGGAAGGTCGCCGGAGTCAGAGGAGGAGGAGGGTGACGGCATCAGGTGAGGAGTGCCACCGGAGTCAGGGGAGGAGGAGGGTGATGACCTCAGGTGAGGAGTGCCGCCAAAGTCGAGGGAGGAGTAGGAGGGTGACAGGCTACGGAGGAGGAGGGCGATGGGCTCGGGGCGAGGCGGTGGCATTCGTGGGCAGTACAGTGGAGACAAGCCCAAGTGCGTAATATATATAGGGGAATAATCAGAGACGGTTCTATTTAAGAATCATCTATGATATTTATCATCACAGATAGTTCTTATTTAAAACTGTTTGTAATAACAAAATATCACAGACGGTTTTAATGTACAACTATTTGTGAATATATATATATATAGTATAAATAACAGAGGCAACATGGTGCCCAGGCTCCATGATTAAGACTTTCCATCCATGATTGAGACTTTCCATTCATAATTAAGACTTTTCATCCTGATATTATATATCATTGCGCTTGCACGTATCTAAAAACAATCTAAAGGCAGAGAGGCTTGGTGCCCGGGCACCCTGGTGTCCCATTTCAGCGTCATATATATATATATATATATATATATATATATATATATATATATATATATATATATATATATATATATATATATATATATATATATATATATATATATATATATATATATATATATATATATATATATATATATATGCTGAAATGGGACACCTAGGTGCCCAGACACCTAGGCTCCCTGCCGTTAGATTGCTTTTAGATACGTGCTAGAGCAATGGTATGTATGGTATGTAATATATTAGGCATGCTAAATCAATCATGGAAGGAAAGTCTTAATCATGGAAGGAAAGTCTTAATCATGGATGGAAAGTCTCAATCACACTAGCACGCATCTAAAAGCAATCCAAAGGTAAGGAGACTAGGTGTCCAGACACCTAGGTGTCCCTGTTATTTATAATACTATATATATATATATATATATATATATATATATATATATATATATATATATATATATATATATATATATATATATATATATATATATATATATATATATATATATATATCACAGACGGTTGTACTTTAAAACCATCTATAATGTTCCCTACTCACATTCACATATACATAAATGCAAACTCACATATATATCGCACATTCTCATATACATAAATGTAAATTCACATATATATGACTCATTCTTATATACATAAATGCAAATTCACATATATATATTACACATTCTCAAATACATAAATGCATATTCACATTTATATATATATATATATATATATATATATATATATATATATATATATATATATATATATATATATATATATATATATATATATATATATATATATATATATATATATATCACACATTCTTATATACATAAATGCAAATTCACATATATATCACACATTCTCATATACATATATAAATACAAATACAGAATATATGACAAATAAACATTTCATTCATCATTCTACTTGCTTATTTCCTTTAAAAATTAGCCCTTCATGATGATCAACGCGTATGTAGCTACTTTCATCATGTTCTTCCTCTACCCTTCTGCCGTTTTTGAAAGGAGACAACTCATCAAATTAATTGTATTCTTCTTCGTCCACTGCATTCTCAACTCTGACAATCTTTCTTTTTCTATGAAGAGCTATGTGGCGCTTCTTATTTTCCTAGTCGGTTACATAGAAAACTTGAATAACTTGGTTAGCGAGTACGAATGGTTCATCTTTGTATCGAACACGTTTGAGGTCCACAGTAGTGATACTATACTTGTCGACCTTCGCCTGTGAGAGATGGACCCAATGGCACTGAAATAAGGGGATTTTGAAAAGCATGTAGTCGAGCTCGCAAATCTCCTCTATGAACCCATAGTAGTAGTTTCTCAACCCATCGGTACAGAAAGCATTTATGTGAACTCCGCTGTTTTAGTTAGTGCTCTTTATATCCTAAGCCTGTGTATAGAATGTGTACACATTTATATCATATCTTTGCCATGTCACAACTGTAAATATTGGCCCTTATGCCAACCATGTCACCATATCACTTGACGAGCTTGTAGAGAGTCGCTCCTTCAACCATTGGTTGAACCAACTGTTGTGTTGTCTCGTGATCCAAACATCTGGGCGCTCTGAATTCTGTTGCCAAAGCACACCCTTGTGCTGGTCGATATACAGGAACACTTCAGTCATGTGTTGCAAGACCGTGAAATAGGCATAATCATACGCATCCATATCTGGAGTGATTGATTTTCTTTCAATGGTCCCGATACCATTGAGCCTCCCCTCAGATCGAGGCACACCTATTGATTTGACCTAAACCATGTAATCGACACAAAACTCGATGACCTCTTAGATTGCATAATCTTCGACGATGCTGCCCTCCGTCTAAGATCGATTCCATACATAGTACTTGAGAATTCACATGAACCTCTCAAATGGGTACATGCTACATAGGAACACGGGCCCACACATTTTTTTACCTCCCACACAATATGAACAATGAGATGGACCATGATATCGAAAAATAATGGAGGAAAATACATCTCAAGATGACATAGTGTCATTACCACCTTGTCCTACACAACATGTAGTCCTTCAGGATTGATTACATTCTGAGCTTGTCTCTTAGACCTTGATCAGCAAAATACTTCTAATTGCAATAGGGAGCATATGTGTCATTAACACAAGACAATCATGAGACTTCATGTCGATTAACTTCAAATTTTCCATCGAAACAAGTTTCTTCATGTTGGCGGAGTAACCAGATGGAATTTTCACACCATGCAAACACTGGCACAGTTCAGTTCTCTCGGCCTTGGATAGAGTGTAACAAGCAGGGGGGAAGGTAAGTTCGTCCTTTATCGATCTTTGTTGGAGCTAACTTAGGCTTGATGTCAATATCAACTAAGTCAAGCCGTGCGCTGATCTGTGCCCATTTGTCACGAATGTTCAGTAAGAGACCAATCAAGCTGTCACATACATTCTTCTCTACATGCATGATATCGATGTAGTGGTGAATTTCTAGATGCTCCCAATAAGGTAAGTCCCAAAATATTGATCTCTTCTTCCAGACGTTCTTCTCACGGATCATCGATTTACGTTCCTTTCCGAGCACAACATATAAATCCTTAACAATATCATAGATATCTTTTTTGCTTAAAAATCTTAGAGCTGAACTGTCCTCATTCTTTCTGTCGAATTGTTTCTTCATCCTGCAGCATGGGTGAGCCCTCCGAAGGAACCTACAGTGATGCATGTACATGGTTTTGCATGAGTTCTTTAGCCACATACTCTCGGTATCATCTAAGCAGAGAGTACAGGCTTTGGCCCCTTTTGTACTTTGGCCCAACAGGTTAGTAAGGGTAGGATAATTATTTATGGTCTAGAATAATAAGCGTAAAATGAAGTTCTCTCATTTGTACGCATCCCATACCTGTACGCCTTCGATCCACAGTATTTTTAAATCTTCTACCAACGGTGCTAGGTACACATCAATATCGTTTTCAGGTTGTTTCGACCCTTGGATAAGTATCGACAGCAAAATATATTTTCGCTTCATACACAACCAAGAAGGAAGGTTGTAGATGCAGAGAGTCACGGGCTAAGTGCTATGTTGGCTGCTCATGTTACCAAAAAGATTCATTCCATATATACTCAATATGAACCTTATATTCCTCGATTCTGTACCGAAGTCTGCAAATCTCCTATCAATATTTCTCCACTAGGCGGAATTAGCAACATGTCTTAGCATTACATCCTTCTTACACTCCTCCGAGTGCCAACGCAGCAGTTTTGCCTTATTTAGATTCACAAAAAACAACTTCGAACAGAGAATTACATGAATATATCATGCGACTTTAGTGGGGGGTCCTCTCTTCACCTCTATTCTCTCGTCGTCATCTGATTGATTCTTACGCTTGTATCGAGATGCGTTGCACACCGGACATGCATGCATGTTTGCATACTCTTTATGGTAGAGGATACAGTCGTTCGGATATGCATGTATTCTTTCTACTTCTATTCTCAATGGACAAAGAACCTTCTTGCCTATGTATGTGGTTTTGGGCAACTCGTTTCCCTTCGGAAGCTTGTCCGCTAAAAGACCTAATAATGTCGTGAAGCTCTTGTCGGACCAACCGTTACTTGCCTTCAATTTCAGCAGTTCAAGCACGGCTGACAACCTCGTATACTTTGGCTTGCAGCACGTGAACAAAGGTTTGTCCGAGTCCTCCATCAAGCCTCGGAATTTAACATACTCTCTCTCATGATAGTTCCCTTCTGCATCACGAAGCATCTGATCCAGATTGTCACCATTCAGCGTATCCGAATTGAAACCACAATCAACATGATCATCTGGCGGCATATCATTGATTTCATCAATAATATCCTTATTACTACCTTCCTGTGTGATCTGCTCTTTACCATGACTGGTCCAACGTGCATACCCATTTTTGAAACATCTTTGAATCAAGAGCGCTTCAATCTACGCTCGGTTCTTAAATATGTTTATGTTCTCCCAGTCAATGCATGGACAATATATATATTCCACCCCCTTATTCAACATATCCTCCTCGGCAGCTCTTGTAAAATCAGAAACACTATTAATATACTCTTCACTCACACAGTTCCCAGCGTACATACAGTTTCGGTCCTATGTTACGCATATAATAATTTAGTATAACATATCAATTAATTAATTACTATATTATATATGTATGATCTAAATTAAGTAGCTATATTTAGCAATAATAATTAATAAATTGAATTGAGTACAAATAGACTATAAATTGACTAAACCGTAAACCATGCTAGATGTATAATAATCTTCTATGTACATCAAGCTAGCTAGATCAACCATCTTCAATTCTCCTTTCGCCAAAAGTTATAAATCTAAATTATAAAGCAAATAAAAACAAATTACTAACTATAGGTATTCAAAAACTTAGTAGATTTATAATTACTCTTGCCAAATAGTCTCCTTTCACAAAATATCTTCAAAGCCCTGCCTCCAGCTCAAAACAGCAGCGTAGATCTGGAATTTAAGACAGAGGGTCGAGGGGTCTGCGCGCAATTAATACATAGGAATTATCACAGACGATTTTTATACAAATAGTCTATGATGACATAATTATCACAGACGGTTTTTAATACAAACCGTCTATGAAGTATCACAGACAAATAAAATAAAAAATCATCTGTGATATTTGGTAACATCACAAACGGTTCTTTAACAAGAACCGTCTGTGACCACAAACCGTCTGTGATATTTCCTCTTCACAGATGGTTTTTAGGGCTGACAGCAACACAGATGATCTCTAAACTAAAATTATCTGTGATTGTATTTAATACAGACAGTTTTGGAGAACCGTCTGTGATATGGCGTCTAATATTAGAATTTTTGTAGTAGTAGTGGGTGATGAAGTGGAAGGGGGCTTTTGCAAAAAAATGTGGGTAGGAAGGGAAGGGGGAGATTCGAATCTTTAGTTCACAATCCCATGAGTTAGACCAAATTTCCCATATTTAACTTTTAGTGCATTTGTACCTGATATGTTCTTTTCTTGGATAGCCAGCATGCAATAACCACCACTTGGTACGGGGTGGTAGAATTATGTATGTATGATCTCACCCACTAGATTCAAATCCTGTTATCTACCTTTACACAAACATAAGCCCAATACTTTTGAATGTGTGCTATGGGGTGCACTTGTGTGTATTTGTGTGATGTGCATGCATGCGTGTGTGGTGACATGTGTTTGCACGTGCGTCTTGTAATAAAAAAGGAAGTGGCCATCAGATTAAATAGATCCTATAAGATGTTTGAAGATGCTATCGGATTAATGGAACGCGGAACTACAGCGTAGCATTACCTTATGTTGTAATCACGTACCATTGGCACTATAAGATAGGAACCGCTCACATATCTAGTACTATTATAATATTTTTTTATTAATTTTAGCTCTCTAATATATATTTTTATAAAAAATGATCTCTCTGAGCTGAAAGATATGACAGATGATTTGTATCATCTGCCGTGTCATCGTAGCTCGATAGAAAGTGAGCAAGAGGTAAGACAAGCTGGCGCAGCATGTGGCAGGCCCGGGCAGCTGCTTGCCAGCTAAGCCGCAGCAAGGCAGCTGCCTGCTTGCCAGCTAAGCCGCAGCAAGGCAGCTGCCCGGCGAGTACAGCGCGCAAGCGAGCGGGTGGGTCAGGCCATGGCGCGCTCGTCACCACATCTATATGGTTAAGGTCTTGTTCTTTTCAGCTTCTAAAAGCTGTTTTTTGACTTTTTTACAGTAACTAACTTTTAAACGGGGTATTTTTTCAAGATAATATCTACTAGTTAATTGTAGTACATACTTTACTGACATCATTTATATCGACAAAAATCGCACGTGAGTTTCTATTACTCTGTAATCTATCGTACAAACAACCCAAAAGTCACAAGCTACAGCTAAAAGCCACATACCGCAGCCAAAAAAACAGGCCCTAAATCCTCCAATATCTACCATCACCAATGGCCGCTGCAAGTCCAGACAGCTAGAATTCACTAGATTTGATAGGTAGATATACATACTCGTCGAATTAAAGTCCGCAAAAATGAACAGCTTTGGCGTGAAGATTTGAATATATCAAGATCCTGAATAAGCCAAACTACAAACTTTGTGTCCCAGTAGTTATAGAATTTTTTGTACGGATAACTTTTTTTTATTCGGAAATACAGAAATATACCCACGGGAAATTTTTTACAAAAATAGCCTCCAGTCGCCCAATGGGGATGCGACTAGAGAATTTCGCCCACCCGGCAGGCGACAAGAGGCTATGTCGCTTCACGGGAAAGCGACATCACGGAGTCGCTTTCTCTCTGGGCGATTTAATGAAGTTGCCCAATGGCTGGGCGACTTGTAATGCAGTCGCCCAGTAGGTAGGCGACTTCATTCAGTCCCCCTGAATTTTGTAGAGTTTTAGCAATTTTGTAGTTTGAAACAGAGAAAAAAATCTGATATAGTTGTAATAAAAGTTTATGTGCACTGTATGTTGTAGATGCACAAAAAAAATTCCAAAATTTTTTTTAAGAATGATTGACCGTAGAACGATAGATACATAGAGTGGTAAGTGATATTTTGATGTTGGTGAGAAATAGTTTACGGAGAGAACCGGTATGACTTGCTATCTGAATCATTGAATGCGAACATGCTAGATAATAAGCTTATGTCAATAGAAATAAACTTCATAATACAGTTGGGAGTAACATGCCGCGTACATTGTTATTACATGCATAACATATAGCATGATATGTGTCGGGACCCCGGATTTCCGAACCCGGACCCTCTGTGTATTACAGCACTAGTCCCAGATCAAAGCTAGTGCACACAGTCAAACAGAAATGATTACATAACCAACAACGCTTTATTAGAATAATTAAGAGTACTGACCGAATGGTCTCATTATTACAAATGAGGTTTCAAGACCTCGCACACACGAAACACAGCGGAAGCAGAAGATAAATCCAGCGATGACCCATCAATACGCCACAGGCAATTGACTGGGGAAGCGCGACCTAGTACTCCGGAAATCCTTCATCAAATCCTCACGCGAAGTAGTCGTAATCACCTTCTTGAGCTTCATATTCCTCTGGGGATTATTTTTGAGTGCAGCATGTGAGTACATAAAGTACTCCGCAAGTCTTGGGAAAAATGCATAGATGCAAGGCTTAACAAAGGAAGGCTATATGGTTGTTTTGCACAAAGCAACAATTTAAAATTCAGTTACTACTAATTATTTTCGAAGGCATCAAGTTAATAAAGTAAATGTTTTAACAGAATTAACTTTCTAGTGAAGGTTCCAACTACCAACACTAGCTAACCAATTACCATTGGTCAAGATTAAAACTGCGGGTTCCATCCACCCTCTCTGGCTCCATCCGCCAGGATTCCCTTCCGAGAGTTCCCTCCACCCTCGGAATACAAAACTTTTGATTTTAAAACCAAAACCAGAAATCTACCATGTGAATGCATTCCTTGCCCGCCCTTGACCGTGGGCACGGCTATTCGAATAGTTTTACACTCTGCAGAGGTTGTACAACTTTACCCACAAGAGATAAATTATCCTAAAAGTCAACACGCTTCCTTTGGCATGAGACCCACATAAAATATCACAAAGCCTTTACCTTACTCTAATCTAGCTAGATACCACCCGCTGAGGTTTCACCGCAGGTAGGCTAACTGCCCGAACCGAAGCCCCCTCTTGCGCCATATGAGTACAGTAAATCCCTGTCCCTCACTGTGAATAACCAGTCCATCCCTGGCACCCACTTTCCACTGGTGGCACCTAAACTAGACTATCATAAGTTAGTCAGCTAGGTCGTACCCATATAGACTTGTGGTTGTACGGTTAATGCTCAGTCTGGACAAACACAAGCGTCGGTCCTTAATTGACTAGGGTGGAACATACACTTTACAAGATCTCGTGCTTCCTGCACCAATCCAAACTAACCATCCACCCTAATCTAAACCAATTTTCACATTTTAGTTTATTTTAAAAGAACAGTGGCAACTCCAATTACCACTAACTTTATAAAAACAAGGATATTACAATAATTCATAATTTCCCATTTTCAAGATTTCAAAGGTATTAAATAGCGAGACTAAGCATTATACTACCATTCCACTATTCACCAAGATTCAGTAATAATCTAATTATTGAGATAAATGAAATTCTAGGGTGACAAAGGTACATGGCATTCAATTTCAATGGAGGGTATAACAAGGTTGGTTTAACTAACCCTTAAGATTTGAACTAATATTTTATATAAATAGCAATGCACATAATTTAAAATAATTAAAACATTTCGAAATCATAGGTTCAAGATGATCAAAGGAGACTTGCCTTGCTCGGAGACTTGATGTTGCGAATCATCAAAATCGAACTCTCCGGATTAGTCGTAGTCTACACGCGAAGAACCAAACACAATAAATTCAAATAAAAACCAATTAAAATCCAAAAATTATAAAATATATATTGACGGATAGATTATGATTTTAGATGAATTTAGGAGAAAGAATCAACAGATTCGGAGTTCGTATGAGGGAGATCCAATATCTGGAAGTTTTGGACATCACATGAAATGATAACAAAATACGAGAATTACTTTTTGAATAGTACAGTGTCGGTTGGCTACAAGGTGGCTGGCGAATGGGCAAAATGGAATGTTGGCAATGAGGCGAAGGTGGTGACATGGGTACGGTGACGAGGAACAGCGGCAATCACCCGCAGTGAGTGAAAAACTGCACCGATGGCACAGTAGCGACAACTGCAGGTTGGAGAGAGATAGTACCGAGTATGGAATGTGGAGATGTAAGGTGAGCGTGGGATAGTACATGGCATGGTGAAGTTAGGAAAATTATTGGCTAAGCTGAAAATTAATCGGAGACGATACAATCGACGTTTGAATGACGACAGTGGAGAAACAGGAAAAATTTGATATCTTGGTGCTCGGTAGAGCGAATCCAAAACCATTTGAAAGGTAGCTACCTGGGATGGTTTGGCACGATATGACGCGAACGGATTCGGGAAAACATCACTGGATATATGGGGACACGAGATGCCATTGGTGGCCATTGCGAGGTGTCGGAGGTGAAAATTTGTGGAGACTTTTTGGGGAAACGGAAGGAAGCATGGCATAGAACGCAGTGAGGCAAGCCTAAGAAAAATTACGGCATGAACTAAGGCTTACCGGAGGCGACGAATCGATGTCAGGAGTCACAAACGGCCATTTTCGCGGAAAGCTCAATTCCTGACAATTGGCTCCACGAAAAATTAAACAAAATGGTAGAAACATTCCTTAGAGGTTAGGACACAATATGACGCGAACAAAAATCAAAGCGCTTACCAAAAAGGGGTGTACGCGCAAGGTACAGTTTTAGTGTCTGGGCCTGACAAGGTCGACGAGGACTCGGGGAATATTTAGGTGATGGCGATGGAAGCACGACGTAGAACGCGTCGAGGCAAACTCAACGGTGCAAACGGCTCGGCCAAAGGACATCGGATGGTGGCGGAACACGGTGGAGAAGACATTGTGCGACCGTCGGGTTGACATCGGCGTTCCGGGCAAACGGAGAGGAGTTAGCATGTGGGGTTTGCGGCGAAACGAAGAGTAGAGCGTGGGGAACGTGATGCTCACCTTGGTTTTGGTCGGGCATGCACGGACGGTCGGTGGCGACGCGAGAAACGACGACGCGAATTGGCCCACGGTGGCGATGATGCTCCGGCGATGCTCCGGCGAAGGCGAGGTGAGCACCGCGTAGAACGCGGCTAGGCGAAGCTGGGGATGTGCTCAAACGCGGCGGGGCTCCACCGGACGAGGCGCAAAAGGCCGAAGAACGGCGCTTGAACAACGAAACAAGAACTCCGATTGCGGCCAATAGAGAGGGAGTGGGGACTTGAGATTTTCGGGGTTGAGTGAGGATGAGGAGAGGCTCACGGGGCTCCCTTTTATAGGGGTTGAGGAGGCTCGAGGAGGGAGATCAAGCATCCATGTCTTTGAATGACATGGGTTAAATCCCGCGAAACGGCTCATTAATTTGAGAGGAAACGGTGGGGGAATGAAAGATCTTAATGAGAGGAATTGATTGCAATTTATTTCGCTAAAAACCGTTGAGAAAATCAAAAGTTATGGAAGTTTTAAGAACTCAGCCATGGCGCTCGCGTACGCGCTCGGGAACAGGCATCGTCCGTGAAGAAGAATACTGTAGCAGGAGAGAGAAAATAATAATAAAATAATAATTGTTTTTCCGAAAAAAAAAATTAAATTCCAAAAAAAAATTTAGAAAAATTTCACAGATATCCTTGGAACCCGAAAATACCAAATAAAATAATTTCGGATTTAATTGAAGTATATTTTGACCATTAAAAATATTTTTACTTTCTAAGCTTTAATTTAATTCAAATAAATTCGAAAATTCCAAAAATTTGAGAAAAGGATAGAAATGGATAGATAGGAATTTTTGATGAGTTTAGAAATTTGAATGGGCTCATTCGGAGTTAAAATGAAGAAATACGATATTTTGGAAATTTAAAAGGAGAGAAAAATAATAAACTGATTTTTTTTTTTGGAATTATTTTTGAACTGAAATGACATCATTAAGGGAAATGATTTTCAGAGGAATTATTTTTCTATGGAAAAAGGAATTTATGATGTTAGGGTGACGTCAACAGAGATTTTGATTTTCTGGCCGAATTATTTTTCAACAGGAAAAATGGTTTTATTTACTGACAGGTGGGACCGGCTTTTGTGGACTGGGTCCGTTGACCGGGGAGAAGGCTGAGATTAAATCGGGCGAGGATGGATTGAATCAGGGAGGATCACGTGATGGCCGAGTAGAGAGGTTGAGGATTAAATTTGATTTAGATTTTGAAATAAAATTTAGATAAATCCAAATAAAGTTCAAATACTTTAAATTAATTAATTTGAAATTAAATTTTTCAGAGAACGAAATTTTGGGATGTTACAAACCTACCCCCCTTAGAAAGAATCTCGTCCCCGAGATTCGGACGGACTAGGAAAAAGAAAGGAGAGGAAAACTCGGCTCTTAGGTCCTCTTCACCTCCCAAGTTGCTTGACTTCAAATGGTTGCTCTACCGTACTTTGTGGAACTTTATGGTCATGCTTCTTGCGCGGCGTTCAGCTTCCTTCGTGATTCTATCTTGTTGTTCAATGCTCTGAAGTATTCCTTTAACTGAGAAATACGGAAGAGAACAACAAATTGGATTGGTACATCTTTAGTCGCCTGCAAGCTCTAGGTTAACTTCAATTGCCCTTATCATATCTCTTAATTCAGTATTCCACCAAAAGGGCTTAACTTCCGCAAGTGTTCATCCGAGAAGGACATAATTATTTCAACTCTTCAAAAATTCTTGATTCCAAAATCATATACCACAAATGCACCTTATTGATTTTGACAAGTAATCTCATTAACTTTTACTCTCTGCTCTAATTTGAATCGACGTCAAACCATAGAATTTTTCCAACAAGAATCCAATAACATTGTAATTTGTGATTTCCACCAATTGTTTTATGATCATTATCTAATCCAACAGATCCATAACTTTGATCAAATAATATAAGATTAATCCAACCTTTTAGTAATCATCAATCAAGTTTAAGATCATCTAAGCCATAATTTAATATTCATTAATCCACCAACATCATTCTCTTCATAATCATCATTTTGGTTCCACCAAATTTGAATGATCTCAAATACCTCAATTAATTCTTATCAGACAATCTCTCAACTAATTCTTATTGGACCATCTATCTCCCATAATTAATTTAAATCCTCCAGGTTATCTATTCGGACATCCTTAAACGACCTAGTTAATCCCATTAGTTAAAATCCAATTATCTAACAATGATCTATTAAATCCACCAATTCAAATTGACATATCAAAGTCCACTTTGCAATGATAAAATTAATCCACCAAGATATCTAAGTTTATTATCTTCTAGAATTCCACTAGTATCCACTTATCATCAATAGGTCCACCAAACTCTGATAATCAATTAACTCCACAAAATTCATCTACTCTTCATGATTCAACCAAATCACCCAAAATTGATATCATGAATTGTTTACGATAATTCAACTTCTTAACCTTTAATCTCTCCTTTACTTGATCAATCTCTTAATACTAATTCTCCAACGATCACAAATAATCCCTTCACAACAAAAATCTTGTTTTGCATCCAATTGCTCCTTTCAATCCTAGATAATAAATCCAAGGTATCAAATTTAGACACTTCCCATGATCTAATTAGTTCCACCAAGTTTTACTTTCTTCACATTTATTCATAATCAATTGGTATCTACAAATATACCTTTGTTTTTCGCAATTCACTCGAATATTATTCAATCTTGTCACTTATAAATCCAAGATATATCACTCTAGCAACAATTCTCCAAATTACCAATCTTGACATGCACTGATTATGACAGCTTTCCCGACAAGAGTACTTTCCATAAATTTGTTGTCTTCCATATACTCTAGGTCTCCAAGGATTCTCCAAACTTGGACTGCGGTGAAAGAATTGGAGCTTGCACTATTGCGGTAACTGGGGTTAGCAAAAGATAAGAGGGAAGTAGCACAGATAAGAGATCAGGGGAACGACTAAACACCATCCCAAACAAACACACAAGAGAGAAACAAACAACAACTAGGAGAAGCTTAGCTTGAAATCAAAATAGTTTTTTTTTAAGGATGACTGTACTACAAGTATTCAAAGACTTGGTACAGTCCACCTAATACACAAGCAAGTAACATATAAGCGTTCTAAAATCGTAAGACTTTACTTGGGTATTACAACTAAAGAGCTAGTCCTTGCTCCTTCATGATGACGAGCTTCTCCAAGTGCTTCTTAGACGCAACCTTACTGAGCCATCTATAGAAATTACAAAGGGAAGGGGGTACAATTACCATTCCAAAAAAAGAAATAAGCAGATAGATAAGGGAGAATGCCATGACGAAGGTAAGGATAGAAAGACAAGAAAAGACAAGGATAGCACATTATTAAATTTTTATTTTATAAAATAAATTTTGAAGCTCTTTTTTTTAACGACCATTCTAACTAGGTCACGTCCTACAGTCAAATTGGCTCTGATACCATCTCTGTCGGGACCCCGGATTTCCGAACCCGGACCCTCTGTGTATTACAGCACTAGTCCCAGATCAAAGCTAGTGCACACAGTCAAACAGAAATGATTACATAACCAACAACGCTTTATTAGAATAATTAAGAGTACTGACCGAATGGTCTCATTATTACAAATGAGGTTTCAAGACCTCGCACACACGAAACACAGCGGAAGCAGAAGATAAATCCAGCGATGACCCATCAATACGCCACAGGCAATTGACTGGGGAAGCGCGACCTAGTACTCCGGAAATCCTTCATCAAATCCTCACGCGAAGTAGTCGTAATCACCTTCTTGAGCTTCATATTCCTCTGGGGATTATTTTTGAGTGCAGCATGTGAGTACATAAAGTACTCCGCAAGTCTTGGGAAAAATGCATAGATGCAAGGCTTAACAAAGGAAGGCTATATGGTTGTTTTGCACAAAGCAACAATTTAAAATTCAGTTACTACTAATTATTTTCGAAGGCATCAAGTTAATAAAGTAAATGTTTTAACAGAATTAACTTTCTAGTGAAGGTTCCAACTACCAACACTAGCTAACCAATTACCATTGGTCAAGATTAAAACTGCGGGTTCCATCCACCCTCTCTGGCTCCATCCGCCAGGATTCCCTTCCGAGAGTTCCCTCCACCCTCGGAATACAAAACTTTTGATTTTAAAACCAAAACCAGAAATCTACCATGTGAATGCATTCCTTGCCCGCCCTTGACCGTGGGCACGGCTATTCGAATAGTTTTACACTCTGCAGAGGTTGTACAACTTTACCCACAAGAGATAAATTATCCTAAAAGTCAACACGCTTCCTTTGGCATGAGACCCACATAAAATATCACAAAGCCTTTACCTTACTCTAATCTAGCTAGATACCACCCGCTGAGGTTTCACCGCAGGTAGGCTAACTGCCCGAACCGAAGCCCCCTCTTGCGCCATATGAGTACAGTAAATCCCTGTCCCTCACTGTGAATAACCAGTCCATCCCTGGCACCCACTTTCCACTGGTGGCACCTAAACTAGACTATCATAAGTTAGTCAGCTAGGTCGTACCCATATAGACTTGTGGTTGTACGGTTAATGCTCAGTCTGGACAAACACAAGCGTCGGTCCTTAATTGACTAGGGTGGAACATACACTTTACAAGATCTCGTGCTTCCTGCACCAATCCAAACTAACCATCCACCCTAATCTAAACCAATTTTCACATTTTAGTTTATTTTAAAAGAACAGTGGCAACTCCAATTACCACTAACTTTATAAAAACAAGGATATTACAATAATTCATAATTTCCCATTTTCAAGATTTCAAAGGTATTAAATAGCGAGACTAAGCATTATACTACCATTCCACTATTCACCAAGATTCAGTAATAATCTAATTATTGAGATAAATGAAATTCTAGGGTGACAAAGGTACATGGCATTCAATTTCAATGGAGGGTATAACAAGGTTGGTTTAACTAACCCTTAAGATTTGAACTAATATTTTATATAAATAGCAATGCACATAATTTAAAATAATTAAAACATTTCGAAATCATAGGTTCAAGATGATCAAAGGAGACTTGCCTTGCTCGGAGACTTGATGTTGCGAATCATCAAAATCGAACTCTCCGGATTAGTCGTAGTCTACACGCGAAGAACCAAACACAATAAATTCAAATAAAAACCAATTAAAATCCAAAAATTATAAAATATATATTGACGGATAGATTATGATTTTAGATGAATTTAGGAGAAAGAATCAACAGATTCGGAGTTCGTATGAGGGAGATCCAATATCTGGAAGTTTTGGACATCACATGAAATGATAACAAAATACGAGAATTACTTTTTGAATAGTACAGTGTCGGTTGGCTACAAGGTGGCTGGCGAATGGGCAAAATGGAATGTTGGCAATGAGGCGAAGGTGGTGACATGGGTACGGTGACGAGGAACAGCGGCAATCACCCGCAGTGAGTGAAAAACTGCACCGATGGCACAGTAGCGACAACTGCAGGTTGGAGAGAGATAGTACCGAGTATGGAATGTGGAGATGTAAGGTGAGCGTGGGATAGTACATGGCATGGTGAAGTTAGGAAAATTATTGGCTAAGCTGAAAATTAATCGGAGACGATACAATCGACGTTTGAATGACGACAGTGGAGAAACAGGAAAAATTTGATATCTTGGTGCTCGGTAGAGCGAATCCAAAACCATTTGAAAGGTAGCTACCTGGGATGGTTTGGCACGATATGACGCGAACGGATTCGGGAAAACATCACTGGATATATGGGGACACGAGATGCCATTGGTGGCCATTGCGAGGTGTCGGAGGTGAAAATTTGTGGAGACTTTTTGGGGAAACGGAAGGAAGCATGGCATAGAACGCAGTGAGGCAAGCCTAAGAAAAATTACGGCATGAACTAAGGCTTACCGGAGGCGACGAATCGATGTCAGGAGTCACAAACGGCCATTTTCGCGGAAAGCTCAATTCCTGACAATTGGCTCCACGAAAAATTAAACAAAATGGTAGAAACATTCCTTAGAGGTTAGGACACAATATGACGCGAACAAAAATCAAAGCGCTTACCAAAAAGGGGTGTACGCGCAAGGTACAGTTTTAGTGTCTGGGCCTGACAAGGTCGACGAGGACTCGGGGAATATTTAGGTGATGGCGATGGAAGCACGACGTAGAACGCGTCGAGGCAAACTCAACGGTGCAAACGGCTCGGCCAAAGGACATCGGATGGTGGCGGAACACGGTGGAGAAGACATTGTGCGACCGTCGGGTTGACATCGGCGTTCCGGGCAAACGGAGAGGAGTTAGCATGTGGGGTTTGCGGCGAAACGAAGAGTAGAGCGTGGGGAACGTGATGCTCACCTTGGTTTTGGTCGGGCATGCACGGACGGTCGGTGGCGACGCGAGAAACGACGACGCGAATTGGCCCACGGTGGTGATGATGCTCCGGCGATGCTCCGGCGAAGGCGAGGTGAGCACCGCGTAGAACGCGGCTAGGCGAAGCTGGGGATGTGCTCAAACGCGGCGGGGCTCCACCGGACGAGGCGCAAAAGGCCGAAGAACGGCGCTTGAACAACGAAACAAGAACTCCGATTGCGGCCAATAGAGAGGGAGTGGGGACTTGAGATTTTCGGGGTTGAGTGAGGATGAGGAGAGGCTCACGGGGCTCCCTTTTATAGGGGTTGAGGAGGCTCGAGGAGGGAGATCAAGCATCCATGTCTTTGAATGACATGGGTTAAATCCCGCGAAACGGCTCATTAATTTGAGAGGAAACGGTGGGGGAATGAAAGATCTTAATGAGAGGAATTGATTGCAATTTATTTCGCTAAAAACCGTTGAGAAAATCAAAAGTTATGGAAGTTTTAAGAACTCAGCCATGGCGCTCGCGTACGCACTCGGGAACAGGCATCGTCCGTGAAGAAGAATACTGTAGCAGGAGAGAGAAAATAATAATAAAATAATAATTGTTTTTCCGAAAAAAAAAATAAATTCCAAAAAAAAATTTAGAAAAATTTCACAGATATCCTTGGAACCCGAAAATACCAAATAAAATAATTTCGGATTTAATTGAAGTATATTTTGACCATTAAAAATATTTTTACTTTCTAAGCTTTAATTTAATTCAAATAAATTCGAAAATTCCAAAAATTTGAGAAAAGGATAGAAATGGATAGATAGGAATTTTTGATGAGTTTAGAAATTTGAATGGGCTCATTCGGAGTTAAAATGAAGAAATACGATATTTTGGAAATTTAAAAGGAGAGAAAAATAATAAACTGATTTTTTTTTGGAATTATTTTTGAACTGAAATGACATCATTAAGGGAAATGATTTTCAGAGGAATTATTTTTCTATGGAAAAAGGAATTTATGATGTTAGGGTGACGTCAACAGAGATTTTGATTTTCTGGCCGAATTATTTTTCAACAGGAAAAATGGTTTTATTTACTGACAGGTGGGACCGGCTTTTGTGGACTGGGTCCGTTGACCGGGGAGAAGGCTGAGATTAAATCGGGCGAGGATGGATTGAATCAGGGAGGATCACGTGATGGCCGAGTAGAGAGGTTGAGGATTAAATTTGATTTAGATTTTGAAATAAAATTTAGATAAATCCAAATAAAGTTCAAATACTTTAAATTAATTAATTTGAAATTAAATTTTTCAGAGAACGAAATTTTGGGATGTTACAATATGCGACTAAGAGCAACTCCGACAGTACTATTAGTAATGTGTGGAACCATGTACTTGTAATGTTCAGAACTCCACCACTAGTCCTAACATGCCTTAGGTGTAGCGTGGTCTACTGGGTGTAGCGTGGTTGTTTCCCCTTGTTATCGCGCCTTGAAGATGGCTCCGCTGCATCCTTGTTCCGGTCACTCTTGGTCTTGAGAGCTGCCTCACGAGCTTGAAGCTCTTCCTCCTGACGCTTGATGGCTGCTTCACGCAGACTTAACTGCTCCCGCCTCCTTTGCAGCTCATCCTCATTGCCCTTCAGACGGATTTGGTCCACCCTCACGCGGCGCTCTTGCTCAAGCCGCATGTGTCGTTCCACCTCGCGAGCCTGAGTCATCTTGACAAAGTATTGTCCTTTGTTTTCCACCTCCACTGCCCGGTTCTGTGGCCATGCCGGCGGCACCCGATCCACCCATTCGATGAACCTGCAAGCCTATGTGTGACGTGGTAGATGTCATGGATCAAGTTGAAAAACGATAACGAGAAACAAATGATTTAGTTGTTGTCGTTACCACGAAGTCGTCATCCAGGTCTGGACACTTGAAGAACCTACGGCCGTATTTGGCTCGTTGTACTCGATCCGTCCAGACTTCCAACATCGTCCTAAAGCCGCAATGGCACTTCGGGCGCTCATGCCATTCCGGCACTCCAAATGGGTCGGACCTCCAGGAAGACATTGTTGTGTAGTAGTATTGTGAAGGCTTGAGGAGGAGATGTGGTATGGAAGACATAGGAGGCCTTTATGTAGGCAGGTTATCTGGTGCAGTGGGCATAGTCCATGGAGAGGAGGTCGTACGAATCTTTTCGCTTTTTCAGGATTCCAGTTTAGCAATAAATGTCCCTATGTAGGCTTTTAAGAGCCTGTAGCCTGTATTTCTGAAACAACAAGCTAAGGTGACATAAAAATTCACTGGAAAGGATACATGCCTATGACGTGAACACTCACTGTAAAGGCTACAGCCTACGCCCCTATTTTGTTGGTTTCTGTAGCGATAGGCCTGGATTATCCTCAGGATTTCAGTGTAGCAATAAATGTCCCTATGAAGGCTTTTCAGATCGTAGCCTTTATGTAGGCAGTTTAGCTGGCATGTGTTGTAATCTGACTGAGCAAAGCTGTCCCGTTTTGTCATATCACCGCGTAAAGCTTGCATGTGTTGTCATCTCACCGAGTAAAGCTGAGCGCTTTTGTCATGTCTTTGGGCAAAGCAGCCCTCTTTTGTCCCGCCGTTCGATATAAATAGCACGGTTGAGGTCCCATGAAGTTGTAGCCTGAAAACCCTGTAAATCGAACAAAGAAGTACCTTATATTTCGTGGTGGAACATACCATGGCGGAAGATGAGGGGCCAGTCGGATATGGGTCACCGAAGGAAGACCTTCCCTTGGAAAGGAGGGAGATGTTCGGTCCACAATACCGCTTGATACCAAGCCGGCGTGCGCAACCAGCGTGGCCGAAATGCAGACACAATGAGTACGTGGTCGTGCAGGTCCTGGAAGGGCCGAACGATGGCGGGCACGTGCAGCTAGGTTCATTTCCATGATCTGCAAGACATACCTCGTGGGTAACAAGTGAACGAGTCGTCCCAAATCCGGCTCTATCACGGAGTATCACCTCAAAACGATGCTCCCTATTGCCCATGACCTGCACTGTGTGCAACTGACCCTTTTGTGCCTTCATCTCCATGTAAGCAGTAATTTTTGCCGAATACAGAGCTCCGGGATTGGCCGCATGAAGTGCGGCACTCGCGTGCCTCTCCCTGAAGTACCGGATTGTGCTGTGAAGAACACCTTCCACGATGGCGACAAGGGGCTGAGAACGGAGACCCCTTAGAACCCAATTGTACACCTCGGCAAGGTTAGTTGTCATTATTCCGTACCTTGCGCCATCCGTGTCGTGCAACAGCGACCACTTCTCCAACGGTTCCCCCTCGATCCACTGCGCGAAGCACCTGATGTTTCGTGAGCTCCTTCTTCTTGGACCACTTGGGTTAGGCGCATCGATTGGTGGCAAGCATTGTGGTTGTGCTGCCCCAGGAGTGACCGACTCCTTGCTCCTCTCTTCGACGTTCTTCCTAGTGTGCTCATCCAACAACCTCCATAAAGCATCAAATTTCCTCTGTTGGTTCTGCCTAGCCAGCCTCTTGAATAGCTTCATCAAAGATTGTTTAGGGAATTGCTTGAAAAAGTTTGCCCCTAAGTGACGACTGCACCACCGGTTCCTCATGTCCGGCCAAGGAAAGGGCTCCTCGGGGTCTTCTTGAAGTTTTCTTATTGCCTTGATAATACCAGCGTGGCGATCATGGATTACGCACACACCAGGCCGAGTGGCTACAACTCCAGCCCTCACATGTCTGAGAAACCACAGCCAGCTCTCGTAATTCTCACTCTCCACAAATGCAATGGCCAGCGGCAATATTTGATTGTTACCGTCAACGCCTATGGCCGTCAGGATCTGCCCCTTGTATTTGCCTGTCAAGAAGGTCCCGTCAATTGAGATCACTGGCAGCATGTGCCTGAATGCTTCGATGCTAGCACCAAATGCAAACATTGCTCTCTGCAACACCGCATACCCTGGCGGACTTATGGACGGCTTCTCGTGGAGGGCGATGTACGTGCCCGGGTTCCTTTCCTGCAGGACATTAAGCATACGAGGAAGGTTGTCGTACGCCGCCTCGAAAGTGCCAAAACGTTTTTCCAACGCCTTCTGCTTGGCACGCCACGCCTTCGCGTAGCTAATCTTATACTTGAATTTATTCTCAATAGCTACCACAATATGCGTGGCTGCCATGTCCTTCTTCTGCACTATCTCCCCATACATGAGATTGGCTATAAATCCGGACGTCAGGTTACGATGTCTCACCAAGACAGTGTTTAGAATGCAGGAGTGCGGCTCAACCTTGGACACAATCCAATGAGTCTCATACTTAGGTTTACGGGCGTGCACCCGCCAAGGGCAACCAGTCTGCTCGCACGTCACAGTGTACTGCTCCTGGCTTGATTTGACGACGCGAAATATCCGCTGCATTGAAGGGCCCAAAGCTTGATGGCATCCTGCAGCGCTTCCTTGTCAGCAAACATAGCATGCAACCGAACCTCTGTCTCATGGTACTCCCATTGTGATTCATGCTCATCATGTGCGGAAAGACCCTCCGCATTAAATCGGTTCCATTCCTGGGGGATAGGAACTTCATCCTCATCGGAACTGTCCTCGTCGTCGTCCTCTACAGCTTCCTCTTCATCCCATGCCCTCTCGTCATCAGAGTCCATCTGCTGCACAATGTACTCATCATACTCTCCTTCATCGGCTTGCCCAGTTGGCTCTCTATGGCTTGACGGCTGTAACTCTCCTTCATGTACCGCATCGGCTTCATGACGAGCAACTTCATCATGTCCGCCAACATGCGGCCCGCCCGAGCTGCTAGCACCTCCCACAACAACGGCTGTTGCACGAGCTTCCTCAGCTGCTTGTACTGAGCACGGTTGCACAAGCAGCACACACTCGTATCCACGACGCCGGCACCCTAGCACAAAGCCCTTCCATGTGGCAGAGCGCACCAATGTCTTCAACTCCCATCTGATGTCCGTGGGAGACCGGCTCCAAAGCCCTTGCACGACGACGTTGTACACCTCGGGGTTCAACGAAAAACTCCGGGTCAGCCAAAGCTGCACATCTCCCATTCGAGCATTCTCGTCATCCGGAAGTACGAGAGTGACTTGCGGAAAATCGCTCAAATCCACACCATTCGGACCTTCACGAATGGTTCCAGCTCCGTAATACACTCTCAATGTAGTGGACATTGATGATGTTGGCCTGCATATATATTTCAATTTTGCGACATGTCAAATAATATCGCACAATACTAAACTTCCTATACCACAAACTTTGCTAAAATTTCTATACTACCATACTACAAATTGCATACCAAACCTTTTCTACAATAATATTTCCATACTAACACGGTACTAATTATTCTACATCTATAATTTTTATTAACACCAACATTTCATATAAATAATAATGCAAATACAACATAATCCAAAAAAATACATGGATCCAAATTGATGGAATAGCTTCTACTCCTCCTTCCTCCCTCACCTCCTCCTCTCCTCTTCTTCTTCCCCTCCTTCCTCCCTCACCTCCTCCTCTCCTTCTCCTCTTCTTCCCCTCCTTCCTCTCCTTCTCCTCTTCTTCCCCTCCTTCCTCTCTTCTCCCCCTTGTTTCTTTTCCTTCTTCCTCTTCTCTGTGCGCTGAATGTGTTTGCTGAATGAGTGAAAAAGGTGGTTGGTAGTGGGAGCCGGCTGGGCAGGCCGCCTTAACCCCCCCTGTGTCGCCCTAGCATTGGGCGACTGCAATTCAGTCGCCCAACCGTACAGCGACTTAAACTAAGTCGCCCAACGAGCAGGCGACAGCGCTGATTCGCCCAACGGTTCGCAGATTCTTTAAATGTCGCTTCCCGGGTGGGCAAAATTCTCTAGTCGCCTCCCCATTGGGCGACTGGAGGCTATTTTTGTAAAAAAAATTCCCGCGGGTATATTTCTGTATTTCTGAATAAAAAAAGGTTATCCGTACAAAAATTTCGTAGTTACATGCACAGACAGCAACTATAGATTCGTCAAGGTACTGACAAAACCAAGCCTTTCCACGGGAGAAAAAAAGGAAGTATCAGTCTGCATCAAGTTTAAGTTGCCTCTGCAACACAGAAAATTAAAGCATACTCCCTTTATAATTCCACACTTGGAAAATAGCTCCACAATCTGCAAAAGAAATTCACCATCAAAACCAAGCACTTTTTGTATAATCAGGAATGTGTTAAATAGCCATTTTGAGAAATAGTCTTCCTAAGAGGACAATGAAGAGTAGCCACAGCTTCTCGAGGCATAAATAACTTACCTCCTCATCTGTGACATCGGGTCTATTCTTTTTAGGTTCTGACTTTTGACTTTTCTACAGTGGTTAGCTTTCAAACGGGATGTCTCTTCAAGGTGGGATCTACAAGTCGATTGTAGTAACCATTGTAGTGACTTCATCTACATCGGCCAACATCGTACGTACGTGTCACTCGCTCCGTACTCTCTCACGAGCAGCCAAAATTTAAAATTTTTAGTCAAAAAACATATGCCACAACCCAAAAAAAAACAGTCATCAAGCAAACCAATAACGTAGACATGTGTTTTCACTTTGAGATCAAAACCGTCTGGAGGTTTGTTAGGTTCATGTCCAAAAAAAAAGAATTTCAACAGTTTGAAGAATTAGCTTGTGCAAAAATTATCGAGGAGTCCCACAAAAATAACTTGAAAACAGTACCTTCTTTTCAGCTGGCTTCTCAGAAGACTTCCGCTTGTTTTCTTCTCTCTTTTCTACTTTCTCTGGTTCTTTGTTTTCGTTTTTGGCTGAAGCATTGTTTTCCTCTAATGTGGATGAACCAGAAATATCTGGTACTTGAAATACTTCTTCCTCATGTGCAAAAGCCATGTCTTCAACTCCATAGTTGTCCTTGTTACCTGATACATCATTAAGAGACCATGTGGAGGTGACCTCATGTTTGTGATGAGTAATTGACCCTTGTTTTAGAAAGATTGAGTTTGGTTTTGAAGATTATACTGTTTCTACAAAGTCGTAAGCCCTAACGAGTGGTCAGAAGACTGTTTACAACCACGTTGTGTCGCTTACGACCACGTTGTCCGTGGTCAGAAGTCGGCAGATGGACTTACGACCATGTTGTGTCGTCTACGACCACATTGCCAGTGGTCGGAAGTCGCCAGACGGATCTACGACCACGTTGTGTCGTTTACGACCGCGTTGTCCGTGGTCGAAAGTCGGCAGATGGACTTACGACCACGTTGTGTCGTCTACGACCACATTGCCAGCGGTCGGAAGTCGCCAGACAGATCTATGACCACGTTGTGTCGTTTACAACCACGTTGTCCGTGTTCGGAATTCGACAAGTGGGTTTTGACCACGCTGACGGCAAACGTGGTCGGAAGGCGTGGTCGGTAGTCGGAAAGCGGGTTTCGACCACGTTGACGGCAGACGTGGTCGGAAGGCGTGATCGGTAGTCAAAAGCGGGTTTCAACCACGTTGTCGTTCGACCACGTTGTCTGCGGTCAAAAGCGGGTTTCGACCACGTTGTCGTTCAACCATGTTGTCTGCGGCCGAAAGCGGGTTTCGACCACGTTGGCGTTCGATCACGATGTTTGCGGTCGGTGGTCGAAAGCGGGTTTTGACCACGTTGTCATTCGACCACGTTGTCTGTGGTCGAAAGCGGGTTTCGACCACGTTGTCGTTTGACCACATTGTCTATGGCCGAAAGCGGGTTTCGACCACGTTGTCGTTTGACCACGTTGTCTATGGCCGAAAGCGGGTTTCGACCACGTTGGCGTTCGATCACGATGTCTGTGGTCGGTAGTCGAAAGCGGGTTTCGACCATGTTGGCTCTTCGACCACGTTGTACGTGGTCGGAAAGACCTTCAACCATGCTGTAAACCTCTATACGTGGTCGGAATGTGCTTTGACCATGATGAAAAGCATTCAACGTGGTCGGAAGTGGTTGCGATCAGCTCTGGGAAGTCGTAGCGACTGTCTTAGCTGTCGGAAGTGGTTGTGATCAGCTCGGAGAGGTCATAGCTTGTGCTAGCGATGGTCGTAGCTTCTGTTCTCGTGGTCATACCGTCTTCTGGGTGGTCGTTTCATCTTGTAGTGCGATCGTAAGCTATGAGCTTTTCTTGTCTTGTGCATTCGACCGGTCGTAAGTGGTTTACGACCAGCTGGGGTGTTTTTCGAGTACATTTTTCTGATGCTAATGTATGATCTTAGTTTCTAGAGCAGTGATATGTGATGTTTTCTTGTCTGTGATGGTTGTAGGATATTGGAGCTAAGTCATGGTGAGGCATGAGACTAGTCACAGGAGGTGTTGAGGTCTAGAACGGTTCGGGAGGTGCCAAAGATGACTAGGCTTGCAAGGTGGCTGCATGGCTTGGACAGCGAGGAAACGGGAAGCTTCTGGGAAGGCGGCAGAGGGGCATTTTGGAGAAATACTCAAAGCCTACAAAGGAAACTGCTCTCTGGTAAAGTCACTGTTAAAGCACTGGAGTATGTTGGTGTTAACGGGTAAAGCATGTGTAAAACCCGATGTTAGCTGGGGTTAACAAGTTACCCCCGCTATTGAAGGCTATAAATAGGAGGGTAGAACACAGTGCTTGGGGAGGTTTTTTGGGCAGAGAAGCTCTGGGGTTTTATTTCTATTCTGTGTGAGTTGTTCTCTGTGCCAAAGCAGTTGTGCTCTTGGACCTCCTGGATGGAGCGGCTGTAGAAACCTCCATTAATGCAATCATTCATCCTTGTGCTTCTATTTGAGTTGTTTTATCTAACTGAATCTTGTATGTCTTGAGTGTTCCTTTGTTCTTCTCTTCGATATTTTGCTTCTTGTCTCAAGTCTTTGCTCTCAGTTGTTCTTTGGATGATCTAACTTGCCTGGTAATGGAAGAACATACTCGAAGCCTTCTTGACCCATTTAATTCCATTTGCATAATCTGATCATCTTTCTTCTTTGAGAGTCGTGGTTTTGAGCGGTCTTCATGATTTTCCCGAAAGATCTCTGTAGGCTTGATAAGTTTTCAATTAAAGATCATATAAGTCTTTTGAGGTCGTGGTCTTGCTATGTTTGAAGTCTCATGATCAAATGATCCGTGAATCAAAAGTTATTCGAAATCGGATCTTGCGGTCGTGCGCCTTCCCTCTTCCTCTGTTTCATTTACGACCACGCGCTTCTTGTCTGTAGGCTTGATAAGTTTTCATTTAAAGATCAGAGAAGTCTTTTGAGGTTGTGGTCTTGTTGTGTTTGAAGTCTCATGACCAATTGATCCGTGAATCAAAAGTTATTCGGAAATCGGGTCTTGCGGTCGTGCGCTTCACGGCAGAGAGTCTTAAGACCTCGAGGTAAGCTTTTGTCCGCTCTGGACTGTCGATCTGGTTCCAACCTCGTTGGACGTTCAACCACCTGTTGGCTTTCGTCCACGAGGTTTCGACCAGAGAGTCGTCTATCCACGACCGAGTTGTTTGATCGACCACCAGTCGGCGTTCAACCACTTTGTACACAGACAGACACACGCTCGGTCATTTCAACCACTCGATAAGCTCTCGACCGCTCTGTCTGTTTTCGGTCGTGTCTGTTTCTCTCTGTTGTTGGTCTGTTTTCTCAGCTTCCAGTAAGGCTTCACTCTCTAACTTCATAGCTCGGTAGCTACTGGAGAAGAAGAGTAGTGTGAATACTTGAGGAGATTTTTAGGCACCATTCATCTCCCCCTCTGTTGCCTATTCGGTCCTATAATCATTCTGTAGAAGGCACATGACAAATTAGATTAACTGATAAAAACTGATGTGCAGGAATATTAAACAGGATGAAAGGAAAGTATTTATCCTGAAAGGAAGAACATCTGATGCAATATGGAATACAATATTTTAGAAATATTGTCTAGGCCTATAGGATAAGGCATTAAGAACATTTCCAGGAGCAATCACACAGATTGAAAGAACATCAGAACATCACTTGAAGAGAACCCTACAGAATTTTCTTCAAAGGGAATGGAGTATTAACCTTGTTCAGGTTGGTCGTTCTTTGTGACCCCAACATGCAGCTCGGGAATCGAAGACAGTGGCACCCATTCACTCCTCCCTTCTGCCCAGAGCATTGTGCTCTCGGAGAGGTACCCATTAGCAAAATGTTCTGCAAAGAGCGCGAAATTCCTCAGGTAAAGACCACAACGAAAACAGGGAAATGAAAATTTATCCTAACTGCAACAAGACGCGACCACACAACAAGCGAACAGCTTCAACCGCGTGACCTAAACCCTAGCTCCAGCAACCTGCCTGCGCTAATAGTCCCACCAATACGTGCCAGCTTGGAGTCAGAAACTATATAATCAAACAGTGCTGCAACAATTGATGTCGCGGTATCATGATAAGGGTATGTTCTTTACCTCAAAAGCTGGTAGCTTTTGGCTTTTGCTACAGTACCTAACTTTCAAACGGAGTATTTTCCAAAGACAGAGTCTACAAGTTAAACGATCTACACGTTAAAAGCCCAACATCTGTACCAGCCAAAATCACAAGTGAGTATCTGTCTCTCCGTAATCTGTACCGTAAACAGTCAAAATTCAAAAATTTCAGCCAAAAACCATAAGCCGCAGCCGAAAAGAACAGGCCCTAAATGCACTCTAGACCTCACCTCAGCAGCAGCCTGCCGAGCGGAGGCAGCTGCCTGGGCCTGCCACCTGCCGCACCAGCCGGCCTCCTACTGAGCTAAGGCGACGCGGTAGGTTGCATATATTATCTACCGTGTCTTTTGATATTAAAGAGAAGGTCATTTTTGCAACAAAAAAAAAGGTGTTAGGAGACCAAAATTTGTAAAAAATACTGCAACAGTGCTAGATACTAAACAGGTCATAAGATAGGACCAGGCCTATATCTAGGGCATAAGCAACCGCACAGACCCTCCCCCACCCGGCCACCCCCCAAAAAAAATAGTTAAGGCCCCATTTTGCACTAAACCTTGTTCAATTACTAAAGCTTAATCTTGGTATTAGTAGTAAGCTAGTAATAATTAACAAGTAGCCTTTGCATTCACTTCCTCCTGAAAACTTCCACCAATTCACATCCACTTCCCCGCTTCTCTCTCTTCATTTTCTTGGGCTAAACTTTACAGTAAAAAATCATTCCTATGAAAAATATGAGCCCAATTAATATTTTAAAGATTGTGAAACAACTATATTACTTCCCTAATTCAATTGTTGCGTATAAATTTTTGTCGAGTATTCACAGGTTGTTGCATCTGCAAAAGGGCTTTTTTATAAACTGAATTTATTGAATTCCTACTTGCATTATACAATGGCTCGAGAAAGATTTAATGGATTGGAAAACCCACGGTAGCACCTGATATTGATGCTTAATTTAGGAAAGATTAATTACAAAGACAATTGAAGATAGTTTCCAAGGAATACCGGACGAATGATGAGTAGAAAGCCAATTACTAGTTTGGAGACTTCTTTTTTAGCGAAACGTGATCCCTTGTATTGTAAGAAAAAAATGTATTACAGTTATAATATTAAGTGAAGATGTTTTTTTTTGTTTACAAATTTCTAGGTATCTCTACTATTATATAATGAGGAGTTGATGGTCGCCGGTGCATTCTTCTCCTCTCTTCCCAGCCATCCGATCTAAACACAGAAATCTTGACCATCTATATCCTCTCTCTCTCTCTTGCTAACTGTCCCCCCTCTCCACTTCCACCTTCGGTTATTCTATTCTCTCATTCTCTACAGATCTCTCTCCCACGCTCTCTCCCTCGCAGACCTGTCACCTCATCTCTCCTCTCCCTCCTCGCCGCCCATCGGGCATCTCCCCACCGCCACCACCCCATCTCCCCTATCCCTCCTCACTGGCCACCGGGCCTCTCCCCACCACCGCCGCCCCATCTCCCATCGCCCCTCTAACCAAGATTTTTTGCTACACGAACAGTGCGACGAAGCGATTCGGCGGCACGACGCTCGGCGACAGCGGCCGATGTATCAGAGAGAAGGGCGCTCGGCGATAGCGGCCAGTGGATCTGAGAAGCATGCTCAGCGACAACAGCCGGTGGATCTAGAAGGCAATGATCGATGGTGGCCGGTGGATTCGAGAGTCGGACACTTGTAGATGGCGGCCATTGGATTTGATGACCGCCCCCTGCTCCCTCCTCGCCTCACCCCCGCGGTGTTGCATCACCACGATTCTTGTCCCCTTGCCGCACCCGCCCCTACTGCTGCCGTTGCTCGGTGCCGCGCGGCGGCGGCAGCTTCCTCTTCCTGTGCCTGCCCACGTAGCTCTCCCCCTACCGCCGCTACCCAGCGGTCGCTCGCCTGGTGAGCCTCTCTACCTCCTTCTACTCTTCACTCAGAGTCCATCGTGCTATCTGGCGATTTTGTCTCCCAAGCTGGTCGTTGCTCTGCTTGGAGAGACCCATTTTTTCCTCTCTCGATCATCTAGCTACTCAGTGCATATGGCTTGCGGCTTTGCTGCGACGGTGCTGATGATTCCTTTGTGCTCTGTGTGTGTTTGCAAGGTGAAATTTTTGTTAATCTTGATGTTTGAAAGTGGTCAAAGCCACACTCGAAGACACGGTCGAAGCAGTCCCCGAAGACATGGTCGAAGCCACACTTGAAGGCGTGGTCGAAGCAGTCCTCGAAGGCATGGTCGTAGCAACAGTCAAAGCTGTGGTAGTCGCAACCGAACACTCCAAGTAAGTGAGAAGCCATGGTCGAAGCATCGAGATGATGAGCCGTGGTCAAAACTTCGAGTTGATTAGATGCACTGTAGTCGAAGCTTCGAGTTGATGCACCATGGTCATTACGACCAGTTTGTGTGTGTGGTCACTATGACCAGTGTGTTAAGTTGTTACGACCGATGTGTGTTGCCGGAGCAACTGCAGTTTGTGTGTAGTCGTTACAATCAGGAGTAGCCCTGGTCATAGTAGTAGCGCCCGTGGCCATCGTCGTAGTTCCAACAAAGTCCCTTCACTATCACTCCACGATGTAGTATACATTAGTAGTATCTAACTCCTACAAGTCAGAATATGTAAGAGTCAGTAAGTATATTTGTGTCTTTTATAATTATGTGTGTATCTATGTATCCAAAATAAAGACTCGATCTTACAAGTCAGAGTATGTAAGTCTGTAAGCACATGTGTGTATAATTATCTATGTATCCAAAATAAAGACTCGATCTTACGAGTCAGAGTATGTAAGTCTGTAAGCACATGTGTGTATAATTATCTATGTATCCAAAATAAAGACTCGATCTTACGAGTCAGAGTATGTAAGTCTGTAAGCACATGTGTGTATAATTATCTATGTATCCTAAATAAAGACTCAATCTTACGAGTCAGAGTATGTATGTCTGTAAGCATATGTGTGTATAATTATCTATGTATCCTAAATAAAGAATCGATCTTATGAGCAAATATGTGTAAGAGTCTATAAGAAAATGTGTGTAAGAGTCAGTATAGGTGTCCCTTGATACGTGGCCATGGTCGTAGTGGTCATGGTCGTGTTGTAGCACACGTGGCTGTGGCCATAGTGGTTATGGTTGTAGTCATAGCGCCCATGGCTGTGGTTGTAGCGGTTATGGTCGACGGCTCTCGACTAACGATCACGCGCGATGGTAGACGGCTCCTGATCTACGATCACGCGTGATGGTTGGCGTCTTCCAACTTAGACAATGAGGTGTGGTCGATGTCTTCTGACTTACGACTGTGAGGTCTTCGATGTCTTTTGACTTACGACCACGAGCCCTGGTCAAAGGCTCCTGATTTTAGACCACGATCGATGGTTGATCGCTGCCAACGTACAACCACAAGCGATGGTCGACTGCTCCCGATCTACGATCACGTGCGATGGTCGTCGGCTTCCGACTTACGACCACGAGGTGTGGTCGAGGGTTTCTGACTTACGACCACGATGTGTGGTCGATGGCTTCTGAGTTACTACCATAAGGTGTGGTCAATGTCTACCAACGTACGACCAAGAGGTGTGGTCGAGGACTTCTGACTTACGACCATGATGTGTAGTCGATGGATTCTGACTTATGACCATGAGGTGTGGTCGATTTCTGCCGACGTACGACCATGAGGTTTCCTCGACGGCTTCCAACGTACAACGACAAGGTGTGGTCGATGCCTCCCGACCTACAACCCTGAGGTGTGGTCGAGGTCTTTCGACTTATGACCACGATTGATGGTTGACCGTTGCCCACTTATGACCACCAAGGATGGTCGCCCGCTCCCGACCTACGATCACACGTGATAGTCAATGGCTTTTGACTTACAACCATGAGGTGTTGTCGATGCCTTCCGACTTACGACCACAAGTGGTGGTCGATGTATTCCGACTTACGACCATGAGGTGTGGTCGAGAGCTTCCGACTTATGATCACAAGTGATAGTCGATGTATTTCGACTTACAACCACGAGCGATGGTCGATGTATTCCAACATACAACCACGAGGTGTCCTCGATGGCTTCCGACTTACGACCACGAGGTGTGCTCGAGGGCTTATGACGTACAACCACGAGGTGTCCTCGATGGCTTCCGACGTACAAGAACGAGGTGTACTCGAGGGCTCCCGACCTACGACCACGAGGTGTGGTCGATGTCTACGGACGTACGACCACGATCAATGGTTGACCACTGAATACTTACGATGACTAACAATGGTCGCTTGCTCCTGACCTATGATCACGCGCGATGGTCAATGGCTTTCGATTTACGACCATGAGGTGTGATTGGTAGCTTCTGACTTACGACCACAAGGTGTGATTGACAGCTTCTGACTTACGACCACGATGTGTGGTCGATGTCTTTCGACTTATGACCACGAGCGATGGTTGATATATTCTGACTAATGACCACAAGGTGTGGTCGAGGGCTTCCAACTTACGATCACGAGCGATGATAGATGTATTCTGACATACGACCACAAGGTGTGATTGATGGCTTCCGACATACGACCACCAGGTGTGGTCAATGTCTTCTGACTTCTAGCCAGGAAGTGTCCTCGATGTCTTCTGACTTACGATTACGAGTGATGGTCGATGTATTCTAATGTACGACCACAAGCCCTGGTCGAAGGCTCCCGGTTTAGGACCACGGTAGATGGTTGACTACTGCCAACATACGACCACCAGCGATGGTCGACCACTTCCGACCTACAATCATGGGTGATGGTCGATGGCTTCTGACTTACGACCACAAGGTGTAATCGACGGCTTCCGATTAACGACCACGAGGTGTGATCGACGGCTTCCGACTTATGACCACGAGGTGTGGTCGATGTCTTCCAAGTTACGACCACGAGCGCTGGTCGAGGTGTTCTGACTTATGACCATGAGGTGTCCTCGATGGCTTCTGACTTACGATCACGAGGTGTGGTCGAGGTCTTCTGACGTACGACCATGAGCCCTGGTCGAAAGCTCTCGATTTAGGACCACGACCGATGGTCGACCGCTGAATACTTATGATGACTAGCGATGGTCGCCCGCTCCCGACCTACGATCACGCGCGATAGTCGACGGCTTCTAACTTACGACCGTTTTTGTACATAGTTGTCGTTTGTTATTCTCTAAGATGGTATGACAGTTATTTATGAATTAAGTATACTACAGAAAAATATTGTTTACTACCATTTTTGTATATAGTTATTGTATGTGGTGCTTGTTCTATCATGCTTCACTAATGTGATGCTTGTGTGTGTGTATGTATGTATCACCATCTTTTACTTGGTTGATTTGCTATATGTGTTGAAGGGAAATATTGTTATTTATGTAAAGTTTAGTATTCCGTTGTATATGTAAAGTTTAGTATTCCATTGTATGCTCTAATTTGATTTATTTACGAGTGTGGACATGTATACTTTGCTTAATACATGATGGCGTAAGATAAAATTGATGTTCAATGTTCAGTTTGATATCACATTTGATAGTATGTATCACATGTGTGAGTTTGCCGACAAAGATGACTACTCAGCAGGTGGATCTGTAAGAATTTTGCTTTAGCTGTTGACTTATCTAAGCATTTTATCTGAGCTTCTACGATGAGTTATTTTGTGCATTTCAAAATTCATATTGTGAATCAACTACCTTATGTCCTCATGTTCACATTTCACTCCTGTCAATTCCAGAGTTATAATCCTATGAACCATTTGATAACTGGAAAAGTAAGTTTGACATAAGCGTAGAGCAAAGTTCTCATCAATTAAGAAAATTTGGTGCATTAGTCAAACATGCTAAAAGAAACATGACTGAAACTGATTTTGCTTTCCCTTGCGACACCAATGATTAGATTATGGTTATTAAAGATGTGATACCTGTATGATACTTATTTTTAAAATTTAGTACGGGACCTCTATAATGCCAGGTACAGCTGTGGATAGGACATGTTCTGCATGTGACCCTCTTCTTTCATTTTTAGCAGAGGTAATAGTATCCTGAAAAGCCAGGGCGTCTATCTAGTCTCATCCTCAGTTGATGAGTGATAATTTATCTAAACAAATAAATAGGTTAGTTTTTCTGTAGCTTTTTTAAAGCGGCTTATTTAGATAGTTTTTTAAAATGACTTATCGATATTCGATTTATTCGTATAAATACTTACTAATGAGGACATCACGACTAGACCGATTAAGTGAGAACGAGCTAAAAAGATTAATTAACAGGTGAACTCGCTCCTAGTTGAATTTGGGTTTAATTTATATGAGAATAATATACTACCTAATAGTTACTATTTAATTATTCTTAGGTTTGAACAGAAGAAAGCTTTGGTTGAGGATAACGAAGCTGGAAATAGAAGACAACAAAAAAATGCTACATGGGATTAAAGCTTTGGAGAAGCTACTATTCCAAACACAAAATTTGTGTACAAACCATGAAGCCACACTTCTAGTCAAGACATGCATGCACGTGAGTGAAAAAGCCCAAGGCGTGGAGTTCAAATACCAATGCATGTGATTAGTCGGCATTAGGACTATGCATTCGGTTAGTTCGGTAAAATCGGTTTGGTAAATACGGTATATACGGTATTGTTAGTTCGGTAGTATACGGTATTTTTGAAAATACGGTTCGGTATCGGTAAATCCCAATTTATTTCGGTGCGGTATCGGTAAATACCATATTTACCAAAGTTAACGCAAATTACAAATAATATAGTGACTAGCGAGACGAGTAGACGACAATATATATACTACGAGTCGTCACCACGGAGACAGACAAACTTGGTTGTGTTCAGTTACTTCTAATCTCCTATATAGGTTTGGCAATTGGCATAAAGACCGGTTGATGAAACAATTAGCTCACTAAGTCCACTGCGTCCCACTGCTGTAACATGTACATGACATCGAATAGTTAATTCTCGTGGAGCGAATTATCAGTCCGAGCAGAAAAGGCTTTAAAGAGCATGAAAGAGATTACTGTGTGCCGAATGCCATCTTGCATTCATTCATGCATTGGCGTAAAGAGAGTTAGTTGGTCCATCCACGCATGTACACGGTACACCTCCCTGTATGTGATGAATATTGCACCTCTTTTGACTTTTGCATTCTATTAATGATACTGAAGTGCACTACGTTTTGATTTAAACTCTCCAGAAAAAATAAAACACCCATTTTGAGTGAACAGAAACAAACACTAAAAAGCGGAGCGGTATTTACTAGCAGTTGCAGCAGAAAAGGCGGAGAGAAACGAGATAAAAGAAGTTGTTAGTCGTCGTCCATCATAGCAATGCAGCCAGTGCTGTGGCGACTGGCGAGGGGAACGAAGTTTCGGTTCCTTCGGTATATTCGGGTTTTCCCGAAAAAACCGAACACGAAAAAAACCTAAAATGTAAAAACCGAACCGAATACCGAAAACCGGTCAAACCGAGTTGACCGGTTCGGTTCGGTGTTTTCGGTCCGGTTTTTTCGGTTCGGTTTTTTATGCACAGCCCTAGTCGGCATGCTACGGATTTTAGTTAAGTCTGAACCAAATACTAGTGTGCGTGTGTTACAGATATCGAGTACTGCTAGTACTCGAACCCATTGGGTTTCAGCTTGGCCAAGTCGTTCCGTGCGTGGCTTGAGATCGGAGGCTGTAAGTATTTTTTTTGTACCTCGTGTAAAAAGATTAGACCACAGAAAATTAATCTATTATTTCCATAGGGCTATGCGCTTGTTCTTCCTAGGGTTTGGCATACGATTGCAACCTAGAGGGGAATCGGGCGTTCTTCCACGTCGTTTTTGTGATTCGTTGTGATTTGCAAGAGCGACGACATGTGTTCTAGGTGGTCGAGTAGACGGGATCACAAGTGTGTGGTTGGGAGAATTCTTTTGTCGCAAGTCGCTGTTCTAACAGTGGTTGGCACCATCGATTCGTCAGGTTGCACGGATCCAAATTATCTCCATCGATCCTACGTGTGAAGATTGGGCAATCCCTCGCATCATCATGGTATCAGAGCGTGGCTGACACGGTAGGAATAATTTATCCGTAGTTAGATTTATTTTTTTCCTATACACAAAAAGCCAAAAAAAATCTAAACCCTAGTTTTTGCACTGTTCTTCTTCGTTAGCTTTGTTAAGTTTTCATCCATTAGAATTTTGTTTAGGTGTTGATCGTCGTGTTCCTTTTCGTCGCTTGATCATTGTGTTATTTCCTTTTTTCGCCTAAACCAAAAAAAATTCCCGACCGCTACAGTGCCGCGCAGCGCTACAGTACTATGCATAATGTAAAGTACCTGCTACAGTGCTGTGAACAGTAACCTGCTGCAATAACCGCAAAAAAATTTTACGCTGTGGTCGTTTTTGTTAAATATATCTATAATTTTTCGTTCATCTTTGAGACTAATCTTTGATAATTGCATTAAGAGCTATTCTTGACATTAATTTACACCTGCTGAAATTTTATTTTTTGGTGCAAGGGAAAACTAAACATTAGTACCAACTACAAGTAAAAAAAAGAAAAAAAAGAAGCCAGATGACACAAAAAGAAGAAGAAGCGCCTCGGCAAAAAAAGTGACCGTTAGCCAAAATAGGGATAGCTAATTCCAATTCATAATTTCAGCTTGTGTATTTAATTTCTTTGAGTAATCTTGTGCCCTTACATTTATATTATTGCAATTGGCTAGCGTCTCTCCTAGTACTTGGTGCAAAACGAGCTATTTAATTCTCAGTTTCAGATTGCTTCTATTTAGCTCATTCCTTTGTTGCATCAAGCCACATTGATCTTTGCGTGTGCGTTCATACACTTTACTTAAACCTTTTGGATCAGCACTTAGGCAAAATATTCTAGTTTGGATTATTACTTAACTTAACAACATCAAGAATTTTAGATTGTATAGGTTAATATTTTCTCTCCAAACTCCACATATAAGTCATTGTTATAACAATGCTTGTGCAATTGAATTCGCTTTAATCTACCACCTTGTGTTGTCTACCGTCACCAAAGTGCATGCAGCTCTTCAATTCCATCAAGGACGCATAAGAACTTCGGTTGGTAAGAGAAGGTGAGGTCCGACCACCCTTTCCCAGGCGTGGGGGAGATGTTTTCGGTGCTGACCATGGCCAATGGAGAGGCCGTGGGCACGACGGTGCCGCCCACATTGAGGACTACAACGATGACTTTTGGCTACACCACAACGACAACTACCAACGCTATGGCCGTCGTCATTATGACTTGCGCGTGGAGAAGAAATTTGGGAAACTCAAATTCACTATTCCTAAATTTGAAAGTACTTCCGATCCAAATGCCTACCTCACATGGGAGCTCAAGATAGATAAAATCTTCTGAATGCGCAATTATTCGGAGGAGAAGAAGCTACACTTGGCATCACTTGAGTTTGATGGGTATGCATTGATTTGGTGGGAGCAAGTGTTGAACCAAAGAGAAGAGAATGGAGAACCTCCAATTGCATTGTGGGTTGAAATGAAGCAAGAGCTGAGAGCACATTTTGTTCTTAACACTTATAAGCAAGATATTTTTGATAAACTGCAAAATTTGAGACAGAGAGATCGCTCGGTGGAGGAATACTACAAGGATATGAAGCAAACTATAATTATGGCACATGTGCACGAAGATGAAGAGCAAACACTTGCGCGTTTTCTGTTTGGTCTAAACAAAAACATTAAACGCATTGTGTAATATAAGCCCTACAATACTATTATTGATTTGGTGCATCAAGCGACCAAGGCGAAGAAGCAGTTATTAGAAAATTTAAAACTAGCATCAAGGACAACATCTTTCAAGTTGAAAGCTCTGTCGTCATCATCAACTAATGCCACCAAAGCACGATTCAATTTGGGACGAGGTACATTTTCAGCTAGCACTAATTCAATACTAATGCTCGTTCTTCTTCCATTGCAAAATCAACACCTACACCAAGTGAGAAGAAGGCTACTCCATTCCCGACATCCGCAATTGGGGCTACAACAAAGAGTAGAGAAATTCAATGCTTCAAGTGTTTGGGGGCGAGGATATATTTCTAGAGAGTGTCCTAACAATCGAGTTATGCTTGTGACGGAAGATGGAGAGTATGAATCCGCAAGTGAAGATGAGGTTGAGCTTAGCCATGAAAAGGAGAGATATGAGGATACATCAGATGACAATGAAGAGATTGATGTGTTGAATTATGAAATAGGAGAGGCATTAGTTGTCACAAAAAATTTGAGCATGCTTGCACAAGAAGGAGATGCACATCTGCAGCGATTCAACTTGTTTCAAACACAAGCCAAGGTAAACAACAAGATAATCAAACTTATTATTGATGGTGGTAGTTGTCATAACTTGGCTAGTGTTGATTATGTTAGAAGCTTGGTTTAAAGATGCTGAAACATCCACATCCATATTATGTGTAATGGTTTAGCGAATGTGGGGTTATGAAGATTCAATTTGTGGTGCATGTTACTTTCAAGTTTGGTGATTATGAGGACACCGTTGAGTGTGATGTGGTACCCATGACATGTGTCATTTGCTGTTGGGAAGGCCATGGCAATATGATAGAAGTGTGCAACATGATGGCCGTTCCAATAGATATGCTTTTAAGTAGAAGGGAAAGACAAAGGAGCTTAATCCAATAACTCCTAGTCAAATACAAGCTGAATTTCAGTAAAGGAAGCTTGCTGAAAATGAGAGTAAAAAAAAGAAAAGAGAGAATTCCACACATCGGTAAGTGAGAGCCACAAGCCAAATATGAGAGGAAAAAGTAAGAGTGGAAGAGGGATGGTTATGTTAGCCACAAAATCAGATTTGAGAGATGAGAACAATGACCCATCAAGGATACACTTTGTACTTGTGTACAAAGATGCAGCCGTTTTGCTTTCAACTAATGACTTAACCTCTCTTCCTAGTAGTGTTTCCTCTCTTTTACAGGCATTTGAGGACGTGTTTCTGAAGGAGATACCAGCGGGACTTCCACCATTGCACGGAATAGAGCATCAAATTGATCTAGTTCCTGACGCGTCACTTCCAAACCATCAACCATACCGCACCAATCCAGAGGAAACCAAAGAAATTCAGCGCCAAGTGCAAGAGCTACTTGAGAAAGGGTATATACGCGAAAGCCTTAGTCCTTGCGTTGTCCCTATAATTCTTGTTCCTAAGAAAGATGGTTCATGAAGAATGTGTGTCATTGTCGTGCCATTAACAACATCACTGTTAGATATCATCATTCTATTCTCAGGTTAGACGATATGCTAGATGAACTTAGTGGTGCTGTTATATTCACTAAAATTGATTTAAGAAGTGGATACCATCAAATTAGGATGAAACTTGGTTATGAGTGAAAGACTGCTTTTAAAACTAAATTTGGATTGTATGAGTGGTTAGTAATGCCTTTTGGTTTATCTAAAGCGCCTAGTACATTTATATGATTGATGAATCATGTTTTAAGAGCATTCATTGGCAAATTTGTTGTGGTATACTTTGATGATATATTGATATATAGCAAAACGATGGATGAACACATTGATCATATTAAATAAGTGCTAGAAGTGCTTAGAAGTGAGAAATTATATGCTAATTTGGACAAATACACTTTTTGTACCGATAATGTTGTGTTCTTAGGCTATGTTGTTTCTGACAAGGTATTGAGGTAGATAAATCTAAAACTGAAGCAATTAAGAATTGGCCTACACCTGTGAATGTTAGTCAAATCAGAAGCTTTTATAGTCTTGTTAGCTTTTATCATCGTTTTGTTAAAGATTTCAACACCATTGCTACCCCATTAAATGAGTTAACTAAAAAGGGTGTTGTATTTGAATGGGGCACATCACAGGAAAACGCTTTTCAAGAACTAAAGAAACAATTAATTGAAGCACTATTGCTCGCTTTGCCTGATTTCACTAAGACTTTTGAAATTGAATGTATTGCTAGTGGAATAGGTATTAGTGGTGTTTTAATGCAAGAGGGAAAACCAGTAGCATACTTTAGTGAGAAACTAGGAGGTACTCAATTGAACTATCATGTATATGATAAAGAATTGTATGCTTTGGTGCGCGTGCTTGAAACTTGACAACATTATCTTTGGCCTAAATAATTTGTTATTCAGTTTGATCACAAAGCTTTGAAATATTTGAAAAGCCAAGCTAAACTGAATCGTAGACATGCTAAGTGGGTAGAATTCATTGAAACTTTCCCATATGTTATTAAGTACAAGAAAGGAAAAGAGAATTTGGTAGCTGATACTTAATCTAGGAAGAATGTGTTTTTAAATCATTAGAAGTAAAGGTACTTGGATTGGAAAGCTTGAAAGATTTGTATGCTTCCGATCATGAATTTTTAGAACCATATTCTAAATGCAAATATAGGAAAAGATGGGACAAGTTCCATGTTCATGATGGGTTCTTATTTCGTGCTAACAAATTGTGTGTTCCAGATTCGTCCGTGCATTTGCTTTTATTGCTGGAATCTCATGCAGGAGGATTGATGGGATACTTCGGGAGAGAAAAGACCTTCATGATGTTGAGCGATCACTTTTATTGGCCTAAGATGAGGCGTGATGTCGAAAGATTTATACAACGACATGTGACATGCCACACAAAGCGAAATCTAAACTTAATCCACATGGTTTATATACTCCACTTCCTGTTCCTAGTGCACCTTAGGAGGATATTAGTATGGACTTTGTTTTAGGATTGCCTAGGACTAAGAGGGGGAGGGATTCAGTTTTTGTTGTTGTGGATCGATTCTCTAAAATGGCACATTTTTTCCTTGTCACAAAAGCGACGATGCGTCGCATGTAGCTAACTTATTTTTCAGAGAAATTGTAAGATTGCATGGCATGCCAAGGACAATTATTTCAGATCGCGATGTCAAATTCATGAGCTATTTTTGGAAGACTTTGTGGTCCAAGTTCGGGACAAAGTTGTTATTCTCAACAATTTGTCACCCACAAACGGATGGACAAACGAAGGTGGTGAATCGAATACTATCGATGCTACTACGAACAATAATCAAGAAGAATATCAAAGAGTGGGAAGATCGTTTGCTGCATGTAGAGTTTGCGTACGATAGGGCGATACATTCTACTACTCAATTTTATCCTCTCGAGGTGGTGTATGATTTTAAACTAATCACGCCACTTGATTTGCTGCCACTTCCATTACATGAACAATGACAATGTGCTGAATATGTGAAGAAGATTCATGTCAAGACTAAACAAGAAATTGAAAAGAAGGCACATTACTATGCTGAGAAGGCAAACAAGTCAAGGAAGAAGATATTATTTGAACCGGGTGATTTGGTTGGGTGCATGTACGCAAGGAACACTTTTCGGACAAGCACAAATCCAAGTTAATGCCTCGGAGAGATGGCCCCTTCAAAATACTTGAGAAGATCAATGACAATGCATATAAAATCGAGCTTATGGGTGATGATTATGCTATGAGCTCTACATTCAACGTTGCTGACTTATCACCGTTCTTTGGACCGGAAGAATCAGAGTCGAAGACGACTCCTCAAGAGGGGGAGGATGATGAGGACATCACGACTGGACCGATTACACGAGCACGAGCTAAAAAGATTAATCAACAGGTGAACTCGCTCCTAGTTAAATTGGGTTTAATTTATATGAGAATAATATACTACCTAATAGTTACTATTTAATTATTCTTAGGTTTGAACAGAAAAAAGTTTTGGTTGAGGATAACGAAGCTGGAAATAGAAGGCAACGAAAAAATGCTACATGGGATTAAAGCTTTGGAGAATCTACTATTCCAAACACAAAAATTGTGTACAAACCATGAAACCACACTTCTAGTCAAGACACGCATGCACGTGAGAGAAAAAGCCCAAGGCGTGGAGTTCAAATACTAATGCATGTGATTAGTCAGCATGCTACGGATTTTAGTTAAGTCCGAACCAAATACTAGTGTGCGTGTGTTACGGATATCGAGTACTGCTAGTACTCGAACCCATTGGGTTTCAGCCTGGCTGAGTCGTTCCATGCGTGGCTTGAGACTGGAGGCTATAAGTATTTTTTTGTACCTCTTGTAAAAAGATTAGACCACAGAAAATTAATCTATTATTTTCAGAGAGCTATGTGCTTGTTCTTCCTAGGGTTTAGCATACGATTTTAACCTTGAGGGAAATCTGGCGTTCTTCCCCATCGTTCTTATGATTCCTTGTGATTTGCAGGAGCGACGACACGTCTACTGGGTGCAGGGCCGGGCCCATGGGCGTGCAGCCCGTACGACCGTACAGGGCCCCCAATTTCCTGGGCCTCAAAAAATCAGCGCCACAGCCTAGCTCGAGTCCGCACGCGCGACCGCGCGTCTCCGCGCGGCGACTTCGCGACTCGCGTGTGTGACTGCTTGGCGCTTCGTATTCTCGTCCACTCATCTAGGCTCTAGCGAATAGCAACTGCGCCGGGCCAGCAGAACGGCAGAACACTTCGGTGCTGACAGCCACGTCGCGATTGGCTTCCTCCTGTGGACGGCGGCCGTGGCGCTCCTGCTGCTCTCCTTCCACCTCCGCCGCTTCCCTGTGGCGGCCATGGCCGCGGCTCGCCTCGCGCAGGCGGCGTCAGGTGTTGGCTATTAAATATTAATATGATTCTGTACATGGTAGTATACTAGTATATGCTGTCAGGTATTGAGGCTGTTGTCCTTTCACACATTCTAGACGAGGTCAGTACTCATCTCAGCATGAAACTCTTACTGATGGGTTAATTTATGTTCTTCTTCTATGCAGCTAAACAGCTCACGAGGATGTGACGGCCTGTGTTGAACTGTATTACCCGCCATACAATACATAGCAGCTAAACTGCCAAAGGCACACACGGTCACCAATTCACCGTTCGCCGCGTGAGGGCTTGGCAGTGCAGGTATTCGTTTTTTTTCAATTATAATTGTATTGTACTAATTACATCCTTCATATGAAAGTCTAGAACTATTTGTATAATTTTAATTTTGTGCATACATTATTTTGGCTATATTTGGTACTTTGATTTAGGCCTCACTTAGAGCTTTGTACAGGGCCTCCAAATTTCACGGCACGGCCCTGACTGGGTGGTCGAGTAGACGGGATCACGAGCATGTGGTTGGGCGAATTCTTGTCACAGGTCGTTGTTCTAACAGTGGTTGGCGCCATCGATTCGTCAAGTTGCACAAATCCAAATTATCTTTATCAATCCTACGTCATGAAGATCAAGCAATTCTCCGCATCGCTTACGCTAGAACTAAAAGCATTGACCGTAACCATAAAAAGAACATATACTCTGGTATCGCCAGAATGTCTCCGGGTCCTCTTCGTCGTTGCCATAGGCCAAACGTGGTAACAGTCTAACAGATATGAGCGTGTGACAGCTTACAAGAACGACCTCCCGTTTTTTATTTACGTCCTGGTCCTGGACGAACCTGGACTCCCGGGTCGTCCAGGTGAGGATTCGGTAGACCCTACACCGCCTCTCACTGTTTCCTCCATACAGGTTTTCTAATTTTCTCGCAAGAATTCGTCTGGGACAGTCGGTCGTGAAAATACAGCCTGACTTCATTTACGGCGTCGTTGCGAGCATCGCGTGGCATCCGGCAGGCAAGACACTTGCATGACAACTTGGCAGCATCTTGCGCCGCGACTTGCCAAACCTTTTCTAAACAGCCTTCATCACCAGGCACCAGCCCCCTTTTTTTCGCAAAGTATTGCTTAGGAAGAAGACAAGTTCTCTAACACGAAAGAAAAAGAAATTAGTACATCATTTAGACCACTGACTGCAGTCATGTTGTCAAAATCGTTTCTAATAATCCATCGCAAAAAAAAATCGTTTTTAATAAGATTTGGCATGCGGATGTTGGTTGCCTAGTTGAATGCCAAGTAGATGTTCTGTAAAATTCATTTGTGGATTCCACTAATCCCATTATCTCCCTGTCGCCTGTATCTTATTGCCTTAACCAACTTTTCTTCGGGATTACTTAAAAAGAACTTCTCTTTGGGGGAATAAACAGAGAGGACCGATTGAAAGTTTGTGAAGGCATGAACTGCCCCGAGTTCATTTTCAGTAACGTTTCCTGCATACACGTCAACCGGATTACTCAAAAGTGGCATGGTTGGCTTTGAATTGAAGTTGAAGGGCTGGATCTTGCTGCCCATGGACAGCCAAGTTGCTCTCTGCGTCTGGGAAGAGACAAAAGGAGATAGATAAACAATAGCTGCTCCTCTCTGGGCATGAAGCACGCTGTCCAAGTTCGTTTTGTCCCCTTGCTTGAGTATAGTATATTACTCAAGCTTTTTGTTGATGAGACGCGCGATCATGTGCCGAACATGTATAACAGTATAGACAATAGCAGTCTATAATATATCTCTATATTATCTATAGATAGAATTATAAACAACGTATACAATGTGTTGTCTATAATAATCTCATATAATTAATATGTTATTTATATAGTTATTTATACAATGGTATAGACAGTAAAAAACCGTCTGTTAAATAATAGACAACATCTTTCTCTCCCCTCTTTCTCTCTCATCCATATTACTCAAAATCTTATGTGACATGTTTACAGAGAGCTGACATGTATCATTGTACATACCCTCAGAGGGATGTCAGCTATGGGCACACTGCGGCCTGCAGAAATGGATGGACCCTATTTGCCTTCGGCGAAGTAGAGATGACTGCACTGTTGCTGCACCCATACTTTGCCCATAAAAAACAACAGATTAATCTGCAGCCTATCTAATCCAGGCTATGTTCCAAGTAGGTTCTGAATTTTAATTTTTAGAAACTGGTTTTTGAACTAGGTGGTTTCTATAAGCGAGTCATTATAGAAACCGATTTAAACAGAGTAACTTTTTAATACAAGTATCTCTTACTTTTTTTTTATCTCTTCATGATTAGGCAAAAGCTAAAAGACATAATACTTTTGACCAGGACGCTAATGTGGTGTAGCAGTAGTTAGCATCCTTGGCCACAATAAATAGGGGGCCTGTTCTTTACCTCACAAGCTGACGGCTTTTGACTTTTGCTACAGTACCTAACTTTCAAACGGAGTATTTTCTCAAGACGGAGTCTACAAGTTAAACGATCTACACGTTAAAACCCCAACATCTGTACCAGCCAAAATCGCAAGTGAGTATCTGTCCCTCCGTAATCTGTAACGTAAACAGCCAAAATTCAAAAATTTCAGCCAAAAGCTATAAGCCGCAGCCGAAAAGAACAGGGGTCATGTGAATCAAATCAAAAAGAAGGGGAAGGCTACGAGGACCATGCCAATCTGTAGGTCCATTTTTGGAAATGAGTTGCATGCGCCCCATTTTTGGACTTTTGACTTTGATGCCAAAATTGTTATGTAATTTAAAGAACGCTCATTTTTCACATCTGCTCCGCCAACCACAAGTGCGGTAAAAAAAAGGCAGAAAGGCAGAAGGAATTCCTCCAAAATTTCTAAGATGAAACAGCTCATGTTTTGGGCCTAGTCTTTTAGGCTGCAAGTTATGACTATAGCTTGTGGTTTTTATAGTAATAAAAGTATTTTTGTGAATAAATCGAAAATTAATAAATTATTTTTAAAAGACTATCTCGATAAATTATTTTAAAATAATGATAAAATTATTGTCTTATTTATTTATTTTAAGAGAAGTTATAACCCATACACTGTAAGCTGAAACTGAATAAATCCGGCAACCAAAGGTACGACTGGGAGAGGAGAGGTCGAGAATTATTAGAAGGGACGAAAAAACCCCAACAAATAGGCAAAATGAGAAAGGGAGGAGAGGGATACGCCACGTTAGGTGAAGTGGGCCCCACAACATGGGGTTGGTGACCACAGGGTTGGTGAGAACGAGGGCAACCCAGCGGGCAGGGAAAAAAAAAAGGGAAAGTCATCACATTTCTAGTTTCATAGCAATTTTTTTTCTAAATCTAATATTACAAAATTGTAAATCTAACTTTTTCCGTGACAACAACAGCAGCGGCCAGGTTTGTTCATCATCTGTTGACTTGGGCTAAGAGCATCTCCAAGAGATGCTTTTTCTCACCCCCTATATTAAAATATTGGGTATGAAAACTAAAAACAAACTCCAACAGATACTCTAAAACACACCCAATAATTTTGGTACTCTAAAATTGAGGTGGATCACCATCAAATATACAGTGCCTAGATAGTAATTTTAGGGATCCAAGTTTAGAGGAGCTGCTGAAGGAGGGGAAGGATTTAGAGGACAATTTTTTAGGAATACTCCCAATATGAGATTTTAGAGGACAAAATATTGAGCCTCTCTTGGAGATGCTCTAAGATGCCATGGTGCCACTACCTATTATGTCTTCGGATGTTAGATTTGGAAAAAAAAAAGTTTTTGCTACGAAGTCATCTGTGCGATGAGCTATAAACAATGGTTAAAAAAAATACTTTTCGCACGTTGGGTCTCGTACACCCACAGCCCGGGCCCACCGTCCCCGGACCCGCACCCGACTCGGCTCCATAAATAGCGGGCCTCGAGCCCATTCCTGAGAGCCCGTGCGTACATCCGCCTCTTGTTTTCCTCCTCTCCCTCCCGAATAAAAAGCAGCAGCGCAAGGTGAGATCTCCTTCCTCGCATCCCACAACCGTATTACCATCTCGATTGCTTAATCTCCTTTGCTAGGTTCGTGCGTGCGGGATTCCTCGCCGTGGTTGCGATTTTTTTTTTGTTTGCCTCTTTCTGGTGAAGGAAGGGGCGCAAGAGAGGGGTAACGGTGACTCCTCTCCGTTCCTGTAGATCTGGTAGACGCGGGTGGATCTGGCGTGAGGTTTTGCGAGCGACGGTTTCCGGATCTGATCTGGAGGCCGCCTTGTCTTCCTCCGTGGTGTTTCGTTTTGTCTGCTGCTTTGGTTACAGGAAGGGAAAGCGTTGGGGATTTCCTTGCTTTTGTTCTAGCAATGAAGGCTTTGGTTTCTGAGATCTAGGGCCGTTTAGTGGTTCGCCGCTGTCGGGAGTGGTGATAAATTGGATCTTTCCATGGCGGTTTTGTATGGATCTAGTCGCCTGTCGGTCAGATGCAGCCGTTCTTCAATCTGTAAATTAGTTGTCGGTCGAGCGATGGATTCTTAGATCTGAAGGCCACCCACAGATCTCTGTTCTGTGGGGGATATTTTTTTGTAATTCAGTTCGTTCTTCAAGTGGACCAACTGAATTTGCGGATAAATCTAATCTCTTGGGGATTAAAATAATTTATTTAAATCCTGTAGGCTCCAATTCGACACAAGAAAACGTGAATTTACCGGTCGTTTTGCTGTAAAGAACAATTTTTTTTCTTTTGGACCTACCAATTCGCCGGCGTACACATTCTAGTGGATTTTGATTCTAATGCTGGACTTGTTTGCGTCCGCAGAGGTAGATAGTATCACCACCAAGAAGAAATGGCGGCCGAGACCTTCCTCTTCACCTCCGAGTCCGTGAACGAGGGCCACCCCGACAAGCTCTGCGACCAGGTCTCCGACGCCGTGCTCGACGCCTGCCTGGCCCAGGACCCCGACAGCAAGGTCGCCTGCGAGACCTGCACCAAGACCAACATGGTCATGGTCTTCGGCGAGATCACCACCAAGGCCACCGTCGACTACGAGAAGATCGTGCGCGACACCTGCCGCAACATCGGCTTCACCTCCGACGATGTCGGCCTCGACGCCGACCACTGCAAGGTGCTCGTCAACATCGAGCAGCAGTCCCCCGACATCGCCCAGGGCGTGCACGGCCACTTCACCAAGCGCCCCGAGGAGATCGGCGCCGGCGATCAGGGCCACATGTTCGGCTACGCCACGGACGAGACCCCCGAGCTCATGCCCCTCAGCCACGTCCTCGCCACCAAGCTCGGCGCCCGCCTCACGGAGGTCCGCAAGAACGGCACCTGCGCCTGGCTCAGGCCCGACGGCAAGACCCAGGTCACCGTCGAGTACCTCAACGAGGGCGGCGCCATGGTCCCCGTCCGCGTGCACACCGTCCTCATCTCCACCCAGCACGATGAGACCGTCACCAACGACGAGATCGCCGCCGACCTCAAGGAGCACGTCATCAAGCCGGTGATCCCCGAGAAGTACCTCGACGAGAAGACCATCTTCCACCTGAATCCCTCTGGCCGCTTCGTAATCGGTGGCCCTCACGGCGACGCCGGTCTCACCGGCCGCAAGATCATCATCGACACCTACGGTGGCTGGGGAGCCCACGGTGGCGGTGCCTTCTCCGGCAAGGACCCGACCAAGGTCGACCGCAGCGGTGCCTACATTGCCAGGCAGGCCGCCAAGAGCATCGTCGCCGGTGGCCTTGCACGCCGCTGCCTCGTGCAGGTGTCCTACGCCATCGGTGTACCCGAGCCTCTGTCCGTCTTTGTCGACTCCTACGGCACCGGCAAGATCCCGGACAAGGAGATCCTCAAGATTGTGAAGGAGAACTTCGACTTCCGGCCCGGGATGATCTCCATCAACCTTGAGTTGAAGAAAGGCGGCAACAGGTTCATCAAGACCGCCGCCTACGGCCACTTTGGCCGCGACGACGCCGACTTCACCTGGGAGGTGGTGAAGCCCCTCAAGTTTGACAAGGCATCCGCTTAAGAAGACGACGTGAGGAGTCTCTCGCCATCTACCTCTCGTGCATTGCTGCTGCTGCTGTCCCTGCTCCTAGATGTGTCTTTGATCAGTGACTGGTTGCTCCATAGAAGGAAGAAGGATTCCACAATCGCCGCGACGCGCTACGCCGGCGCCTAGTGATTGGTATTTTGGTGTGGCAGCCAGAATTATGTGCCGAGTTTTTTTTTTACAAGTCGGGTCTTTTGATGTTCTTGTGGTTTTTTCTCTCTTTTTTGTCTGCTGAAACTGCAAGAGATTTGCGGTTTGCTCTATCAGCCGTTATGTTATTCGTAATACTGTTCCTTTGAATGTCAAAGAACCATATGTGATACCGGTACTCCTTCCCAATTCACATTCCGTTTGGCAGTGTTGTAATTTTGACCTTTTGAGTTTGACTGGGAAAGGTGAAGTTCAGTTAAATTGGTGTCTTCGTTTAAGAAATTGGCAAATTTAAGTACTGAGGGGACATGCTGAATTATACATACATGTTCGACCAATCGGAACATTTGGACTTTTGGACTTGATCCGAGCCGAATTCACCCAATTCAATGCGAATCCTCGGCACACAATGTGTGTCAATCATGAGCATCGGTCATGTTAATGTCTAGGCTATCAGTGAACCCGCTCGGATTCTCTGACGTAAGTCAAGTAACATTGGCTCACTGACGTGTGAGCCCCACAAGCCGTGGGCCTAACGTTACGTCAGAGAATCTACGCCCTCAGTGAACCGCCAGGCATTTTTGCAGTTGCATGGCGTACACTCGATTTATCGGCAACCTATTAAAAGGCAAATTGCAAATGCCTCCATTTCATGGCAACATTGAAGTCATCATTCTGAGTATTGATTGTCCACTAGAGAACAAGACGAAGACAATCGCAAGTACACTCCAAATTAATTAGCTATCTACATAGAACGGGATGTGACGTGACAAAGAATTAAGGGAAAAAAGAAAATAGGGTGGATTCTCTTTTGAGCCGTGTCGTATGGCTAATGGATTAAAATTTTGAATTTTGGTTGTTCGTAAGATAGTTCATAGAGAAAAATTGTCTCATGTGATTTTAACATGTACAATTAAACTCAACACTTTTTACTACAATCTTCCTATTAACCTCATCTTAAAAAACGCACTATTTAAAAGCTAGTTACTATAGTTTATGCAAGGCAAAGCCGACTGACAGTAGTTTTGAACCCGCCCATGGTGTCTTACTTAAGACATCGCATGAATAAAAAAAACTAGTAAAAAGACATGACTAAATTTAAAAAACACTGTAGCTGACAGAGACTTATTTAGCATAATTAAATTTAAAAAATATAAAAAATATGTTAACCCATTAGGTATAATACAAACAAATATAGGAAAAAAAGAACCGGCAAAAAAAACTCAACAAAAAGCCAAAAGTTCAAAAAAAGACAAAATTTATGAATAATGAAAAATAAGCCAGAAGCTGAAGCTCTTTTGATCACCACCTTAAATCATGTATTGAGGAGTAGATTAAAGTCCATAGCAACCTAAAGGAATGTGTGAGGGAGAGAAGATCGAGAGAAAAAGAATATTTATTATCTTAACTTTTCAATAGATATTATGTATTAAAAAGACTAGTCTAATTCTATTTCTAAGTGGCATGGAACTTCTTAAAGCAATATCACTATTGGAAGTGACCTAAAGGCTCCTGTTTGGAACACGCTTGCTTTTTTGACGAAATTTTTTTATTGTCCGTGAGGTATAACGGTATGTTTTATTTTTTTAATTAAATGTTTAAGAAAGCTAATAGACATTATTATTTTAGCTAAAAAAACAAAAGCAAAAAAATGGGGAAAAGCCGAATGGAACGTCTCTACCTGCCTACAGCCCAGGCACCGACTGATCGGAAGTTATTAAAACCAGCTCTCGTTTGCTGCTCTCACAGAATTTTGGGCGACGTGGAGCAACGGCAGGTCGACACGAGGATTGCAGGGCGCTGCCGCGGCCTCGCCGTGACCTCCCTCCCCTTCCCTCCAACCATCCCTCCTCCACATTCCTCCTCGCTTCTCCACTCGCCTCCTCCCACCCAGCGCAGTCGCCGACTTCTCCGCACGCGACGTCGCCGCCTGTATCCAAGCCCCTCGCCGTCGCCTCCTCGCACTGCCGTCGCCTCTCCCTCCCCGCGACACCCCCGCCGCTCCCCGGTCGCGCTGCCTGTTTCGGCACGCCGCCGCCCTCCTCCTCCCAGTTGCCGGCATCCCGTCAACAGCTTCGCAATCGCCGCTCGACGGTGACATCGAGGCCCCGCTCCTCTCCTCCGGCTCGTCGTTCTTCCAGGACGCGGCCTACGAGGACGGCTTCGGCGAGGGCGACGAGGAGCAGCGCCGGCGCCGGCGGCTGTTCCTCCTCGGCGGCCGCTCGCAGTCAAACACCACCTCCCAGGTCGCGCTCGTCGGCGCCGACATCTGCCCCATCGAGAGCCTCGACTACGAGTACGGCTTCCCCCCAGCTCCCAAATCTGAGGCGATTCACCTGCTTGCTTGCTTGATTCCATTTGGTCTTGATTCCATCGATGTGGGATGGGCGTGCAGGTTGATCGAGAACGACGTGTTCAAGCAGGACTGGAGAGCGCGGGGGCGGGCAAACATCCTGCGCTACGTGGCGCTCAAATGGGCCCTCTGCTTCCTCGTCGGGGCCCTCGCTGCCGGCTCCGGCTTCGTCGCCAACCTCGGCGTCGAGAAAACTAAGCCCCAATCCCGGCGCCACCACTGCCCGGTGAGCATTCCGACGCTTCCTCCTCCGTGAATTTGCTCACGATCCCAAAGTGATCGTTCGTTTCGTGTTGGTCTTGGGGGGATTGGGGCGTGTGGTTTCTGACGATTTTGGTCGGGTACTCGGGTGGATCTGTGGGTGGGTGTTGCAGACCAGGTGTTCGACGGGATGGCGCAGCAAAAGGCCAATGGCAACGGCGAGCACACCACCCGCCCGCCGCCGACGCCCTCGCCGCTCCGCTTCTCCAAGTTCTTCCAGGTACGCGTAGGGTCTGATCGCTGGATCCCGCCGCTCGATCGTTCGTGTTTTGACCGATCGGTGCTAATTTGGGGTTGGGCAGGCAAACCTGCGGATCCTGGTCACCGGCGGAGCTGGATTCATTGGCTCCCACCTCGTCGACAAGCTCATGGAGAACGAGAAGCACGAGGTACGGATGAGATCCCGTGGCATCGATCATTGCGTTGCTTGCTTGTTGCGGTTTCGCGATATTGACCTGTGTCGGTGAGCGAGGTCAACTCCAATCCCGTCGTGAGGGAGAGTAGCTAGATCTGAGTGATACAGTCAGGGTGGTCTAGATCTGTGCGAAAGGGGCGTTGTGAGTGGAGCTGCTTTGTGCCAGATCACTGGGGTGCAAGCTTTTCTGTTAAAGTCTCGCATGGTGTGGGGCATTGCTGTCTAGAGCTTAAGCTGGAAGATTTGCTTGTGTTAAGTTCCTGAGAAAATTGTTGGGAATGGGAGAGATCAGAGATCCAGCGGGAATGCTTTAGAGGTCTTGCTGCAGTTACTTCATTCAGAGTTTTGAGCTTAACTTGGATCTGTTTGGGAATGTGAGAGATCACAGTGATCCAATAGCAATGCTTTAAAGATCTTGCTGCAAGTACTCTGTTCCGTCAGATACGTGAGAAAGTTTTCGAATTATGCGAACTACCATGCTAAGGATTGAGAGCTCTCTTGTGTAGTGTTGTTTACATGCTTTGGGTTTCACTAGAATTTGTAGAATTGCGTAAGGTACTATGTGGATCTGTATTATAGACCTTTTAGCTGAGAAAATGTAGACACCTTTGATCATATGTTCTTTTCGGTTCAGGTCATTGTTGCTGATAACTTTTTCACTGGTTCAAAAGACAACCTGAAGAAGTGGATTGGCCACCCAAGATTTGAGCTCATCCGTCATGGTAATAAGTACATTCTTAAGGCATCACCGAATAAATTCTCAATGCAGCTCATTTCTACATAGCCACAAACTATTTTGTTGTGGTTACAGAGAATTGACAGCCTTTGAGTCATTTCTTGCAAAGTTTCCTGGAAATTATAGATCCTGATTAGTCAATGACAAACAATGTACCATAAGTTTATCTTGGCATATAATCAATGCTTGTCCAAAAACATGTCCTGAGTTGTCTGTTGAATGGATGTTAAAATTTTCTGAATGTAGTTTAATACATCTTAATATCTCATTTGACTATGGGTATGTGTATGTGACTTTCTATTGGTAACTTCTGTTCCAAATAAAAGTGCATCCATGCATGTCAATATTGTGAGACCAGGTGTTAGTCTAACCATTTAAACATACCAATAGGACAATTACCCTGCTCATCTTAATTGTTTAATGTACTTACGGAATAACCTTTCTTTCAAATCACTTCCCTTAATGTTCCATTTTTAAAGGTATATTCTTGTGCATGAATTATGCTATAATTTTATTTTTGCTTCATTTCAGATGTCACCCAACCGCTGCTTGTGGAGGTTGATCAAATCTATCACCTTGCTTGCCCTGCTTCACCAATCTTCTACAAGCACAACCCTGTCAAGGTGTGCAGGCTCTCTGTTTTTGTGATCATCCTAACCGTTTCAAATATTTGTTTGTCATTTCATTTTATGTTATCTTGTCATGATTATACATAGACGTGGAATATTAGTTGTTCCTGTCCTGTCCTGGTATTGAAATGGGTGTAATTATCGTGTACAGACCATCAAGACAAATGTTATTGGGACCCTGAACATGCTGGGACTTGCAAAGAGAGTTGGGGCAAGGTCAGTGTTTATCGCACTGATTGATTCTTCCAATACATCTCATGAGAAAAACTATATTAAATGGAGTTTTATGTTCAATTGCATAATTTTGTTGACTTCAACCTCTGAAGTTTATGGTGATCCGCTTGAGCATCCTCAAACCGAGGCCTATTGGGGCAATGTTAACCCAATTGGTAAGTCTGTTCATCTGACAAATGCATTATATTTTACCCTGCCTTTTCTTAATCTATCTCCCAAAGTTCTCTTATCATTTCGAATTGATTTTCTTTATCAGGAGTGAGGAGCTGCTACGATGAGGGTAAGCGTGTAGCAGAGACGCTGATGTTTGACTATCACAGGCAGCATGGCATTGGTAATACTTCAACATGTACTTAAACTTCACGATTAGCTCATAACATTTTTGTCCAGTGATAAGTCTTGGATTATGATTTTTTTAATAAGTATTTGTCATCTACTTCTGTAGAGATCCAAATTGCCAGGATTTTCAACACCTATGGACCTAGGATGAACATTGATGATGGGCGTGTTGTTAGTAACTTCATTGCTCAGGCTGTACGGTAATGTAGTCAAAAGGGAAAGTTCTTGCACTGCCATACGTTCTCCTTTACATTGCTTTCTTTATTCTTTATCTATCAACAGCTTGCCTGTGCTTACTTTGCTCTGCCTTGCTTTTATCTGGTATTTGCTTTCTGTTGGATTTACTACCCAAGCATGGCTTATGCCCATCATTAGCAGCGCAGACACTCGGAAGATGCTTGCTTTTCGTTTGGCCTGCACCCGTAATTTGTCTCGCCGTTGTCAGGAAGCTTATGCAAATGAGATGTAAAAGATACCCTTTTTGCCTAATTAGGAATGGCATCAAGTAGTTAAGTACAAAGTGTTCCTGTGCTTCAGTAAAACTGAATTGCCTCAAACAAGTCTGATCAAAATTCAGATAGCTACTACAGCCTTGGCGATTGGTTGCAAAGAGAATGCTTTTTTTTACTGTAAGAGAGAAAAGCAATGGCCGAGATGCTGACGTCCATAGCATGCACGTAAATTTGTCTTGAAATGGCGCGGCATGACCATTGCCGAAGGAAAAACACCAAGAACGACAAAAGGGAAGGAGCAGAAGAACATGGAGAGTAACATGGCGTTGGTGACGACAAAACGGAATGCTTTCCAAAAATTAACATGTTGACGAAAGAGAATCCATGGATGCAATGTACAGACAAATAGATATACAGGGCAGCAACAGCTATTCTTAAGTCCTTCCTTCCACAGCTCCCCCGGTCCCCCCCCCCCCTCCTGACCTCAAGAACCATCTCAAACTTCCCCACCTTCTGATCCCAGCTATCTCATAGCACAAGCTCACTTTGGTTTAAGTAAACACTTTAAGTAAACACATACAAATGTGACCCCAAAAAAAAGCAAGCCAACAAATTAAAGAACCAAACACAAAAGGGCCCTAAAATTCTTATTGTTCTATCATGCAACATGTTCAAATGGTGGTGATATGGACCTGTGGACCTGGTTGGTGACCATATCTATAGAGCCAGGCAACTGGAACCTCAGGCGGATTCGACGGAGCTCTTGACCTTGAATCGGTACAGCAGCTTCTTTTTCTTGGATGCTGGGTTGTTGACTGTGAGCACAATCTTGCCGAGCTCGCCTACCTTGAAGCTACCCTTCATGATTGGTTCCTCATTGGCAGGCACCTTCCTCGTACTCCTAATTCATTTGAGAAGGGAACACGATTCATGTGTCAACCTCTTTGTTACCGGTTGCTATTCTCCAATTTGTTCCCATGTAACCATTATAGCTTACAAATGTATTGGGAAACTAGAAACCATTTATGCTGGATCTAGAAGGTTTCAGTTTACTTGGTCACCTGATTGTCATCTGCAGATGTAAATTTCTTGTATTCGGAAATAAAAAGGGACACCTGAGCTAAGATATGAATTTTCTATTTGTACAAATAGATCGATCACCTGTTGGGATGGTGGGTCACTTGTTAGAAATAAACGGATTGTCTTTTGGGATGATTTTATAACATAATAGAATATCTTGATCATGTGATAAACTACTGTTGTTTCCTGCCATGCAATTTTCTCGACAGTTTGTAGGTGCTATAGGTTGGTTGACTGAAACATTTTCTTGTAGTTTGTTAACAATGTGTACATTTCATATATATGGTTTAGGCTTCATAGCTAGACATTCAGGATGAACATGCTCTCTGATCAGAGCAGCAACTCATTTGGCTCTTCTGACTTTGGGTGGGATGATGAGGCCATGAACCCAGACTACACTTCTGTTTTTGTTCCAAATGCTGCCATGCCAGCATACGGTGAGGCGTCTTACCTGCAAGGTGGAGCGCCAAAGAGGATGAGGAACAATTATGGTGTAGCTGTCTTTCACTACCTATTATCTATATGAGTTCCTTTACATGCACTTTGTATTATTGTTTTATGAACTCACTTCAACAAGGCTGTAGGGCGCCGCGAAGCGCGCTTCCTTTTCTAGTTGAATGAATGATCGCCCAAGATACGGACCCGAGGCGCGCAAGATCATGTAGGGGGCATGCGGCGTGGGGTGTGGAAACTGTGGCCGCCCGCCCATGGTGATGGCCATTGCCTCCGCGAAACGACAGGTTCTGTGCGCTCGCCTGCGAATCTGAAGGAGAGCAGACACGCCATGTGAAGACACTGCCAGGTGAACAAATCCGTCCAGCACGGCAAGCGACGGTACCTCTGAATCGCTCTTATCTTGTCGGTGATCCGACGACGGAGTGCCGTTGGAATCGGATGCATCCTCCTGTTTACAAATCCGCCGTGCTGCGGTTCTACCTACTGACGTGGCCTTTTTTTAAGCTGTGGTTTGTGATTTTTGAATTGTTTATATAAGAGATTACAGAGTAACAGAAATCTATATGCAGTTTTTACCGATATAAATCAAGTCAGTAAAGTATGTACTACAATTAACTAGTAGATCTTATCTTGAAAAATACTCCGTTTAAAAGTTAGTTACTATAGAAAAACCGAAAAACAGCTTTTAGAAACTGGAGAAAAAAACAGCGCCCTAGCTGCACCAGCGTCGGCCACTGTATCAAACATCAAGATTTGATCCGCATTACTGGAAAGACCCGGCGCATTACCAATGGGATTACGGGGCCACAGAGTTGTTATGTTAGCCTGCTTGTATGATCATACACCTTTACTTGTTAAATTAGTACGTCAATCTGTTCGTTCCGTTGTGTACTTAACAGTCAAGTCGGACCACTGAACATGCATGCGCAGCCTAACTTAAATCGTTTACTAAACGTGGAATTAATAAAACATCAGGAAATTAGTGTTTGGTCAAAATAGTAAGAGCTGGCACGGGACAACGAGGGTATTTTGGGTGTCGGCGACGCGTCCATGTCCAACAACTCAAGCTCATAATTGCCATCGATGGATTTTTTTAAGCATTTCCAATGATCTGAGTCAGCTAGCTATATGTATGTACACATCAGCATATATCCTATGTGGAGGAAAAAGAGTATGCAAAAAAATCGAGCCAGCTCTTCCTTTAGAGCATCTCCAACAGTATGAGCTAGTTACTAGCTCTAAGACAACTTCTCCAATAGTACTAACTTTTAGCACATAGCTCATAACATAAATAGCATCACATGACACTCTTACATAATCTTGGAATGTGTGTATGAGCCTAACTCTTGATCAAGAGCTAGCTTTTCTCTCTCTTCTATTAAAATATGAAATAATATGTTTAGAGCTAGCTCATAAGTCACTATTGGAGATGCTCTAAGACTGTGTCTACTAGTTAAACAGCTTTTAAAAAATAGGTTATTTTAACACAGATAATATAAAGAAATACAAGAAAAAAAGCTAGAAAAAGATGAAAGTAAAAAAAAACTTAAAACTAGAAGTAAAAATAATCAAAATCTCAAAAAAAATCTAGACCGTTCTTTGCAATTTGGATGGCTGATATCTGGCCTCCTTAAATCCCTTACTCAAATGAAATCTTTATAAAAAAATAACTTTCGAAAAAGAGGGGAAATACAAAAAAAAATAGTTCTTGGTAGAAAATTGTCCTTTGCCCTTTCTGGCATCGGCAGAGGATGATGTGCTGCCTTTTCTTCCAACAGCTCGACCTCTCCTCACAATTGTCATCCATGGATATTTTTTTCTGGTGAGGCCGGGTGTTACTGTACCACCCAGGATTTTGGGTATTTTCATGCATAGCATGTTAGTCAAAAGGCTGGTCTAGTCCTTAGAGAATATCTAGCTCACACGTTTTGCAGGCTATGTTAGTGAGATAATCCCAATAATGTTGAAATATTTCCAATAAGATATTATTTGTAAGACTGTGCAAATGAAATGTTTATCGAAAAAACTTTAGAAAAAAGATAAGACAAAAAGGCCAGTACCTCTTCCCATTCTTGAGGCGGTAGGAACAAAGGGTCCATTTAGAATGCAGGATTTTTTTGTAAGAACAGGAAAAAACAATTCAGTTTTTATAGAAGTCTCGAAAATTTCCCAGTTCCTAACCGGGCATGCAATCCTCTTAAATGTTTCTACAGTGATGCAACTGTAGAGGATGCCAACCACCGGTAGACATTTCTGAACACGTCGGACATTGACGTGTGAAGCACCAGCGAAGCGATGGTTGCCACGAAGGAGGAGAAAAAACGGGAGGGAGGGAGAAGGAAAGGCCAAAGCTGAACTGAATTCTGTGTTTGTATATATTGATTTCCGTTTTTATTTTTATTTAAATAAGTTAGAAATCAATATAAATATCTTGTTTTTGATATGGCTTTCACACTTTATTTGCTTGTCTAACTTTAAAGATAAAGTAGGGAGTTATAGGCACATCTCTCCTTTATTTTTCTCATTGTTCATATTATCTTTCTAAAAATTATTTTTTAATTATTATAATTTATTTTTAACTAAAAATTATTAGCTGTAATAGATACAAGCAAGTTAGTTTGGTGGCGCTCCTACTTTGGCCTCAGGTTGAATTGAACCTCCCGGAGACGTGGCCACATACAGAAGGGTCATCACGGGAAGGCAGGCATGCACGGTAGCTGGAGCGAGCTCGATCGCCAGGTGGTTCCTCTTTCTTTTTGTCCTGGTCTAGAAAATTTGTAACACGTGACAAGGAAAACTGACAGATCCAGAACTTTGCACCACTCGTCAGTCAGGATGATGAGTTATGTATGTCGAGAAATTGGTTCGTTTAGAATCTTAACGGTGATGCAAGCTCTGCTTGAAATTCGTCACGGCCATGATAGTGCTAGGGGCCTCATTTGGAATATGGAAATTTGGTAAGATTCACACAAGAGTTCTACTGTTTCCTACGAAACTGACGTGAAATTCGTGCGTTACAATTCCAAACGTGCCCTGAGTGTGTAGCTACACAACCCGTGCAAGACGCATGATAGGTAAGAAGAAAAATGCTAGCCAAGGAGCATGTTCTAAATTGACAATGAGTTTTGTTAAGTTACTTTCGTATTTGTAAAATTCATGATACGAACAGTCAGTTCCTTATTAGACAACCCCACCGTGTTTAATCTCTCTCACTGCAGTTGCTGTCGTGCTGACTTGCAGTTAAGAGACCTCCACAAAACCCAACCTTGTTCAGTGTCAGGTGTGCAATGTGACGTCCCAACATTTTACACGTTAATCAGTATCAATGTATAGTGGCAACACCACCACACCGCCATCTATTGATATGGATTAGTTTTCTTTACAAAGCGGTGTATTTGCAGACCACAATCAGTCTCTTTACATGACGTTTACGAAGTGATGTATAGGTCTCATTATCTACATCATCTAAATTCTCTTACTTTTTTTGAACCATTAGTCTCATCAAATTGAACATCGCATGATTCTTCAACTAAACCGAAGTTTCTGTTGAAGACTCTATAAACTTTACTATTTGAAAAATAACCAAATAAAAATCATTCATCACATCAACTTTAAAATTTAGAGAACCAAACACTCTTTCTCAAGATATAGCATTTATATCAAATACTTTAAAGTAGGAAATGTTCAGTCTTCTTCCAATGAAAAGCTCGTGGTAAGTCTTTTTCAAAAGACGATGTAAATAAAGGCGATTTATGGTATGAAAAATAGTGTTAATAACTTCCACCCAAAATTTATCGAAAGTATTATATTCATCAAGCATTGTCATATCCATTTCAATTAATGTTCGATTTTTCCTCTGTACAACTCTATTTTGCTCGGGAGAGTAGGTGGTGGAAAGCTCATGCTTTATTCTAAGTTCATCACAAAAATCTTCAATTTTAGTGTTTTTCAATTCAGAACCATTGTCACTTCTTATTTTCTTTATTTTGAAATCAAATTAATTTTGAGCCCTTTTTGAAAAGATTTTGAAAGTGCCGGAGGCTTCACTCTTGTCATTTAAGAAGAATACATATGTATATCTTGGGTAATCATTTACAATGATCAAACAATAGCTATTGCCCCCGGTGCTCTTATAGGTTGTTGGCCCAAACAAATTCATATGTAAGAGCTCCAATGGTCTAGAAGTTGACATGATAATTTTGGAAGGATTAGAGTTTACAACTTGCTTCCCGGCTTGGCAAACGCTACATAATCTATTTTTCTCAAACTTCACATCTTTCAAGCCAACAACTAAGTTATGGCTGAAAAGTTTTTTAAGTTGAATCATACCCACATAACATAGTCTTCTATGCCACAACCAACCCAAAGAAATTGTTGCTATTAAACAAGTTTTTAAGCATGAATCACTAGAGGAGAAATCGACTAAATAAAGATTTTCAAACCTAAAACCTTTGAAAACAAGTTCATTTCTTTTTCTTTTTTTGAAATGGTTACTTCTTTAAAACAGAAGCAAATTAAGTCTAGATCACATAATTGAGCAACCGATAGCAAATTGAAATATAATGTTTTTACTAGAGATACATTTGAAATAGAAAGGTCATTAGAAATAGCAATTTTACCTAATCCAAATACCTTTCCTTTGCTATTGTCTTCAAATATGATTCTCTCGTTATTCCCATTTTCAAATGTGGTGAACATCTTCCAGTCCCCAGTCATATGTTAAGTGTACACACTATCAAGCACCCAATGCCGTCCACTGGTCCTGTAGTTCACCTACAAAAAAATCAAGTTTTTTTATGTACCTAAATTTGTTTGGGTTCTTAGAGGTTAGTAACCAAGGATTTGGACACCCAAATGGTATTTTTTTTAACATGTAAAATTGAAGTGCCAACAAATTTAGCAATAACCCTACTATTTTTTGGATTTTTAAGCATATAGCATGAATCAAATAAACCAATAGAAAAAGGTTTACCATATGACAGTTTTGTTGTAATGTCCTAATTCCCCGCATTTTTGACAATACTTACCATTTTGCCTCACAAATCTTGTAGGCTTGTTTGCCGGTTTATTATCCTTCTTGGGCATATACCCAAGACCTTCCTTATTGAATGAGCACCTTTACTCACTCAATAATTTGTCAAGGGTAGTCTTACCCTTGAAGCATCTTTCTAAACTATTGTTTAGCTTGGTCATTTGTTCCTTTAGCTTATTATTCTCATTAATGAGCTTAACATCATATGACATAGCTATTGCATTGTTAGAATCAATATTCGAGGAACATGATATTGCAAGCAAGTCATCACATGATGTAAATATGCTAGCTCTAGTAATTTTACACTAGGCATTTCATTTAGAATATCATAAGTAATACCAATGCTAGTGCAAGATTTGCTTAATTTTTTTTTGGACAGGCAAGTCATGAGTTTCCTTTAGCTACTCGTAAGATTCTTTAAGAGAGATGTGCTATCTCTTTAAAACCTTAAATTTTGACTTTTATTTTTCAAGAAATTCATTTAATTCAATTAGCATATCCATAAGTTCATCATAAGAGGGTTCATCATCATTAAGAGATTTTACCTTTTCTCCTTTTGCCACAAGGCATTTTAGAGATGAGAAGAGTAGTGGAGCTTCCTTGATGGCAATACTAACGAGTCCCTTTTTCTTAGGAGACACATCCTCACTTGAATCGGAGTCAATGTACTCCTCATCGGAATCCTACTCTCCAATGTGGGCTTCATTTTTACCATTCTTTTGAAGCTTCTTGAAAAGCTTCTTTTTGCTGTTGAAGTTCTTCTTCTTGGATGATTTCTCCTTATTATCCTTCTTTGTGGGGCATTGGAAGGCAATATGCCCCTTCTCATCGCACTCATAGCAACGGATGTTGCTATAGCGCTTGTTGGTGTTGTAGAAGTGCCCCTTCTTCACTTTTTCATGACTAGTGCTTTGGTTTGAGCGTCTTTTCATGAATTTGTTCATTCTTCTCACAAGGAGAGCCAACTTCTCTTCGGCGTCCTCCTCATCATCTTCGGACTCTTCACTTGATACCGTTTTAGCTTTGAAAGCGGTGATCTTCTTGCCCTTGGAGGAGAATTGCTCCAAGAGCTCCTTATCCTTCTTATACAATTCATTTATTATGGTGTTGCCCAAGAACTGTGTTGGTGTCATCCTTGTCAACTCGGGCGAGTTGAGAAAGAGTGTTACCAATGTTTCATATTTCTTTGGCAAGGCCCTAAGCATTTTTCTTACAATATCAACATCAGTTAGATTAGTGCCTAGGCCTTTGAATTTATTCACAATGTTGTTGAGGTGTGAATACATTTCATTTATATCCTCATGAGTCAACAATGTGAAAGTCTTATATTTTATCCGAAGCCTATGTAATTTGGCTTCTTTGACCGTGGATGTTCCCTCATGAATTTCTGAGAAAGTAGTTCAAATAGCATGAGCGGTTTCTAAATTGCTCACTCTATTGAACTCAGCTGCGTTCAAAGCTTCAAATAGAGCATTCATGGCTTGAGCATCTAAATGAGCGTTATGCCCATCTTGTTCCGTGGGATGTAGTGGATCAAGAGGCATGACATAATCATCATTTACTATTTTTCATATGCTTGGACTCATGGCCTTGAGATAAATTGACATTTTAATTTTTCAATAAGAATAATTCGAGCCATAAAAAAAGGTGACTTTCCTATAGCAATCCCCTCACTAGTCATCCTCTCTTTCTAGACGGTTAAGTCTAACAAATGAGAGACCAAGCTCTGATACCACTTGTAGGATCTGTTGGAATATAATCTTGAGCATTTACTGGTTATTTGCATTTTGTGCTTAGTCTGAACTGGAGTAGCCGGAAGTTAATAGCAGACTCAGTCCATCCTTCTGTTGTCGATGGCTGAGCAGTTTGTCCGAGTCAGTAGGATAGTTAGTTTTTTGTTTTATTCATTCTCTCAGTTGATTGTTTCCTGCATGTAACAAACGCTATATTTAGCAGTCAAATAAACGTATAAAAGAGCCTCGGATCTACCGAGTTGATTGCGCTCTGCATCATTCCGTTGTCTCACTGTATTTCCCATTTTGTCGGATTCTCGTCAGGCTAACTGCTCACGCCTGAAATCTGTTTTCTGAAGGTGTGAGTTCATTTAGCGCTGGCAATCTTCTAAGCGATTGATGCAGTAGTTGTTTTCTGACATTTGGTATCAAAGCGTGTTTCTGATCCTGTGATCATGTCTCTCACACCAAGCCGATACACACCACCTGGGAGAAGGAGTAGCACGGGCGGCACAGGCGACAGCTCAAACAACGAAGGAGTATTGTCGCCGGCGATGTCTCAGCAGACGGCCAGGGAGTCGGGAGTGGCGCTGAGATATCCGATGCTGATGAGAACCACTTACGCCGATTGGGTGTTATTGATGCGGGTCAATTTGCAAGCCCAAGGCGTATGGGGAGCAATTGAACCCGGAGGTGGTGACTTCAAGGAGGATCGCATGGCACTCGCGGCAATTCTTCCGGCCGTGCCATGGGAGATGTTGAGGTCACTGGCGACGAAGGATTCTGCAAAAGCGGCTTGGGAAGCAGTCAAGACCATGCGGGTTGGTGTCACCCGTGTGCGCGAGGCACGGCAGCAAGCATTGCGGCATGAGTTCGATTCCATCCGGTTCAAGGTGGGTGAAACCGTCGAAGATTTCGGCATGCGCATCACCGGTCTCGTTAATGATATTCGAGACATGGGGGGTGTGATCGAGGATGAGCATGTGCTCAAGAAACTCCTCCGCGTCGTCCCTTCAAGGTACCGGCAAGTGGCAATTGCCATTGAGTAGTTGTTGGATTTGAAGACCATGCCAATGGAAGAGCTCGTCGGTCGCTTATCTTCAGTGGATGAGCGATATGGTGACAACGATGACACTGGCACCAGGCAACACGGCGCCAAACTCCTTCTCACTGAAGAGGAATGGATGGCTCGTATGAAGCAAAAGGATCCAGAAGGTGGGAATAGAAGTGCTGGTAATGGAACCGGTGGCAATCAGAACCGGTGGCGTCCAAAGTATTCGGGGCCACAGAGAAGCCATGACAACAAACAAGCTACGTCGAGCGGCGGCACACGTGATCGCACAAAAGTGAAGTGCTACAACTGCAGCAACACTGGGCACTTCGCAAGGGAGTGCCGCAAACCTCGGCAGGAGCGCAAAGATCAGGCAAACCTGACTCAGGCTGAGGAAGAACCCACGCTGCTGATGACACAAGTATGTGAGGTCTCTTCGCACATCTCAACACCCAAGGTAGAGCAGGTGCATTTGAATGAGATAGGAGCCGGAAGAATTGAATTTCGGGAGGAGGCCGATGAATCCATGCCAAAATTTTGGTATTTGGATACTGGCGCCACAAATCACATGACTGGCGCCAAAGGGGCCTTCGCTGAGCTCAACACCCATGTTACCGGGACAGTCAAGTTCGGGGACGGTTCTGCTGCAGATATTTGTGGTCGTGGCACTGTTCTTTACGCATGTAAGAATGGTGAACATGGCACACTCGAAGGAGTATACTTCATCCCAAGGCTGCAAAATAACATTATAAGTGTCGGACAGTTAGATGAGCAGAACTTCAAGATTCATATTGAAGAAGGCTTTCTCACCATCCGAAACCCACAGACTCTCCTACTTGCAAAGATACCTCGCAGCCTGAATCGGTTGTATCTCCTCAAGCTCAATTTGGCAAAGCCTGTGTGTTTGGCATCAACTTGCACAGAGGAGGCTTGGAGATGGCACACTCGTTACTGTCATCTCAATTTTCAAGCACTCCAGAAACTCTCGCAAGAGAAGATGGTCTGTGGACTCCCTGTGATAGATCATGTTGATCAATTGTGCGATGGATGTTTGGCGGGAAAACAACATCGGCTGCCATTTCCAGACAAGGCGAAGTTCCGGGCGCAGGCGGCGCTCGAATTAGTGCACGGAGACCTTTGTGGTCCGATTGCACCAGCAACTCCAGGAGGGAAGAAGTTTTTTTGCTGCTCGTGGATGACATGAGCCGGTTCATGTGGATTCGGCTGTTGTCTTCAAAAGATCAAGCGGCAAAGGAGATCAAGCTCTTCCAGGTTGGTGTTGAAGTAGAGACAGGACGGAAGCTGAAGATACTCCGCACCGACCGGGGTGGTGAGTTCACTGCGGTTGAGTTTGGTGAATACTGTGCGACCCAAGGCATCAAGCACCACCTCACTTCCCCGTACTCTCCTCAGCAAAACGGGGTTGTTGAACGGCGGAATCAAACTATTGTGGCGGCTGCACGAAGTATGCTTAAAGCCATGAAGGTGCCTGCACAGTTTTGGGGTGAAGCAGTGGTGATGGCAGTATATGTGCTAAATCGATCACCGACAAAAAGCTTAGAAGGAGTAACACCCTATGAAGCTTGGCACGGATGGCGATCCAATGTTGAGCATCTGCGGACTTTTGGTTGTATCGGTCACGTGAAGACAGTGAAGCCCAACCTAAAAAAGCTTGAAGACCGCAGTACAAAGATGATCTTCATTGGTTATGAAGAGGGGTCCAAGGCCTACCGAATGTATGATCCTGTGGGGAAGAAGGTCTGTGTAACCCGAGATGTCGTGTTTGATGAGACGACGAGCTGGCCGTGGGGGAGCACGAGCACATCACAGGAGCAGGATGAAGGAGATGGAGAATTTGTAGTTGAGCATTTTACCACAATCATGGCTGGAGCGGGAACATCAGAGACTGGAGGAGTCGGAATGGAAAATGAGAATGATGCAGGTTGGAGTGTGTCTCCGACACCTACTCCAGGCGGAAGTTCGTATTCAACAGTATCTCCAGTCTCAGCACATACTCCTGTGGGAATTCAGTTCTGTACACCACCGAGTGATGCTTCCACCAACCTAGATGAAGCACCACGGCGATATCGAAGGATTGATGATCTTAATGCATCCACAGTCCCAGTTTCAGACTTTGATTATAGTGATCAATGTCTTTTAGCTGAAGAGAAGCCGGCAAGCTTTGATGAAGCTGAGAAACAAAGTTGTTGGCGCAAGGCAATGCTGGAAGAGCTGAGTTCGATTGAAAATAACTCCACTTGGTTCTTGACTGACCTACCAGCAGGGCATCAAGCAATCGGTTTGAAGTGGGTTTTTAAGATAAACAAGGATGCTAATGGTGCAGTGGTGAGGCATAAAGCGAGGCTAGTTGCTAAGGGTTATGTGCAGCAGCATGGAATAGATTTCGATGAAGTTTTTGCCCCGGTTGCAAGGATGGAAACTGTGCGATTGCTGTTAGCACTTGCTGCACAGAAAGATTGGCAAATTCATCATATGGATGTCAAAACATCATTTTTGAATGGAGAACTAGAAGAGGATGTATATGTCATGCAGCCTCCAGGATTTATTGATGAGGAGAACCCAAATAAGGTCTTGAAACTAAAGAAAGCATTATACGGTTTGCGGCAAGCACCCTGGGCTTGGAATTCAAAACTAGACTCAAGTCTGACAAAACTGGGCTTTGTCAAAACTGCAACCGAGAGTGCTGTGTATACCCGAGGTGAAGGGGTGTTAAGGATCATTGTGGGAGTGTATGTAGATGATCTTATTATTACAGGAGCCCAAACTGCTAAAATTGTCAAGTTCAAGGAACAAATGAAGGCATTATTCAGTATGAGTGATTTGGGTTTGCTGAGCTTGTATCTTGGGATGGAAGTTAATCAGACAGATAGCTGCATCACTTTGTCCCAGTCAGCATATGCAGCTAGAATTCTTCAGAAAGCAGGAATGGAGGATTGCAACTCCTCTCAAATTCCTATGGAGCCCAGACTCAAGTTGAGTAAAGAAGGTGTTGGAGATTGCATTGAACCTACTATGTACAGGAGCATTGTGGGAAGTCTAAGGTTTTTGGTAAATACCAGGCCAGATCTTGCTTATTCAGTTGGTTATGTTAGTAGGTTTATGGAAAAACTGACAACTGAGCACTGGGCTACGGTGAAACATATAATGCGTTACATTACTGGCACTCTCAACCTTGGCTGCAGTTTCAAAAGGAAGCAAGGAGCAGTTATGCGGTTAGTGGGATACACCGACAGTGATATGGCTGGGGATATTGTAGACCGGAAGAGCACCACAGGTTTTCTGTACATGCTTGGAGAGAATTTGCTTAGTTGGCAATCACAAAAACAAAGAATTGTGGCGCTATCTTCATGTGAAGCGGAATATGTTGCAGCTGCAACTGCAGCTTGTCAAGGCTTGTGGCTTGGGCGTCTGATTGCTGAATTGATGGATGAAGAACTCTGCAGTACAGTACTAAAGATTGACAATAAATCGGCCATCAACCTTTATAAGAATCTGGTGCTACACGACCGAAGAAAACATATTGATACCCGGTTTCATTTCATTAGGGAATGTGTTGAACAAAAGAAGATATTGGTGGAATATGTCAGGTCTGAAGATCAGCTGGCCGACATCCTTACAAAGTCGCTTGGCCGAGTACGTTTCAAAGAACTCAGGGACAAGCTGGGTTTGGTTCATGTTTGAATGCTTCAAGATTAGGGGGTGAATTTGTTGGAATATAATCTTGAGCATTTACTGGTTATTTGCATTTTGTGCTTAGTCTGAACCGGAGTAGCCGGAAGTTAATAGCAGACTCAGTCCATCCTTCTGTTGTCGATGGCTGAGCAGTTTGTCCGAGTCAGTAGGATAGTTAGTTTTTTGTTTGATTCATTCTCTGAGTTGATTGTTTCCTGCATGTAACAAACGCTATATTTAGCAGTCAAATAAATGTATAAAAGAGCCTCGGATCTACCGAGTTGATTGCGCTCTGCATCATTCCGTTGTCTCATTGTATTTCCCATTTTGTCGGATTCTCGTCAGGCTAACTGCTCACGCCTGAAATCCGTTTTCTGAAGGTGTGAGTTCATTTAGCGCTGGCAATCTTCTGAGCGATTGATGCAGTAATTGTTTTCTGACAGGATCAAGGATAACTGACTAGAGGGAGGTAAATAGGAGGTTTAAAAAATTTATTGCTTTCTAATAACAATTATCTTAATTTTAGTATGACATGGTTTTGAAGCAATTAAAACCTACACAAGTTTAGTGTGTCTAAGGCACTAGAAGAATGAGTCTTTAACAAGAAGCTCTAGCACAAGTAAATATCACAAATACAATATAGTAGAAATACAAGAGCCGAAAAAGAGACAAAGAGATACCCAATATACACAAGATGTTTTTATTGGCAACTTTTAGGCTAGGAATAAACGAATTTTGTTAGATAATCGTGCACTTTAGGGCGTGTTTGGTTCCCTGCACCCGCCTTGACCAGGCTGGCGGGGTGCAGGGTAAGGGTGTTTGGTTGCCTGGGTTGTTGCTTCGGCCAGGCCCCGCTCGTGCAAAAAGACCCCCTCGGCCAGGCTCCGTGGAAACGCAGAAATCTGGCGTTTCTCCCCGGCCTGGCTCTCGCGCTGCAGCCGCGGACGCGCGCGCGGGGCGAAATCTGGCCGTCGGGAGATGGCGCGAACTCGCTAGGGTTCGCTCCCCCTTTCGCGCCACTCACCGCGTATATATCCCCCTCCCCCGCCGCCATCCCCTCGGTTCGCTCCCCGTCGACTCCGGAAGTAGGTCATCCACCTTCGAACCCTCGGTCTCCTCTTCTTTGTGGTCTTGTTTACTGATTCATGGCGAGCTGATCCTTCCCCTCTCTGGCTCGTTGTCTTCGAGGTGCTCTGGATCTAAGTCTGGATCTCGCCTCAGGCTCACCAGATCTGAGTTCTTGGTTGGCAATCAGGTACGGATCCAACTTGTTCTCCGTTCTTTGTGTTTTTTTTAGTCTCTTGTCTTGATCTCGTAACCCTAATGCTTGGTGATGACACCATCACTCACCTTTTGTAGCAATCTCGCCTCAGGCTCACCAGATCTGAGTTCTTGGTTGCCAATCAGGTACGGATCCAACTTGTTCTCCGTTCTTTGTGGTTTTTTGGTCTCTTCTCTTGATCTTGTAACCCTAATGATGGTGATGACACCATCACTCACCTTTTGTAGCACTGTCGCCTCAGGCTCACCAGATCTGAGTTCTTGGTTGCCAATCAGGTACGGATCCAACTTGTTCTCCGTTCTTTGTGTTTTTTTGGTCTCTTTTCTTGATCTCGTAACCCTAATGATGGTGATGACACCATCACTCACCTTTTGTAGCACTGTCGCCTCAGGCTCACCAGATCTGAGTTCTTGGGTGCCAATCAGGCACGGATCCAACTTGTTCTGTGTTCTTTGTGTTCGGTACATATGAGACATCCCATCCCCTCTCTCGTCCCCACTTTCAATGATGATGGCTATTATAATCTGAGCATATGTCCAAGTCTATGATGATGGCTATTATAATCTGAGCATATGTCCAAGTCTATGATGATGGCTATTATAATCTAAGCATTTTGTCCATTGCACTCAAATGTTGTGGTCCTGTTATTTTTTAGAAAAAATAATGCTGTTCTTGAGTTCATGGTTACTCAGTCCTGTGAAATACCTTTCTTTGTATAGATGGATTTGCAAGAGAAGAGACGCTTGCTTTTTGCTCGGGCTGCCGCTCTTATCACAGCCATGTACGCATTCATTTTTACTAGGTTTAGACTGCATCATTGTTCACGGCCTCAGCTCACTTATGGGTCACTTAGCAAGATGGATGAAGAGCGCCAAAAAATCTGGACTTGATTTACAACTGTAATGATGTAGTGTGTAAAGATGCTTCGCATGAGAAGGGCTCCCTTTTTCCGGCTATGCAGTTTGCTTAGGGAAAGACAATTGCTCAGAGACACCATACATAGTTGTGTAGAAGAGCAAGTTGCAATGTTCCTTCATATAGTCGGCCATAACCAACGATTTAGTGTGATACATCAAAACTGGAGGAGGTCTGTAGAGACAGTCCACCGCCATTTCAAAGAGGTGTTGTACGCTATTGGTGAACTTAGACAAGAGATGATTAGACCTCCATCTAATGAGACACCAGCTAAGATTAGCAATAGCCCAAGATGGTATCCATACTTTAAGGTAAATAACTTGTCATTTAGTTTATAGGATGTGGTTGCATGCCTGGGTGCATATCAAGTAACAATGAAATGTTGGGTGCCATGTAGGACTGTGTGGGGGCAATAGATGGAACTCATATTTATGCCAAAGTCCCAGCCAAGATCCAAGCTGCATTTAGGGGTAGGAAGCACTACCCCACACAAAATGTGCTAGCCGCAGTTGACTTTGATTTGAAATTTACATATGTCTTGGCTGGTTGGGAGGGATCAGCACATGATGCCACCATTCTTGCTGATGCACTAGACCGAGAGGATGGGTTAAGGGTTGAATCAGGTAACTAAATAAACTGGTTACACAAATAAAACATGTAAATTCAGAGGCATGAACCTAATGTATGTCCATATTTGATGTAGGCAAATTCTACTTAGTAGATGCGGGATACGCATGTCGGCCTAGATTCCTTCCTCCTTATCGTGGCACTAGATACCATCTGAGAGAGTACGGTGGTAGGAACTACCCAACCAACCCAAGAGAGTTGTTTAATTTGAGGCACTCAAGTCTGAGAGTAACTGTTGAAAGGGCTTTTGGTGCTTTGAAGAATCGTTTTCGCATCATTGATAACAAACCTTTCCATCCATTCAGTACACAAGTCAAGTTAGTTCTTGCTTGCTGCATACTGCATAATTGGATTCTTGGGCATGGGGTTGATGAGGTAGTTCCAGCTGAGTTTTCTTGGGTGCCAAACAACTCTGAAAGTCAGGCCCAAGGAACTCAGGTGGATGACAATGTTGCTTGGGCTCTTACTAGGGATGAATAGGCTAATCACATGTGGGCTAATAGGGGTTCCTCTCACATTTAGTTTGTTTTCATGTGTTTGGTAAACTTCTCTGTCTTTCTTGGTACTACTCTTCATATGAGGCAGTGGACAAATGTAATGATGATTAATATTATTCTAAGGTACTACACATGAACTTGAGGCTTGAGGCATGTGCAGTGATGTTTCTTTCTTATAGTTGGGTTCATTTGAGGCTTGAGGCATGTGCAGTGATGTTTCTTTCTTATAGTTGGGTTCATTTGAGGCTTGAGGCATGTGCAGTGATGTTTCTTTCTTATACTTGGGTTCATTTGAGGCTTGAGGCATGTGCAGTGATGTTTCTTTCTTATACTTGGGTTCATTTGAGGCTTGAGGCATGTGCAGTGATGTTTCTTTCTTATACTTGGGTTCATTTGAGGCTTGAGGCATGTGCAGTGATGTTTCTTTCTTATACTTGGGTTCATTTGAGGCTTGAGGCATGTGCAGTGATGTTTCTTTCTTATAGTTTCTTTCTTATAGTTTCTTTCTTATAGTGATGTGCCTATTATACTCTACTTGAGTGAGATATAGCTGAGTGGGGTGTGCCACTGAAATTAGGATATGGCTGAGGAGATCATTGCTGCTGATGAGCTTGTCTTTCCTGGACCTGAACTTGGGGCTGCTGGGAACTTTGCTGGCACTGGCAGTGCTTCTTCTGTTGCTGGAAATGTTCCTGGGGCTGGGAACTTTGCTGCCAGCGCTGGTGCTGATCCACAGAGGCCTGCTTTGAGATGGACTGATGTCATGTCTGGTTTTGTCCTCCGCCACATGTGCCAGCTTATTTCAACTGGTGTGAGGACTGATAAGGGATTTAAGGAAGTACACCTGAACCAGGTTGCAAAGGCTCTACATGAGTTTAGTGGCAACGAAGTGACTGGTACCCAGGTGTACAACCACTTAAGGAAGTGGAGGCAGAGGTGGATGAAACTGTCAAAACTGAGAGAGCTTAGTGGAGCTTTGTGGGATGAGGACAACTCCATGATTGTACTTGAGGAGGAGCACTACAATGGCCATATCAAGGTTTGTATTCTGTAATCATGGAACAATAGCAAGCCTATCCAGCACTACAATCATAGAATATTTCAACATTAGTTGCTAACACTTGCATATGTCATTGCAGGCACACCCCAAGGATGCTGACTTCCTGAACAAGCCTATCCAGCACTACAAGCAGATGATGATCATCTTTGGCAATGGTCAGGCAACAGGCAAATATGCTATGGGGTCAAATGAGCCACTTGGTTCTCCTTCTGACTTTGCTGAGAGCTCACTCAAGACTAACGCACCTAAGGATCTCAAAAGTGGCAAAACTGAACCATTTGAGGGAACCAAGTCAGAGGGGGGTGTGGGATCCAAGAGGAAGAGGTCCTTGCTGTCAGAGGAGGACATGATATTGTTCACTGGCATGGCAGATGCAGTGAATAATGTTGCAGATGCTATTCGCTCTACCAAGGTTGAGGATTCTCATCCAGACTTGTATGGTGCTGTCATGTTTGTGCCAGGCTTCAGTGAAGAAGCACTGATGGTTGCATATGGGCATCTGCTGGACAATAAGGCCTTGGGTTCTGCATTTGTGCACATGTCTGACTCCCATCGTGTGCTGTGGCTGAGGACCTTCTTGGCTAGTCACTAACTATATGTTAGTGGTGGCTTCTTTTGTGCATAATTTGCTCCTTTTGGCTAGTCACCAAACTTTTGTGCAGTTCACCTGATCCTGCTTTCTTACTGACACTAACATATAGTTAGTGACTTGAATGTGCCACTATTACTAAACCTTGATGCTGTTAACCTAAACTGAGCATGGGCCTGCTTGCCTATGACTAGATGATTTGATTCTGAGCATATGCCTCAAGCCACTGATGTTGTTTTTTGAATTCTGAGCATGTATGCCTCAAGCCAGTGATGTTGTTTTCTTAATTCTGAGCATGTTTTGCCTCAAGCCACTGATGTTGTTTTTTGAATTCTGAGCATATGCCTCCAGCCAGTGATGGTTTCTTAATTCTGAGCATGTACAATGTTGGGCTTGGTTCTGTTTTTTCAACCAGCTGAGCATATGCCTCCAGCCAGTGATGTTTTCTTAATTCTGAGCATGTACAATGTTGGGCTTGGTTCTGTTTTTTCAACCAGCTGAGCATATGCCTCTAGCCAGTGATGTTTTCTTAATTCTGAGCATGTACAATGTTGGGCTTGGTTCTGTTTTTTCAACCAGCTGAGCATATGCCTCCAGCCAGTGATGTTTTCTTAATTCTGAGCATGTACAATGTTGGGCTTGGTTCTGTTTTTTCAACCAGCTGAGCATATGCCTCCAGCCAGTGATGTTTTCTTAATTCTGAGCATGTACAATGTTGGGCTTGGTTCTGTTTTTTCAACCAGCTGAGCATATGCCTCCAGCCAGTGATGTTTTCTTAATTCTGAGCATGTTACAATGTTGGGCTTGGTTCTGTTTTTTCAACCAGCTGAGCATATGCCTCCAGCCAGTGATGTTGTTTTCTTAATTCTGAGCGTGTATAAGAAGGTATGGTTTTTTCAGCCCTTTTCTCTAATGAAATTATGCAGCCATATCTCTTTTCTGACTTTTTTTTTATGAAACTATGTATTCAAGTTATGTGGATTCAATGCAATGGTTAGATGACATTAAAGTCCTTGAGATGATTGTTGACAAGTTTAGCTCATCAGTAAGAACTAAAGATATGCCCCTCCACTTTTAGAATCTAGCCTTTGCAGTTATCCACTTGCCCTGTTTATTGTTGTTTCAAACTTTTTTAAAATTGTCTCATCTAATGCAAATGCGGCTGAAATCCTTTGTGCAATAACTAGATATGCCCCTCCTGCACTTGCTACAAAGATTTCCAGTCCTAGGTGCTTTAATTGTGCACTCTTATATTATACTATTGAATTTGTCAATATTTGTATAGTCCCAGGCTGTGTTTTCATTTGATATTCAACATAGTTGTGGGCATTCTTTTTTACTTCATATTTACAGTTTTGTGGAGAGCTTTTCTTACTTCATACTTCATATTCTTGCTAATGTATGGTTATTTTCTACTGAGCACATGTCCCGGCCACTGATGGTTTTTAATTATGCGTTTGTGATGTTTTCAAACACTTTACGCAGCTATGTCCTGGTACGTAGTGCATGCTGGCCGCAAAACAGGTGTGTTTTCCACATGGGAGGCATGCCATGAGCAAGTAATCGGCTTCAAAGGAGCTTGTTATAGGAAATATAAGACAAGAGAAGAAGCCTTTACGGCATTCAATGGTGCACAACTTCAAAAAAAAATACAGTCTGGACCAAAGGACATGGCTTTAGTACAGCCTGGAGTACCTAAAATTAAGATGGGAGGTTACAAATGGAAAGACATAGTTATTTTAGTGGAGGGTGCAATAATATTAGTTCAGGCTTTAGTGATCCTAATTTTGCTTTCCAAATCGGTGTAATATGCAATGCTTAAGTTCTGTATTTTACCTGAGTTGCAGCAGCTTGATCACTAGATCTCCCTTTATTAGCCTAATTTGAATAGATCTCCCGTTATTAGCCTAATTTGATTATCTGCCTGTTGTCTTAATCCATTTCTGCTGTACTGTTTTGATTGTAAATATCTTTTGTATCAAGTATTGTATACTGGTTGTTTGGTAGGGGATTGGCCTGCTGTAGTTTTGTGCGTGGACATGTATACTGGTTGTTTGTATCTTTTGTATCTTTTGTATACTGGTTGTTTGTATTGTTTGATACTTGTAAGCCATGCAGCTTGTATGCAGGCAACCAAACAAGGTTCATGCAGCTTTTTAATTTGAATTTGATGCAAATGCATGCAACCAAACACCAGCTGCTTCTGTCCTGGCTGCAACGAGCCAGGTAACCAAACACGCCCTACTTGCGTGCACTGAGCCTGGCCAACGGTGGCCTGGCTGGCTCGTGCGAGCCAGGCTGGGTTGAGAAGGGAACCAAACAGGCCCTTAGTGACTAGTTTACATGGAAGCTGAGTAGATTTCTTTGTGAGTTGTAGCTTTTTACCAAATTGTTTAAGGAGAAGTGCTTCTATACTTTCCACTTTAACAAGAGTGATACTAATCTCAAAGTATATAAAAAGATAAGTAACATCCATCATTTATCGCGCTTTAAAAATTGTACAAATTACTATTAGAAAAAGTATAGAAGCACCTTTCTTGTATAACTACTGAGCTGTTTAGATCAACTTTCAGTATTTTGTTGCATCCTCAGTTTTAAATGAAAAAAAGTAGGAAAGAAATAGCAAAATTTGATTTAATTCTTAAGCTCAAATAATGATAGGAGATTACATTACTCTCTCTCTCTCTTAGTGTTTGAATTAAATATCAAGATATTTTATTAGTTCAAAACATTTAGGATATAATTAAAACAATACAAATCTAGCATATGCAAGTGCATGGATGCACCACTAGTGTCAATAATTATAAGATTCCTATGGATTACCGCAATCCAAAAAGACACCCCCGATGCATACTCATGATTTTTCTTACTAGTTTTACTAAGAGACATGCATAAAGTTTATACCTAGCCCTCTCCAAATGGAGCATAGCTTTTTTGCGGAAAGTGTAAACCACACTTATATTAAGAAGCTAAAGCTCCTTTTCCTGAGATGTATTCTTCTGGACCTTAGGAGAAATCATGTAGTTAAGTTTCTCAAATAGACGGTTCAACATTATTATCCCACTAGATACATTGGTTAAGGCACATGCCAACAATTTATAGTAATAGGTCTGTGACCACTTACTAGAAATTTCTCTCTACCCAGTTCAACTGTTTCTAGATTTTCTTATAAATTTTAGATTACGTGGTCTTTTAACGCTAATATCTAAACTAATTTTGACCTAGTTTACATTGTAAATATAATATAGCTCTATTACACACAGGCGAATGCGTTTCAGGTTAAATTTGTGAGGTCGTAAATTTATTCCCAACCTCCGTCTGCGTAGACGTGTGCTTGCGTGTATATACATGAGATGGCGTATGTGTATATATGTCTTCCTTGTAATCCAAAAAAAAAATAGTATCTCGCCGGTTTTTGCAAAATTTTCCCAAGACATACTATGTCAGTATCGCACTAGAACCTGTAGGGTACTTTACTATTCTGCAAACGCCAACATCTAGGTTATTTCAAAACGGACAGAGGCTTTCAATTGAAACATTATCATTCACAAATATTCGGTTCGACAAGTATTCATGATGGTACAACTGTACACACTGTTAAAAACTTACAGCAGTAAATTGTCAAGATCACAGTAAGTAGAGATAAATTGATCAAGTAGAAAACCAATATCTTCTCTACAAATAAATCATTAACCGTTACAACCAAGAAAAAAGAAAAGGAAGAGAAAATAATTGTGTCTTCCAGCAATGTGAAATTGCCAATTCGTCAGCAATGTGAAATGGAGGTCAGTCCATTATGGACCAAAGAAATGTAATAGTAGGAATGCTGATGTGCTCATTTGGAAGATGAGGCTCTGCTCCTGCTCGGTTTGGAATCTGGGTTATCACTCTTGTCCGTGTCGGAGTTGTTGTCCCTTTGGGAATCCATTTCAGTGCTCCCTCCGCGGTTGCGCCTAGATCTCCTGTCCTGCTTCCAAACAATTTTTCGACTCTCAATATGATAAGACTCAAGGGCAACTAATATATAACTATATAAGACATAGGACAAAGTTAACACTATACAAGACATAGGACAAAGTTAACGATTTTCTTTTTTTTGGAGGGGGGTTCTATAGTACGTACCCCGCCAGGAATCGGGTCATCTGATTCCAGCATTCGGACAACTTGGCCCATCTTCGGTCTCTTTTCTGAATCTGGATCCACACACCTCAGAGCTGTTAATAGTGCGCGCTTGAGAGCTCTTGTGGACGGACGTGGCTCTAAGGTGGGATCCACCACTTCCTCTGAACGCCTACTCGCAACCATCATTTTTAGCCAGTCAACCAGATTTACCTGCAAATGGCACAAAAATCATGTGTTCAATTAGAAGAGTAAGGAATGTTTTCATTGATGAAACTGTATGGAAGACAAAAGGCATCACAGACAAACAGAGATGAGCATTGTGTATTGTAAGTTGTAACATCCCAAAATTGTGGGTGGTTCTTTAGCCTACACTAAGTTGTGCTATTTATGCATTTATGACCTCTGAAGACAAACATATAGCAATATATGGCAATAACATTAATGCTAACTGTTAAGCTGGTATAATCGAGCCAATAGTTGCTACAAGTTACAGTAATTTTAGGCTGGTATTATCAAGCCAGTAGTTGCAGAAAGTTACACTAGTTTTAGGCTGGTATTATCAAGCCAATAGTTGCTATAAGTTGGCCCTTGAGACGTTGCACCAAGCCTCAGCGCCTCACATCATGATCTGACAGGTTGACACAACAACCTACAGTAATGCTAGCAGCATTTCCAACTCAAGGTCATATAGGTTGGATAGTTATACTTTATAGTTAAGCTCTGAAGATGTTCTTATGCCAATTATGTAAAATCAATGACAAAGCTAGGAATTAAAGAAGTAATATGAACGGCACAATCTACCAGCCCAGTCCAAGATATCACGGGGGGATGCACGAAGGGGCAGGAACAACAGTAGTCTAACCAATCTATGGTTGCCTAATGTTAATAGGAAGTTGTGTAAAACATTACCGTCCACAAGTTGCATCAATACCTTAAGTCCAAACATCCCAAATTAGGTATTCACATTGAACAACACAATCGTATTATGATTAAGACTGATTTAAGAATACCTCTTTTTCCCCATTCTTCATGGTGCAGCACAAGAGAAAAAATGAGAGGAACAAAACAAACATGGGACCTTCAAAATCAGATCCAACTCCCAAGGTTTAGATTAGGAATTTCAAAATCGGATGCCATTTCCCACATCCTTCTTGTTTGACAATAGTTATAAAAGGTTTTGTACATAAATTCCCAACATTTCAACAGCATGTAGGCACTAATTTGCACACTGAAAATATACATGGCCAACCACATCAAAGTTGTATTAGAAAATTCTGGAAGCGATACCCATATCTGCAGTGAGCATTCCTATTTTCTTTTGATGTCATGCATCATACATTTAACTAGAATGTTAACTAACATGCTATTATTCAGCAAACAAGTAATGCAAGACAACCTACAGCTTCAGCTAAAGGTAGCAACTAATACTGAGTCCTGCTAATATCACAATTGTCTGTTCCGATGACATAAACATCATGTTTCTGTTATGAATTACAAGAAAATATCCACACACGCACATCAAATTACATAGAACAGAACTGCATGTACAGTATAAAACACTTTTTAAGTAAAGATCTAGGGGTGCAAACGGGTCGGGTTAATCCCGACCGATCCGGCACCGAATCCGATTGGTACCGAATCCGATTGATACCGAATCCGGAGAAAAATATGGGTTAGGATATGGTAACAGCAATATCCGTTCGAATCCGATACGTCTTCAAGTTTGATTTCAGGTTAGTGCTACTATTTGACATTTCATTTTCTTTTGCAATGGTAAAATAAAATCTTCCACATCAGCTATTAAGTAGTAACATCAAGTTCTTGACAGTACGTCCTCCTACTCCATTTGTTGTACTGCATGCATTCCTTACAAACGGGTTAATCCCGACCGATCCGGCACCGAATCCGGAGAAAAAATATGGGTTAGGATATGGTAACAACAATATCCGTCCGAATCCGACCCGTTTGCACCCCTATAAAGATCTACAGACTAACATCAGCATGGAACAGAACTGCATGAACAATTTTTAAGTTAATACTATGCATTCCAAATCCTAATAGAAACAAAACTGAATTTAAAGTAGGACTCAATTTGATGAGAGAAGCATCATCCTAATGCTTCCATCCTAAATCCTAATTGTATCTTGCCATTTGATATTATAAACAGGAAGAATGCATCTAACATGCAGATTAGTACCAAAATAAAGGATTTTGACCAACTTATCAATACCTCATTTGTCGGCTGACCATAGTCAACAGGATCTCTTCCTGTAATTGCTTCTAGGATAACAACTCCAAAGCTGTAAATGTCACTCTTTTCATTCAAGAGTCCAGTGTTTGCATACTCTGGCGCCACATAGCTGCAATGAGTTAACGCAACACATCATAAACTCATACTAGCATACTGTCACAGAACTCTTGTTCCTAAGTTACACAACATACCCAAAGGTTCCCATAACACGAGTAGTGACGTGACTCTTTCCAGCACCGAGAAGCTTGGCTAAACCAAAATCAGATACTTTGGCATCAAAATCATCATCAATCAAAATATTGCTGGATTTGATATCACGGTGCACAACTTTCGGCTCAATTGCCTCATGCAAGTAAACGAGCCTGCAAATAGGTACCAACAATTCTTGTTTTCAGTTCAAGTGTTGACACATCACGATACAGAAAGGAGGGGAAAAATTATATGCATGTTCAACAACAACAACTAAGGAAATAGAGATGATATTAGTAATTTGTTTAGCTGAAGCTTAGGTATACTCACTTCAATCATGACTAATCACTAATGTTTGTTATGGTGTAATTAGTATAGCAGTATTAGTCCCATGTGGAAAGATAATGCGATTTTGGAATCTTTATGACTGGACAATCCTACAGTGGACTGAAGATAATGAACAAATGACACAACAGTAGTAAAAGCAAAGGACATAAGGATTCACGCTTTTGCTGTCCCAAGAAGAATCTTGATGCGGGCCTCCCATGTAAGGGAACCTCGATGCCTCATAGCTCCATGAAGCCATTGCTCTAGGTTTCCGTTGTTCACATACTCATAGACAAGCATCCTGAAAAATTCACTGGAAGTTAGAAATGATGCCATACAATTATTGTAGTTAAACGAATTTGAAATTTTGAAGAGCATGGAAGGGCAAAAAGAATTATTTTGCTTAGTAAGACATTCATCAAAATCTATACTAACATTGTGGATGGAGGTATAAGAGGAATATGGCAATGAAGGGCAGGATAAATTACCTTTGAGTACCTTCCACACAGTAACCCAGAAGCCGGACTAAGTTCTTGTGGCGAACATGACCAATAGCCTCAACTTCTACTCTGAATTCCTTCTCAGCTTGCCCGCTATAAGTTCACAAATCATCAATTGGAAAAACTTATAATATTAAAGCAGGATTATAGCTGCAGAAGATATGGGGAGAATAAACAGAAAAATCAAATTGTGATAAGCAAGGCTTACAGGTTATTGAGAAGCTTCTTGACAGCGACAGGAGTGCCATTTATGAGCTGACCACGATAAACTACACTATATCCACCCTCACCAATAATGTTATCCTTCGAAAAACGGTTAGTAGCAAGTTCCAGATCCCTCAACGTAAACCAATGACCCCAACCAACGTATGATAACTCCGGCAGGCCTACCAAACGTGAAGGAGTGGTTATTGCATGAGCTGAAGTTTGCCGAAAAGTTCCTGAGCCTCCTTCTTCGGCTGACTGGAAGCCTGCATCCTTGTCCATGTAACGGAATGACCCCGAGTGGCTCTCATCGCCATGTCTCGATTTTCTTACACCCAAATGCATTATGACGTTGTCCGATTCCCGGTCACTAGACTTGTCTTGGATTGTCCGCAGGACTCCATCATGCGCAACAAAGTCGTTTGTCGGGACCGGCTCCACCCTCACCTCCTTAATTTCCTTGGAAACGGCAGGGATTTGGGTGATTGGGATATTTGCAGAGGCTCGCCTAATCCTCTTCCTGCTCCGGATGGTGAGACAGACTGTTATAAAGAAGACGACCAGCATGAAAGCTCCCAAGACAATGCATATGACCTCCCATACTTTGAGATGCAAGGGCCCTGTTGGCGTGGAGAGATGATCTTTCAGAGTGGGGGATGACGACGGTGACTCCATCGTGGGATGTCAGCGCCCTGCTCCTACAGACAAGCAAATTCAGATGAACATGTTAGTTGAATATCTAGCTCAGCTCCACAGATCACACAATGCAGACAATTTTAATGCGCTTACAGCTCTCTTCGCAGCGGAAGGCAAATGCAGGCATCAACATCCACGGTACAAGCGTATAAGAACGACGGCTTCCCCAACTAAATAGCGGCAATTAAGACGGCCAGTACATTATCTTGGGCTGTAAGGGAAGCGAAAGCAAGGTGTTACTGCTCCTGCGCTCGGAGGCTGTACAGGGGAATAAATTCTCTGTCATGGCGATCACAGTACGAGTTGTGTACCGACATACGCAAGGATCAACAGCTAGCACATTTATTTTCCCCCGTGTTCGCGGCCGTGGAGGAAGCATGGATCGAGGCGTGAGGGCGTTTTACACGTGAAGAGATCCTCCTTAGCAGACTAGTACCAAGTACTACTAACCAAGCAGCTAGCCATGGTTAGCAAAACTTTCACATCTTATTACTGTGGGCAAGGAAAGAAAGCTCTTCCTTTTTCCCCTTTTCTGTTCTTTTCTAGCTCGATTTCTTGCAGGCAAAAGATTAAAAAAAAAGATGGTTCTTTTGTCAAGATTTCTCCCCCAAGAACTCCCCGAATCTTTTTACTGAAAATTCAACCAACCAGGGAAAAGCATTCGCCCAAGAAACCCAAAAGGACAAATCAATTGCAAGAACAACGTGACGAGCAACCCGAGATCCAAACAAGAAACCCAGAGAAATCACATGAAACACAGGCACATTGCAGCAGAAAGCAAGAACAGGAACAAGAGCAGCCACCTGAAAGATCTCCAGAGCTCCACCACCTCCTCCTCAGCAAATCAACCACCACACATGACAGCGGCGATAGATCGACCACAGCAGCAGCTACATCACCAGCAAAGAATGAACCGGAAAAACGTGTAGAAATCGGGTACCCTCGAATCCAGCAAAGCAAGAAGGGTGGATTTCTTCAGTTAGGAGAAGGAAATGGTGGTGAGGGTGGGAAGGGGGAGAGGAAAGGAGGAATTTGGGAGCGGTAGGTAAGTAGCATGTGTGGAGTATTTGTGTGCTCGCTTGCTTGCATTGTGCTTCTCTTGTTCCAGAGAAATGCAAACGGTGAGAGGTGGTCGTAGAAGTAGGAGTTGGTGCTGCTCTCTCTCACTTTTCTTTCCTTTTGTTTGTTGTTTTGCTATGGGAAACAGTGGTGTTTAGCGATAAAAAATGCAACTAAAAGCGATGACTTAGTGGGAGATTGGAGGGGTTAAGTTAAATAGTACTACGAGCAAAGTGCCGCGGCCTGTGACGTGGAATTTCGGGTTGGTAAGCCGGACAGCTAAATACACGAGGCAAGAAGAGAGAAATTTATATGTTCATTATATGTGTGATATGGTCGAGTGTCTTTTTCACATCGCACACATGGAAAATGGAAAATTGGTCTAGCAGCGTCACAGAGATTCGCTCCTCAGTCACCAGAATTTAGTACGCTTCGCATATACGCTTCGCATACACGGTAATGTAGCTATTTAATATTTTTTACAAAAAAATTAGTATATCTGTTTTTACAAATCTATCTCTCACTTGAGTTTAGCGGGACGACATGCCAAGCCATCGGGGCGGTAGTGATTAATTAGTGTTAATTATATTTAATTCAATATTAATTATAAAATATAAAGCTTAATTAGTGCTGTCATACTTAAGTTAATCACCTCATTATCATGTCGATGTGTGGTTGCTCGGTGACTCATATATTTGTTTCTTCTTACACATTTTGAATTTGAAGTTAAAATTTTAAAGGTGCTAAAATACTCTATAGACTATGCCATCAACTTTTTTTAGAACTTTTTATGTTGATTTGGTTCCAAAACCATAAGCTGATTTCATGAGCGCACAAAAAGTTGATTGTATAGCATATGTTGCCTGGATAAAAATCTGGGTTGTAGTTAAGGAAAAATCAATCAAAAGCATAGCAGTGCTTATATTAATGTATGCTAGGCAAGATTGTTAGAACATTTCGGTTGTCATGATGACAGTTACTTTAATGGGAAAAAAATGCATGTGTAATATTGTTCATGCAAAGTATGGAAAGTGACATGCGTGCAGTGTTGGACGCATTTTAACCAAAGAGTGATCCTTAATTTAAGATATATAGAAGTGCATTGATGTGCAAAGAGGGATACACGCCTCCTTTTTTATTTAAGATGATTGAATGGAAACCTCAAACCTTGTACTGAATTTCATTATTCCAAAACAATAAAAAAAACACCACATTTCTTTGAAATGTATGAGTGTGTCGTGCAAAAAATAAAAATTGAAAAGCTAGCATTTTTTATCAAAGTTCCTTGCATTTCTTTTGACAGTGATAATTTAAGAACCGTAGTGACTACTCCGAAAACACCTTATTATTCACTATTTTTAGAATAGTACAATGTAGACGCAATTGCACACGGCAGATCCACATCCATCATTTTCCCTACGGAAAGAAAAAAAGAAGAGGAAGGAGAGATAGGAACAGCTCCAACTTTTTTTTTAAGGAAGACGAATATTTCCACTTTGATTTGCTTCAATTAGCGGTGATAATGACAAGCGTTCCTACAAGCATATGCAGTAAAAAAGAGTACTATTCCGGGGTCGTAGTCCCAGGGGCCAAACAAATCAGGGCCTGTTCTATCCGGTTTTTTATTTTTGCTATAGTACATAATTTTAATATTTTTAAGATGTGATCTACAAGTTAGTTATAGTACATATTAAAAGTCTATCATCTGTACTGGCCAAAATCGCATGCGAGTATATCTCTCCATAATCTCTGTCGTGAATAGCTAAAATTCAAAAAATTTAACCAAAACTATAAACTGCAGCCACAAAGAACATACCCTCATTCTAGGCTCGTAGCTTCATTTGCAAGTTATTATTAGTCATCACTAGAAAAAATGTCGCTTGTTTCGGTTTTAGTTTCTAGTTTTTTATTTTTAGTTCACTATTCTTTAATTTCATCTTTTTCTAATTTTTTTTAGCTTTTTTTTAGACTTTTTTGCCTTTTCTTATTTTTTTCGTATTCGTTTGCATTATCTGTGATGGATTAATATATTTTTTATTTTAATTTTTTAATTTAATTATGTCAAAAAACACCAATAGCTACAGTACAAAATAAGTTAGCTATAGTACAAAATAAGTTATAAGTCACAAAAAAAAAGCTCAAATGAGAAGGTCATTTGTCTTGTTTTATAACCACGTGTTGCCACCCCCAAAGAAATGGATTGAATCCTTGTGCAAAACGAGTAAGGCCCTATTTGTTTCCACTTAAGATTATTATAATCTAGCTTATAGATGGAGGATTATATAAGCTAGATTATAATAAGCTGGTGGAAAATAAGCTGTCAAGTGTTTGGCAGTCTGGATTATCAGAGTTATGGATTGTTGTATTCGAATGTTTAAAGACTACAATGTCCTTGAGAGAGAGGCAAGGGAGTTGGGGGATGATGAATGGCAAAGGTGGGTAATATCCCTAAAGTTTTATGGTCCTTAAGATAAAATGTGGATCTATAAGCTGAAATAAGCTCCTTTTTTGAGCTTATTAGATTACAATAATCTGGGCTATTAGATTATAATAAGTTACCTTATAATCTAGGCTGTTTGTTTTCACTTATGATTATAAGCTAGATTATAATAATCTTAAGTGGAAACAAACAGGGCCTAACTTACTCAGGATTCTTATATATTTGCTGACATCACATGGTGGTTCAAACTAACTGGGTCTTATCAAATCGGTTAGGCTGTTTATTTAGCCGCTAAATGGCTGGGATACGATGGTCACTGTCAGAAGAGACCAGGCACCACAAAACTCTTAAATGGCTCCAACTAATTATGGCTTTCTACAGCCTTCATCCCAAAAGACCCGTACCAACTGGCTTCTCTATTAGCACAGCTCGTAGGTGGCCATGAGATATCATCATATGTAATTGTATATATACACATATATATACACCATTAGTTGGTCTAAATTTTCGTGTTTGGAACACTTTTTTTTATAGAATTTTCGGGTAGACAACCGGAGATATTTGATATCTTTACAGAAATTTTCATGTTAGCCTACCATAATAGCATAATATCATTGATCTAAAACTTTGCTTAAACCAAGAGGAGTGTAACGCCCCCGTTTCCGAGGGCGCTTGGGACACGGCATTCCGCAACTATTCATGCTTGAATAGTTATGGAGTGTCGCGCAAGAGTATACCATCACATGCTTACGATAAAAGACCAGCATATAATTCACATAAGGTTTAACAACCCAGCTTTCTGCAGCAGGGCATGCAAGCCCAAAGTATATTACATTACAAAAGCTCCAGGAAAGCTCGAGCGCGGCGGAGACCTAGAATCAAGGGTCCTTGTTGAAGAAAGGCTCCTCTGGGACTTCCTCCACGGGGAGACCTTCACCAGCGTCTTGATCTTCTGAAGGGTTTAGCAAGCCGTGAGCTAACCAGCTCAGCAAGTCACAACGGGAAACCCCTAACTTAGTTACTTGCACGAATCAACAAAGGAAGGGAGTATACTTGGTTTATTAATTTTGAGTGGATGCAATTTTATTTGTAAACACTTTTAGAAATTCAAAAGCTGACAGCTACTCCTTAAGATTAAGGGGGGTTTATAAAAAGATAATTAATCAACTAGTCCAGTTAAAACACTTGTAAAGAATACTTAAGCTTCGCGGCTGAAATCACCCAAGTGACACAGCTCCGTTAACGGGAGCACGTCGTATTCGAATACCATTGATTGACTCTGCAGAGTTGCCCAACTTTATCCACATGCACCCTTAACCCTCATGACTGAGTTAAGGAACCGGGTCTTTTCGCTGCTCAACCCTTGATATACACTCCACCCGATAGGTTCAGAATCCGCACACCCTCGGGTATCCGTTGGCCACCACGGAACGCCGGGCCCGAGTTGTGGGGGCCTATCGTTGTCTTAGTTTGGATCTACGATCCAGACCGACTCCCAAATGCAGGGTTTCACTCAAGTTGAGCAGGTACTAAATCGGGGTACGGTTGACAAGTCAACACCTATGGTTGAGCGGCCGGTTATGTCATTTGCTTGGCGTAAGGGTCTAGTCCTTATATTTTCTTGAGGTTCGCAACCTCCACCCTAGGGTAAAGCGGTGGACGAAGACCGTCTCGCGGTTTCCCACAACCCTAAACTTGTGCACGCATGCACTGCCACCCTAGGGTACGGTGTCCTATACCACCTTACCCTGACTCCGAGTTTTCCAATTCTACTGGCCCACGGCCACAACCTTATTAGTGTGAAGATTTTTGCATGAGATATAAGTAACCTATAGGTAGTTGTATTACACATATGGTAAGTATAGGGTTACAAAGGCGAGGCTACAAGTTTAACATGATATTTTTCGGTGGTGGGTTCTATCTACATTAGCATGTCATTCTAAACATTTTATTTTACTCAAACTAGCATTTCAATACTAACATAATGCAAGTAGCATAATAACATAATTAAACATTATGGGATTCAATATGATCAAGGTTTTGCGACTTACCGTGAATCTGAACGATCTCGGCGATCTCAAACGTAGAAACTCCCGGATCCTGGCTCTGCACCGAAGCTTCTGGAATCTCCGAACTAGCGCAAACACACAAAAATAACATAAGTCCGGCTTGAGCCTAATCAAGCGAGGAAAAATAATCTATGAAAAAGGAGTAAATTGCATAAATATTCAAATGGGGATTTTTGGAATTTTTCTGGGATGAATCTGGGGGGAAAAGGAGGTCAAAAATGGATTCAGGGCATCAAATTGAGCAAGGTGGTGAAATTTGGGAATTTTTGGGATTTTCTGTGATTTTCTAGGATTTATTTGAATTTTTTGGATTTTTAGAAATTAATAAACTCTGGAAAATCACTTAGCACAGTGATGGGCCGGCCTGAAGCTACAGCGCAGCCCGGGCGGGGGAAACGGCCCACGCGCGCGCGCTCGGTGTGGTGAAGCAGGCCGAGGGACTCGGCCCACGCACGCGCGCCCACCGGCCTGGATGGCCGACGCGCGGCTCAGGCGAACGATAGAGATAGAGCAGGAGCGGGCGGAGGGGATGTTGCGCGGGGCGAAGATCGGACGGCAGCGAAGTGGGTTTGGTCGGGTGGCTGCAAAGAGGTGTGTTTACGAAGATCGGACGGCAGAGTTGGGTTGCCATCCGACGACTGAGGTTAAATGGCGAGGGAAGGGAGTAGACGGAGGGGATGGGGCCACGTCGGTCTTCGTCTTCCTCCCGCCGGGCGCGCGCAGCAAAGAGGCAGAGATAGAGGGGTCTCTGCTCTCCGGCGACAGCGGGGTCCTCGTTGGCCAAGGAGGGTACCACCGGGTAGAACTCGACGCGGGGAATCCATTTTGGGGAGTTGGAAGGTGTGAATGCCAAAGGAGAAGGCAGGGGAAAGAGGGAGATTCAATTTTTTGCCACTCTTAAGATTGACACCGAAACTCTGTCACTTACATGTGGGGTCACCTGAGTCACTGACAATGGGCCCGGGTGGCAAATCTGTTGCCACCCGAGTCGTAAGGGTGGAAAATAAATAAATTTTCCGGGGAAAGAAGGGGGAGATTCGGCTCTCCGGCGGCGAGAGAGGTCACCGGAGGTGATCAGGATAAATTGGCGGGGTTTTCACGGTTAGAGGAGTTTGGGGCTCACATTGGCGGTGGAGATTCTAGCTGGGGAGCCTCTGAGTGAGTGGCCACGGGAGGGCTTCTGCAATTGATGGCGAGCTACGACGCCGATGCTCCTCGGGCGTTCACCTGGCCAGAAAGGAGTACCACGGTGGTCAGGGAGTAGTGAGGGTGCTCTGGCGAATGGAATAGAGAAATAAGGGAAAAGGGAAGAAGAGAGGCTCACGGGGGTCGCCGGCGCAGGGGAGGGCCGCGACGGCGCTTGGAGCGAAGGGGCTTCAATCGGCTGCTCTAGCGAGTACCTGCGAGTGGCAGTGAGCGATTTAAAATGGTGGGGAGGCTTGGGGATCACGGGAGAGCAAGAGTGGCGTGCGAGTGAGCTCGGGCAGAGGGGAGAAAAAGAGGGAAGGGGCATGAGCGCGGCGCCGGTGGTCAACAGAAGGACGGGGGAGCTGCTGGGGCGTCGCCTCCGCGCAATGGGGCCGTGTCCGGGCGCTAAGCGGCAGTAAAGGTGAGGGATGGCGGGGCGGGAGCAGGTGGCTGAATGCACGGCGAAGCGCGCTCTCTTGCGCGGAGGAGGAGACAGGCGGTGACTGGCATGTGGGTCCAAGGAAGGGAGGCGGCGACGCGTGGCGAGGGGAGGCGCTGCTAGTTTCCGACCGCGTGACGCCGGGGTGACGCAGGCGGGGCAAAACCGGGGGCGCGAACAATTGGAAACCAAAATGACAAAATGAAGTTAACCAGAAAACAATTGGAAACAAACTAGTTTAGTTTGTTGCTGGAAAAAAAACGAGGGGGCATGATTTATCTTAATTAACCAGACTTTACGGTCCCTCTTTAGAACCTTTGTCTGTGCAGTCTTTTAATTGTTACGCATAATGTTTGCCGTAAATTTATTTCACAATATTTGTATGGAATCATCGGTACTATATATTCTGCATTGTTACTAAAAGGTAAAGGACTATGCAAAAATTAATTTTGAAAAAAAAGGAACTACTAAATACCATCTATCTACATGGGTTTCCTTGTTTTTTTGAACCGGTAATTTTTAGAGAGAGAAATCTGCAATTTAGTAACCGGAGTTCCTTAATCTTTATGTTGAAGATAGGGGGAAAAGGCTAGAAAATGCAAATATCAAGTTGTGCCAATGCCTAACGGACGCATATGCATGATGTCACCGAGTCTATGGTATGCCTACTATGGCTCCTTGTAAGATCGAGGAGGCCGACTAGAGGGGGGGTGAATAGGAGGTTTTAAAATTTTCGTCTAATTCTAATTAGCAATTTTAAACTTGATGGATTGATAGAGCAAGATAACGCTAACACTAGCACAAGTAATCGACTAAGAGCAATAACGAATGGTAGAGAACAACAATTGCTACTCTAACTAAGCAAGCAATCAAATGATATGAATGAAGAGCGTTGCTTGAATGAAAATGATCACAAGAGAGCAAACCACAATTGACACGATTACTTTTTACCGTGGTGATCGGAGACTTGCCGGTCTCCCCTAGTCCACGTTGAGGTAAGCCCGAACGAATCGGACCGGCTCCACGAATGAGCCTAAGCACCTCGATCACTATTGGATGCCCTTTCCCTCTCCGGGTAGGCGAGCTCCAAGCCTTCACAATCTTCCGGGCCTTCTCACAATCTTCTTGAGAAGATCACCGAAACTCCGCCAAGCCGTCTAGGTGCCGGCAAGCACCAAGAGAATAGACCACTGCGGCTTGATCTCACTCAAGTGCTCAATGGATCAACTAGAATGCTATGCACTTAAACTTTGGGTCAACTACCTCAAATAAATGCACAAGTGAGTGAATGAGGTGTGAGAGGTTGCACTAGGCTCAAATGTATTCAATGGATGTTCAACAACATGTCCAAGTTCTGGTGGGGGTGTATTTATACCCTCACCAACCTCAAATAGCCGTTACAATAAACAATCCTGAAAATTCAGGAAATCCGGTACTACCGCAGGCAAAACCGCGGTATTACCGGACTCTAGCTGACCGGTCAGAACGGCTATGTCAGAGAGTCAGAAGTAACCGTTGGTCAATGAGTGCGGTACTACCGCCGTTAAAAACGCGGTACTTCCGGACGTCCGGAAGTTCCGCTCCAAGACCCGGTACTTCCGATCTCAACGAGTCTAAGTCTTATTCTCGGCGCTCTCTGGAAATAACGTTCCGCACAGATATCCGGAACTTCCGCACATGCGGTAGTTCCGCAGGTAAAACCGCGGTACTTCCGTTTTCAGAGAGGCTAAGTTAAATTCCGGGCGCTCTCTGGAATTAAAGTTCCGCTCGGGTGCCCGGTACTACCGGCCATCCGGTAGTTCCGCAGGTCAACCCGCGGTACTTCCGTTTTCCGAGAGGCTAAGTCTGAGTCCGGGCGCTCTCTGGAAAAAACGTTCCGCCTGGACGCCCGGTACTACCGGACCTGCGGTAGTTCCGCCTAATACACACCGGAACTACCGGATTTTCTGACAATGCACATATTTGGATTAATTTTAATTTCTAAGTGCATGCATGATCCTAAATTGATCCATAGGGCACATTTGAACATGATCAAGCAATCACCATGATCCCTCTTAATAGTACGGCGTCTATCCTATAATCCGGTCTTCCAACCTAACTCCAAGACCGGTAAAACAAAATAGATACCTAAACTATTTACCTTGTCGCCCTAGAGATCTTGAGTCTTCATGGGAAATTTTGTGAGGCTCTTTCTTTGCCATTTGAACTTATCCTTTCAAACACTTAATGCACACATTAGTCCCATATTCACATAAATTCATTAATTACCAAAACTAACATTTTTAGGGACCTAGATGCTTTCACTCCTCTAACTTTGTGAAGCAAAGTCATTGTACTCTAGTACAATGACTGTCTATACCACTGTAGTTGGATCAAGAAACGAAGGCTAAGATCCACTCACGTAGTAGGATGAAGAAACGAAGGCTAAGATGGGCTCGTGTGCCATATCAGTACTGTAGCAACCAAGGTAGTTCGGAGTACTGTGCCATCTGTACCATCTGATCTGGATTGTTTGTTTATGATTCGACGCTAAAAATCGTCCAAAGTCATGGTACTATTTGGCACATATAACATGATTTCAACCTATATTTACAAAAACTGTCATATATAGGTAAAATTGGCAAAAATGGCACCGCCCTTTCCCTGGGCGGCAGTGCCCTGGGGCCGACAGCTGGTCCATCGGAGCCCGATCACCAGGCAACAAGGCCCTGCCGCTCAGCCACCGTGCGGCCACCAACCTGCCGCCCGCCCACCGAACAGCAGGTGATTAAGCCAACAAATTAGCTGGCTTAATTACCTGACTGAATTAGTATTATTCATTTACCATTTGTTCAAATTTTTGAATATATCAAATGAGCTCAAAAAAATAATAAAATTTTATGTGTAGTCTCGCAACACAACATACTTCATTATATAATTTTTTTTGTTAGTTTTATCTGCTCTGAATGTTCCTCAAAATTTTATACAATTTTCTTGTTTGTACGAGCTGTTACATATATCAAATAGGCTAAAAAAAATTATGAATTTTTATGTGCAGTCTTCTGATAGAGTCAACCTAATTATTGAATTTTTTTGAGAATTTTATGTGCTGTGAATTATCATATTATTTTATGTTAATTTAATCATAATTAGCGATATGTGATGCTCATTTAATTAGCAATTGAAATAAATTAATTAGTTTAATTGCATAATTAGAGAATTTAATATGCACTGCTCATAGAAATTTATAGATATAGCAAATGAGCACAAAAACTTATGGAATTTTTTATGGACCTTCCTGACACAGTGTATTTCGTTGTGTAATTTGCTCGTAAATTTTTTTGTTACAAATTTTACTCAAAAAAGTATTTACATAAACTATTTATAGGAATTTTTTTAATATAACAAGTGAGATGAAAAAATTATAGCAGTGGACTAAATGGTGCAATTTTTTATTCAATTACGCAAGGAGTACATAGAGCTTAGATTAGTTCATTACAAAAGATGTTACATAACCATAGGCGTAGCTTATAGGCTTCGCCAAATGATGACATTATACGTACGCAACGTCTATTGTTGGGTACAAAAGGAGGGAGGGAGAAAGAAGGTAGTACTACTTCGGACAAAACTAACGTACAACTAACTACTACCCCTGGGGCAGTCCCCTCCGCATGTAGAGCAGTTCCCCAGGGAGCGGGAATGACTGTGACTGACACCCAGTGACCTGGAGCTGGAGCGAGAACGGCATGAATAGTGAGGACCTCGGTTGCAACCCCTGATGTCTACGATGCATGGTGGGCGTACATGCTTACAAGTTGTAAGCCTAGTGTGGGGTCTTGGGTGAAGTGTCGGTATTGCTCCACGGGCAACTAGAGTAGGCAGAGGTAGAAGACAGGTAGCCGGTGCTGCTGGTGGTGCTACTCACACTGGTACTGGAGCCGAAACTCGCTCTGGGGATAACTGAGTGTAGTCTGCTACAACCCGATGGTGCTCCAACTCGATCTCTATTGCAATCCTCTCTCACTCAGAGAAAGTGAGAGCAGTCTGCACCCCCGCCAGCTAAGCTCGGAGGACGTCAGAGTGCTGGTAACTAGAAGTCAACAACATCCAAAGCTGTCTTATCTCTTGGAGAGCTCAAAAGTAGGAGTCCACCAGGACCTGCATAAGTTGTACCTGATAGTCTATGTAGGGTGTGCGATAGTGAGCCCATCTACTGAGTCGGCGAGCTTGCCGAATGGGTGCACTGGTCTCACAATGGCCGGATGCCCGACAGGGAAGTGCTCCCAACTCCATAGCTGTAGGAGCACACAACAGATGACCAGATTGGGGGAACCGTCGGTGCGGTGCTAACAAGTGTCACACAACCCTCGATATGTGGCACATAGGACATTTGATCTCCAGCTGTAGTAAGCCATCTCCCCAACTTTCACATCAACCAAACACTCAACGACGTGGATGAACTCAGGGTTGCAAATATCACTGTGTGTGGCTGAAACATGCTCCAACCAAAGAGGGGAATAAGGTACGTGACGAGGTGTGTCCTGACACCTCGACCGCTGTATCATGCAGGCATACACTGAATTCCTTCAGCTAAGTGTGGGGGACGCCACGAGAACTCTCTAGGATAGCCAGGCCGAACTGACACGCCATCTTCTCCTTCCAGTCCGTTGGTGCATGGGCTGGAACAACCGTGTCACCACGTAGAGGGAGATCAGTCAAGAACGAGGCGTCCTGGAGAGTGACTATCATCTCACCCCACCGAAAGTGGAATGTGTGCATCTCGAGCCTCCATCTGTCCACTAGTGTAGCCAACATGCTGCCGTTAAGGATGAATTGGTGTCCGATGGAGACTAGCCTCGCAAAGGGTAACAAGCCCATGGCCCGCAGGATTGGAACGTAGCGATTGTCTAGCTCCCAATGATCCCTCCTCCCCGCAGAAGGGCGGTGGACCATCCATGTTTGCTGTCATCCATGAATGGCACTGATGCTTCTCATCGTAGAACTCTTCAAAAAGCTCCGGTAAAGGCATAGCTACATATATACATATACATACATATATGTATTATATATATAAGCATCACATTTTTAATTACCAGATTGATGAACTGTTGTTTAATAGTGCACTTTTACAAATTGATTTCTATCATGATGATCACATCTAAAATGTCTAGGAAAGGCAGAATATGAAATATGCACATATCCGGTCTTTATTTCATTCTGCGGACTTCACAACCCACCAAAACATGGCATGTTGCCACCCTACCTTTATATTCCATATCGCAACTTTGGTTCCAATTACAAAAGGTTAACAGATGAATGGACCTACACACCATTTCCAACTTGATGCATTAAAAATTGTTTGCTATTAGCTCATGCACTCATACAATCATATCCACACATGAAAATGGATAATGTCAAAACAACAAAGCCTGAGGGCAAATGTACATGTACAATAAAAGCTTTTATGTGTGGAATCTTGGCAACATTGTCCAATAGATGTGAGTCTGAGGGTAAAAATCCCTTATTCATAAAATAGTATTTTTCAATCCTTGCAAATGTCTGAAGAAAAGTTAACCATGTGTTATCACTTACCAGATATAAAAGGCTATATAATACAAAGTTCTAAGGCCATAAAATATTACAGCATCCATAAAAATGTATATATACATATACATACATATATATATACGCATATACATATACATATATAATGGCATTACAATAATACAAATTAAAAATTACAATGAAATAAATATTATGTAAATATGCATACATACATATACATATATAATAGCAGTACAATACTACAAATTAATAATTATGATGAAATAAATAATTACATAAATACACATATACACATATAATGGCGGTACAATACTACATATTAAAATTTACGAGGAAATAAATACTTACATAAATATAGATATACATATACATATATAATCGTGGTACAATGCTACATATTAAAAAATATGATAAAATAAATAATTACATAAATATACATATATATATATATATATATATATATATATATATATATATATAATAGCAGTACAACACTACAAATTAATAATTACAATGAAATAAATAATTTCATAAACATACATATATAATGGCAGTAAAATACTACATATTAAAAATTATGATGAAATAAATAATTGCATAAATATACATATACACACGTAATGGCGGTACAATACTACGTATTAAAAATTACGATGAAATAAATACTTATATAAATATAGATATACATATACATATATAATGGCGGTACAATACTACATATCAAAAATTATGATCAAATAAATAATTACATAAATATACATATATATAATAGCAGTACAACACTACAAATTAATAATTACAATGAAATAAATAATTTTATAAACATACATATACATATATAATGGCAGTACAATATTACATATTAAAAATTACGATGAAATAAATAATTACATAAATATACATAGAAGACTGCGAGAAAAATTGTGAGAATGACTGTGAGAGAAGACTGCGAGAAAAACTGTGAGAGCGACTGCGAGAGCGATTGCGAGAGAAGACTGCGAGATTGCTCGCAATTTATAGCGAGGGCAGGAGTGCAGGGCGCACTAACGATGCCCTAATAATCATGGAAAAGAAATGCATGCAGGGAGCAGACGCGACGACACTGCGCTTTTGGTGGTTTGCTCCCTTGTCGCGTATGGCACGGGAGAACGAAATTAATGGCCTTTGGCCCACTAGAGTTGGCATGATCTACTAAAGTAAGTAAAAAAATAAACCAAAACGTTAGTAAAAAAGCATGATGGCCCCGCACCTGCCGCATGATGCCAAGGCCTGTCGCCTGGGCACCGTACGGCATGCCATTTATTTTTTGCTAATTACCTTTTTAGCCTAATTACCAAGTGACTAATCACTTGGAGCACGTTGGCTGGGTGGTAGGCCACCTGCTACATAGTGCTCGGGCTCCGTCGGGCAGCTGTCAGGCCCATGTCGCCACCGCTCAGTTGTCGGGCGGTAAAAAAGACATTTTTTTATCATTTTTGTATATGTACTGCTGTTTTCACAAATATGGACTCAAACATTGCCAAATGTATATCTTTACTATTATAAAAATATGAGTTGGTGGTCGTCGGTCTGTTCTCCCTCCTCTCTCTCTCAGCCGTCCGATTAAAGATCAATCATCCAGATCCGCGTGTAGGTAGTTCTTCCGCTCCTCGTAGAAAAGTTCGGGCCGACGCGTGGACTGCGCTCCTCCTCTTCTCTTCACCCGCATCCTCCGCCTCCTGCAACCACTCTACCTCCCACAACCGTCGCCTCCTTCTCTCTCCCGAACCCTCATGCCACACCTCCTCCTCCTCAACGCCACCACCAATTCCTTCCCCGTACAGCAGCGTCTGGTCGTAGTCCCCTAACTTCCCCCAGCAGCTTCGCATCCCCTCATCACCGCATCCCCAACAATTTGCCCACCGCCTCCTCTCCCCATTTGCTTGCCGCCACCTCCCACCTCCACCTTCTGCAATCGCTGCCTCTTTCTTCCCCAAACCCTCGTGCCGCACCTCCTCTTCCTCCTCGGCATCGCCACCAATTCCTTCCCTGTGCGGCAGCGTCTGATCGCAGTCCCCCAACTTTCCTCAGTGTGTCACCACCAATTCCATCTCCCATCGCCCTTCTAACCAACAGCATGACACTCGGTGACAGTGGCCGGTGGATAGAAGAGAATGACGCTCGGCGACAGCGGCCGGTGGATCAGAGAGAAGGGCACTCGGCGATGGTGGTGACTTCCTCTTACTACGCCCGCCCACGTGGCTCTCTCCCCACCGCCGCCCAGCGGTCACTCGCCTGGTGAGCCTCTCTATCTCCTCCTGTTCTTTGCTCAAAGCTCGTCGAGCTGTCTGACGATTTTGGTCTCCCAAGCTGGACATCGAAGTCGGTGTCATGGTCAAATAGGCCCGTGGTTGAGAGGCCATGGCCAAAGTTGAGGGGCTATGGTTGAAGCCAAAGCTGTGGTTAAAGAGAGTTGTGGCCGAAGTCAAAGATTCGTGGTCGAAGTCGAAGCCGTGTTCGAAGGGGAGGTGGTCGAAGTCGAAGGGCCGTGGTCGAAGTCGAAAGGCCATGGTCGAAGGGGACATTGGTCAAAGAGGGCAGTGGTCGAAGTTGAAGGGTCGTGGACGAAGTCGGTCCGCAGTCGAAGTCGAAGAGCTAAGGTCGAAGTCAGGCCATGGTCAAAGTCGAAGGGTCATGGTCGAAGTCCAAACCGTGGTCAAAGAGGATAGTGGTCAAAGACGAAGGGTCGTGAATGAAGTCGGTCCGTAGTTGAAGTTGAAGGGCTGTGGTCAAAGTCGAATAGTCGTGGTCGAAGTCCAAGACGTGGTCGAAGGGGACAGTGGTCGAAGGGGCAGTGGTCGAAGTCGAAGGGCCGTGGACAAAGTTGGTCCGCGATCGAAGTCGAAGGGCTGTGGTCAACGTCGGGGCTGTGGTCGAAGGGGGCCGTGGTTGACGTTGGGGCTGTGGTTGAAGGGGGGCCGTGGTTGAGGGGATGTGGCCGAAGTCAAAGATCCATGGTCGAACTCGAAGATCCTTGGTCGAAGTTGAAGCCGTGGTCGAAGGAGGAAGTGGTCGGCATTGAAGGGCCGTGATCGAAGGGGACAGTGGTCGAGGGGGGCAGTGGTCGAAATCGAAGATCCGTGGTTATCGTCGAAGCCGTGGTCGAAGAGGTAAGTGGTCGACGTCGAAGGGTCGTGGTCGAAGGGGAGAGTGATTGAAGGGGGCAGTGGTTGAAGTCGAAGTGGGCAATGCTCAAAGTCGAAGGGGGTAGTGCTCGAAATCGCAGTCATGGTTATAGTCATAGCGCCCCTACACGTGGTCGTAGCGGTCATGGTCATAGTCGTAGCGCCAACCCAGAAGGCACCTGCTAGTTCATCCACAACCTCCTCCGCTATGAATTCTCCCTCCAAATGGACATCCCCATCGCCTACCCCCAGGTTACCCCTGAGATCGAGCTCCCCACCCTCGACGGCAAGACCCACAAGGTGGTCAAAGTCGAAGTCACGGTCGAAGGGGGTCGTGGTCGAAGGGGGAAGTAGTCAACGTCGAAGAGTCGTGGTCGAAGGGGACAATGGTTGAAGAGGACAGTGGTTAAAGTCGAAGAGGGAAGTGGTCGAAATCGAGGCCGTGGTCAAAGTTGGGGCCCAGCAGGCTGGCGCCGACAGTCAGGCAACAGGGCACAAACGCATCGGAGGCCTGCCAACGTACGACCACTAGCGATGGTCGACCGCTCCCGACCTACAATCATGCGCGATGGTCGATGGCTTCTAACTTACGACCACGAGGTGTGATCGACGGCTTTTAATTTACGACCATGAGCACTGGTCGATGTGTTTCGACTTACGGCCACGAGGTGTGGTCGATGTCTTCCGACTTACTACTACGAACGCTGGTCGATGTGTTCCGACTTACGACCACGAGGTATCCTCGATGGATTCGGACTTACAACCACGAACGATGGTCTTCGGTTTCCAATCTACGACCATGAGCCATTGTCAAAGGCTTCCGATTTAGGACCACGATCGATCGTCGACCGCTGCCAACTTACGACCACCAGCGATGGTCGACCACTTCTGACCCACGATCACGCGCGATTGAGAGACCATGTAGAGGTATCCCCATATTTGTGATGAGTAATTGACGCTTGAGTTAGAGAGTTTGACTTTGTTTTGGGTATTCTAGGGTTGAGTATATTCCATTAATGATATTGTTGATTATGCTATTTCGTGCACTGCTATGTGATGGTTTGCTTGTCTGTGTGGTTGCAGGACTTCGGAGCTAGGTCATGGTGAGGCGAGGAGGACCGGGACTAGGCACATGAGGTGTTGAGGTCCAGACGGTTAGACATGCCGAAGATGATCGAGGCTGCTGAGGTGGTTGCGAGCCGGGAGACGAGGAACCAGAGCTGGAGCTACCGGTGATGGACACGACGGGCAACGACGAGTGGACCGGGACTAGGCTCAGGGAGGAGTCGGAGGTCCAAACGGTTGGATGTCGGTTGCGGTCGTGTGCGACGGAACAGACTAGGACTAGACTCAGGTGGAGTCGGAGGTCTCGGTCGGAGTCAGGTGGACACGACGGGCAGCGGTAGAGATGGCAATGGGTACTCGATACCCGAATACCCGACGGGTTTTACCCGATAAAGAGATGGGTATGGAAAATTTTATGTACTCATGGGTACGTTATTGGGCGAAATCCTCTACCCGCCGGGTAGGCGGGTGCGGGTGTGGGTATATACTACCCATACCCGCCTACCCGCGGGTAATGAATACCCGCATTAGACAACTATCACACTCAAATGTTAATTTTATTATCTACTTGTTGTTGATTGTTTATTTGTTTGTCATATGTTGATATGGTCATGTCAAGTATGTTTATGTGATGTACTAATTTTGATCATTAGACGCTTTTGTGCTTGGCATGTATGATTAATGAATGTCTAAATTGATGATATTCTTCTGTGTTGAACCGGGTATGCTTGCAGGTACGGGTTACCCGTCGGGTAGTAATACCCGCGTGGGTACGGGTATGGGTAAATTTTCCTACCCGCGTGCGGATACGGGTAACCCGACGGGTAAATTTACATCTAGCGGGTACGGGTATGGAATGGCAATACCCGATGGGTATTTACCCGTTGCCATCTCTAGGCAGCGGCGAGGTGGATCGGGACTAGGCTAAGGGAGGAGCTGAGGTTCAGACGGTCAGGATGCCGGGTGTGGTCATGTGCAGCGGAGCGGACCGGGACTAGACTCAGGGAGGAGTCGTGGTCCAGACGGTCAAGGTACCGGTTGCGGGAAGCTTCCAGGAAGGTGCTTGAGGGGCAATTTGGAGAATTGACTCACGCCATGAGTGGGAGGTTGTTTCCCTCCAAATCCTAGAGCTTTGACTTTCTTGCCTCATGTGTGTGAGAGGTGGGAAGTGAGATATGTATGACACTTCTTGATTTGCTCCTTTGGGGTGAGCTACCTCCATATATAGGATGTGAGGGGCAGGCAAGGAGGCAAGCAAGGAAGTAGCCTGTGTGTGTTCTAGTGTAGTCTCTCTCGTGTGAGTTTGCTCAGGAAGCATGTAGTGAGATTGCAGTCATTTCTTCCTAATTGCGTATGGGGAAGTAGTGAGATGGGTGTAAAAGAACTCCTGTGTAACAATTCATCTCTGTTAGATGCTTTTTATTTAGATGGACTGATTTCATTTGCTCTCTGTGTTGCTTGTGTTCTTTTGTGGTTCTCAGTTCCTCTCTGCTCATTTTGTCTGTGAGAAAAATCTTTGGTTGAAAAGTAGCAAATGTTTGTCTCTAAACTGGGATAGGTTCACCAGGCTATCTTGGCTAGTTAAGTCCCGAGGGAAAACATTTCAGTCGCAGTTTGCTTCTAAATTGAACTCGGTTGCATTTCCTCTATTTCAAGGTTTCTAGGGTTTGATGTCAGGGGATCTGTATACTCCTGGTTTCTTGACTCAATGTCTGCTATTTGCTTGTTCCTTCATGTTATGAGATCATTTCCAGCTGAGATTCAAAAGTTCTTGAGCAAAGAATTTGAGAATAATGAGTAATTTGTAAATCATCTCACTCTCAGTTGATTTTTCAGATTTCTGCTCATTTTCTCAATATGATGCTCTTCTAACTTTGCTTTCGTGGTTCTAAGGTCCTTTCATTATTTAGGGCAAAGTCCAACTGATTTGACCCAAAAAGATCATCAAATCATTTGGCAATTTCCCTGAGTTCTGCTCTTTCAGTAGAATCTGTGCAGTCTCTTTGCAGCTGGGAAATTTCCCCTGTTTGTAGGGAGCAAGTCTTACCGCTAGGGTTTCGGCCGGTCAGACCGCTCCCTGACCGGCGGTCAGACCGGATGATGTATGGCGGTCAGACCGGTGGCAATGGGGCGGTCCAACCGGTAGTAAGGTGGCGGTCAGACCGGAGCTTCAACGGCGGTTTGACCGGCCTAGACATGGCGGTCTGACCGACCCATCACCACCGGTCAGACCGCCCTCTGTCTGCTACCCCTTGTGCTGATGATATTTTGTTCTTTGGCTTTAGCCCTTTGTTTCTTTTTCTAGGTTTTGGTTCTCCTGTCTCCAGTGAGCTTTTCTCCTCATTCTTCATAGCTTCAATAGCTATCGGAGGATAAACTTGTGGATACTTGGGGGTAAATTTTTAAAGGCACTATTCACCCCCCCCCTCTGTTGCCATTTCCGATCCTACAGCGATGGTCAATGATTTTTGACTTACGATGATGAGATGTGTTCGAGGGCTCTCGATCTACGACCACGAGGTGTGGTCAATGTCTTTCGACTTATGACCACAAGGTGTGATCGACAGCTTTCGACTTACTTGACGGATTTAGAAACTTTTAGAATATGTTTGTATGCATATTCTAAAGATTTTTACCACCCGTGAGTTTTAAAATATGTAGTATAAAAATTTTTAAAAATCTATAGCAACACACAAATATTCAGTTAGTGTGTGTATATATATGTGTGTGTATGTATATAGGTGTGTGTGGGGAGAGTGGGATGGGTGGAGGGGGATCCGTTTCGTGATACGCGGAAAGAGCTGAAGCCCAAAAGTGAGCGCTGTGACGTAATTTTTCCGCACCTCATCTGTACGGCTAGCTTTGCTTTTTGGGCGGTTTAATTGTGGCTCATTTACGACGTATTTATCTATGGTCTAATCGTACGTGATCGCGCGTGACATGGACTGATGGACGGCTACGGATGTTGTGAAGTCATGTGTATGCATGAACTGGACCATATACATACGTCCGTGTGCAGGACATGGAAGAAATTTATGAGGTCCGCAGATAGGCAAAGAATTAATGAATCTATTTTCTCCGTTTATGTTTTTACATGACGTTCAAGAATCTGTGTCATTAAAGTTTTTATTAACAAATTTAAAATTATTTAACTTAGCTATACAAAAATTATATCATTAAATTTACCATTAAAAATTCTTTAATAATATTAAAATTTTATTAGTATATCTTCGTATAAAGTTATAAAAATAGTGGTCAAAGCATGATACAAAGACCGTAAAAATTACAAAAAACGTCAAGTAAAAAATAATAAAAGGAGTATTATGTGCGCGTGTAGAGTGATAACCACCTAAATTGCAATCAACGAAGCCATGTCTTTAAAGTTTTCAAAATATGAAAAAACAACATATATAGCAAGGAGATGTTATTTAACTATGTAAAATTTTAGGATCAAACTCAATCTCATTTGCAAGATATAAAAAAGAATTTTGCATAGTTTAAGAACATCCCCTTGTGGTTCTTTTGAATTTTTTTACTTCAAAGATAGGTTTTCACATGTTTGCAATATTTAGGTGGTTTTCACCCTATATGTCCCATCTATTATATAATGAAAGCTGCGTGAGAAAAGATGTGCAAGAAATGCTAAAAGTATAAAATATCTAACCTTTAATCTGATGGAACCTAAGTAAAGATGACTATAGCATTCATTGGATGTTATTAAAAAGGAAAATATACCCTAGAAATTCCTCATAAAAAGCAAAGCATTCAACTTTTAATCTGGTAGACCTTAATTAAAATTAAACTATAGTGGCCATTGGATATTAGAACTTACAGATATATATTACTTTGTAATTTAAAAACTAAAAAAGAAGATAATCCTTTCTCTAAGAACTTAGGCTTTGTTCAAAAGTGCTGTGACTTTTAGCTGAAATGACGCTGTAACGGCTATTAGCTTTTTCTGAGGTATTCAGCTAAAGGAAAATAAATAAAAATATAAAAATATATATAAAATACCGTTATATCTCCATGATAATGCAAAGAGAAAAGAAAAGGAGACAAAAGAGAAAACAAGCCATATTAAGAAGCCAATATATTCCAAACGGCTTTGTGATGGAAGAAAATACCGGCCATCCCCTCATGCATGAGTCGTAGACCCTGTTCGTATCAACTTTTGCTTAGAAAATTTAAAGACCAATACGAACACTTGGCTTCTCGAAGTGACTTTTACATTATTCTCGCTACCATCTCGCTCTGGGGATAAGGCAACAGGGGGTCATGGGTGCATCACGCATCTCACTTCTCTCGCTCTCCATCATGCGCATGCACCTCTCCTTTATTTTTCCCACCCCTTACGTATTCCTTCTTAAAATTACTTCTTTGAGTTCATACTATTTACTTTTAACTAAAAATCATCACCAAAAACTAATACAAACGCTCCCCCTCAATCAACTTGCTGACGTATGCTATAAGAGATGCACATTCATGATTTGCTTTGAGCTTTGGCCTAGAGGTTCATGATGTCGTTATATATAGGACACACCTGACGACAAGTCGATGAGGCTAGCGGAGTGATCCATTTGCATGAGCTCTTCGATCGAGCTAGAAGTAGGAACACCACTCAAAAAGAGTGGAGCCCGTAAAATATCACTCTTACGGTGAAATTATCATGAAAATACTATTTGTATTTGGGGTTTATTTCAGTACGTCTCTTTTAAAAAGTATATAAATCTTAAAGCAAAATAGTTAATATTAAACGAAAGTAAATCCATACCAACCTATAGAAAGTAAATAAAATTGAAGATTACATATAGATATAGGCATTATTTCAAAGTGCTATGGTTTTTGAACTTTGGCTTAAATAACACTGTAGTGGCTGTTAGTTTTTTTTAGTTATTCAATTTAAAGAAAAATAAAGAAAAAATTAAATAGAAAAAACACTGTTATATCTTTACGGATAATACAAAAGAAAAAAGAAAAAGACAAAAGGAGGAAAAACATCGCATTAAGAAACTAATGCATTCTAAAAGGCTTTTGGCTTCTAAAAACCAAAAGTCATTGCTATTTGGAACAAGACCATTGATTTGAATATTAGGCAGGGGCAAATATTCAATTTGATTAATATAATATTAACTATTTTGTTTTAAGATTCATAAATCTTTTTAAAAATGATGCATCGAAGCATAACCCTTTGTATTTCCTTTTTTCATTTTCTAACCCATAAGGAAAGATGATTTTGCCATCTTTTTCTTTTTCATCTTTGTTGACACTCATTTTATGCGTGTCACATATCCTAATTTCTCATGTAAAGTGGAAAGAGAATGATAAGATTATAGATTATTACCGCTAACCCTAACCTAGAATTAGAATGTAACGCCCCCGATTCCCAGGGGCGCGTACGGACACGGCACCCCGCAACTATTCACGCATGAACAGTTATGGAGTGTCGCGCAAGAGTATACCATTGCATGCTTACAACAAAAGTCCAGCATATACTTTACATAAGGATTAACATCCATTTTTCCACAGCGGGGCGTGCAAACCCAAAGCACAATTACATCACAAAAGTTCCAAGATCCGCTTGAGCGCGGCCAAGACCTAAAGCCACGGGTCCTCGTCGAAGAAGAGACCTTCCGGGACTTCCTCAACGGGGAGACAAACACCTTCGTCTTGATCCTCTAAAGAAAGGCAAAAGCAAGCCGTGAGCCAAACAACCGGCTCAGCAAGTCCCAAAGGGACTCTATCTTACTACATGCACGGATCATCAAAGGAAGGGAGTATACTTGGTTTATTAACTTTGAGTGGATGCAGTTTTATTTGCAAACATTTTGATAAGACGGACCCAAAACTACTTCTTAAGATCTCAGGGGTTTTTCATGAAGAGTTAATTAACCAACCTAAACAAGTTAAACATTTACAAAACTACTTAAGCTTCGCTGCGGGAATCACCCAAGTGACACAGCTCCATTAACCGGGAGCACGGCGTATTCGAATACCATTTATTAGACCCTGCAGAGTTTGCTCAACTTTACCCACACGATCCCTTAACCCTCATGACTGAGTTAAGAAAGCCAGGTCGTTTCACTGCTCATCTCTTTATATAGGCTCTACCCGGTAGAATTCACTCGGGTCTGGCACAATAAACTCCCGTCCGCTTCGAGTGAACTCTACCGTTGTTAGGCACCCGCAGTACGGCCTACCTAACCTCGCTTTCTTAATACCAAGCCTTTACAATACTTGTAGAGTTTCAATTGAGTTGAGCAGCTACTAGACCAGTGTTGACAAGTCAACTCCTGTGGTTGAGCGATCACTATGTCATTTGCTCAGCGTAAGGGTCTAGTTCTATATTCTCACATGGTCCGCAACCTTGCCAGGCCCGTCATCCAACCTAGGGTAGGCGGTGGGCAAATGATCCGTCTTGCGGCGCACCACCACCCTTACCCTAACTTCAGTCCTAGGGTAAGAGTTGGACGAAGACTAACTCGCCAGCTCTTTCCCCAACCCTTACCCTACCTTGTGCACGCAGGCACTCTCCGCTCCTAGGGCACGGTGTCCCATACCACCCTACCCTAGAGTCGGGTTTGCAAATTCTATTGGCCCGCAGCCATGACCTTATCAGTGTAAGACTTTGCATGATGATAATAATAACTTACAGTTATCTAGATTAACAGATAATTATTTCTAGGGTTACCAAGGCATGGCTACAAGTTTAACATGGCATTTGTCGGTGGTAGGTTTAACTATATAACATGTCATTCTAAACATTTTATTTTATTTTTGAACTAATATTTCAGAACTAGCTCAATGCAAATAGCATAATAACATAATTAAATAACATGGGTCGCAACATGATTAAAGGATTTGGGACTTGCCGTCAATCCGAATGATCTCAGCTAGCTCGAACGAAGAAACACCTGGGTCCTGAGCCTGCACTTGAACCTCCGGGATTTCTGACACTAGCGCAAACACATAAAATAAATTAAATTCAGCTTGAGACTAATCAAGCGAGGGAAAATAAACTATTTAAAAAGGAGTAAAATGCATAAACCCTTCAAATGGAATTTTAGGAATTTATCTGAGATGATTCTGTGGGAGAGGAGGCCAAAAATGGGTCCAGGATATTATTTGGAGCAAAGTGGTGAAATTTGGGAATTTTTAGGATTTTTTGTGATTTTCTAGGATTTATTTGGATTTTTTCTGGAATTTAGAAATTATTAAACTCGGGAAAATCCATGTGAACAGTAAAGGCCCGGTCTCTTCGCTACAGTGCGGCCTGGCTCGAGGGTTTGGCCCGCTCAGCCGAGCGGTCGGCGCAACCCAACGCGCGCGCGGATGCGCGGGAGAGGAGTGGGCCGAGGGGAGCGGCCCAGAGTGAGCGCGCCCGTGCGGCCTGGATGGCCGCCACGTGGCGGAGTGGACGACAGCGAGGTGGGAGCGACGAAGCGGTACGGGGCGAGATCCAACGGAGGCGAGGCAGTGCGGTTATGAGGATCCAACGGTGGCGGAGGAGGGGTCATCCAGCGGCTGCGGTTAAAAGGCAACAGGGAAGATGAACGGCGGGGGAGGGGCCACGTCGTCATCTTCTTCCTCCATCCGCGCGCGCGCAGCAGAGGGACGGAGACGACGGCGTCTCCGCTCTCCGGCGACAGCGAGGACCCCCGGCCACAGGGGAGGGCGTCAACGGGTGGAGCTTGGCATGGTGATTCCATTTGGGGGCTTAGGGAGAGAAGGGGATCAATGGAGATGGCAGGAGGGGGAAGGGAGTGATTCGGGTATTTGGCGGCGAGGGAGGTCACCGGCGGTGAGAGGGTTCATTCGGCGGCGGCCACACGATCTGGGGAGTTGGGAGCTCACATTGGCGGTGGCGGTGGGGGCGGGGAAGCCTCGGGGTAAGCTGGCCACGGGGAGGGTGATTCGGCCGGCGGGGAGCTTCGGTGCTGGAACTCCTTGAGCGATCACCTGCCAAAAGGAGGTTACCCAGATGCTTAGCGCACCGAGAGGACACTCTGGACGAATGCAATTGAGAAATGGAGGGAGGGAGAAGGAGATCCGGGTTACGGGGTCGCCGGCGCAGGGGGAGATGGCGACTGCAATTGGAGTGGTGAGGCGTCAATCGGCTGCTGGGGGAGCTTCTTTGGGGTGGTGGGGAGGGGTTAAGTGCGGTGGAGGAGTTCGGGGAGCAAAGGAGGAGAAAGGAGCCGGGAGGGGGCTTTTATACCCGAGCGGAGGGAGGGGGTCCTTCGGGGAGAAGGCAACGGGCGCGGCTCCGGGGTCAACAGGGGCAGGTAGGGCGTCTCCTCCGCGGGATGGAGCAAAGACTGGGGTGACGCCGGCTCTGCAGACGGAGTTATGGTGAGGCGACGGGAGAGGGGAGCAGGTGAGCGGCAGTAGGGCGGGGGCGCGTCCGCGCGCGGAGGAAGGAGGAGGTAGGGACTGCCAGGTGGGGTCGGGGCAGAGAAGAGGCGACGCGTCGCGCGCGAGTCCTGCTGGCTTCGGACCGGGGAAAACGGCGGGGCGCGGGCAAAACCGCGGGCGCGGAGGCGAGTCAAGGCGGTGCGGCCGCGGGCGCAGCGCGCACGCGCGTGCGAGGGAGGAGGCGGAGAGGAAACGGGCGCCAACGGCAGAGGGGAGCGGGGGAAGGCGCTGCGCAGGGATGGAGGCGGGAAGGAGTGGGGCGCCGGAGGGAGAGGGGAGGCGCCCGGCCGAAAAAGGAAAGTGGTGGCGGGGAAAACTTTCCCAAAAGGGAAAGTTTTCAGAAAAACACCCAAAAATGCAGCAAAAATAAAGGAAAATTTTGGTTTGAATTTTTGGGGACTTTTCATAGAAGTTATAATTTTTTGTATTTATTTTGCAGAAATCGAGGAAATCACTTGGAATTTGCCAAAAGACCATCACGGGCCCACATAGACCGGACAAAAGCCAGACCATCGCCGAGTGGCGCTAGGGCTATGCCACCTTGCGCCAGCCACCCCCACGCATCTCCTCCTTTTCATTTTCATCGCCAGAGAACTTTTTAGAAGACCCATGAAATCCAGGAGTCCTTAACTCAGAAACGGATCAACTTGCGCGCAGCAATTCAACGCAACACGGACAAAGTCCACATGTCGTAGGCAGGAGGAAGCATCCCGCTCATTTTGGGCTTCACCTTTTGTTTTTGACTTCTAGTTTATTATTCTTTAGTTTCATCTTTTTCTGTCTTTTTGATTTTTTGTGTTTTATATTCATTTGTATTATCCGTGATAGGTTAGTCTATTTTTTATTTATAAATTTAATTATGCTAAAAATTACCAGTAGTTATAGTATAAAATAAATGAGCTACATTACAAAAAAACTATACGCCAGCTTATATACTGAACAAGGGTCCCTGTGCCACCCCACGTAAGCCGTGCGCCACCCATCAGTTTGAGGTATCCAATATTGGAGTTCTTCCATGATTTCGGTAAGAATAGACAATGTTTAGGGCTAGGATTAGATAGGTAATGAGAGCTTAGACTTCTAATTGAGCAGTTTGGCTATGACAAGAATAACTGGTAGGGGCGTTCATATTGACTTTTTCTGATAGCTTTTGGCTTTAATTGATGAATAGTAACAGTTTGTAGAAAAAAAATTGTAGAGAGAAACACTCTAGTATGATTTTGACTTATATAGATGAAGTCATTATATTGTCTACTATAATCGATTAGTAGATCTTGCCTCGAAAAGACACTCCGTTTGAAAACTAGGTACTACAGAAAAACCATTTAAAGAGTGGGCTTTTTGGGCTTATAAGTTAGCTTTCTACAGTAACTATATTTTAAATGAAGTGTCTTTTTAGGCAGGCTATATAAAGTCAATTGTAGTAGATATTGTCTTAACTTTATCTATATTGACTAAAATTACACGCGAGTAACTCTCTCGCGAACAATTAGAATTCAAAAAATTTAAACCAAAAGACACAAACTACAGCCTAAAAGAATTTATCTAATATATAAAAGCTGTCTTTAGAAGCCAAAGCGAATATGGCCTTTAGCAAGTGAGGCGTGCCACTTGAAAGGCCCCAAAATTTTCAAAATAAAAATTTGTGATTTTTCCTGAGTTTTTGGGTGAATTTTGAATCATTTCCCAATTCGAAAATTCCCGACGTTTTTTGCATTCTGTTCTCGGCAGTGCGCTTTCCCTTCTCGGTGGCGCCTTCCTCTTTTTTCGTCTCCTCCCTCTGCCTGCGCCCGCGCCCGAGGAGCGCCGCGCCTGTGGTTTCGCTCCGCCCTCGCCGCTCCGTCACTGGCCGGTCGAAAACCAGCGACGCCATCGTGGCACGTGTCGCCCTGTCCTTTCTCTCGGTCCCACCTGGCAGTCTCTGCCACTCCTCCTTCCTCTGCGCGGAGCATCGTTGCCCATCTCTGCCGCTCACCTACTCCTGCATGGCCGTCACACGCATTAACTCGCCTCAGCGCCCAGTCGCCTCCACGTCGCTCGGACACAACCCCTGTCGCCTCTGCTAACCGACCTTGCCGCGCCCATCCCCCTCTTTCCCTCTTTTTCCAGGCTCCGCCGGAGCTTAAAGTCACTCACTCAACTCCCCACTCTCCCGCGCCTCCAGAGCTTTCCCCATCCCCGCAGCTAGCTTCCTGTGACTCCCTATCGCCCTAACGAGCTGCCGGTCAAAGCTCCGCCGCTTCTCAACTCCATCGCCGCCTTCCCCTGAGTCGGCGACCCCGTAAGCCAATCTCCCTCTTCCCTTCCCCCATTTTTCGATTCCTTTCGCCCAGAGCACCCATTCTACTCCCTGACCACCTTGGTTAACTCCTCCGGCCAGGTGAACGCCCGTGGACCCCCGGCGCCGAAGCTCACCACCGGCCAAAGTGCTCTCCCGTGGCCAGCCTCCCCAGGAGCATCCCAACTGAATCCGGCACCGCTTTGTAAGCCCCTAACTCCGTAGACCGTCAAACCATCCCCCACCTAGCTAGGGAACCTCCGGTGAACCTCTGAGCCGCCGCAAGGCCCAAACCTCCCCTTCTGCCTCCGGTCGCCCTCGCTGATCTTCACGCCACCCAGAACCCTAAAATGGAACCACATTGTCGAGAGCTACCCGGTGGTGCCCTTCTTCGTCGCCGAGGACCCCTGTCGTCGCTGGGGAGCGGAGGCACCCGCGCCTCTGTCTCTCTGCTGAGCGAGCGGCTTGAGGTTGAAGACGACATCCCCTCCCCCAACGTGGACGCTTGACTGCCGTCCACTCCATCGTTGCCATATAACGTCGATCGTCGGATGGCAACATCTCCGCAACCGTCCGATCCCACTAAACATCCTCCTTCGCATCCACCCGATCTGACCCCCCTCCGTAGCCGTCCAATCCATCTTATTGCAGCACATCCGGAGCGCTCGTCCCCGTCGCATCGTAGCCACCCGCACTAGCCACGCGTCGGCCATCTAGTGCGGGGAGGCGCGCGCTAGGCCTTTGGCCACGCGTGTGTTGGGCCGAGGACGCGCAGCCCGCTCGGCCGCATAGGCCGACTGTGCGCTAGGGCCGCACTGCAGCGCCAGGCCGGCCCATCACTATTCACCCGATTTTTTCATAGATTTTTCAATTTCCAAAAATCCAAAAAATCAAATAAAATCCTAGAAAATCACAGAAAATCCCAAAATTCCTAAGTTACATCATTTTGTTCATCTTGATGCCCTGAACCCATTTTTAACCTCCAATCCACCAAATTCATCCCTGGGAAATTTAAAAATCCCTCATTCAAAATTTAATGCATTTTATTCCTTTTTCATACATTTATTTTCCTCGCTTGATTAGGCTCAAGCCGGACTTATGTTATTTTTGTGTATTTGCGCTAGTGTCGGAGTCCTCGGAAGCTGCAGTGCAAGGGCAAGATCAGAGCAGCACGGTTTACGAGGTTGCTGAGTTTGTCGACTACCAAGGGAAGTTGCAAAACCTTGATCATGTTGAATCCCATGCCATTTAAATTATGTATTTATGGTATTTGCATTATTGTTATTTGTGAATTGCTAATTGCTTAAAATGAAATGTATACCCCCTTAATCTTAAGGAGTAGTCCATGGTTTTGGAATTTCAAAAAGTGTTTACAAATAAAACTGCATCCACATACATTAATAAAACAAGTATACCCCCTCCTTTGGTGATCCATGCAATTAGCTAAAATAGGGTTTCCTTTGTGACTTGCTGAGCTGTTGTGTTCACGGCTTGCAAAACCCCCTTCAGAGTTTCAAGATGCCGGTGAAAGTCAGGCAGTTGAGGATGCTTCGGGAGAGCAGTTCTTCAACGAGGATCCGTGGCTCTAGGTCTCGATCGCGCTCAAGTTTCCTGGTGTTGGTTGTATTGTAATATATTTCGCGCTTGCATGCCCGCTGCAGTAAACCTGGTTGTTAAACCCTATATTGTAATATGAAGTTGGCTCTTTTGCTGTATGCATGTTTGTGATGATATTCTCTTACTCGACGCTTCGTAACTGGTCATGCTTGGGTAGTTGCGGAATGCCAGGTCATGGCGCCTCTGGAAACGGGGGCGTTACACCACTAATGTGGAGAGGGAGGGCTCTGAGGCAGCATGGATTTTGGTAGGAAGGTCGCAGGTGGGGGCGAAGTTAGTTTTGGCCTTAGGTGAGGCCAAGGAGTGTCGTCGCTGATGTGGCGATGTTGGAATGGGGAAGGATAAGAATGGCAAAGGAGTGCCATGGCCAGGGTCGCACTAAGGTCATGTCCTTGCCAAGGAAAAACTGCAACTTGTGCTAGATTGTAGAAGTAAACTTAAGATGGTAGTGGCCGGAGCTTGCGAAGACACTGGCCGGTGGCTACGTCGGAAGGGGAAGAAGAAGAGGGGCAGTACTGTCTTTTTCCGAGGGCCAAAAACTGCAATCGCAATCAAAATGTAGATAAAAAGGAAATATACAGGAGTGTTTTTTTGCGGTAATTCCCACCTTTGGAATCATGCTTCAGGGCCTGTTTGGAACAGAGGAATTTCACAGGAATTTTACAGGAATTTTGCAGGAAACAGTTCAATTCCCGCAGGAATCGGGAAAAATTCCCGCATTCCAAACAGGGCCTCAAGGACCGCCTTCTTTCGAGTTGTATTTCCTTAATATCTCGATTAATTTATGACACTTCATGTTTTCTTCTTATTTCTACCACATGGTTATTCCATTAAAATATTATGCAAGGGACTCCTAATTCGATTTCTTTTTTAAAGAAATTCTCCGTATGATAGCCTCTATTTTTTTTATACACGCATATTGATATGTGGCTGTGATTGGCCTGGTCCACTGTGCCAGGATGGGGACGGTCCTTGAACACCTCTCTAAAGACAAAAAAAGCATTTGATTACAGACACATATAAAATCCTTTTTCACGGTAAGTTTTTCGTTGCCGAGTGATTTCTGTAGAATAGTTCTTCCACCTCTCACGATTTGTTGGGGCGAGGAGAAGTAGAAAAATGTATGAACTGGCAAAGATTTGGAAGTGCTTGTAGTACCTTCTTGTGAGATAAAAAAATGATTTTCTAACTCAAGAAACGTTTGGTTTGTCCAGTTGAATTTTTTTGAGAGGTTGTTCGGTTTACTAACAAGAAATAAAAAGGCAAATTTATCTTCAAAGAAACCTCGAGGCCCATGGTGACGAAGGCCCACCCAGTGCGCCCCTTCGCAGTCGGCCTTTGCCAACAGCCACGATCCCTCCCCTCCTCCACCTCCTCGCGTTCTTCTCCGGCCGCCGCTCCCAACCTGGTTCCGCCGCCGTTGTTTGTAGAAGCCGCAGATGGCGTCGTCGGCGTCCACCCTCGAGATCGAGGCCCGCGAGTACGTATAAACCCCTCTCTATGTACTAAACTCCAACCCCAATGCCTAGCAGTGACGAAAGCAACCCCAACAAGCCCTAAACCCTACGCGCGGTTTCTTGAATCCGTCCGTCCTCGCATGAATTCGTCTCCTGCTTTACTGTTTCCTGAATCCATCTACAACTTACAGTATAGCAAGAAATCGACGAGCATGTTGTGAATTCCATGCTGTTTATATATCCAAGAACCCTTGTTGAGTGGTACCAGCTTACGGCAGAGAAGGAAATTGAGCAAGCTGTAGGTTTGATTTGTTTCTTGCATCCGTGGACGCAGCGTGGTGAAGATAGTGCTGCAGTTCTGCAAGGAGAACTCGCTGCAGCAGACGTTCCAAACGCTGCAGAATGAGTGCCAGGTGTCGCTCAACACCGTCGACAGCATCGACACCTTCATCGCCGACATCAATGCTGGGCGCTGGGACGCCGTTCTGCCTCAGGTTGCCCAGCTCAAGCTGCCCCGTAAGAAGCTTGAGGACCTCTACGAGCAGATAGTGTTGGAGATGGCCGAGCTCCGTGAGCTAGACACGGCCCGTGCCATCCTCCGCCAGACCCAGGTCATGGGCGTCATGAAGCAGGAGCAGCCGGAGCGGTACCTCCGCCTCGAGCATCTCCTTGTCCGCACATACTTTGACCCCAATGAGGTTGGGAGCTTGCTCTTGCTCTCTAGTTCTTGTTACACTATTTTCCTGTCTGAGCCATCCTAATTGCGAATTGCTGGGATGTTACTCTGCCAACAGGCCTACCAAGAGTCCACCAAGGAAAGCCGGCGTGCACAAATTGCTCAAGGTGAGCTTGCCGATTGTGTTTTTTTGTTAGATGTAGTTGAACAATTCTTTTGTTTCTACAAAATAGAAGAGTTGGATTTATTCTTGATTCTGAGATATGACACATATTTATAATTTAACATAATGTATCGAGCAGTTCTAAATAACTTTCAAGTTTTGTAGTTTAAGAAACTGAATAATTGGAGCTACTGTCCCGTGTATATAGTGACTTAAAGTTTTGTAATTCTCATAGACACATGGCCCTACTTTATTCAACAATAGCTGCCCTGAAAGTTTTGTTCCCTAATCCTAACTATTAGCTGTTCCTCTGCCGTGCCAATTTCAGCTATTGCTTCTGAAGTTTCAGTAGTGCCACCATCTCGGCTAATGGCATTGATTGGTCAGGCTTTGAAATGGCAACAGCACCAAGGTACTTTCTTTGTCGCGTTGCACCTTATTAACTTGTAGGTACTCTGATGATCTCAGCATGGCTAGTGTGAACTCATCCTGAGCTCTTTTTTTGTTCCTATGCATAGGATTGTTACCGCCTGGCACACAGTTTGATTTATTCAGAGGAACCGCTGCAATGAAGCAAGATGAAGAAGAGGCATACCCTACTACTTTATCACATCAAATAAAGGTGATATTAGGCTCTTTTATTTATACTACTTACTAAGGAGATTCGGGAAACTGCAGAAGTTAAATTGCTGGTTTAATATATCTGATATCAATGAGCTTCAGAAGCCTAAAACGATAGGTTTCTTACTTAACTTGGTAACAGAATAATACTGACACAACTAACAATAATGGTTACATTAGCTTAATGGGCTGGCTTTAACTTATGCTTATACCTATGTGTTTTTGAACTAAGGTTATGTGATAAAACATAGTAAGGAAAGCAGCCGTTCCCATTTTGGTTGGGACATTATGGAGGTTCCAAAAATCATTTTAAAAAATCATGAATATAGGACACACTAAGACATGCCCACATGCAAATTTGCAGGGAAAAGTATGATAATACGTGGGACTTACAATATAAATAAAATTATATGTTCCGAGCGTTCTCTTTTTTGTTTGTCCCAAATAAAATTTGCAGGGAAAAGTATGATAATACGTGGGACTTACAATATAAATAAAGTTATATGTTCCGAGCGTTATCTTTTTTGTTTGTCCCAACTCCCAAACAACCTCTCATATGATTGTAAAATTTGGAAGGTACACGGGACATAACATGCCCCACATGTGAGATTTTTTTAGAGTTTTTTTTTGAACATTTCTCATATCCTAACTGATATAAAGAGAGCGGTTACCCCTAATAGCGGGAAATCCACATCCTTTATACTCTGTACTTTTGACTTATTATTATTGATGAAGACAAACCTGTTTTAAGATGTAGTTTGAGGGTTCTGTCATCTTCACTTGCATGCTGAAAGATGGAATAATAACGTCATGGATGTGCCAAGAGAATTGCTCTTAGCAGGCTTTTGTTGACTACTGCTTATAACTTGGCATTGTTCTTTACTGCAGTTCGGGAAGAAAACTCACCCTGAATGTGCTCGATTTTCACCTGATGGTCAGTACCTTGTTTCATGCTCAGTGGATGGAATTATTGAAGTAAGTAGCTTTCTAGTCAGTTTCGCTGGTCAGCTCTTTTGATGTAACTTGGCTGAATTCACTGAACTTTTCAGGTCTGGGATTATATTAGCGGGAAGCTTAAAAAGGATCTGCAATATCAAGCTGATGTAAGGCCTTAGGATTGAAGCTTTTCAAATTTAACACGGAATTAACATGATCTCTTTAAGTTCTGTAGCTTTATGGCACATGAATAAGTCCTGTTCTTTTATTTAGATACAGATAAGAATGCTAATATTTTGCATATTTTTCGCTGACGAAACACCTTCCAGGAAAGCTTTATGATGCACGATGATGCTGTGCTTTGTGTTGATTTTAGTAGAGATTCTGAGATGTTGGCATCTGGCTCACAGGATGGAAAGATTAAGGTATCCCCACTATTCTGCATTTATATTTTAACACCAAGTTGCTCTGTCAAATTACTTAACGTTAATGCTTGTCGTGACTGTAATTTCTTGTTTTCCTCGTAAATTTCATTGGGCGTTCCATATTTAAAGTGGTTACATCATTTGTTATTAATTAAACTGCTTTTAAGTATATTTGCTAAGAGATAAAACCTGACCTGTATGCAATTCTGAATGATTAATGTGGCAGAATATTTTATACCTTTTTCCACCTATAGGGTGCAGTAGTGTCATTCAGTAGTACATTTGTACATGGTTGACAGTGCTCTCCTTGAACAAATGCGTCATTACTCATTAGTCATATGATCATATCTGATCACAATCATTTGATAAAAGTTGATTATTAGTCAATATCTGACAACAATCATTTGGTAGACATTTGTTGTTGACCAATATCTCACCACATTCATTTGGTCTGGTATTTGTCTAGTTCCTTGGTTCTTATGCCAAAAAGTTATTTTATGATCAATTGCATATCCATATTAAACTGTTTCCTTTCACCGATTTTCAGGTTTGGCGTATACGAACTGGCCAATGCTTGCGACGCCTCGAGCGTGCACATGCGAAAGGTGTCACAAGTGTTACATTCTCACGGGATGGAACTCAGATATTGAGTACATCCTTTGACACTACTGCGAGGTTTCTTACAATCATGAACCACCAACTTGAATTTACTCAGATATATTTCACTGTTGTTTTTTATTTTCATGAAAAAATTTTGTTGGAGATGATATTTTGCAAGTTTGAGCTAGTGTACATTATTTGAGCAAGCTTCACGCTTTTCTCCATTCTTGTGTTTGTGGACTTGTATCATAGTTCAGCAGTTCTGCTAGCCACTGCTAGCCACTGCTGCTATTGCCATATGGGCTCTCCTTTTGAGTCTTTTTAAAATAATCCAGTTAATCAATAAAATTTAGTTTAAGCCCAGTTTTTATTGCTAGATTGCATTTTCTTGAAATTTGGGTCCATTTGAGGATTAGTCAGAATAAATTTAGGAATAAAAGGTCTAACATATTGTCTTGACTGAACTGGGAAAAAGGAAACCAACCATTTTTTAGATATCAAAATTGAATTTTACATTTGGATGGTTTTAGTGTGATCACAGTTTCTTGCCTGAACTGGGAACATGTAAGCAGCCATTAAAAAAACAAAAACAAAATTTGAATTTGGATGATTTTTGAAATTCTGTTTACAATTGGCGCGACCCGGATTTGGCTTCCGAATTACTTATGTATTCTGAGTTAGTCATTGGATCAATAGCTAGCTTACACAGTGTAACATCGACGAATATCACATTCATACATGCATAACAATAAAAGGAGCACTTAATATTATATATGCAAGCATAAATAGACTTTATAATTAAGTTTTACATAATGGGCTGACGGCCAAATGAGATTGTTCATAACAAAGCAGCGGGAAGTAAGTAAACTAAAAGGGTCTCCATGATTTACCGCAGGCGGGCTAAACTTAGTCCTAGCTTTTGTCTTCCATATCATAGCCGGAGGCATGAACGTATCCATACATCGAGTCATTACTTTCGTTATATAAAACTACATATTAAGTAACAATGAGGACAAAAGTACTCAGCGAGTTTCTATAGTAGAATGCAAGTGTGTGCATATATATCTATATATAAGGTTTATCCAAATGAAGGTCTTATGTATCTTTTAGCATAAAACCAATTTGTTAAATATACTAATTTAGTTAGTTCCCAAACCTATAACTTAGCCATTTTTACATTTAAAAACTAATGTCCATTTTTGAGTCAAGTTTGTCATGAGAACGAAGTCCCTCCGCTTTCATTATCCAATTTCAATTCAAGTAATCATAATCATTCCATTCATAATTACCATTAATTTACGAAAACTACAAAAGGGTGACGTTTCTACACTTTTGGCCATGTTTGGGGGTACGGTTATTCGAATATGTTTTTAACACTTTACAGAGGTTGTACAACTTTACCCATAAGATATGATTAACTCATAATGTTGGCCATTACACGCTTCCATAAGTATGCGACTGAGAAAATCATTACAAACCTTTTACAATGCATAACTTCGATGCTTACTCCAAACTCAGGATAAATCCTCAACACTGGGCGACAGTAACCGTTCCCATCCCGGGTCACGCCTCACCGCTAGAACATTCTCTTTTTGGGCTATATTTTCAATAAGGGATCTAGTTGTTAGGGAGTCTATGGCCCTTCACGTTTACGAAATCTACAAGGGCAGTGATCGTTACCGGTCACTCCCAACAATCACATCAGAAATCCATAAATCCATATACCAATCTAAATGTGTAGGATTCACACTGAAGCTAAGCAAATTAGTGGGCCAGGTCCATCCTATAACTAGACTTGTGGTTGCACGATTTGTGTGTAGAAAAGAGTAGCAAATTAGTGAACCAAGTCTAAAAATTATGATTTTGGTTCTGATGGCAATGCTTTGAATTTAAACGAATTTAGAAACAAAAATCACTAGACATTGATTTGCAATGAAGAAGTTATAGCCTTTCAGAAATTCCTTTGGGAAAACCTTCAGTGGCTGACAAGTGGGGTCGATCGGGATTTGAATTTCTTTTCAAATTATCTTAAGGAAATTGTTTAGTGGCTGATAGGTGGGGTCACAATTCATATGGACTTGGTCCATGTGGCTGTCTACGAGAGCGGGACCCAGATGTCGGTGACAGCAGTCCATGGACTTGGTTTATGGGTTGGTTTAAAGGGGTGCGGGGTCCACATGTTAGTAAGTTATATGCTTTAAACCAGAGTTAATTAGGATTCTTAACCTTGGAGGACCACATGTCATACTCATACTAATCATATACTGAACAAGCAACTTAATTATCGAGTTAATTAACTATTTGATAGCTGGGGACCACTGGTCGGTGAGACCGAACGGAGTCTCTGGGGAATTCAAGCGGAGCTCCTTGGCGAGCTCGCCAGCGGCAAGGGAAAGGTCAGCATGTTCGGCTAAGGGTCAAAATGGAACGCGGGGTCTAAGAGCTAGCTATTGGTAGTGACAACGCTCGGCGAGGCGCACTATGCTAGGCAGTGGCATGGTGGTGACGGCACAGAGCTATGCTCAGGCCAAAGCCAAGTGCGGGAAAGGTTCAGAGAGCTGCCTAGAGCGGTTTGGGCAAGGCTCGGGGACCTAGGATCGTCAGATTGGGGTCAGCAGGGACATGAACGGCGACAGCGAACTTTGGATTTTCTACCTAGCTTCTTCAAATTGGGGGTGGTTCCATGATCTAAGAGCTAAGGCGAAGCTAATAGAGCAACGGTCATGGCTTATCGCACGGCATGCTGTGCTCTCTACAGTGGCCGACGATAGCGAGGAAGGGCGAACGTGGCCGAGGCGTTGGGGCCGGTTCTAGGGTTCAATGGCTAGCCTATGAGTTTGGCCTTGAAGTGAATTGCAAGAGGTCGGAAGGGCTTACCGAGATCTCGGACGAGGCGCGAGAACAACGGCGGTGACGAACTTGGTCAGTGTCGGGGAAGACAATCATGTCCTGGTGGCTCTGGGCCACGGCAAGGCAATCCAAGGGCATGTTAGCACGGGAAAGTCAAGGTGAACAAGAAGGGCATGATATCCATAGCTGAAGCTCACCCGAGTGAAGGGAACGGGTGGCGAGGTTAGCGATGACGCTGCGCACGTCGATGAGGGCGTTGGCTTTGGGCTTCTTGAGGGCAAACGGGCAAGGGGAGGTGAGCACGGGGTAGAGGGGGATGAGAAACTTAGTACACATGATGGCGCCGTTGGAAATTCACCGGACGGCAAGGAATCGAGCAGCGGAGCTCATGGCCGAACTTGGGAAAGAAGGGAAATTCTTCCTCTCCGAAGGCGATGGGGTTGTGTGAGCTTGGGGGAAGCACTGAGCGAATGAGTGCGAGGGTTTTGACGAGCAAGGTTGAGTTTAAATAAGGGCGAGAAGGCGCAGACGCCATGAATGGCTTAGGGCGTCGGGTGAGAGAGCGAGTTGGTGACGGGACAAGGTCGCAGCGTGCAAGGCTCAAAGTGCGGAGGGCTTGAATGTGCTGCTGCACATGCACATATGCGAGAGGATGAGCTTGAGCATGCAAGAGAGAAAGGGAGGAGGAAGCCCAGTAGCGCGCTGATAGGTGGAACCGTGGCCCACTTGGCAGTGGCGGCGAGAGAGAGGGGCATGATTGTGCTAGCGGTGCACGCGGGCATGCGAACGGGCTAGCGAGCGTGCGGGAGTGGGCCGGCTCGGCTGGGCCGCGGCGGGGGAAAGAAAGGAAGAATGGGCTAGGCCGGCAAATGGTTTTCGTCCTGAAGGCAAGAGAGGGAAAAGCTTAGGGTTTAAACTTAAATTCTGGTTTTCAATTTGAGTTTGAATTTCTAATTCAAATTCAAGAGGTATTTGTACACAAAAGTTTTAGGAAAAATTCCTCGGCATTCAATTGACTTTTAGAAATTTTGAATCCATATTTTTGGGCCAAGGAAATTATTTTTTAAATTTTAAACTCCATCAAGGCTTTAGGAAAAATTGAAATATGCACCAAAAATTTTAGAAATTCATGAGAATCATGCATGGTTTATTGTGAGGCAAAATTGGGCTGTTACAACTTACAACAGCGTTCCTCTCGCTCTATATTAATAATTTTGGTGTTTATCTAATTCAAACTTAACAAAAATCGAAGTTCAGTGTAATAAATTGGTAGGCAAAATTTCCCTATTTTGAGTGGGCAAACCACCTGTGATTTTTTCAAGTACCAGAAATCTGAACCATGATTTGCATTTTATTGTGTTTGTTTCTGCAACATCCTGCAAACTGCTGTTTTCAAGATATCATTTTTCTTCTTGTCATTATTGGTTGTTGGGTTCATACTTCATAGTTTTGGTCTTATGTATTTCAAATTCCAATCATATGCAATTTTAATTCCTGAAAAGAATTACAAGCTTAGTCTCCTCCTCATTTTTGCAGAATCCATGGCCTCAAGTCTGGGAAGATGCTGAAAGAATTCCGAGGTCATAGCTCCTATGTGAACTATGCCATCTTTTCGTCTGATGGTAGCCGTGTTATTACAGCTTCCAGTGATTGTTCTGTTAAGGTGCAGATCTCTTGTATATACAGCTCAACTTTCATTTTTTTTATTCTTCAATATCTCATATCTATTGTTCTATACGCTATATGACTGTCTGCATGTTCATTTATTATTTCTCGATGTAGGTATGGGATACAAAAACAACAGATTGTTTGCAATCATTCAAGCCACCGCCGCCTCTGAGGGTAATAGCTTGTCATACTCTCTGAGCCCTTCCATTAAAATTTGTGTTCTTCTATCATGCTTCTTTACCCATATGTATTCTTTCATTTCCAGGGAGGAGATGCATCTGTTAATTCTGTCCATTTATTTCCGAAGAATACTGACCACATTGTTGTCTGTAATAAGACTTCGTCGATATACATCATGACTTTACAAGGACAGGTATAGTGTGATCTCCTTCACAGCCCATTGTGTTATGCTGCTTTCCTCTGTTTCTTTTTCTTGAAAAGTTAGGGGTCCATTAAAATAAACATCACTTATATTTGAAGATCTATTTCTTCACAATGATGACATTCTGAGTGCATCTGATGGTCAGATACTTCCCCTGCAGCATTTACCTACTTGGAACACAGTTTTTCCGGTTTATGCCTACCGATCCACTTTTTTAGGGGGATTTGGAAAAGGTCCCATACAGAACAAATCGAGTAGGATATTTGGGACATTACAAATCCAATGGAAATAGTAAAAAAAAAAAAAGACCCATAGTGTGCTGGGACTCTTACTTTCAAGGATTTATTTCTAAGAGGATTAGGCTAGTTCCTTGTCATCCAAAAGTCTTGATCTCTCTTAAACCTTACAGGGTTGCTTACTTCTTGCATGTAAGGAAGTGTGTTGCATATTTAGTGTTGAAGACTATTACGAATTCTAGCTTATGGTTATTCTTTCCTTGAAAACTTGTTGCAGGTTGTTAAGAGTTTCTCATCTGGTAAACGGGAAGGGGGAGATTTTGTTGCAGCTTCAGTTTCACCAAAAGGAGAATGGATATATTGTGTTGGTGAAGACATGTGAGGATATTGTGATAAAGTTTTTTGTTCCATAATTTTTTATTCATTCATGCTGTTTCGAAGTGGCTTCATGATTAATGAGAGCTCTACTTGTTTTGTAGGAACATGTATTGCTTTAGCTATCAGTCTGGTAAGCTGGAGCATCTAATGAAGGTTCGTATAATATCTCAAATGAAATTCTTTACCGGGTTATAGTGCAATTCGCCATGCTTATCTTGCCTTGTATTAATGTTATCCAAATCATAACATACACCTTGACACTGCACGCATGGATGTCGCAGGTTCACGACAAGGATGTGATAGGCATTACTCACCACCCTCACAGGAACTTGGTTGCCACATATGCCGAAGATTGTATGATGAAGATATGGAAGCCTTGATTCTATTTATTTATTTTTGTTTTGATCATGTGTTTTTAGGGAACATATTTATCCAGCCTCAAGTAGGATGTATTTGTTTTTTTGTAATTTAGATAACTGAGAGGTGCTAAATAGTTAACTAGCTACCCCTTGGTGCTTCTGGAGCCCAATGTATTCCCATTATATCGTATACCAGTCTTAGGAATCATTGTAAGGAGGAGAAAACGAATCTGATTATGATTCCTCTAGATCCGTTCCAGTTATTATTCCTTTAGATCCGTTCCAATTATTATTGTTATTCTGTTTTGTCGGAACACTGGGGTAGATTGCTGACACTGGCACACACAGCTCAAAAACTGAATATATATTGTCATGGAGTCTCTTCATTGTGCGCTAGAAGTCGCGGGTTCGAATAAGCCTCTCTGCAAAGCAGGGGAAAGACTACCTAGAAAATCCCCTTTTCCCGAAGGCAGTCTTTCCTCTGCTTTGCAGAGAGGCTGATTTGAACCCGCGACCTTCAGCGCATAATGGAGAGACTCCCTTCCCCATACCCCACACAGTGTGAGAGTTTCGGTACTGGGTACGCCCTTTTTTTATATTGTCATGGAGCAAGCTCAAGCAAGTGAGCGTTGACAGTTTGAAGACAACTGATACAGAACGAACTGAAAAATAATTGGGGAGTTATGCCATGAACAGTTTACAGTACGGAGGATGTGTTTGTGTATAGAGGATAACTGATCCTAGCATTTGCATTTCATGACAGAGAAGCTCTTTTGGCAGTTACAGAACGGACTGAAAAGCGTATCTTGAATGTTCACTCGTTCTATTGCCATCCATCCCCATCTGAAACACACACCAAGGTGTCGCTGGTGTTCATTGTCTAATCTCCATCTGATCACCGACTCATCTGTACTACAACAACTTGAAATAAAAGCAAGTACATGAGATCCCTTGGAACTCGGAAGCATAGTAAATCACACATTTGCTCGGAAAACGGTGATGTTTCAACATCTACGAGAATAGCATAGTATGTCGAACAAAATGCTAGTTTTGAGTAGTATTTGTAAGGGCTGGAATTCGATTCACGCCAACATTTACATTGGGACAGGACCTAGCAAAGATGGAATTACAAGGCTGCTACACTAATTAAATGGTCAACAGTAGTATTACTGAAATTTAGGAGGCCTATATCAACAATTTTCTTATGAAAATTCGTATTTATTTGGAGACATTCCTCTATTCAGAAAATTTTGCAAAAATGGCTAGTTTATGGCCTCTTCTTTGAAGTTTATGATTTCCTCCTAACAAACAAATAGAACAACTTCTCCATTATCTTTTTGAAGCAGCTTATCGGAGCATCTTTTTCAAAACGGCCTATCGCTATTTGGTTCGTTCGCATAAACGCTCGCGCTAGAGCTAAAAGCCATCAGCTATAGTCATAAACTATTAGTCGTAGTCAAAAAGAACTCATATGGTGTAGAGACAGACACTAGGTGTAATCTTGGGAGTTAATTTGGGCAGTGCGTAGGTGACGGCAGGTCAAAGCAGAGGCAGCAATTAGTGGTAGAATGATTTTGACCATGATTACATTTGTTGCTGATGGTTGTTGATTCATCGATGCAGGGGTGTGCAAACTACAAAGCCGGTCATGTCATGCTGCTTCCTGGTAGCCTATTCAAATCCTCAGAAATTCCAACACCACCATTTTGGAGTTTGCTCTACTCGGTATTGACCACTTCACTATCACATCATTAACAAAGCCACTCCTGATCTGATAATTCATCATTAAAAAAATATTGGAATACCCTAACTAGATTCTGGACTACCCCTGTAATAGCACTAAAAATGTAAAGGAGAAGAAAAACAAGAAATGAAACAATCCAAGGTAGAATAAAAGAAATAAAGAAAAGTTTTGCCGTCAGGCCCATCAGCTTTTAGAATGTCGAATAAGTAGCGCTCGCAGAGATTCCCAGACCGTCCAGGGATGGTCAGCATTGTCTCGTGTTTTGAGTTTTCTTCATCCGGCAGGAAGTCCCATTCTTACCTTTTACCGACTTACCTCGCGTAGTAGAAAATCCTTTAATCAGAGCAGAGCCCACTATTGGACCAAAATGCCCTTAAGGCAATCAGCCACAAGAGGAGGGATGAGGCAAGAGCAGTCTGAGTAATGCACAAAGACAAGGGCTATTCAACTATGCCATTATAAGCTGGCACAATACAGGCAAACCTCTCCACAACCTCATTTCGTTTCCCAACCGAGGACAGACATGCAACAACACATACATAAAGATATGGCCATATGACCCAACATGCAGCCACCCCTGCTGCAAAAGCCACACTCCCAGCATTCTCCTTTCCTTCCCTCTCACCTAAGGCAAGAGTAAAGCCAAGAGAGCACAAGGCTACACCATCATCATAAGTCAAAGCCTCAACGGCCAGAGCCACCACAAAGAAAAAAAGCAATGAGGAAGATGAAGGAGAGGAACTAGGACTACAACAACAAGCCAGCCGTGATGAAGAGAAGAGGAAGAGGGAGCAAGGAGGAGAGAAGGCCCAACCGAACCGCAATGCGGCCGTCCTCGTCGTCGTCCAAACCTTGCCTTCCTCAACTCAGCGGCAAGCCAATGCCAAGTAAGCCTCCACTCTTCCCCCCAACGCATTGGCGGCGAGCCCGTAGCATCGTTGTGTGCCCTTGGATGGCAGTGCATGATCCCCAGCACATGCACTCTACCAAGTCCCGACACAACGGCCACCATGAGCCTTCCAAGCCGTGCGACTAGAGCAAGGCAAAAGTAGTAGCTAGATCAAAAGCAATAGTAAAGAGAGGGGAAGAGTGAACTAGCGCCGCCCCTAGGGCTCATGGTGGCGGCAGACGGAGGCATAGTGGCCAGAGGTTAGCGCCGGGGTGGTGATGTCACAGCGGAGGTGGAGCAGCATGTGGTGAAGGAGGCGCCAGGCCCCCGGTCGGTTATATGCCGTGGCTGGTGAGCCCGAGGGAGGGACCAAGTCAGGGTGGCGGCCGACGGTGACGGGCGGTGGTGCAGGCACCGAGCCTTGAGGGCGACTGCAAAAGGCCGTGCTGACTGAGCGGTGGGGCCAAGCGCCTCGCCGTCGCGCGCTCTCAGGGAAGGCGGCGGATCTGGTCCTGGTTGGCTGGACCTGAGGTGAAGAGTGAGGGGGGAGGAGCCGGAGGCGAGTTTTGGGGCCGACGCGCCATGATCGGTGAGCCCGACGGCGGTGGCGTTACCCGAACGAGAGGGAGAAAGGGGGATAGGTGAGTGGAGGCGCATGAGAGGCGGATGGTGGCCGGCAATGAACTCAAGGCCAGCGAGCTTGAGCTCGGCCGCAAGCGTCCGCACCACCTGGAGGAGCGCCAGAGAGAGAGGGCATGAGAGGAGAAGATAAGGCCGTTTGGCCCAGTAAGAAAAGAAAGAAAAGAAGAGAAGAGGAGAAAAGAAAAAAAAAAGAGAAAGAAAATGAAAGAAGGAAAAATGGGGGGAAAATGGAGATTTGGTACCCACGAGATGGGTCCTTAACCCCGTGTTTTTATGACAGAGTCGGATTATGTGTGTAGAGTCATCGCTGCTCGCTTAAGCACTAGTTTTGATATGATGTGTTATGAGGTTGACATTTGTACAGGTGGAGGTACCGGGTCGGAGCCGTCCACGCATCATCCCCGAGACTAACCAGACATGTGCATAGTAAAGCGGTAAATTCAGATAGTGTTTGCTGTTAGATGAATGATGGTGCATTGCTTACTATGTTGTGGTAAGTTAACTATTTCTGGATGCATGATGAGAAATGATGAATGACTATTGTTGAGACATGACATGTTGATATGTATAAATGGAGAGCTTGCATTGTATGCACGTCATGAAAAGAGATAGTGTTGTGGTATCATCGGTCCACTTTGTGTGGACGCTCCACGGGAGTGGAAATTGAGATCCCCGTATGAAAATGATGGGCTACTGCGGTCCCCGTATGAAAAAGGGTGGGCTTGTGATCACCGCATGGAAATAGGGCGGGCCTGAGTGAGCATCGACGGGTGCTCGCTCAGTTATACCGTATAGGCTAAAGAGATAAGAGAGAAGTGCATGTGCATATGTAATTGCATTATGACAAAGAACGGGTGCAAATGTATAATGATTGGTTGATGAGATCTTAAAGAGATTAAATGGAGGCAAGTGGTTATTGAAATTGTGATGGTTATGGACTAATTTGTAAACTGTTATTTACTATTTTGCTTTGTACTTGCTGAGTCTTTGAACTCACCCTTACTTTATTGTTTTTTTAGGTGACCGTTAAGGACATCATGCACGGGCAGGAGTAGCACATGAATAATTTCACGAACCAGCAACACTCCTTGTACAATCTTTTGTCAGTATATTTTAGACTCTACTAGTATGCTAGAGTAATCGCTAAAGTGCTATGTTGTATCTGGTCGCTGCAACATAAATAAAATAGTGTTGACTTAAAATTTCTAGTAATTGATGAATATGGTAAAAATATGCAATAGTGGTAGCATTTCGGGCCTAGAGGATGGACGGAGTGTTACAACCCCTTCTAGTGAGTCCTAATTTAACGCTTCACTTCATAACACTACAAATATTCACATTGACACTATTCAAGTCACGATCGCATACAAAGAATCAAGATACCATACATTTATTTCAAAATTAAAAAGCACCATACTTTACTAAATGCATCACGGTCTGTTCTTTTGGACTGTAGTTTGTAGCTTTTGACTATAGCTTATTAGTCTAATGAATAGTGATTGCTGAGAGAAGCTAAAAACTAAAAGTCACTGAAAAGTAAAAAAGAACAAAGCCTTAATTTACTGTTTCATTTCAAAAATGTTAATGTCGACAAGAAAGGCAAGCAAATGTTGGCCTCCCACCGTGCGTAGCTTGGCCTCTACGCCTCCCAGTCACGGGCACGTCCCGGTCACGCCCACCCGCTAGTCCGACCACCACGTTGCGCCCAGCCGCATAAGCCACTTCCTCACCTCGCCACTCCACCCGCACGCCTCATGTGGTTGTTAGCACCTCGCCTTGCCGGCTCGTCACTCTGGCAGTCACTTCGCTCTAGGGTTAGGAGGTAGAGGAGACATAAGGGGAATGGCTGAATGGTAGTCAAGCAGTGGTTTCCTCCGCTAGTTGGCTACTCTATTCTTCTTTGGACTGATCAGGTGAGGCTTAAATCAACAAAGGAATAGCACACAAGCCCAAATCAAGCAAGGAATAGCCTTGTTCTTTGTCTACCTTGATCTTTGATTACCTCAGCATGCTCATCGGTCCTCACTGATGGCCAGTGGATGCTAGGTCCGGCCGGAGGGAGAGCTCGGCCCGACCTCGCCGTAGGGGACGGTCTATATATGAAACAGTCCTAACCATTTCACCATCACATCACAGTGCGACTTCAATGCTTGATCTTGCTTGTACAGTACCCATCACAATGCCATTAGACTTCAATGCTTGATCTTGCTTGTACGGTACCCATCACAATGCCATTCTATAACACAGCTCATGTCGTACGATTAACCAAAACCATCAGTATTAAATGCAATCACAGACAGTTTTGATTTACACATCATGTAAGTTGCTACCAATGCTAAAAACTGTTTGTGAAGACGTAATATCACAGATGGTTCATGGCGAAAACCGTCTGTGAAGTAGCACAGATGATTATTAACAAGAACTATCTATGATACTACCAAATATTATAGATGGATTTTTGTTTGAACCGTCTGTGATCCTTCATAGACGATTTGTATTAAAAATTGCCTATGATAATTAAGTCATCATAGACAGTTTGTATTAAAAATCATCTGTGATAATTTCTCTATATTAATGACAGACTGACGACTCTCACAGATCTGTCTTAAATTCCAGATCTATTCTCACAGCTTTGCTACTTTGAGGAGGTGGGCTTTGAGGCCATTTAGTGAAAGGAGACTTTGGGCACTACTATGGGTTCATAGAGGAGATTTAGGAGCTCGACTACGTACTTTTCAAGATCCTCTTGTTTTGGTGCCATTGGGTCCATCTCCCACAGGTGAAGGTCAAGTGGTCAACAAGTACGGTGTTACTACCATGACCTCAATGTGTTGGATACAAAGACGAATCATTTGTACTCACTAACCAAGTTATTCAAGTTTTCTATATAATCAACCAGACAAATAAGAAGCGCCACGTAGTTCTTCATAGAAAAATGAGGATTATCGGAGTTGAGAATGTAGTGGACGAGGAAGAATACAATCAATTTGACGAGTTGCCTCCTTTCAGAAATGGCATAAGGGTTGAGGAAGAATAATGTGATAAAACTAGCTACATACATGTCGATCATCATGAAGAACTAATTTTTAAAGGAAATAAGCAAGTTAAATGATGAATGAAATGTTTGTGTGTCATATGTTCTGTATTTGCATTTATATATGTATATGAGAATGTGTGATATATAGGTAAATTTACATTTATGTATATAAGAATGTGTGATATATATGTGAATTTGTATATTTATTTATGTGTGATATATATATATATATATATATATATATATATATATATATATATATATATATATATATATATATATATATATATATATATATATATATATATATATATATATATGTGAATTTGCATTTATGTATATGAGAATGAGTCATATATAGGAAGCCTCTTTTCTACTCTCGGGTGTAATTACACCCTATGTCGTATCTCACAACATAGGTAGTATCTCGCGTAACGGAGAGTATGTACATGTAGTATACGAGTATTTAAGACCATATAGGTGGTATGAACAATTTTTCAGATGTGGTATGTATATTTTTTTGACATACTCTTTTTATGTACGTATATAAAGGTATTTATAAAATACGCTAAAAACTATGGACTTCCTTGCAATTTTTTCGTGTAGTTCACATTGGAGTTTCTTATAATTAGTATATGAGTATACCTAAAGTGATAAAGGAGTATTTCAAGTTTGTTTAGGTGGTATATTAGAGGTGGGTGTAATTACACCCGGGAGTAAAAAGTATTTTTCCTATATATATATATATATATATATATATATATATATATATATATATATATATATATATATATATATATATATATATATATATATATATATATATATATATATATATATATATATATATATATATATATATATATATATATATATATATATATATATATATATATATATATGAGTTTGCATTTATGTATATGAGAATGCGTCATATGTATGTGATTTTGTTTTTATACATGTGCATGAGACTGTGTCATATATATGTGAGTTTACCCAGAACAGCACAAACGATTTTACTTAGAACCGTCTGTGATGTTTAATTTTCATAGATGGGTCTAAATTAAAACTATATGTGATGTTTGCTTATTATAGACGATTGTAATTAAGAATTGTCTATTATTATTCTCCTATATATATATATTGCGTTCTAGGGTTTGCCTCCCCTATACTAAGTGAATGTGGACGGTGTTTAAGCCAATTTTGACATCGTCCCGCTGCAGATGCCCCCAAACGATGAGGTCGTGACTATAGGACAAACCATTGGAATATTCATCCAGTGGCCCAAGAGGGACATCTGTCTGGAGACTCCTATACTGGTGCCATGTCCACAGTAGCTATCTAAACCGGAGCCAAGTTCACTGGAGCTACTTGACCGGTGCTAAGTCCAACGGAGCTACCTGCACTGGTGCCAAGTCCACGGGAGCTACCTACACTGGTGCCAAGTCCACGGGAGCTACCTGCACTGATGCGGCAAGGGCACGTGGATCACATGCATCTACATCTCATGCCCAGTTGACTATCGTGAAGTCAACCTGTAACAAATGAGGCGGCAAAGGCAAACCAAAGAAAACCAATGATGATATCCCTTACTTGCTGTTGGCCTAGCAATTCAAGTTAGGTGAGTCATTGGTTGTCCCGATAGAGCACCTCCAAACCCTAGGACTGGTTTACCAGAGATTGCATGCATGGTATATGGAATAGGCCAACAAGCCAAAGGAACAATGGCACTCGAGTGTCACCATCAAGTTCAGGCCGCATCATCTTTAGCACGATATTCATGATTCTGTCTTCACAGTGACCTTCGAGGACTTATACTTTCTCTTCAACCTCGACGCCCTCGACACCTCACTCATTCGATATTGGACACTATAAGTGTTCGGTATATGTTCATGTAATACCAAAATGTCATATATAACTCATTGCTTTTGTGTATGCACATGGTGACTGAAACCAGATTAACGAAATCATCAGTAGGTTTCCTCAACCCACACTTGGTCTCCATGCATATCATCAAGGAGGATGCATCCTTCATCGAACGTTATATGATGATGGAATTGGTGGCTTACTACAGCAAGGAATTCATACTTATGCCCTACAATCAGGGGTAAGTGATGCACTTGTGGCTATACTTATTGATTTGTACTTTATAAGTAGCAGAACTTAGGTTTAATGACCATGATGACACACCAGTGTAGGTTCCACTGGATTCTAATTGTAATTATACCAGAAAGGTAATATACCTTGATTCCCTAAAGAGGACCAAAATTGACATCACAGTTGTCCAACAATTAATCGACAAGTAAACATATTTTCACTATAGATAACTCTATTATAGTCTTTCCTTAATTCATTCCCAATGACTAAGGTTAACCTTTTGGAATCACATAGGTCATCTGCCAATTACATTGCTTCTGTATGAAAATCCAAGGGAGGGATCAACGTCCTACGGCATGATCTAGATTTCCCGGTATTCGCTAGTACATATTAATCCGATATAACACTTCATAATAATGCCTCTCAAATTAACAAATTCTATTTTGCAGTGCCACCAACAGCCACTGGGCAACACCTGTGGATTCTATATTTTCTGCAGCATGGAACTACTCCTCAGTTCGGTGAAGACCAATGATCCTCAGGTTTGTTAATCTTACAATAATTATTTCATACTTATCAATTTATATGTATGTACGACATTGATTTTCCTACTGACGGGTTGTGCCCATTGATACAACACTATTGGAACAGGCCGACCTCAAACAAATTCAAGGACAGTGTGTATACTTCTTGTTGTCTAGAGTTATAAAAGAAGATGGGGAGTTCCACAATATAGAACAAATCTCACTGGGATAAGATTGAGCTTAATTACACATGTGTGTATTTGTTTATGGATAGTTAATTTATTTCTTTTGAATAATTGATTTATGAAATGGATGTTCTTATTTCCAAAATAAATGTGAATTGGATGTATATATACTTTTTGTGTTTCTGTTTGTTTCAGAGGGCATGGCTAGCATTTCCTGAGGCTAGGCAACAAACAAAAATAGATTTAGGAATACAAAACAAACAAAAATAGATTTACAAATATAAAAGAATATCACAAACAGCTATTAACTCATAACGGTCTATGATAGTTGATTATTCTAGACGGTTTGTAGTAGAATTGTTTGTGATATCTCATGCATCACAGACGATTTCAACTACAAACCGACTGTGATAGTTGATGTTTCTATTATAAACTGCCTGTGATAGTATAGATCACAGACGGTTCAAAAACCGTCGGTGATGACCTCATATCATTACTGACTCATAAACTCAGATGGCTCATAAAATTGTCTGTGATAAAATTTTTGAACTGTTTGTGATTACCTTTTCTAAATTAATGGAAGTCAAGAATACTTTTTGAATGCTCATCATTTTAGTGAAAAACTCACCTAAGCCTAAAATTATTTCTAAGTAGGGCTAAGCATTTGCTACAAAATATTCTAGCTAATACTAGTGTACAAACTAGAGTTTTATTCTAGGGTGACAATGCAAAAGAATTTGCAATATCAAAGGTGCCATAACAATGGGCATTAACTAAGTCAAAATTGGAATTGAAATACAACGAATAAAATTAAGCATGTAATATCATTTAAAATAATATAATTTTATTTGTAAACTAGAATTAACATGATCAAGGTGTGTAACTTGCCTTACTCCGCTAACTGGTGTGTATCGTCGAAGTACAATTCTTCATAATCATCGTAGTCTATACGTGAAAATAACTAGGCAAACAACAATAAAATTCAAATAAACTCCAAAAGTTTGAAAAATGGCAGATTTAGATAGATCTTGATTTTAGATGAATTTAGAAATTTGAATGGGTTCAATCGGAGCTAGGATAAAGGAGAATGAGCTTCTAGAAGTTTGAAATTCAAAGAAATTGATAAAAGAGAATTTCTAGAATTATTTTCTAAAGGAAAAGGAGAATATGACGCCAGCAAGGGGGTTACATTTTTGGCTGAATTTTTTTTCTACAAGAAATTTAGATTATGATACCACGCTGACGTCAGCCCTGGCTTTTGAATTTTGGCCTGAGATAGACATGTGGGCTTGGTCCATGTGGACCGAGTCCATGGACCAAAGGGCAATTGAGGTGATGAGGGAGGGTGGCGTGGCGCTTACGTGGCGGATGACTAGGTTCAATTTGCTAATGTGGCGACCAGGTAGCAGACACGTGGCGATAATGTGGCAAGGGAGCAGCTCTGCACTGACATGGCATGCCACATGGCTGCTGACGTGGCAAAAATAGCTGACGTGTCATGACACATGGCAGACACGTGGGTCTGGTTGCTGGCACGGCTCAGAAAATTGACATGGCCGATGACTGTGCTAACAAGCGCTGACGTGTAGCGGCATGTGGCGCCTCTTCGGCTGCCTTCTCTGCATAGATGCTAACACGACTTTGTTGGCATGTGGCCGCGCACGGAGACCAAGGCGCACCAGTGGCAGGGACCACAACGAGGGTAGCCGAGGGAAGAAAGAGGGAGAGGGGCGCAGGGGTGGTTTCTCACCATGGCATGGGGCACGGACGATGACAGAGGCAGTCGATGGCATGAAGGAGGCGGCAGCAGGCTCGGCCGACGGTGGTGGTGGCATCCCAGTGGCGCACTCGACTGGAGGAGGTGCATGGGAAAGCTGATGGTGGCGATGCTGAGGCTTGAGGCAGCTCGCAACGGCACCAATTCCTCACCATAGATTCTCACCGGCGGCAGAGACAGGGGGCACGACACGGAGGAGCCTCAGGCACGGGAGGGGGAAAGAGGAGGTGGGGTGGTGTGGGGGTGAAGAGAGAGGGTGACGAGGAGGGGCTTTTATAGGGTCGAGGGGGAGGCTGGCCGTACAATTTCTTGTCGGAGATGGTGCGAGGCAGGGGCTGTGATTGCGGAGGGGAAGGAGGGAATGAGCGCGTAGATGGGGGAGATTGGCGCGAGGAGTGCGAAGGCAGAAGCGAGAAGGGAGGCGACCATTTCAAGAGAGAAAGGAAGGGCGGGGTGCCAGCCAGGAATGGTGGCGCCGGGTGGGGAGAGAGGGAAGGGAAAAAGGAAGAAGAAGGTGGGCGGGGAAGAAGAAGCTGGCGAGCAGGCCCTAGTAGTAGTGAGGGAGGGAGGGAAATTGAGGCGGACGGGGGCTATAGGATGAGCGACACGTGGTGGAAAGGGGAGAATCCAACTGTCTGCAAAGAAAGAGGGAAGGGGGAGGTGCTGCGCATGGGGATCACTTTGTGTGGCAACGGGGACATGATTCGGGCGAGACATGTGGTGGCCCTAGTAGTAGTGAGGGTTTTGATTGATTTCCTTTTTAAATAAAATCTAGAAGGTTCTTAGAGGTGGTACAACTTTACCCACAAGACATGATCATCTCATATTACCACGCGATTAGCACACTTTCTTGGGTGTGCGACAGAGAGATCATGGTAAGGCTTTTACAATGCAAAATCATCAACCTGGTCAGGCCTCTTCTAAGGTTTCACCCTAATAAAGAATCCACTAAATTAGGCTCCACTTTTGTGCCGTGTGAGACTTTTTGTGGCCTATGCCATGCGCACATTCAACATATTTGTATCCAAGAAAACACGACTATGGTAAGCAAAATCCATATTTGAGAATGTTCAAATTAATATTCATTTTAAAAATATGGATTCGTATTTGTATTTGAGAATGTTCATATTTGTATTCGAGACTATTCGGTTTGTTTCCATCCCTGGTTATTCCAGTCTTATGGCGTAGGATAGTTTTAGACATCCGGAGCTCAGTAGTTGTGCACGTAGGTAGGATACTCCACTGTTAAGAGATATTCATATGAATGTATCCCAACTAGTGACCTCCTTGGGGATGATTGTCGGAAGCAATTTTCTGATAAACCAACGTTCACAAGCAAGAAGTGAAAATTACTTTGCATAATTTCCAACTCTATGCGCTACATTGCTAGCTCGTGTAGGCATGTAGTCATGTTATATAAATTTGTTCTACCGAGATTTGTTACAAAAGTTTTAGGATATCCGCATTCAATCGAATTAAGTACATATTCTATTCGAATTCGTATTTGTAACGACATTCGATTCATATTTGTATTCGAGAATTTTTGAATTTGTATTCGTATTCATTTTTAAAAAAATAGATTCATATTCATTTTAAAAATATGGATTCATATTTGTATTTGAGACTATTCGATTCATATTCAATCTGTTTCCATCCCTAGTGGTAGCCATGTGGCACTGATGTGTTGTGATGGTGTGGCTCTCCGACGTGGTGGCGCATGGTTACCAACGACTCACCGGAGCTTTGGTGGACGGAGGAGGGTGGGGAGGGGTGCAAACGAGAGAGAGGAGCAAGGGGAACTCAATTAAACCTGGTGCGGGGCACGGGCATTAACGGAGGCAACCGATGGTGTGAAGGAGTGATGGTGGTACTTGACTTCTAGTAGAGGAGGAGCTTTGGTTTCTCTTTGTATGGCGGAGGGGTGGAAAATGGTCACAAAGGCACGGTGATGTTGATGGAGTCAATGTTGAGGCTTGGTGGTGCTCTATGCGGCTGGAATCGCTCACGAGAGAGTTGGTCGGAGCTCAGAGAGGAGGAGAACAGCGCTAGGGAGCTTCATGGCTCGAGAGAAGAAGAGGATGCGAGGAAGCTATGGTGTGGAGTAGAGTGGTGCAAGGGGGTTTATAGGGTCAGGAGGGGAGCACGACACACCAATTCGTCACTAGAGATCACGAATGACTAGATTGCCAGGGGAAAAGGAAAGGTGCGGCGCGAGATGGCCGGGATTGGGTCATGTGGAGTGAGGGGAAGACGGGAGAAAAAGGAAGGGATCCGGCAACAACGCGGTCCTTTAGCTCGAGCATGACAGCAAGAAAAGGAAGGCCAGAGATCATGATAGGGGTGACACGCTAAGGAAGAAAGGAGGGAGGAAGAAGGCAACTGATGTGTGGGCCAGAATGGCAGAGAGAGGGGAAGAGATGCAGAGTGGGCCGGTGTGTGGAGATTGGCCGTGTGGCAGGCCAATGCGTGGAGGGAGAAAACAGGTCACGGATGGAGAATGAAAAGCGGGCCAGGCCCAGGAGAAAAAGGGTTTCAGCCCAAAGAGGATTTTATGATTTAACTTCATTTTTTATTTTTAGAAAATACATGAAAATCCAAATAAGCTTAGAAAATAGTAAATAAAGTCCAAAATTCCAGAAAATTCATAGAAATTCCTAAGGCTATTTTGGACTAAAATTATTTCCAACTTAAAGTTGGTTTTTATTATTATACATAAAATATCTTATTAATTTTCAGGAAAAGAGATAAACTTTTTTAAAATGCAGATAATCAAGGACAAAGTCAGGAAAACCAAATAGCACTTATTTTTTTACTTTAATTAAATTAATTTTATTATTATTTCTAAAATAAAACCTGGGTTGTGACAAACAAGCTCATTTAAAAAGAATCTCATCCCTGAGATTCAGACGGGCTAGCGAAGAAATGGGTTGGGATCTTACCCTACATGACTTGAGCTGTGATCTGGTTTAGATGTCCCTTCTTAAACCTATGCGGCCTTCTTGCTGTTGCCTGGAGGGTGTTGGTGGTTGTTGTTCCAGTCCCTACTGTCTGCTACTTCTTGGGACAATTGTTGGCATAATGTCCCATCTCATGTCAGTTAAAACAAGTAACTCCTACCATTAGGTCAGGTTTTTCTATGGAAAGCCAACTGTCAAGGCATTGTTGTCTTCGATGCTCGGAGGAGGGTTGGCAAGAACTAGCTCTCCTGTTGATGGTGATGGCTAGAATCTATTGTCCTACAGTGGAATTTCTCTGGCTCTGGGAAACTTCCAGGGTTCAGGTGCTGTGCAAGCAACTGTTTCTTCTAATTATCTATCTCTTGGTGCTCGGATTCTTGGTGGATAGCCTTGCTGACAAGCTAGTGGAAATCAGCATAGTTGTTGAAGAGGAGTTTAACAAATAAGTCATTGTTGAGTCCTTCTAGGAATCTTTCCTGCCTGGCCACATCTATAGCAACATCTTCTAGTGTATAGCATGCTAGATGGTTGAATTTATGAAGATATTCATTCACAGAGCAACCTCCTTGTCGCAGAACTCAAAATTTCATCTTCTTGAGAATGATGGTGCCAGTGAGGACGTGAGCTTTGTGGAAGTTCTACACAAACGCATTTCAAGTGATGGATTGTGTGTTGGCGTGAGTAGCGGTGAAGTTGTCCTACCATTGTAAAGCAGGTCCTTTTAGCTAATGAGGAGCAAATAGAATCTCTCTCTCGATCATTGTATTGGATAATATCCAACTTCTTGCCAATGGCTTTGAGCCAATCATCCACGTACATGGGTTCGGTGCTACTGCAGAAGGTTGGGAGACGCATCCTCATGAACTCCAACAATCTGGATTGTGGAGCCTGGACTGGTTGTGGTGGCGGAGGAGCGAGTTGAGTAGGATTGTTGATGGTCTGCACAAGTAGTTGAATGAGCTGATTCTAATTGGCTATTATCTAAGTCCAGTCAAGTCCTCCGGCGGGTGGTGGTGGAGGGATAGGAGCAGACTTAATTCCTTGGGTTCCAATATTGTTGTTGTTGTTGCTATTGCCATTGCTTCTTGTGTTCACCATCCGCTAGATGAGAAGAGAAGACTTAAGACAAAGGGGGAATAGGGGTCATTTTGCGTAATCCAACAGAACACCAACTAGCAAAACCTTTATTAAACAAATAACAATTAATAGTTATGGCTGTCAACAAAAGAGGAAACTGACAGCTCACAACATCGTCTACTTGGAATGGGCATCTTAACCTAAAGAGGTAAGGGCTATCTTGTTGTGATCCTTAGCGGCTCTCAAGGTACAAAGCTTGATCCTTCAAGGCAAAGATTGAAGTGACGGCAGAGTCAATGAATCCCAAACATTGTCCATCTATAGTTGTTTGAACAAGGGGAGAGATAGAAATAGGTTTTTAAGTAATGACACAAAGATGAGGAAGGATAGAGAGGTAAGGGCAAGCAAAGATTGAGAGGTCAGGGTAAGGAAAACTTTTTAAAATTACTAGTTATTTAAAATAAGTCTTTAGGGTTCAACCATTCTATTCTATCTACAGCCACGTCCTAGAATTGTCATGGCTCTGATACCATCCTTGTCGGATCAAGAGCAACACTTCTAGATTTTCTGTGTAAATCGCACTAGTCTAAGATCAGCTAATACACATAGTGGACAACAAAGATAAATATCAACCATAATGATATTTATTTAATACAATAAATAAAAATAATAATTTAATCAAATTAATATCATTAGTACATGTCCATCCCCCACACTAATCTATCCACGGACATCCTACCATTCCATCTCTTCCCAAAAGATCTCATTAATTTCATTTTTAACTAGTTTTTGAAAAATAAAGTTTGATTCATGAAAAAATTTACTCGACTTGCCTATGACTATGGGCACAACTATCTAGGATATTTATACATTATGTAGGGGTAGTACAACTTTACCCACAAGATATGATCATCTCATATTGCCACACAATTCGCACATTTCCTTGGATGTACGGCGGAGACATCGTGATAAGACCTTTGAAATGCGAAGTTGTCAACCTGGTTATGCCTCCACTAAAAATTCACCCTAATAAAGAATCCACTAAATTGGGGCCCCTGTTGTGCCGTGTGAGGCTTCTCGTAGCCTACGCCATGCCCATATTTAACATATAGCGAGATTCAGGTTGAAACCCATAAATTAGTCAACCAGGTCTGTTCCATACCAGACTTGTGGTAGTACGATGTGACTTTGTAGTAGTAGGTCACTGACCGATCCTTAATTGTCTTAGGCAGATTTTTCACATACCCCCTATGCCAGCAAGCACCCACCACTTAACCATTTTCCTAAGTCTAAACAATATTTTTAATTTTATTTGTCAAACATATCGCACACCATCCTGACTCACCAAAGTTATCTCAAGTAGAGGATTATTTCTAAGCATGTTTAAGCATTTCTACAAAGTTTTTCAGCTAATACTAGTGTACTAACTAGAGTTTTATTCTAGAGTGACAAGGTATTTAGCTGCTCATTGTCAAATGTTGTCATAACAAGTAGGTATTAACTAGGCCTTTAAAACTGAAATTGAAATACATTGAATAAACATATGTGTGCAGAATAATTTAAAATAATATAATTTTATTTGTAAATTGTGGTCAACATGGTCAAGGTGTGTAACTTGCCTTGCTCCGCGAATTAGTGATAATCGTCGTTGAAGCAATACTCCTCGGAAACATCGCTGTCTACATGTAAATATAGCAAAGACAAACTAAATTCAAAATTCAAAAGGAAGGCAGAAATAGGTAGATTCGGATTTTAGATGAATTTAGGAAAAAGAATGAGGTTTAGTTTGAGCTAAAACGGAGAACGGGCTTTTAGAAGTTTAAATCTAAGAAAAAGAGGAAGAAAACACTATTTCAAATTTTTAGATTTATTTTTCTAAAGGAAATTCAAAATTATGATGTTCGTAGGGTTTTTTGGATTTCGGTGGAATTATTTTTCTACTAAAAATGGAATGGGCCACTGACATGTGGGTCTAGGTCTTGTGGACAAGGTCCATGGCACAGGAGAGGTCCATGGTGGACCAAGTTTACATGCTGACTAGGCTTGCTCACATGACTGCTCACTAGGCGAGATCATAGGTGTGTCGTGCTAACGTGGCTCTATGGCAGGGTGGCACATGGTTACCAACAGCTCGCCAGTGCTCCGATGGACGCGAAGGATGGTGAGGTGTGCAAATGAGAGAGAAGAGCGAGGGGTACTCAATTTACCTATGTGCAGAGCACGGGCGTGAACAGAGGTAGTGGCAGTGCTCGACTTGCAGTGGAGGAGGAGCTTTGGTGGTGCTTTTGCATGGCAGAGGGGCAAAAAATGGTCACAAAGGCACGACGATACTGATGGTGTTGAAGTCAAGGCTCAGCTGTGCTCTATGTGGTCGAAATCACTCACCGGAGAGTTCGCTAGAGCTCGGAGAGGAGAACGGTGCTAGGGAGCTCTGGGGCTCGGGATAGAGATAGGAGACAAGGAAGTTGTGATGCAGGGTAGAGCGGTGCCACGGAATCTATAGGTTCGGGAGGGGAGCACGACGCTCCAATATGTTGCTGAGACCACGGGTGGCGAAATTACCAAAGGGAGAAAAGGAAAGGCGTGACGCAAGATGGCTGGATTGGGTCATGTGGAGTGAGGGGGGAGGGAGAAAAAGGAAGGGGATTCGGTGGTGACACTGTCCTTCGGCTCGAGCGCTGCATCGAGAAAAGGAAGGTCGGAGATCACAGCGGTGGTGGCACACTGAGGAAGAAAGGAGGGAGGAAGAAGGCGACTGATGTGTGGGGCCAGAATGGCAGAGAGAGGGGGAAGAGGCGGAGCGAGCCGACGTGTGGAAATGGGCCACGCGGCAGCCAACGCGCAGTGGGAGAAAATGGGCCATCGAGGGAGAAGGAAAAGCGGGCCACGCCTAGGAGAAAAAAGGGTTTCGGCCTAGAAAGGATTTTAACTTCATTTTTTTATTTTTAGAAAATACAGGAAACTCCAAATGAGCTTAGAAAATAGCAAATAGAGTCCAAAAATTCTAAAAAATATTCACATAAATTCTTGAGGCTATTTTGGACTTAGTAAAATTATTTCCAACTTAAAGTTAGTTTTTATTTTTATACATAAAATACCTTTTTAATTTTTAGGGAAAAAGGAAAAACCTTTTTAAAATGCAGATAATCAAGGACAAACTTAGGAAAACCAAATAATACTTATTTTATTTTTTACTTTAATTAAATTATTATTATTACTTTTGAAATGAAAACCTGGGCTGTGTAAGTGCAAAATCAGTTCAAGCATTATGGTGAGATAATTAGCGGGAAGTTTGATGTGGTTTTGCAATGTGTGGTAAAGGTGTCTAATGATTTTGTGTGGCCTAAGGATATTAACTTCTCTACTATTCATAGTAGAGTTAGAAATGATAGGAGGACATTGCCACATTTCAAAGATTGCATTTGTGTTATCGATGGTGCACACTTCAATAGTTGCCCCGGAAGTATTAGTAGATCAGGAAGTACACCTCAAAATGTTATGGTAATATGTGATTTTGACATGTGCTTCACATACACATCTATTGGTCAGCCAGGAGCTATGCATGATTCTAGTGTGCTTTATCATGCATTGGATGTAGATAGAGATGCCTTTCCATGTCTCTCACAGGTAATTTTCTTTGTTCCTATCATTTGCGAATTTATTTATTTTTTGCTTTATCATACATTAGATGTTGACATAGATAACTTTTGCACCTTATGTTACAGGTAAATATTATCTTATTGATGTTGGTTATCCGAACATGCTAGTGTATTTAGCACCCTAAAGGGGGCAAAGATACCATGTTCTAGAATTTCAGAGTGGTACTGGTCCAAGTGTTAAGAAAGAAAATTTTAAGAAATTACACTTAAGTGGTCGCAACATCATTGAGAAGTTCGTTGGTGTATAGAAGATGAACTAGAGAATTCTTCTCAAGATGCCAAGCTTTACAATGTCCAAGCAAAAAAGATTGTTACAGCAACCATAGGACTCTATAACTTTATACGTGATCATGCTTTGACAGATAAGCATTTCCGCATGTTTGATCTGGATTTTAATCGTGTGCCCACAATATCATCGAGATATGCAAGATACATCATTTCTTAGGATGCATTAGATGTGTCAACAAGAGTGATAAATCTATAGATAGGTTTCGTGATAACTTTGCAAGGGCAATTGCTTAATGTGGATGATGGACACAATACTTATGATATTTTTCAATATTTTGTTACCACTCATTTATTCTTTGAACACTTCTATGTACTAGCAATCAATTATCCTGAACACTTCTATGATATGAAAGTCTTTTGCTACCACTCATTTTTTGGCTATGATTCAAACACTTCTATGTAGTTTTTATTGCTATCATATGAAAGTTTCGAATCTGTAGGTAGTCTATCTTTTTTCTAAATGAGTTCAAGTACCTCAAATGTTGTCAACACAGCTAACAGCAAACCATGTTCCTCTCTCTCATTCTTGACAAGAATGATATAGTGGTACAGTGCATTTCACTAATTTCCCGGAAAAGAAAGGCAAATGATACTTTGTGTCATTTATTTTATATACATTCATATGCTCTTCAAAAATTTAGATAAAAACTTCTATAAGTTGTATATAAATACAAAAGAGTAAGACACAAATAAAGTGTTACAATTAGGAGTACAATGGTCCATTTTCCTTTAATACTATCTTTTATAGTTTTTGGAGTCAATCTACAAGTGAAATATTTTTCTAAGATAGCTCTAATTCACGGAGAAGTTGAACATCAGAGAAGCAGAGCAGAAACTGAAAAATAAGAATATAAAATCTTTATCAAACAGGGCGTACAGAGGGCTACGGATCCATGGTCCGTGTACGAGGGAATCGAATCCTCTGACTTAGCGCAGGAAAGGCAGAGTGACGTGGTAAATCTGAGACGTCTGATGAGAAAACAGCGGCCCAGATTCAGTACTGTAGCGCTACAGTAATTTTTACTGTAGCTACAGTAATTTTTACTGTAGCTACAGTACAAAATTACTGTAGCACTACAGTACTGAATCTGAACCGCTGTTTTCTCATCAGACGTCTCAGATTTACCCAACGTCACTCTGCCTTTCCTGCGCTTTAAGTCAGAGGATCCAAATTCGTGTACGAGTCGGGTTACATGGAACACCGTCCCGGATTGACTGATAAGCCGAGGAATTTTTGCAAGCCGCTACACCAATTTCCCGCTTGAGATATACGCACCTGTGCAGGGACCTTTCCGCAAATACGACAGCTCGCCGTCTCCGCCCCTCGTGTAGTGCTCTGCCCACCGGCGGGCGCCGCCATCACCGAGCACACGAGAGTTTCGACGAGCTTTCGATCCCGTTTCGCGGCCGCCACCGACGCGAGCCCCGACCGGCCATGTGCATCGCGGCGTGGGCGTGGCAGCCCCACCCGGCGTACGGCCTTCCTGACCAACGTCCGAGAGCCCAGCCCGCTGGTTGCGGCGAAGTCCGGAGGGAAGCTCCCCGTTAGGTCCCTCCGGGTCAACTTTCAGCGCGTTTGGTTGCCTGCGTCAAGATGCCATGCATACCCGCGCGAGCCTGGCCGAATAGAAACAATCTTCATTTTCGTTTCTCTAGAGCAACGCTCAACGTCTCCCACTGCACCACACGAGCTGAGTCATATGCTGAGCCACGGCAACCAAACGCCCTCCGCTGTATCCCGTGGGCCATGCTGAGCCTAAATGCAGGCAACCAAACGTCTCCTTTGTCGCTGCATAAAGAGGTATAATGCTTACATTGGTTCATTTCAGATGTTGCAACAGATATTATTGTTGCATGTTTTTTTAGTTTCTTGTGGTTTTTATCATTACACATGCAATATGTATCTAGTATCTACTACTAGAATGTTAATTTTAACTAATGTACTTTCTTAATTCTTTTTTATTTGACGTTTTGACTTGTTACGTATTCAAGATATAATTTTGACCGCTGTTTTTTACAACTTTACAGTAAGATATATAATAAAATTGTAATATAACAAAAGTATTTTTAACGATAAATCTAATGATATAATTTTTATATAATCAATCTAGATATTTTAAAATTTATTGGTGAAAGTTTGACTATATAAATTCTAGAAAATCATGTAAAAAAGAACGGAGGGAGTAAGGAACACTATAAACTAGTAACTAAATCAGGTAAAAAGAACGGATGAAATAAGGAACATCCTAACTATCTCATCTATTAAAGAAAACGTGAGCCATATAACGCGCGCGCAGAGAGAGAGAGAGAGAGAGAGAGAGAGAGAGAGAGAGAAGGGGGTTGATGCAGGGGAGCCAGGGAAGAGGCAGTGCAGAGGAGGGAGCACCAACACTAGCTCCTCTCTCAACAACTCTCTGCCGCCTCACAATTTGCTTTTCGCCTGCCAAGAAACGAACATGCAGTGGAAGAAAGAAATTTGTTGATAGCCCCATCCCATGCTCTGACTCATCCCTGTCTCCTCTAGTCCTCTCCCCTCTCCAATCACAAGCGCGCTCTCGCTCTCTAACCCTTTCTTTCTTCACCTTATGTATGCCAAATCTTCTGCCAGTGCCAATGCATATCATCACCGGGGAACATTTGAGATCTATATATACACGCAAGAGTGAAGATTGCTTCTCTATCTCCCCCTCTTCCTTGACTTGCCAGTACAGTACTATCTCTCAAAGTCGCCGGCATCCATCAGTACAACAATGAGACTGGAGTACACAACGCTGGCGCGCTCGTTCCATAAGTAGTACAACGCCCAGGATGCGTCCTAGCAGCTCGCCAAACTCGCTTGAACCACTCCCGTACGTACCGCCGCAGCAGAACCGGCTATGTCGTACATCTCCGTAATTAAATAAATAAAGAACCCAATAATATGAAACGGAAAATAGGTCAATTTAAGACATGTTCGGTTGGGCTGAAAAATAGTGGCTTATGGCTGAAATTACACTGTAGTTGACTGAAATTATGTTGTAGCTAAAGATAACTTATTTGGTATAATTAAATTTAAAAAAATTAAAAATAGAAAAATATGTTAGCTCATCACGGACAACGTAAACGAATACGGGAAAAAGAACCGGTAAAAAAGCTCAAAAAAGCCAAAAGTTCAGAAATTTTTTTTATAAATAATAAAAATAAACCAGAAACTCAAGTCGAAATGAACGTGACGTTAGAAGTAGCTCCAAGCTTGCGAGTTTATAAAACATGTTCTTTTGAACTGTGCTTTATGATTTTTTGTTATGGTTTATTAGTCAAATAAATAATAATTTATAAGAGAAATTAAAAATTAAAATCCGCTAAAAAGCCAATAAAAAACAATACCATAATCTCTTAACTTGAACAATACAAAATTACAGAGAGAGCTCCATTTCCTCGTTTTGATCATTCGATTCTGGTGTGATTCCATTCTTGTGAAAACCATCGCAGCAAATTGCTCACCTTTTGTTTTATGTCCCTATCTAGTGGCTGGTGCAGCAACCAACCAATCAGCTAGATAAAGCTATCTCCAATTTTCTAGCAGTCCATGGGAAACGGATACACGTACTAGCGGATCAGAAAAATGCAACTTGGGGCTACAGCATTTTTTAGAGTAGCGCACATTCATGCTGCCCCGGCTCATTTCGACTTCTACCTTAGGGTTTTAGCAACTCGCTTTTAGTTTTTTAATTTCATCTTTTCTACCTTTTTAGTTTTTTCAATTTTGTTTGTATTTTCTTTTTTTCCATATTTCTTTATATTATTCATGATGGACTAACATGGTTTTTTTCTATTTTTAGAATTTTTTAAATTTAATTACACTAAAAAACCGCTGGCCACTACAGTACAAAATAAGCAAGCTACGATGCTAAATAATAAAAATAAGCCATAAGCCACATAAAAAACCTAAATGAGCGGCCCTTGATCAAAACACTGGTCACCTTCAATGATACATTCGTACACTAGAAAAAAAAATCATGGATGAAGCTGTTGATACGGACGGGCTACAAGAGCGAAGCCTATTTTGACTCTCGTCATGAAAACCTCACAGGCTGTTGCTCCGTTGCATCTCTTCCAGTAAGCTTCCCGTATCCATACAATCATTCTGGATCCTGTAACACAACTGTTAATCATCATCATCACCGCTTTCATCGTCGTCGTACTCCACCAGAGAGCTGAGTGCACCCTTGGTGTCATCTGGTGGCTTTTGGTCTACACCGTGCCCATTCGAAGATAGCTCCTTGGGAGCAGGCTTATCTTCGGCGTCTACCTTCGCTTTCTTGGCTTGCGGCTTCACGGAAATTATTATATTTGTCAGAAGTGCAGGTTGGCTCCTCTTTGTAGGTGGCTTAGGTTTGCTCTCCTGAAGAGGAACACATATATCACAGCTCAGAAGCAGGACAGATTAGCAGGAGAGATATTTCATTTGTGCATCTAGCATCATGATGATTGATGAAGGGTGTAATTAACGATTGACAGAGAAAGGAGCACAAAGTTCAATACGTATATGCATATTTTTGTTGTTATTCTCTTAGAACTGACATGACAGTATGAAACCTAAATCTGCTTTGCATTTATAACATACCTCGGGTCCAGAAACTGTAGGAGTATCAAGTTCATGGACAATATTAGACTGGGCAGCTACCGCCTCCTGAAAGAAAAAAACATCCATTAGATCTGTTATGTGACTTCCGTTTGGTAAATGATCTAACAAGGAACAGAGAGTGTGAGTTGGAGTAGGCCAAACTTCCTATCTTAGGCAATTTCTCGTAGTACCAAAACCATTCTTGAAATTTATAAACTTGAGATCAAGCTTAAAATTAGCAGCATGGAGGTGGAACATAGCAAAGCTCCACAATATATCGTTCTTTGCTATTTAAATAACGCATGCTCCACAATATATTTTTCTTTGCTATTTAAATCATGCATATCACATCATAAAACTTAGCTGCATTTCTATATGTCCTTTTATCAGTTATTAATGAATCTCATAGACTAGAATAGAAATTAAGAACACAAGAACCCATACAGATGTGGCCTGCCAAATGCTACAAATCGGATTTCTGTGCACAAGCAAATACAAAAACATCATGCTTGATTGCAATTCTGCTTGGAAGATACATACGTTGGAAAATGTTGAAAACAACGTCCATTTGGAAACACATGCAACTTGTTGGCACATTACTCACATGGAAACTGCGGAGTTGCTCAGCTTCTTCATTGGCCACCTGCTGTTCATACTCCCTCCTTGACTGCAACAAAGTAACATGAAAGAAAGAACTAAGATGATGCAGAAAATATGGACTATAATATGCAGTGCATATAAGTTGAAGCCCATGTAGTTTCTGCCCATAATTATTATTTCTTCAAATAGCAAAGGCTAATACTACTAACTTGGAAGATCGATCCATAGGCATACTCGCGGAGCATACTAAACATTGTGCTGTTCGGTGTGCACGATGCCCAGCCCCAGATTGTGTTGAGCGATTAATTGCTCATGATTGTAACCCTGCTCATGCCAGGGGAGGGGTTCCTGTCCTGGTACTGGATACTACTGGGGAGACTGGTGTAGCAACAGGAAGGACTACAAACTTGAGATAGACCCTCATCAGAGCACAAGATGCTGTTAGTGGAGCCATGGGGGCTGAGATAATAATCACAGTGGTGCTGCAGCAGCTCAAGTAGTCATTTATTTTCTGTTCCAAACTACATTAGCCAGATCTAAGATGCTTATATTCTGATTTCTTAGTTTTCCACTTGAGCAGATTTACATGTTTGGAACACTTTTGACAAAGCTGGGCCCTATTATCTATTGTAAAGGTCTTGTAAAGGAAAAGGGGAAAAATACCACTCCTTTCAAATGACCGAGCAATGCAAACACCAAAATAACAGTATGCAAATAAACCTTAGATATCTTATGAATGAATGAGTATAGACCAAGCCTATCATAAATTTCTGCATACAGCATACAATTGATCCAAACACACTTTTTTGTGCTCCTCATAGGTGCTATGCAAGAAAATAACAAGCGCACAGGGGAAAGAGGCTTCTAGGCAGGTGCATGCATTTATATTTATGGGGGAATAAGGCAAGTAAAATCCTGTTTTTGTAAATATTCAACCCTTGAAAGGACATTAATTAGCTATACAGATGGACAGCAACATCTACCTTCAATTTCTAGATTGAACTTGAACAAGGATTTTCAAAGCTAGCATATGTTGAAATGCTCACCGATGCGAGTTTGTCAAGAAACTCCGTCTCATCCTCATCTAAGGCTTTTGGAGGTCCTGGATAGAATAGATAATAGGATAATCAGTATACAAAAGAAAATTTGATCAAACTCAAGCCCATGGGCTGCACATCATGTGCTTCACTTATTTCAACGCAGAAACAGCAAAAGCTAGGAACAAGTGGTCAACATGCTAGAAACTTTGTTTAGCACAACTAAAACTTCCCTTTTCAACTAATGCCCTCAAGAACATGAACAGGCTTCTTTGTCACGTTATTAATACTTTTTGGAATGCGGTCATGTGCTACACACACGCTTCTCCCTAGGTGCTCAGTAAGCAATTTCAGCTTTACACTTAATATTTCAGTTGTGCCCTCCAGCTCTCATGAAAGAAATGTAGATTTAAACTAGCAAAGTTGCACATTTTGCTGACATTTTCCAAGCTCTACATGTCCACATCCTTTCCTCACGAAGAGTTTTGAGACACACACAGAACGAAACAACTACACCCTAAGAACGATAACCTCATCTCTGTTTGACAAATTTATAAGATGTAACGCGGGAACATTTGGAGTGGGCGGGCAACGTACTGTGCTTGAACCGCTCGTTGAACTCGGCATCCTTCTTCTCCTTGTTCTCCTGTAGGATCTGCACAGCATGAACACCCGCATTAGATAGCAGAGCGCGCTTAAGCTCACTTCACTTTGGGGGAGGAGACGACGACGGGTTTAGCGGATTGAGGGCAAACCGAAATCAAGCAGAGGTCACAAGTTGATTGATATACCTGGAAGAGGGGCTTGTCGCGCTGGGCGGTGCCGTCGTCCACCCGCTCCCCTCTCGTCCGCTTCGCCTCGTCGAGCTGCGAAAATTTTCCCACCAGATTTCAGCGGTTTCTCTAGGGTTTCCCCTTCAGATTTTTAGTTCTACATGGCGATCGAGATGGAGAGAGAGAGTAGTGGTAGTAGGCTTGCCTGCTCCTCGGAGATGAAGTTTACGAGGCGGATGGTCGCCGGAGCGGCCGCCTTGGAGCTCGTCGTCGTCTCCTCCCCGCCCATTCCACCGACTACTCGCTACGGTCTCTGCGCGTGGTGGGGTTTGCTAGGCAGCCTAGGCTCACCGCTCCAAGTGGCCTCACAGCCGTTGATTATCATCCAATAGATCTAAGCCTATCGTTACGGCTTAAGTTGATACGGTTGTCTGAGCTAAACTTCGTCAGCTATCATAACTGATCTAGTGTAAAGTAGCATTCTACTTTTATTTTCGAAACACCATCTTTAGATGCTTTATTTCAGATTCATCCATCTAGTCAACACCAATCTAAAAATAATTCTCTTCTCTTCTTCACCATTCCTTTCTCTTCCCCATCAGTCCACCACATATTCTTCCTCCATAGCAGAGAATTTCCCACCATTTTCTCTTCTCCATAATAGCTACCGCAATAAGTGCAACAGGCAATAGCGTTGTGTACCCTTTAGCCAACCACATCCTCTACTATTACGTGCAGCATCCCGTAGCCATCAAGCCTCTTACAGCTTGCCCTTGGTTGCACCCACACTTTGCATCGTCGGCCCCAATGTGCTGCTCGATGTTACCTACACCTATGCCATAGAAATCCAACTCTTGCTGTAACTCTAGGAGCATGCTCTTCACCTCCTTTACCTTTGAAGAGGCTATCATAGCCACGTTGACGTCGACGACAATGAGCCAATCTAACTACTTCTTGGGTTGGATCTCATTGATGATAATGAGGTAGCAACAGATCACATCGCTCCATGAAGATTTGGCGTTGGAGGGCTTGAACCTGGCAGGAGTGATGTTTTGGGTGTGGCAACAGAGACAGACAACGTCATAGGATGTGAGAGCTGGGCACGAGCCCAGGTGTGCACGAATCAATAAGCGAAATCTAGGAAACGAATAAGTATGAGTGGTTTCGATATCTTCTCTATACTAAAACTAGCGGCTAGATGGTACAACTAATACTCTGAGATCAGCATCTAGAGATACGGTTTTAGGTCCTGTCCATAGAAAATTTTTCGTGATTTTTCTGAATGCGTCGTCGTCTAATCAGGTTGTGTTGCAAACGTGACTGAAGCTTTTTACTGTTCCAGATGGCTTGAGCGGGCTGCATGATTTGCATCGGGCATCGCAGTTACTACTGGCAAACCAAGAAACCGAGAGCCGCGAGCGCTCGACTGGACCAATAGGAAGCCGAGATCCAGCCGCTATGACATCGACAAAGGATCAAGTGAAATCTTAGCAAATCCACGCTAAATCGAGTAGCAATTCATTCATCTCTCTCTCGCCTCGCCTCGCCTCGCTTGTCTCGTCTCTCCCTGCACTCGAAATTGAGATCCCCAAATTCGTGTGCGCCCCCCTCCCCTCCCCCACCACATTCCAAAATTTCCAACTTAGATCTCTGCCTCCGCCTCCGCCTCCGATCCCCAATAAGGCCGGCATGGAGGATACGCCGCCGCAGCCGGCGCACGCGTCTCCTCCGTTCCCGGCGCTCTTCACCCCGCCGGGCGCCTTCTCCCCGGGGTCCGCGCGGGGCAGCCCCAGCCCGGGCGCCGGCCCCCGGCCCGCTGCGCCGGCGCACTTCAGCACGCCGCCCGGCCCGCCCGTCTTCTCCTCGCCGCTGCGCCCCGCCGCCGTGCCCTTCCGCGCCACCCCGGCCTCCCCGCTGCCCGCGCCCTTCGCCGCCCGCGCCGCCTACTCCGCATCCTCCTCCGTCTCCCTCCCCACCTCCTCCGCCCCGCACTTCCTCAACGGCGCCGCCACACCGTACGCCGCCCACCTCCCCTCCGCGGCCCCGCCCCTCGAGGACTCCAGCGTCGATTCCCCCTACGTCCACTTCTCTGCCCACAAGGTACGCCTCTCTCGCACCTCACCGCAGTAAGCCAGTAATGCCTGCCCATCTCCTACAACTCAACTATGCGGCGCATAAGTGCAGTACCATCTGGATCTTACACGATTACACCACTTCATGAATTACGAATTATGCATGTTTTTTAGATGCAAAGAGTGTTTAGTGCATAGGGTTGTGCAATTTCTGCAGCTTGTTCCCTACAGTAAAATTGCGCCTTTTGTGATTAGCCTTTTCTACTTGTAGGTCCTGAAGCAGAAGAAACTGCTGAATGCTCCTAGCTTGGGGTTCGGAGCTCTAGTTTCTCCAGGGAGGGAGGTGGCACCTGGGCCGGAGGCTATTGAGCGCGATCCGCACCGTTGCCTGAACTGCGGTGCTTATGTGAATTTGTACTGCAACGTGTTGATTGGCTCTGGGCAATGGCAATGTGTCATTTGCAAGAAGCTGAACGGCAGCGAGGGGGAATTCGTGGTCTCCAGCAAGCAGGACCTGCTCCAGTGGCCGGAGCTCACTTCATCGGCTGTTGATTATGTGCATTCGGGGAATAGGCGGCCAGGCTTTGTCCCGGTGTCCGACTCTAGGGTGTCCAGGCCCATTTTTATCCTCATAGATGAGTGCCTCGACGAAGCGCACCTGCAGCATCTGCAGGGCTCCTTGCATGCTTTTGTGGATTCACTCCCTCCTACCGCAAGGATTGGGATCATCTCCTATGGTAGAACCATCTCAGTGTATGATTTTTCGGAAGGGGTGGCAGTGTCAGCGGATGTGCTACCTGGAAATAAATCGCCTACCCATGAGTCTTTGAAGGCGCTAATCTATGGGACGGGTGTGTACTTGTCACCTATTCATGCTTCGCTGCCTGTTGCACATACTATATTCTCATCTCTGAGACCCTATCAGTTCAGTGTTCCGGAAGTGTCAAGGGACCGATGCCTTGGTGCAGCGGTAGAAGTTGCCCTTGGTATTATTCAAGGGCCATCAGTGGAGTTGTCTCGTGGAATTATCAAGAGATCTGGAGGCAACTACAGGATCTTGGTGTGTGCGGGTGGCCCTAGCACATTCGGGCCAGGATCAGTGCCTCATTCTGTTCAACACCCAAACTATGCTTACCTGGAGAAGACAGCTATGAAGTGGATGGAGCATCTTGGTCATGAAGCACAGAGACACAGTACCATCGTTGATATTCTTTGTGCCGGAACATGTCCTGTGAGGGTTCCTGTTCTGCAGCCACTGGCGAAGTGTTCTGGAGGTGTGCTTTTACTTCATGATGATTTTGGAGAGGCCTTTGGGGTCAACTTGCAAAGGGCATCGACTAGAGCAGCCGGTTCCCATGGCTTACTTGAGATCAGATGTTCAGATGACATGCTTATCACTCAAGTCATTGGCCCTGGTGAAGAGGCATCTCCTGATTCTCATGAAACATTCAAGCATGATACTTCATTTTGTATCCAGATGCATAGTGTTGAGGAGACACAGAGTTTTTCCGTGTCTATGGAGACAAAGGGTGATATCAAAAATGATTTTGTTTACTTCCAGTTTGCAGTCCGTTACTCTAATATGTATCAAGCAGAAATCACTAGGGTGATCACTACGAGGCTGCGAACTGTTGATGGTTTGTCTGCGTATCTGGCAAGTGTGCAAGAAGATGTTGCTTCTGTTATCATTGGTAAGAGAACTGTCTTGCATGCCAGAACTCCCTCTGATGCTATTGACATGAGGCTCACAATTGATGAAAGAGTTAAGGACATAGCTCTCAAATTTGGTACTCAGGTTCCAAAATCAAAGCTTTATCGGTTCCCAAAAGAGCTGGCAGAACTACCTGAGTGCTTGTTTCATTTGAGAAGGGGGCCACTCTTAGGTAGCATAATAGGACATGAAGATGAAAGATCTGTGCTTAGAAATCTGTTCTTGAATGCCTCATTTGACCTCTCGCTCCGTATGTTGGCACCTCGTTGTATAATGCATCGTGAAGGTGGTACATTTGAGGAGCTGCCAGCATATGATCTTGCCATGCAATCAAATGCTGCAGTGGTACTGGACCATGGAACAGATATTTTCATTTGGTTGGTAAGTCACCTCCTATCCGATTCATCTCCTTTTCTGCATTATCTCAGTTTTGTAACTTCATGTTTAGCTTACTCCTTTCACCTTTGTCTTCAACTCTTGTAGATGACCATCATTCTTGATGATAGGGCTTTTTTCACTAGTGTTGGATGATACTTTTTGCTTAGCTGAGATTGTAGCTGTTGTGCATGGCTTTGTTCTTGATTGCCATATTTGAACCTTCAAGATGTCTGAGCAAGTAAAGGGCCACGGTACCACATGATAGTGTGATTCTATAGAGTGAACTGAAGCTGTTGCTTGTACAATCTCTGCTACGGATTTTTTTTGGGGGGGGGGGGGGGATTTAGCAGTATCATATTTGAGAAAACTAACTTACAACAACAAAGCCTTTTGTCCCAAACAAGTTGGGGTAGGCTAGGAATGAAACCTTCTTAAGATCAGAGAGATATGAGCGTTGAAAAAAAAACCTACAATGCTAAAACTCTAAGCTGTACAACCTGCTATCTGAGCCAAGAACCTAAAACACTGCCCCTAACTTTCTTATGGTTCCGGTACGTAGATCGCTAACTTCCATGCACTCCTATCCAAAGCTAATTCTTTATATACATTTCAATCCCTCAAGTCTCTTTTAACTGCTTCTTGCCATGTCAGTTTTGGTCGACCTCTTCCTCTTCTTACATTTTCAGTACGTTTTAAAATTCCACTACGTACCGGTGCCTCAGGAGACCGTCGTTGGAGATGTCCGAACCATATCAAGCGATGTTGGATAAGCTTCTCTTCAATTGGTGTTACCCCCACCCTATCACGTATATCATCATTGCAGATGCGATCCCGCCTTGTATGACCACAGATCCACCGCAGCATCCTCATCTCCGTTACACTCATTTTCTGTATATGTTGTCTTTTAGTCGCCCAACATTCTGCTCCATATAGCATTGTGGGTCTGATCGCCGTCCTATAGAACTTACCCTTTAACTTTTGAGGGACTTTTTTGTCACACAGGACACTAGATGCTTGGCGCCATTTCACCCACCCCGCTCTTATCCTGTGGCTCACGTCTTCATCAATCTTATCGTCCCACTGTGGCATCGATCCCAAATAACGAAACATGTCCTTCTTAGGCACTACTTGTCTATCCAATCTAACATCTCCATCATCTACCCTAGCACCACTGAAATCACACCTCATATACTCAGTTTTAGTCCTACTAAGTCTAAAGCCCTTTAATTCTAAGGTGTTCCTGCATAACTCGAGTTTCCTATCAACACCTATCCTACTCTCATCAACCAGCACCACATCATCAGCGAAAAGCATACACCAAGGGATATCTGCTTGTATGTCCCATGTGACCTCGTCCATCACTAGGGTAAAAATGTATGGACTCAATGCTGATCCTTGTGTAGTCTTATCTTAATGGGAAAGTCATTAGTAACACTATCACACGTTCTAACATTAGTCACAACATTTTCGTACGTGTCCTTAATTAGGGTAATATATTTTGTTGGAACTCTTTTCTTTTGAAGCGCCCACCACATGATATTTCTTGGCACTTTGTCATAGGCTTTCTCCAGGTCAATAAATATCATGTGAAGGTCCTTCTTTTGCTCTCTATACCTCTCCATCAACTGTCGTAGTAAGAAAATCGACTCCGTGGTCGACCTCCCAAGCATGAAACCAAATTGGTTTGGCATCACGCTAGTTACTTTTCTTAAATGACGCTCAATCACTCGTTCCCAGAGCTTCATTGTGTGGCTCATGAGCTTAATTCCTCTATAATTAGTACAATTTGAATGTCTACTTTATTTTTGAAAATTGGTACTAATGTGCTCCTCCGCCACTCGTTTGACATTTTGTTCAACCTAAAAATGCTATTGAACAACTTAGTTTGCCAAACAATTGTCACTTCTCCTAGGCATTTCCACACCTCAATAGGAATGTTATCAGGCCCCAACGTCTTATCCACTTTCATCCTTTTTAAGGCCTCTCTTACTTCCGACTCTTGGATTCTTCGAACAAACCATTTATCGGTGTCGTCAAAAACATTATCCAGTTTAATCATACTATAATCATTATCATGATTGAACAACTTGTCGAAGTAATCTCTTCACCTATCCTTGACCTCCTCGTCTTTCACCAAAAGTCTATTAGTGTCGTCTTTGATGCATTTAATTTGGTTGAAATCTCTCGTCTTCCTTTCTCGAATTTTAGCCATCTTGTAGACATCCTTCTCTCCCTCCTTTGTACTTAGTTTATGATAAATCTCCTCATATGCCCTGCCTCGTGCCTCACTCACCGCTTTTTTCGCATTCTTTTTTGCGGCTTTGTATTTCTGTACGTTGTCATCGCTGCTATCATGATACCTTCCGTAACCATCCTCTCCTTAAACGCCTGTGCGGTGTCTCCTTTGAGTTTCCACCACTTCGTTCTCGTGACTCTGGCGACCTTAGCTTGTCGGACCCGTAACCTAAGACGAAAATCGGAGACTACCAACTTATGTTGCTGGACAACACACTCTCCAGGTATAACCTTACAATCTATGCAGGCTCGTTTGTCTTCCCTCCTAACAAGAACAAAATCGATTTGACTAGAGTGCTGACCATTGTTAAAGGTAACTAAATGAGAATGTCTCTTTTTAAAGAAGGTGTTAGCTATCATGAGATCAAAGGCTACGGCAAAATTTAAGATATCTTCTCCCTCTTGATTTCTATCACCATAACTAAAACCTCCATGCACCCTTTGGAACCCTCCACTATTTGTACCGACATGACCATTGAAATCGCTTCCTAAGAGAATCTTTTCATTGATAGACACACTTCTAACCATGTCATCTAGGTCTTTTCAAAATTGCCTCTTAGCGGTCTCATCCAACCCTACTTGAAGCATATGCGCTAACAACATTCAAAACCAAGTCACCAAAGATTAGCTATGACTAGAATAATCCTATCCCCTTGCCTCCTCACATCGACAACTCCACTCTTGAGGCGCTTATTGATTAAGATGCCCACTCCATTCTTGTTTCGTTTTGTTCCAGTATACCACAGTTTGAATCCAGTATGCTTCACCTCCTTTGCCTTCTGACCCACCCATTTAGTCTATTGAACGCACAAGATATCTATAGTTCTATACGTTTTCTAATCACTGTATCAACTATCTCTCTTAACTTACTTGTTAAGGACGCTACATTCCAACTACCCATACGAATCCTACTCTTCTCGACTAGTTTCCATACGAATCCTACTCTTCTCGACTAGTTTCCTTGCCCCTCGTACTCATCGAGTAAAGTGCGAAGACCCTTGCCCATTTTCCACTACATCTGGGCGCCAACGTAGCGCCTCACTAAGGGAGTGACGTCCCGGCCCTTGCTCATTTACCATCATACCCGGGTTCTGATATAGCGCGTCGCTAAGAGGGTTACGCCTCAACGAAACTTTTAATTTGGGTTTCATTCCATGAGAAAACTAACTTGCTTCTAGGATTTCAAGTTTATGTAATAGGTAGCAAAGTTTTTGCAAGAGATAGCATGAATGTAATTTGAAAAGGTGAATGCATTGGAAACACTGAATTATCACTGGTAGATACAAATACAATAGAAACTAGTTGATGGTTATAGAGAATATATATGTGTAAATGATGTTGATACTTGATAGACTAGGACTACTGGAAGATAACATTTTTTTTTGGCTTTCTTAACGTTTCCTTTACACATCACATCATCATGCTGGGACAATTTTGGTTGTTCATCATTTCCCTGTCAGAATAATATTTCCTTGCACTTTGTTGTTACTGTGTGTTTTCAGGGTGCTGAACTAGCAGCCCAAGAAGGACAAAGTGCAGCAGCTTTAGCAGCATGCCGTACGCTGGCAGAAGAGCTCAGCGAGCTCCGTTTTCCAGCTCCCAGGATACTTTCGTTCAAAGTCAGTTTCCTTGTTCTCATCCTTCACTGTCATTTTCGAATTCCAACTACTTTTCTCCTCCTAGTATCAAATCTTGTGCTCATAGTTTTACTCTCCTGTCTAATATAGCCCATGTTAGTTAGATTATATCTTATTCATAGGAAAATTGGTGCTAGAAACATCATTTCATTTATGAAGTTCAATATAAGTCTGTAGTTTGCTTTGAAGCGCTTAACATGTCCTTTATTTAAGATTATTGTGGCATATGAGCTTTCTTCACATCCCTGATCTAGGGTGTACAATTCTTTCAAATCATTCAGTATGACAATATTCACAAATTCATTAACTATGCAACTAGCATCAAATACCACTTAAAGAGCGCCACCTGCTTTACTTTTATTTTTTGGTATTTTGGTACAGGAAGGGAGCTCTCAGGCTAGGTATTTTGTCTCACGCTTGATACCAGCTCACAATGACCCTACTTATGAGCAGGTAATATTTTCTCTGCACCTTAGCACTGCAACATTCTGTTTCACCTGAATTCATCCCCACTGTGTTATTTCACTGATAATTGTTACGGTGGCTAGTAATGTGGTCCTTGATAAAGTAAACCGCAAGTAGCTATGTTGGCGCAGCTGTAATTGTTAACAGGAGCACTTTTGCGTGTTTCAGGAGTCAAGATTTCCTCAGTTACGGACCCTTACTCCTGAGCATAGGGCTAGGCTAAAGAGCAGCTTCATCCACTTCGATGACCATAGTTTCTGCGAGTGGATGCGCAGCCTCAAATTGGTCCCACCGGAACCAAGCTAACACAAATAATCGGTGGAGTGCAACCCGGAAGGTGGATAGATACAGAAGCCAGGGTTTGGCTTCTGACAGAGTTGCCAGACGATAGCTGAAAAGCTTTGTGAAGTAAAATTGTGCCCTGCGTACCATGCCAAGGCCCAAACACATGTTTGGTTTGGTGAAGTGCCATTTAGGGCGCAGTTACAGTTGTATGATTTTGGCTGATTCTTTTTCTCTGACGCGGTAGCATAAATACGTAAATTGTGTATTGTCATACAGGCGCGAAATTCACAGAATAAGAGCGTCGCAGATGCTCTCCTGCTGTTGAAGAGTTCGTTGGATGTCATACGGGACAACTTTGGCCTGACTATTCTTTGGATTCCATTTGTTCGTTCAGGCCTTAAGGGGGTCTCAGGCTATCGGCTCCTAGAACCAAAGTGTGTACATTGTAACCGTGCTGAGTGTTTCCAGCCCTTCATTTACACTCGATTTGCGGTGGTAAGTAGCCTGTGGTAAAACTGAACAAAACGATTTCGTATGGGCTACACTGGTTGAATGGCGATGATGAGTTGCTGACTGGTGAATGAAGGAAATGTTATAAACATCGGTAAGCGGGAGGTTTTGTAATCTTCGATCATTGGAGATGCTCTCTTTTTTCCCCCTTTTTTTTTTCGAGAAAATTGGAGGTACTCTCGAGTAGCCCCCAGTCTCCTTCCGAAGCCCACCCGGTCTAACCCATTGCAATCCTATATACGAAAGCCCATCTGTTGTGGGCCGAGGTGGAGATGGGCTTTGCCCACCTCCTTATCCTTCTCCTTCCCCTCCACTCCACCTCGCTCCATCATCCATAGCCACAGCCATTACCCCCACCCAGAGGCCAGAGGACGCGGCGCCCTGTGGCCATGCACGCATCCCTGCACTAGACCACACGAAGCGGAGAAGCAGAAGCAAGCAACCGCGAGCTCGCGATGGCCATGGCGCCTCCCGCCACCGCCACCTGCGCTACCGCCCTCCACTTCCCCCGCCCGTCTCCTCTCGGAAGCGGCGGCGGCGGGAGCCTCCAGTTCTACCGCCCGCGCTTCCGCGCGCTACAGCGGCGGAGCGGCGGCCAGGTGGCGCGCGCGGCGCTGGGGGGCTTGCTGGGCGGCATGTTCGGCGGCGGCGGCGACGACGGGGAAGCGGCGAGGAGGAAGTACGCCGACACCGTGGCGCTCATCAACAGAATGGAGCCCGAGGTCTCCGCGCTCTCCGACGCCGACCTCCGTGCCCGCACCGCCGCGCTGCAGGAGCGCGCGCGCGGAGGGGACTCCCTAGACTCCCTCCTCCCCGTACGTACACAACACTACAACCACTCATACATAATCTCTTATGCTTCCGCTTCCGATTTCAGTGTAGTTCCGATTGGAGGCAGGGGGAAAAATACAGATGTGGTAGTTGAATGGTGCCCTGCAGATGTTTAACTGTAGTAGTAGGACAATGGTGAAGTAAATCAAGCGACAGCAATTAGTTAGTTTACATTATTTTCTTACAGCATATTCTATGCCCCAACATTAGCTGTACAATTGTGACTTGTAACATCCTTTTCACTTTACTTACTGCTGCAAGGCCAAAAAAAGAAGAGGAGGTTAATATTTGAACATCTTAAACATACTAAGGCATTACAACAAGGTAATTTAGGAGTTCAACATGTACTTGATTAGTGACTCTAGTACATTATTACATTTTAAGTATAATGTTTCTCAATAGCACTAGAAATATTGCACGTTCTATGTTAAATAACAGCAGCTAAATTCTTTCAACTCTAAGTTGAAATGTTACTCATTTTCAGTGTTGCTATGACCTAATTCTGTTAATTTTTAATGTTTTGTTAGCAACTTTAATGTTTTCCTTTGGAGTGACTACAATATAATTTTATTAACAAAATTACGGCCACGTTTATTCTCAAGTATCAGATTGGGCCGTAACATGAACAATGGTGGACAGAAATCGAGCAAGTTGAACAGAATAATGCAATAAACTTGAACACAATTACACGAAGATGCAACAATTAATTATAAAATAGCATCTAATGAAAATAAGTTTTGTTCTAATTTTATGTAAAATAAGAATACAACATATATAAATGCAAAACCTCAATATAAAAACTGAAGAACTTGGAAACTAAATGACCCTCTTGGCCACATTACATTGAAAGAATGCAACATCATGAAATATTTTAAATTTTATGTTACAAGGAAAAGGTCAATGCCTACAACATATATGCAACTCAAAAATGAACCTAGTAAAAACAGAATTTTCTCATTGTTGGATTAAGAAAGGAGGTTGTAACAGATGGAGATATAACTAAATTGACCAGTTCACTGTTTGAGAGATGGGAGAAGTTACTATTATTTTTATCCTTAGAGATATTATATATTAATCATCCACTATTCTTTTCCAGTAGGTACTACAATATTTGTCTGAAAACTGTAAAATTACTGTAAAACAAGCTAATTTTATGATATATTCAATATGTCAACTCCTGAAGCAAGATATGTCAAGGTGGAATTATCTTTATGGTTTGTTGGAAGATATGTCAAGGTGGAATTATCTTTATGGTTTGTTGGCTATTGCAGGAAGCATTTGCTGTTGTGAGGGAGGCTTCCAAGAGAGTTTTGGGTCTTCGTCCCTTTGATGTACAGTTGATTGGTGGTATGGTTCTGCACAAGGGGGAGATTGCAGAAATGAAGACTGGAGAGGGGAAGACACTCGTGGCCATTCTGCCAGCCTACTTAAATGCTTTGAGTGGGAAAGGAGTGCATGTTGTCACTGTAAATGATTATCTTGCCAGACGTGATTGTGAGTGGGTTGGTCAAGTTCCCCGATTTCTAGGACTGCAGGTTGGCTTAATTCAACGTATGTCATCACATCACATTGTTAATTATTTTTGTCTGTGCCATCTCCTAATTGCCTAGTTTGTTCAGTACCCACATTAATATTTTAAAGAGTAAAATGCATAGTGGATCATTTAACTTGTGCGGTGTGTCATCTAGGTCACAAAACTTTCAAAATACACATCTAGGCCACTGATGTGACATAAGTGGGTCATTAGTTTATCCTATCTGTTCACGATGGCATAATTCGTACGCGTGGCATGACACATAGGATTCAAAACAGTTGACGAAACATTTGCAGAAAACCCCTATGCAATCTTTTCGTTTAGCCCTACCCATGTGCCCTTACCCAAACTAGACTGCATTCTATACATACTTGTTACTTTTTGTTCGACTCCCAAGTGATCCGCGCAATGAGATCATGGTTCATGCATCATAACTTCATTAGCTCAAGCGCGACGAGTCCTGCGAGGATGATGCCACACTTTGCCGTCAGCGCCACACTCTGCCACCATCGTCTCAAGGGTTTCGTCGCAAGAGGATGTAGATGGAAAAAGTGGATAAGGCCTCGAGTAACTAGTGTGGACGGATTTGGTCTAGTTTGACTAGATTAGGATAAGGGTAAAGGGATAGGGCTAAAAAAGTATAATATTTGGGGTGTTTTGTGTAAATTTCAAAGCATTGGATCTTACATGTCATGCCAGGCGTACGAAATATGCCAACGTGGGCAGTTAGCATAGGCTAATAACCCACGTATATCACATCAGTGACCTAGATGTGCATTTTTAAAGTACAGTGACCTGGATGACACGTTTGTACAAGTTCAATGACCCTCTATACATTTTACTCTATTTTACACATAATTAAGGATACGCCCATACCAAAGTGAATGCTCGTGGATGAAATGAAGTGCTCATGGAAGTACTGCATGTATTTGAAAAGAGCAAATGGAATTATGGAAGCCCAAGAAATTGGCTTGTCTGATCCAGGAAAGCCTGGCAACTGACATGGATGTTTAGCTGAGCCTATTATCATTCTGAGTTATAGCCTGTTGCCACTCTTACATAACAGCTTCACATGCCCATGTAGCACCTTTTTTTGGTGTTGCTGGCATCATTTATTAATTTTCTCTGTTTGCTAGTGATAGTTTGTTTGACAGCTACTATTTATTTTGACAGAGAACATGACACCTGAGCAAAGGAGGGAAAATTACTCGTGTGATATTACTTATGTCACAAACAGTGAACTTGGATTTGATTATCTAAGAGATAATCTTGCGATGGTATTCCTTTTCCTTTGTTGGAAATTGTTTGTCAATGTTTTATTGCATGTTTGCCTTTTAAGAGCCAGTGATAGTTTCTTTCCTTTCTCTTCATAGGCGAAGGGACACAGATTCACAGCCTCTGCACTTAACTGAATCTTCACTTTTGTAGACTGTAGATGAGCTTGTCTTGAGGAACTTCAATTACTGTGTGATAGATGAAGTCGATTCCATCCTTATTGATGAAGCAAGAACACCTCTTATAATATCAGGCCTTGCTGAAAAGCCAAGTGATCGGTATTTCAAAGCAGCAAAAATAGCTGAAGCTTTTGAACGAGATATTCATTACACTGTGAGTGCAATAAACTAACTGTTATCCCTGTAGAATCACTTTGGAATGGAAATCTGCTCTAGATGGATCATGTAACATATCTTTTTAGATGAACTCATGTAACATATTTTCTACAATACACTTTCTTACTCTGGATCTTTTCTGTACTCAATTATTTCTAGCCCCCTGATTTTTAATACTTTCAGTTGCTCTTCCCGTTTGAGATGATATTCTACAAAGTACTTTCTAGTAATATTCTATTGCTATTTTCTTCAAAAGAGTATAACATAATAATATATATCGCTCATATAATATGTCTTTTACCTAGGCATAAATGTATGCTTATTCATACTTTTGTTTGCTTGATTAGCTAAAATATAAATTTTCATCTTATAAATGGCCATTCTTTCAGGTTGATGAAAAGCAGAGAAATGTTTTACTTACAGAACAGGGCTACGCTGATGCTGAAGAAATACTGGACATAAATGATCTATATGATCCTCGTGAACAGTGGGCTTCATATGTTTTAAATGCAATCAAAGCCAAGGAGCTCTTCCTTAGAGATGTGAATTACATTGTCCGTAGCAAGGAAGTGCTTATTGTGGATGAGTTCACTGGTCGAGTTATGCCAGTAAGTACTGGCACTATTATTCTCAGTGTTGTATGGCATTTCACCATCTGTATAGCTCAAAGTTAAAGAGTGAGTATGATACATGTGTATATAATTTATGCACTTCACATACACTTTTCACACCTTCCGGCATCCACTAATCATCCTAAAGTGGGAGTGGTGGAGAGTAGGAAAAATGTTAGGAGAGGAAAACAATATTTATTTTGTAACTAAAAGTTCTATGTACCTTAGCCATCCCTAAAATTAATTCATTCTGTTGACTCCTTGTTAGTGCATTTATGCTATGTCAAATCATATTCAGGTGATATCTCAAGCAATTCTTTGACAGCTATTAGATAATAATTTTTTGGTTGTTTGTTGTATCCTTTGATGGCAATCCTTGATCTTGTCAATTTGTGTGCAAGTGTGCAACTGGGGAACTCTTCTGTGGACTAGTATTGCACTATGCATGTGCACTCTGACTGAGGGACATAGTCACTAATATTCATCCACACAATGTCTGAAGGAAAATAAGAGGTGCAAAAGATGCAGGCCATAAGCGATCAAGTTTGCATGAATGTGGTTTGGCTTCTGGGTCCACACCAATTGTGCAAATCATTCTATTTTTAAGGCATGTTTATATGTGGGGGATTGGTTCAAAAGTTAATGTAAATTTAAAACCCCAGCCCAAGCCCAAGCCATTAGTGGGTGAAGATAAAAACATTAATTTGTAGTGTTATCCTACTCCATTGTTTCTGCAGTAGATCTGTCTTTGTAGTTTAGTTTTCACATTTCAGATATTGTTATTTTTGGCAGGGCAGAAGATGGAGTGATGGTCTCCACCAAGCAATTGAAGCAAAAGAAGGTGTACCGATACAAAATGAAACAATAACCCTCGCATCTATAAGTTACCAGAACTTCTTTCTTCAGGCAAGCGGCAATCCTTTTGTTCCAATGCTTAAATGTTATTGATGCATACTTCTGCGGAATGTAAAGTGGCAATCATCCACTGATCAAACCATTTTCCAATGCTAATTAGCTTTAATAGCCACTAACCATTATTGAGCATTTGGTTGATAGTGGTAAATCTGTAAATGTGGTGAAGAATGTATGGTTCATATGTGCTGGATGAACAATCTCATCCTTTGCTTTTGGATATGTTCAATCTGTTATTTCCTCAGGAAACTCATTCTTTTCATGACAGTTTCCAAAACTCTGTGGCATGACTGGAACTGCAGCTACGGAGAGCCAGGAGTTCGAGAGCATATACAAACTAAAAGTTACCGTTGTTCCAACAAACAAGCCAATGATACGAAAGGTACCTGCCATTTTTCTTATCGGGCATGTTTAATTTGTAGTAACTGTGAAAGAGTTGTCCTTTTGATTCAACTTTCCACATCCCTTTTTTTTGACAGGTTGATTTTGCTTCTTCCTTTGCAGGATGAATCAGATGTTGTTTTCAGAGCAACAAATGGAAAATGGCGTGCTGCTCTTGTGGAGATATCAAGAATGAATAAAGTTGGCCGTCCTGTGCTTGTTGGTACAACTAGTGTTGAGCAAAGTGAAACTTTATCAGAACAACTGCGTGAAGCAGGGATTCCTCATGAGGTATGCCTGTTAGCTTCAGTAACAGTACTGATTTCTCCCTTTTCCATTTAGCGCAACATTATTACAAAAATGCTGATATTAGAAGTTTAGAACTTATAAATAAAAGCACTGTTATGGTAATGCAATCGGCATAGCAATACAAAACAAAGTTTCTGTCTGCTTGCACTCCAGACAGTTTATTACCAATTTGGCACGCTAATTTGCAGCATATTTGAAGAGTCAGGACAACCTTTTGCTACTTGCGCTCCATGTGTAGTTTATGCACTCCATAAATTGTTTTTTCCATAAGACGAATTCACTGATTGAGCTGAGCCTACAGCAGCCGAACAAAATTCATACTTTTCTTTTTGAACAAACTAGTTCCTTCTTTCAGAGGAAGGAAAGTAGTAACAGGAAAAGAAAAAAGGAACTATTTTAAAGCAAACTAGTTCTAGCCTTCTACTCATGTGCTTGAAAGTCACAAGCTCAGGTTTCATTTCCTATGGTGTTGAAAGTCATCTCATGTTTTATTTTGAAATTTCAATTTAAGGTCCTGAATGCTAAACCAGAGAACGTGGAGAGGGAGGCAGAGATTGTAGCTCAGAGTGGACGCCTTGGTGCAGTGACACTTGCCACCAATATGGCAGGACGTGGCACTGATATTATCCTTGGAGGCAATGCAGATTTCATGGCCAGGCTGAAGTTGCGTGAGATGCTTATGCCAAGGTATTTAATCTTTGTTGTCAGAATTTTCAAAAAGTATCGTAGATGCTGCATCGTGGCTGTTTTCTTGAGGAAACAGTGCATACATGATATTGACTGGGTTCTTTATGTAATTGGATGCCTGTTACTGCAATTAATTAGCACCAAAAGTCAAATGCAAGCATAGTGACATAATTTAACTGCAGTTGTGGAAATCACCAGAACCATTATAAGATTATTTCAGCACATATGGAACAACAGCAACCAGCAGGGAAACTATATTGTGCTAAGTACTTGCGTGATAAATGTTTTGCAATGACTTACTATAACCTGTCAATGTCCATACCCCACCCTCGATGTCAAACCTTCTCGCCATTTGTTATGAAGCTTAGTTCATAGGGGATAAACACCGCCGAGAGGATGGCCGAGTGGCGTCGACGTAGAGGGAGAGAGAGAGAAGACTATAGATGAGAATGACTTCGTTATTTCTTGCTTACCTCTAATAGCATGCGGTAGCCGTCTTATATAGATGGGCTCCCCCTAACAATAGAATCTAATCCTAATCATATCTCTAACAAATAGAAACTAATATCATATCTCTAACTTCCTAATAATAAACCGGTTGGGCCTAGGGCCTATGCCCACAACACCATTACAATCCTTCCAATTGTTTACCAGTGTCATGTCCACTCCACCCATTTGATTCTGCCAATATAAGTGCCTCTAACGAGACCACATTGTTTTCTAGTGCACATGTGTAACTGGAATAAAATTCATACACTTGTCTACATGTGTCCAGCACTGCTTATATTTTCTTTTGATTCTGGAATCATGTTGCAGAGTTGTCAATCCAATAGACGGCGTCATTGTATCCAAAAAGCAGCTTCCACCAAGAAAGACATGGAAGGTAGATAACAAACTATATGTTCAGTAGTTATATGAATTAACGTGAGGTTCTGGGACTTGTTCTTCAGATTGTTGCGTTATGATTTAACTTGTGATGAAGTTGAAGGCCCAATGGCTTATTGCACTTATCCTCTCTCTCAGACAAATGAAAGCTTGTTCCCATGTGAACTTTCGAAAGACACGCTATCATTTGTCAAAGATGCAGTTGCAGTAGCTGTCGAAGAATGGGGAGAAAAATCATTAACTGAGCTAGAAGCTGAAGAGCGGCTCTCCTACTCATGTGAGAAGGTAGGCCTTTTGAAGTAATCACAGTGTGTTGAAACTCCGTTTTAACTGTGTTTATTACATTATTCAATTTTGGTAAGGAAATGCAAATGTTTAAGACTTTAAGAAACATTTCAGTTAATTCTTCAGTATTGATGAAGCTCCAAATGATTATTTGAAGCATGATTAAAAAAAGTATTAGGTGGAATACCATTTGATTGTCTACGTACATGTCTTGGATATCTGGCAATATATTGGTAATTGGTTGATACATAGCGGTATTGGATATCAAAATGTTGGTTTATATTTATAACCATATTATAATATATCTTTTTTATATAACTCTATCTTTTGAGTGTCTTATGGTTTTAAGTTGCTATTTACTTGTAACAAACCTGTTTGATTCCTTAGCTGCAGTAGTCAGTTGTTTACCACATCTTTTTAGAGACGATAAACCAGAAAAAAGAACACATCTATGTTATCCTTTCTGAGGATAGCAATTCACACTTAGATTGGAGACTTGGAGTTGCAATCTGGCCAGAAGACAATGGTCGCAACCGGTCTGTGGCCTTGTGTGAGAGGAGGGTTGGTGGCTTCTTGGTGACTGGGGCGGCCTGCTAGGAGTTGACGGCAACAGCGGAGATGGAGGTGTGGGGTGGTGGTTGGCGGGCGTGGGGTGACAAGCAGCGGCAGAGCCTTGGAGGAGACAGGGGGATGGAGATGACGAGGTCTTGTTGGGGAATGGGGATTGAGGCTGGTTGGGATGGGTTTCTCGGATGCTTGGCACTTGGGGTTGGGATGTTGAGTGCATGAGCATCTTGCCTTTGGGCTATTGGGCTGCTGAGTGCTGAGGGAAGCACCTACGGATGAAGCAGCGAAGCTTTGAAGGAGCCAGGAGGAAGCATTGGAGGGTATGCACTTGAGCTTGGCTTGTTAAAGTGTTGAGCCTTGGTGCAGGCTCGAGCTCAGCTCGTATTTGAGCTTGAGCCAAGCTCGTGTAGTTTGTCGAGCCCAAGTTTTTTTTACAGCCCTACCAGGAACCCGTGGTGAAATTAGTTTTAGGACCTCAGGTGCTAGTAGGTGTTGTCGTTTTTGTTGATTCGGTGATTAAATGGTGTCTTTACCCATTTTGGGTTGGTGCTGTATTTTCTTCTATCAATGAAATGAGGCAGAGCTCCGGCCCTTGTTTCAAAGAAAAGAAAAAGTTGAATAGTGGTTTTATGCTTTCCACTCTAATAAGAATGACACTAATCTAAAAACACATGAAGGGATAAGTACACCATTCAGTTCTGTTTTAAAAATTGTGCAAATCATTTTGAGAAAAGTATAAAAGCACCTCCCGAAAAAGTTTTGGGACCCTTAATGACTTAAGGTATTGAAAATCGCTGGAAGAAACATATATGCATATTTAAAAATATGGATTAGCGATTCATTTTGAATGTTGCAAAGTTTCCTGAACTTATTTAATTATTATTTTTGCGGAAGTTGTACTTACATCAGTGTCAGACTCAGACAGTATATACGCATGTCAGTGCTGCACACTTGCATTGTTTTTTAAGAACCAAAAGGCAAACCCCAGCTCCATTTTCATTAATAACACCAAAGGGCATACTTGCACTGTTTGACTCTCTAAAATTGTATACCAGAAGTGGAACTGCTTATAAAAGCCATCTTTGGAACTATAGGTGCTATTATGATTTCAGGTATTTGATTAAGATGTATTCTAGTCTGTGGATATTCTGTTAAAAGTTTGCCTGCCTCTAAAATTGTAGCAGTGACCTTCTTGTCACTAGGCACGAGCTGCTTTCTGTTTATCCATATTGTACCCAAAAAAAAAAGATTCATATACAGGACACTTAACTATGTTTCTTTATATGTCAGGGACCAACACGTGATGAAGTAATAGCAAATCTGAGAAATGCGTTCATGAAGATAGCGAATGAATACAAGGTTTACACAGAGGAGGAAAAGAAGAAGGTTATGTTGCACATAAAAGGATATTTAAAGATTTACCTATTGCTCTTGAAGAGCATAGTGATCAACTGAGCATGACATTATTATTATGTATTCAGGTCATCGCAGCAGGTGGGCTTCATGTAGTAGGAACAGAACGACATGAATCACGCAGAATTGACAATCAGGTAATATACTGTTCAAGCTACTGTTGTTAATATACAAAAGTCAGTCCGTGATCCAGGGTATATCTTCTGTTTGGGCAGATTGTTCATGCGTTATGTCAAAATAAATATAAGTGGTCTATTTTTTGTAGCCTTACAAAAATCAAATGTTATCTCGTCGTGTGCAATAACTAAGTAATTCTCAAATGTTGAGTGTTTCTTGGAGTTGGCCAGTGTAGAGAAGATGGGAGCAATCACCACACAGCCATAGGCAGGGGTGGCATTCTATTAATAGGCCAATAGGCACAATTACAGGAGATTACAATCCTCAATTAGAGGAGCTATTCTAGGCTAGTGTAACAATAGAAGGAAAGGTATTAAAAATACTATTAATTCTAATAGCCAGCACTGTTGTTCAAAAGAAGAGCCAAAAAGCCTACATGAATCAGTCCTTGTTATGGATATTTTTTCCAGAAGAAATGGAGTTAAAACTGTTGGTAGTGAGGCAAATGAGAGAAATAGGTGTGCAGATTGAACTTTTGGAGTGTATCATAGTTTGAGAGAAAAAAAATGTGGAAACCTGGTAGCTAGCAGTACTGCTGGTATTCCCATCCCAACTATGTCTTACACTTCATTGTACAATCTACAACTTCATTACTAATGTTAATTTGTTTGAACACCAAAACATCCACTAACTTTTCAATAGGGCTTTGATTACTGTAAACTTGGTTGTATATCGTCCCATTTGATTGGTTTGCTTTATCTGGTGTAGCTTCGTGGTCGAAGTGGCAGGCAAGGGGATCCTGGGAGCTCTCGATTCTTTCTTAGTCTTGAGGATAATATCTTCCGAATCTTTGGAGGTGACAGGATACAGGTTTGTGTTATTTTCACTATTTCCATTTCTTTCGTAAGGGTCACATGAGCAGGGGAAGCATTTTCGGGGAAAAAAAAATCCCCCCCCCCCCGGCGCGATAAATCTGAATTTCGGATTTTTTTCTTAAATTTTTGAAAAAATCATTTGAATTTCTTAATTTCAAATCTGAGTTTTTGAGGAAAAATGGGAAAAAAAAAATAGTGCCGGTTTTGGGGTTTGAGCTCACAACCTCATGCCTACCCATCCCATCCCATCCCTCACCATTGCACTAGCTAAGTGTTTCTTTCCAAGTGTTAGTTATAAAATATATTTAAACCTGAAATTTTGAACGAAAATCCACTACTTTGACCAATTTTCGGACCCCGCCAAGAAAATCAATTTTCGGCGAAAATCGTGAAATTTTGGCTGAAATTTGAATCCCTGCACATGACAACGATATCAAAGGCTGCACAAGTACAGCATTGCATTCAAAAGTCCCTCATTCAGTATTTCCCATCTTGGTGGTATAACTTACTTGACTTAAAGCTTCTGATGAAGTAGAATGTTTGTTTAAGTTGATGTCTCTATTCTTTGATAATTGTATATTCTCATTCATGAAGGTGGAATGCCACGGACTAGAATCCATTCACTAATTAAAGGAACCCCACAACATTGCAATGAAGTGCACCTACCTCACACAGCCACTCGGGTGCCATAAAATGTTAGAGTAAAATATCAGAATATTAGTAAAAATAGTGGATCCATGAGCAATTTACACAATGCCTGCTACTTCCAATAAACTGATTGCGTTTCTTAGCTGTATATATACATATACGTATACGTGTATATACATATACGTATACATATATACACATATACGTATACGTATATACACACACATATAGAGGTAGAAAAAGGAAGGCATTAAGAGACCCTCCTGGCCCAACCCTAGACACACTAAGATCCTTTTTCAAACTTGCTTTGCTTCTATTTCAAGTCAAGAGATAAATAAATAGCCACATCCCATTGCATTGATCGGGGGTGCTTGTAGTGACTTAGGGGGTCGAAGACCAATAAGCGGCTTATTTATACCAAGCATTCCTTTTATGGTTAGATCCAATCTCCTGGTCCCTGCGGAAAGGAAAAATAATTTCACGTTCTTCCTTTCAAGAAGGGAGGATTAGGGAAGTCCTATTGATTGATGCTTTCTATATAATGGCGCAATTCTTCTAATATGCTCCTCTAAACTTTTAATCTAAACCCTATTTTAACTAGTACCGGCAAGAGTATATCTGTTACAATTGAAATTACTGCACCATTCAGTACCGATGGCTTATCCAGACTATTAATTCAACATTTCATGAAAGTTAAGAAATAAAATAGTGTAACATTCAACTTTTTGAAAAATATTGCCAACTGTGTCTTGTGTAGGGTCTGATGCAAGCCTTCAGAGTCGAAGATCTCCCTATTGAATCAAAGATGCTAACAAGAGCCCTAGATGAAGCTCAACGGAAAGTTGAGAACTACTTTTTTGATATCAGGAAGCAGTTATTTGAGTATGATGAGGTATTGAATAGCCAGAGAGATCGGGTATATGCAGAAAGAAGACGTGCCCTTGCATCTGATAGTCTGGAGTCACTTATTGTGGAATATGCTGAATTAACAATGGATGACATATTAGAGGTTAGTTACCAGGCACCATGGTCATAAACGAGCTAGTTTGGTAAATGCTCCTAAACATTAAATGCTGAAGGTTTACCACTTCATCTGAAAGCCTGCAAACATTATGTTTACCCTGAACCCTCGTTGCTGTAAGTCTTTTTAACTCTTTGCAGGCAAACATAGGTCCTGATACCCCGAGGGAAGGTTGGGACCTTGGCAAGCTCATAGCTAAACTTCAACAGTGAGTTTTCAGACAATACATCTACTATTCTTTGGTCAGAAGATTTCAGGGGATCTATTGACTGATATACTATCTCCTTTGTAATGTTTCTATTTTTTTCTGCTAGGTATTGTTACCTATTAAATGACTTGACACCAGAAATGTTGGAGAGTAAATGCTCAAGTTACGAGGATTTACAAGAGTATCTTCGTACCCGAGGGCGTGAAGCATACTTTCAAAAAGCTGTTAGTTGTTTGCCTTTGGTTTCATGGATGGAGTTGTCTTGCATGATATATATTGGAAGATTATAGAACCGTTAAGAGTAATGCAAAATAATTTTAACAAATGAAAAAAGAATTAAAGTTTCACCATTACATTGTACTTACACTATTTAAATTACTCTAGCAAATTCAAGCCAATATATCTTATTATTAAAAGGGGACAGCACCAAATCTAAGAAGAAAACTTAAGCAAGGGCTTTCCACAGTTCAGACCAGGTATTTAAAAACCGGTAGTTACCAACCGGTTACCGCTGGTTGCCTGGAACCCCGGTGGGCACTAGGAGGAAAAAACCAGCCGAAATCCTGGTGATTACAAATGTACTTTCCAGATTGGTTTAGGTCTTTTTTTGTGTTAGATTATCTATTGTATCAATTAAATATACATAAATAACATTTTGTGATAGGTTTTCTTTGGCTTTTCCTGGTTTTTGGTGGTTTTTCTGGTTTTTTAAGCGGTTTTTCCCGGTAGCCGGAACCGGTTACCGGTTTTCAAATGCCCAAATTCAAAATTTGAAACGTGAATTACATCCATTTTTCCCAATTTTTTTGGTAATCGGCTAGTTACTGTTACCTCCCGCCGGCCGAGTTTTGCACCGGTTCCGAGATTTCTACCCCTGGTTCAGACTTTAATTCAAATATCAAGGGTGCTTTTCTTCAAGATGGCATTCAAGACCACAATAGCTTAGATGAACTATTGACCAAATTATATTAGGAGCATAAAAAGTAATAAGCTGTAATTCCTTGTTTTCAAATGTCCTAACTAGAGATAGAAAACCCAAAACCGGAGGAAAACATGGTCGGCGGGTGGTACCAGTAATCGGCTGGTTACCGGAAAACCCGGAAAAAAGCCGAATGAAATTCGTGAATCAAAATTTAAATTGGGTGGTTTGAAAATCAGTAACCGGAAAAACCGCTAAAAAACTGGAAAAACCGCTAAAAAGGAAAAATTGCTAAAAACCGGAAAACCCAAGTTGGGAGTACAATAATTGATGTATATTTATTTCATACAATATATAATCTAGTATAAAAAAGAGCATAAACCAACCTAGTAAGTACATTATGCAGTCATAAATTTAAATTCACACCGGAAAATTTTCGGCCGGTTTTTAAATTCTGGTACCCACTGGTTTTTCCGGTTACCGGCCGGTAATCGTCGGTTTTTTATCCCTGATCCTAATTTCTCTGTTTATATGGCAGGAAATTGTGGAGAGGCAAGCACCGGGCTTGATGAAGGAAGCCGAGCGGTTCCTAATTCTAAGCAATATTGATAGGCTCTGGAAGGAACACTTGCAGGCGTTAAAGTTTGTGCAACAAGCTGTTGGTTTAAGGGGTTATGCCCAACGAGATCCCCTTATCGAATATAAACTTGAGGGATATAATCTTTTCTTGGATATGATGGCTCAAATCCGGAGAAATGTTATTTATTCTGTATATCAGGTTTGACCACCCCCGATGGGCAACAGCTCCTCCCCTTCCTATATTTTCTTTAAATAATAGAGCATACTATACATTATTTGACCCTTCTTGTCACCTTTAACTAACATTTCAAAGAATTGGTTAAGAGTGATGCAATTGCAATGACTGGTAACTCTTTTTTATTTTAATCAGTAGGCAGATTTCCCCTCTCTGTAGGGTAACAACTTGGAATGAAAACGTAGCTTGTCACTAGTGGCATTGTATGAACAATTTTGAAACCAACTAGATCATCTACAATATAAGGTTGTAGCTATGGCTTTCTTGCACTGTGAATCACTGTGTATGCTCTCATCCTTGCCTTAGATTCTGGTCTGGTCCATTTGCTTCTTTGCACAAGCAAGGCACATATCTCATTTGGCTTTCCCATGTGATCTGTATTTGATCTTCCTAACACTGGTATAATCATTCTTGGCTCTTGAATGTGCTTCAGCCCAGATATCTAGTGATTTTATTCTTTGGTTTTGAACAGTTTCAACCAGTGATGAAGAAGCAAGAAGTGGAAAATTCCGAGAAGGGGCCGAAAAAGAAAGTAGACAAGGATGCTAACAAACTTGGTGCTGCCCAAGCTGCATCCTGAGCTTGCTGTGAGAAAATTTTTGCCCTTGTAGCTGCGTTTTGGTGGTGGGATCTCCAGGTGTATAGGTTCTCTATACTGTATATGATGGTTGACAGTGTATGAGAACAGCAGTACATGATATGAATCAGATAATGCTGTGGCTTCATTCTGGGACACAGCTTCGAAGTGTATCCCCCCCCCCCCCCCCCCCCACCCACCAGCGGAGTCATAGTATGGGTACCATCAGTTTTACCAGTTGTACAAAATGAAGCTTGCTAATTGCAAGAGTTTTTGTTCCTCAATCCGCGGTTTTGTCTAATGTAATTAATTCTCATTAGTAGTAATTACTTAGTCGCACTGAAGTTTTTGCATGATCTGTTTGAGCAGCTGGAATGAACTTCTATAGATTTTATTTGGTGGCACAGTGATTGGTTCACCTGCCTTCATCTACATACTTCCGTTGACTGGATCTACATCCTTGTCTCCTGTGGAATCAGTTGACAGAAAATTGCCTGCGCACTTACAGAGTGGTCACTCTGGAATACGCTGAAATAACATTAATTACCATTATTTTTCTGTGTGTTAATCCTTTAATGGCGCCATTCAAATGCTTTTAATCTAATCAATTGTGATGTGCACAGTACACTGCAAAACCAAAAGTACATGAGCAGCATGATCTTCTCATCATATGTCGTGACGGCGTGTTTTGTCGCTGGGATATGGGCAATCGATCGCCTTCACTTGAGCCCGAACGAAGTACCAGTCGCCAACAGATTTTGCAATCCCCTGTGCAAGAACACAAGCATGAATCCCCTTCACATTCATCATGCATTGTATGAA